>OX459031.1:115357705-116557705 GCA_949775025.1 Tricholauxania praeusta | reverse complement strand
AAATAGGAAATCTTTCCACGCTTACATCTCTGGTTTTGGTTAACCAACCTCGAAGATGATAGTTTTAGGACATTCTGCTGCAAATTATCTAGATCCCATCAACTTTTGTCATTATAATAAAATTTTTTGGCTGTAGCTATTCAATAAGCATACACATAAAGAAAGCGTTTCATTATACACACCTCATTTCAAATCACCACCCGCTAAAGTAGTTTCACTTCTAAAACAATGTTACGTAACGCGTTGTTCGAACCCCCCCCCCCCCCTCCCCTGTAACGCATCGTAACGTTTCACAAGACCCCCCCTCCCCCCCTAATTGCGTTACGTAATACTTGAACGGCCCCTTACTCACAATTTATTAATTCAAATTTGTGTGGATAAGTCCGCTAGAGTATTTACTTCACTAAAAAGTCGCTTATATTCATATAATAAAAATAAATACTCACATAAATTAGTATTGTTATGGGTGTTTCCACAACTGCGGGACGTGTATTTTGATCCAAAAGCAGCACTCGAAATTGCACCAAATCACCTGGCTTATAGGTAGCCTTATCAGTTTGTATGAAAACGTTTGGTTTGTAATCGGCAATATCCAAAGTTGTTGAATTCTCAAAGCTTATGCCATTAACTCCCTTAGCCGTTAACTTATAGGTTCCAGCTTCTAATTTGGGTACATCGAATTCTACATTTTCGGTTGACATTGGCTCGATATCAATAGTTTTGGTTACACTATAGGTTGCACTTGAAATGCCCACCTCAATTTTGCAAGGGACAGCGGCTTGATGCAATGAAACAGCGACATTATATTTGTAATTTGAACGTATAATACCAGGTGCAACAATTGAATAGAGACTGAAAAGTTAAGACAACGATTAAGAAATAATTATTTTAAAATATTTTCAATATAATTGATAATGCCACGAGACATAAGATAATTAACTCTGCTGGACTTGAGCTTTTAAGTTATTTGAGTGAAGAAACCTTAGATTACAAATATAATCGGAAAACCATAGACTGTTGGTGGAATGCTCGCCAGTGCTTCCAATATGAACTATTTCCCGTGATTGATTATGACCATCAAAACAGTTAAATCCAAATTTAAACACAAAACTTACCCTTCTCCACGTACAATCAGTATCGAGTTTATTATAAAAAAAACGCAACATAAATTTTGCAACATTATTTCAAAATTTGTTACTTAAAAACCACTTTTTTTCTATGTTTTATGTAGTACTCGTATGCAGAATGAGTTTCTTCTACATTTGAATTGCAAATGCTTGGCAAATTCTGCTGATGATTCCCTTTTATTTAAATAATTTTAGCTATTTTTTGCTTCTACATATATCTTGTGCTGTCTTCTGGTTTCGTTAAATCTCATTCTCTCATCAAATCAGCTAAAATTCTACATAATTCATATTCAGCAACAACATATGTGGTTTCTTCGTTATCAGCGTTTAAGTTCAAACATCATTTGGGAAAAACCTATGCAAACAACTATTTAAATCGTACTTTGTTTTTGTTTTAAGTTAAAATAAATTATATTTTCATAACATTTCTTTTATTCTTTATCAATTATAACGAGCGACGTCGCGAACATACAAAGTTTATCAAGTAATTGTTTGTAAAATAAATTGTGTAATGTAATTTTCACTTTCATATTAAATTAAAATAAGAAATGCTATATTTTTTGGAATTTTTTTCTTATCAATTCTATTACTGAACTTTGTGTGCTCATAAGGCATTATTTTTTGCGCAAAAAAACCTTCAGCCAAACCAAGGAAAGGCTTGAAAAATACTATGGTAACTTTGCTCCATCAATTGGAATGATTCACAAGTGGTTTAGTGAATTCCGATGCGGTCGAACAAGTACTTACAAGTGACGCCGAACGTTCTGGACGCCCAAATGAGGTCATCATACCACCAGAAATGGTCACTTGAATTTCACGATATCGTGTTGGCCGATCGCAGAGTTAAGATGTGCGAGATTGTTGAGGCCATAGGCATCTCAGGCGAACGGGTGTGGAAAATTTTGCGAAATCATTTGGGTATGAAAAAATTATCAGCAAGAAGGGTGTCGCGTTTGCTCACTCTCGACTATATACGCGATCGTGTGACTGATTCAAAGGCGTGTTTGGCGATGTTGAACAAAGATAAGAAGGATTTTTTTCCGTCGATTAGTAACCGTTGACGAAACATGGATTCATCACTATACACCAGAGACAAAGGAACAATCGAAACAGTAGACTTAACCGACCGAACGTTCTCCGAAGAGGGCGAAGACGAAAAGGTTATGGTGACAGTATTTTGGAATGAACGCTATATAATCTACATCGATTACCTTCCACCGAAAATAACCATCAATGGCGAATACTATGTAGAATTCGCTTTGAAAGAGAAACGTTTCCATTTGGTGAGGAAAAAAGTGCTCTTCCATCAAGACAATGGACGCGTTCACACATGCACTGCTCCCATGGCAAAATTCCATGAATTGAAGTACGAATGGCTTTCTCATCCAGCATATTCTCCAGATTTGGCCCACAGCGACTATTTTCTGTTTCCAAACCTGAAGAACACCAACAGAGAGGAGCTCATCACCGAAACAGAGGCCTATTTTGAGTACTTTCCGAAAAGGTATTTTGAGGATCTTCCGAAAACGTATTTTGAGGACCTTCCGAAAACGTATTTTTCGGATGGGATCAAAAAATTAGAGGAATGTTGCACGAAGTGTATCGAGCTAAAAGGAGACTTAATTAAAAAATAAAACGTTTTTCTTGCCGTAAAAATAATTCCTTGTTTAATTTTTCACGGAATTATCAAACGGCCCTTGTATAACATGGTTTTTGTTTCACGCAGGAAACTACTACCCCATTAGGCACCGCATTCACCTTGCACTAGAAGACTCAAATTTCGGAAAGTTAATACACGCATAAGATTAAATGTTGACAACGCGTTATGATCCTTCCGATAGGCAAATTTGGTATTAATTTTTTTAACGATAGGACATTTTACTTTTGAAATTTTTGCATTTTAATTTTGGACAATTTTGATTTATTTCAAAAGAAACAAAATTTCGGAAAATGCAATTCCATCAATGTCATTACTGACCCGAAAATATTTTATTGATGGTATCCTTTAAGTGGCTCAGTTTTGTAACCTACTTCTATTGTTGCTGTAAAATTTTTCGTACAATCAAAAAACTGAGCAGTATATAAAGAGGATGATCTTACTTTAATCTCACAAGTCAAAATCTTACTTCATACCTTTAGCAAATAAATTTAAATTCACAAATTGTTGCAAAAAATACTTAAAGTTTTCAACACCTCAGCACTTCACGCTCACACATAAATGCATACTAACCAACACACGTTCAATTATTAAATAGCCGCAAAACCGCAAAGAAATATTGCACAGTTTAAAACCAAAAAGTTGAGCAAGCAACTTAATAGCAGCGCAGATGATACAGCAAAGACCAACAAGAGCCAACAGCAAAAGCAGCACAAACCAGAACCAAACCAATTGACCACCAGTTGGTTGAAGCCAAAATATGTTATATGTGCATGTATGCATGCTGTTCACTAACACATTCAAGGTAGCTGGCTGCAGAAAAGCAACTGACAGACTGACCTGGCTGGCGCTGCCACTACCCAAACAAAATGAAAAATCTACAAATGCAATCTCTCATCGAATGCAACAAAAAACTTCTGTGTAAATTTTGTAAGTACCTGCATAAATCTTTTCAATGACTTTCATTTCCTTTGGAAAAATCATTGCTTTATTGCTTCAACATTCAATGATCAGACGCGGGCTAAATTACAGCTACAATTACAATACGTTTCAATAAATTTTAGATATTTTTAAGTGTGATGTAAGTGGATGTTAAGGCAGCTAAGTAGAGGGCGCTATCAAGAAACAGTCTTTTCAGCTAAACTAGCAAGTGTGCCTTATAATTTCGTGCATAAGTTTCTTTTTCTTCTTTAAATTTACACAAAAAGTGTAATTTTTTATATTAACTTATCTCCTTAAGGGCCCCACTTTGCAACAACCTCGTGCCGCCACTGTGCTGTTACTAGTTTTTTTTTTTGCCTTAGTATACGTGTCTTCAATGCTTTTCAATTTCCATTCAATTTCATTACATTTCATTTGATTTAATTGCTTATTTAACGTTGTCATTGTCAATGTCTTTGCAAGTGTACTTTGAGTACGTAGGTATACGAGTACACTTGCACACGTCGTCTGTCTACAATTTTACACTTGGCAATCACTAAACACCAGCAACGCCAGCAACCACTGTTTTTATTGAACTAAAATCCTTTAATTTTTCTTTTTCTTCTTCGTCTACTGCTGCAAGTCGTCCTGTGGCTATTTGTATTTTATATCCAATATTTTTTTTTTCTCTATTTTTTTCAAATGTCATTGAAAATGATGTATTGAAGCATTGAACGTAGCGAAAATAAGATTTTACTTCGTTTTGTCTATGTGATTTTAATGTGTGGCTTTTATGAGGTTGTTAGCATTTAAGATAACTCTGTATTTGTGTTGAAAGTTCTTTGAATTTGACATTTAAACAAATTGGGTGCGGCTAAAATGTATTATACGAAAATTTAATGACAGCTAAATTTATTTGAATTTTATTTCATTTTGAGAATTAACAGCATTAAGATAATGGCAGCATTTGATTTAATGGATATTACAATTACAATTTTAAAATGTTTGCGCAGTTAGCCCAATATTTTACGATTTAAAAAATAGAGAACTTTTGCTGTAATATGCTATGATGTGCCATAGCTGAGAAACGGATTCCAAGAATGTGAAAAAAAAAACCAAGTTAAGGTGTTATCTTCGGCCAGGCCGAAACTCACTGCACTGAAATCACATTTTAAATAAATGTTAAAAAGACGTTGAAGAGATTGAATAAGTCGAAAAAAATGTGAAATGTTATGCTAGATACACACGAGGCAACCGTTGCAGCAACACAGCCATGTTGAAGCAACCGTTGCTTCGTGTGTAGCTGTGTTGTCCATTGATTTTCGTGTTGGATCAACCGTTGCCTGAATATCAAAACATTTTGATATTTTTGGTCGGTTGCTGCAACTGTTGCCCCGTGTGTATCACTGTTTACTACATTTACTCGATTAGTTTTTCGGAAACAAACGAGTAAGAAGGTTCGCACGGAGTAAAATTAGGTGAAAAAATAATGAAAATTATGTTAACTTTATTAATGAGTATAACAATTTGAGAGAGCTATGGGACATATCTTGTGAAAAATATAAAAATGAAAATCTTCCGCTTGTGTCTGTACCACAGCTACACACAGTACTAAAGTTGCGGAAACAGTTGCCACGT
Source organism: Tricholauxania praeusta (assembly GCA_949775025.1). Lineage (NCBI taxonomy): Eukaryota > Metazoa > Arthropoda > Insecta > Diptera > Lauxaniidae > Tricholauxania > Tricholauxania praeusta. The sequence continues at coordinate 116,552,362 of OX459031.1, read as the reverse complement.
GTGTAGTAAACAAACAAAACACGTTGCTGCAACACGTTTCTGCAACGGTTGCCTCGTGTGTATCTAGCATTAGAAAGGTTGAAAAAGTCGAAAGTATATGCAAAATGTTGAAAAAAATTGAGAGAGGTTGAAAAACTCTAAAAAAGTTGAAAGAGGTTGAAATAATTTGAAACAATTCAAAGTTGACGAAAAAGTCGAAAAAATAAAGAATGATATGAAGAAAGTTGAAAGCGGTTGAAAAAGTCGAAAGAATATAGAAAATATTGAAAAAAATCGAATGGAAATGAAAAAATTTGAAATATGCCACGCCCACTTCTCCAGTTTTGCCCACTTTTAGTTCAATAAATTATATTCGTGATCGACATCCTCATATCGAATTTAAGCAAAATAGCTTGCATATTTTGGGATATGTGCCGCAGTTCAATTTAAAATTTAGGGCGGTGACACACCCACTGGTACAATCCAGCCCGGTTTTGATCCAGAAATGGCTTTCCATAAGAAAACTCCTTACACCAAATTTTAGTATGATTGCTCACATATTTCGATAAATATGCCACTTATCGTATTTTATTTTTATGGGAGGTGCCACGCCCACTGGCGCTATTTCAGCCACTTTTGATTCAAATGTACTCTATAGCAACTGAACCACTTTCATTAAATTTCATAGCAATTGCTGCAATAGTTCACTTTAAACAACGCTTCAGAATTTATGATAATATGGGAGGTGCCACGCCCACTGATGCAATCCCGTCGAAATTCATTTATTTTTAAAGCTTATAGTAACTGACATCTATACACCAAATTTTATGTAGATAAAATCTATAACATAATATCTATAATAATAAACGTTTTTTGCTTATATGAGAAGTGCCACGCCCACAAGTACCAAATTTTTATAATAAGAGACCTTATAGCAAGTATATATACCTCACTAATTTTCACAACGTTTATGTTGTTAGTTCTCTTAATATAACGTTTATAAATATTGTGGGCGGTGCCACACCTTTAAACGACTTTCTCAGCAAAGTGGCTGAGCTTGTATTGATGACTGCTTTTAGCGGCATCATCCCCAAAATTTTTATGAAAGTGTTTGTGGTTATTTTGAGTTATACGGAATCAAAGAAAAAAATCAGATAGACAGACAGACAGACATCGCTAAATCGACTCAGGTGGTGACGCTTATCAAAAATAAATGTAAAATTTTTCATACCAGCCACGCCCCCTTTTTGTGTGTTACAAACGGAGAGACAAAGTGAGTATACCCTCGATGTAGGGTATAAAAACAAAAAATTATGTTCAGATAGCCCAGCATTTTTTGATTTTCTATCAGTCATATAAATTTTATGCAAAATTAGTAAATGTTGGGCTAACTTCATAAGCAAAATCGCATTTCGGACAATAGAAGTCGGATTTGCGTGAATAATTTATTATTATTTACGGCATGCTATTCTGAAACATTTAAATGCAAGCGTTCATTTTTAGAATTTAAAAAATGTTGGGCTAACTTTACAGCAAAAATGTATTTAGTTTTTAAATAGCGAATACTTGTAGCAATTGCTTTTTCAAAAATGGCACAAGTCTTATTTTTTGAAAATTTGAAATATGCCGAACTAATTTTAGATACTGAGTCAATGTAATCGATTTTGAAATCTTCTTTTGAACTTCAACTCTTTGACCTTAAATTTTAAAATCATTAGTTATTCAAGGTAAATTCTCTAAAGGCTTTGAAAAGAACTCCTAGACATTCGGTTTTGTAGTTTGCTCTTGTTAAATTTAAATGCTGTGAAGCTTTGGTTAATGCAAAGGGACTGATTTTGCCATTAATATTTTGAGTTCATTTATTGTTTCAAGACATTTTTGATGATGTGTGTCTTGACAATAAAAACAAAGAGCACATTGTATTCTATACCAAAATAATAGCTTAAAATTACCTTTTTCTTATATAATCAGATAGTAACTCCTTAACATTAAAAAATCTTCTTCTTCGTCAATCGACTTGCCTTAAAAAAATTCAAAGCTCTTGCCTTTTTTTCTAACAATAAATTCAATATTATCGAGTAGCACTTATTTATTTGATCTTCTCTCTATTGTTATATAACAACTTATTAAACTGCAAAACATTTTTTATTTTTTACAATTCACTTGAATTTTGCCATTTGTTAAAAATTTTCCAAATCTTTGCGCATCATTTAATATTCTCATGCTTTCATCTTTCACTCTGCAGCTCTACGTGAACTGCACCCGCCGTTTCCTTGTCGCTTACTTCACATTTCGCGACAATACTATAAATAAAAATGACATTAATCGATTATTTTTCTCATGCTCTTCATATATATTCTATGCTATTCGTTGCATTTTCGAGTTATTGTGAGTTCAAGGAGGGGGGGAAAAAATATGTATTGTATAAAAAAGTAGCAGTAACAACAAATAACAAAAAAATGGCTGCTGTTGCAATTTCAGCTGATGATGCATTGAGCATCACATAAATTCATTGTATAGCAAAAATTGTGCAATGATTCATTTTGAACAGCGTCAATTTCCTCCCCAATATAAATTCCCCTCATTGTGTTTTATTTTACATATAAGAATGAGCGAAAAAATTTAATGTTTTGCGCCCTTATTTTCAATTCATTTTGCAACATTGCATACTGACTGGTGGCAGTCATAGCATATTGAAATTTACACATGCGATCATTAATCATTTTTCTTTACAGCTGCCATTCAAAGGACTAACGAAGTTTTCATATAAAACCAAAAAAAAAAAAAGTAATAAACCGGGTTATTTTATTAAAAGATATGTCAATAGATATTTTATTGTTGCATTTTAAATTTACTATCATATTAGTGCAGTAAAAAAGATAAACTTTATTGAAATCTGACGATGGAACTTCTGTTCATCGCATATACAAAAATGTTGCGCATACGACCCGTTGACCAAAATTGAACTGTTAAAAAATTCACAAATCAATCTTTGCATGTGAATATGAAATTTCCAATTAAATTCAGCAGCATTAATTTACAATTTAACAGTTTAATATTTAAAATTAAAAACCAATGAAAATGTGCTCAAATCTATAAAACTCTAAACGTATTACTTTTTTTTTTTACTAAAATTATATGCGCTTAATTTTTGATAGCAAATTCTGAAGCATAAAAAAATGAACGCTTTTGAGTTCCAAATAAAAAGAAGACGAATTTTCGTAACATGAAACATTAAATTTCAGGCCATAAAACTTTCACGCCATCATATAAATTTCACTGCAATTGATATCTGACGCTGTCGCTGTTGATGACAAGCAACTGAGACCCAGTCAGTCATTTAACCAAATGACTGTTAAGCCATCAGTGCACTTTTTACTATTGCAGATATTTTTCTTTTCAGTTCTCTGAAATATTGTCGGATGCTTTTAAGTTTGTGAAAGACACTTAAAATTTTTTTAAGAACAAAATTAAGCCGAACTTATAATTTAAAATGACTTAGATCCAAAGAAAAATCCCTGAAATATGGGGAACTTCGATTTGTCTGAAAAAGTGCATAATCTTTAGTATATAAAAAGTATTATAATTATAATATCTGAAATAATCGTAGAATTCGATCGAAAAAATTCGAAAATTTTTGATTCTTTCTTCTTTTTTTTATCAAAAAAAAAAAAAAAAAAATTTTTCGCCAAGTAACACTTTTCCTTTTCTGAACTAATAACAATAACTTCAGGGCTTACACATTTTAATAAATTTGTGCTTCTACTGCATTGAAGAAAGTTCATATTTGATTTCCTTGTCATTTATTTTTCTCCAAATCTTGTGAGCTTGACCTGGAAGACACATAATTAAGTGCCTCCAATTTCTGGTTTTTTTTTGCAATACTGCTGCCTAATTTTCGCAAATTGTGGCCTATTAACTTCTACTTTGTCGTCTGATTCATATGTCAAAAGAGTGTTTTGACCTTATAAGTTTTATCGACTTATTCAATATTTTTCGATATGTTCAATATTTTTGACTTTTCAAAGCTTTCGACTTTTTATTCAACTCTTTTCAATATTTTTTTACACTACTAAGGTGTTCAAAATGCTGCTGGTTTAACAAAGAAAACACACGATTTTTGAAAAAAATTATTTTTTTATTTTTCCACATAGTCCCCTTCTCAGTTCCATGCACTTATTCCAACAATTTTCTAAAATTGCGATGCTCTTTGAATAGTAAGATTTCTCAAGATCTCCAAAATACGCTTCAGTTTCCAATTCGACCTGTTCATTCGTCACAAATCTCCTTCCCTGGAGCTAGCTTTTTAAATTTGGGAACAGATTATAGTCGCTGGGGGCCAAATCTGGAGAATATGGTGGATGAGGAAGCAGTTCGAGGCGTAGCTCGTACAATTTGGCCATGGTTTCGATCGAATTGTGAGCTGGAGTATTGTCTTGCAAAGGGATGGTTTTTTTCTTCAATAAATGGGGCCATTTCTTTTCGATTTCGTTTTTCAATCGGTCCAATAATTTACAGTAATATTCGCTGTTGATTGTTTTTCCTTTTCTCAAATAAACGATGAACAAAATGACACTTAAATCCCAAAAAAATAGACGCCAACACCCTTTTCGGCCGTTTGTTGAGTCTTTGGTCGCTTTGGTGCACTTCCACTGGGACCTACCCACTCGTTTGCTTAATCTTTCGATTCTGGTGTATAGTAATAGATCCATGTTTCATCCATGGTCACTATTTTATGCAAGAAATCAGTCGAACTTTGTTTAAACATTGTTAGGAAGTGCAAACACCTTCATGTTTTTGATTGATTGTTAATGAACGCGACACCTATCTCGCAGTCAGCTTTTTCATACTCAAATGTTCATGTAAAATTGAAGACACAGCTGTAGCTAACTCACGCACTTTCATTTTCGGATTGTCCAATATGAAATCGTGGATTTTTCCAATATATTCTGGAGTGGTGACTGTTTTTGGTGCTCCCCTTTGTTCTTGTTCATCTTTTGTGCTGATTTGACCTCTTTTGAACTCAGCATACCAATGTCTTACAATTAAATATGATAGAGCTGATACGCCATATTATTTATCGCACTATTTTTACGCAAAAAGTAATGCTTAAACAAGGCACGAAATTCTTCCTTATCCATTTTTATAACAATACCAAAAGTTGTTTAATTTAGAACACTTTCATTGACAGATCAATCTGACATTTATGATTTGTTCATGTTAAGGTTGCCACCTGTCAAAAATGCCGTGCATTTGAAGAGTGGTGGTCACTTGGAGGCCGGCAGCATCTTAGTTTTTTTACGAAAAAGCTTGAAAAATAAATGACCCCTTTTACTTTTTTCGAGTAAAATTTTTCCATTATTAACTCAAGTAAAGTGTCATACGAGCTTAACTAATTCAATACAAACCAACTGCCAAAACAACAAGCAACCAATCAACCAACAGCAGACACCAGAATGCGGTGTTGCTCCTTTTTACAGCCCGATTTCAGTGGCTCTTATTTTCTTTTATGATGGCGCCTAGTAATGCACACTGCAAAAAATAAAAAAAAAATAAAAAGTAATACCATAATAAAATGAAATCGTATGGCTATACAAAAATATGTGCCCAAAAAACCGAAAAAAAAACATCGACTGTAAAATTTTCTTACATACGCGTACGCTTTATATTGATACAATTACAATTTTTTGTAAAATTTATTTTTACACACACACATGTGCTCATGTGTGTGTGTGCTACTGTTGCGAAGTCCTTGAATTTTTATGTGTTTATTTTGATTTGTGCGCAACCACACATATGCACATAAAAAAAGAAACGCTTTATTTGAGTTTTTTTCTGGCCATTTTTAAATGATGGGGATTTTTCTTGCGCGGTTTTATTTGAATTCTATTTTTATTGTTGTTTTGTTGAGTGTGAAAACCAAATGTTTCCGACATGTTTATAATATGGATTGTTTATTTAATTTGTGAGGAGTTTACAGTTTTTTCAAAAAGCAGTTGAGAGGTTACTGCTATTGCATAAATTAGAGTATAAAAAAGCGTTGCATAGTTTTGGGCAGTGTTGATGAAAAAGTATGCTCTATTCAAGTGTTAACAGATTATGAAAAAAGTTTTAAGCTCAGTGGCCTATGAAAACTTAGGGATATTTTGAGTGGACTTTTTAAAATAATTTTTGTTTTAATTTACTTTTTGTTTGAGCTTTATCAGCCTAACTTTTGTTTACAAAAAATTCCAATAAAATAAAATGTTGCTTTTTTTCAATAGTTTGCTTATGTTTTTTAAAGTAATTTTTAGGCGGTGCTCTAAGAATTTCCTATATACCACCATTAAAAGGTGTGATGGACTTGTTGGTCCAAATTTTAAATTTTTTGTTGTACTTTTTTTCTGAATAGAGTATGAAATATTTTTTAGATTATTGAATTTCTTTCAAAGCAGACACTGCAATTTTGCATAGGAGAGAGCAAGAGCTTAAACGAGCGAGCATATACAAGTCTCTATAAATTGCTTAATAATCCTTTACCAATCAATCAACTAAAGTCCTTAAAATGCAGAAAAATAAATAGATATTGAAATTTTTCCAAGCATGCACACAATCATTTCAACCAAACATAATTGCAGACATAAAAGTTGCAACACCAAGAGCAGCACGCCTGAGGCAAAAAACGCAATGTTTGCGAAAATTGCCAATAGCATTGAGATAATTTTACGCTCTATAAAATGTGCAAAGTAACTGAAAGTGTTTATTAAGTGCGAGTATGCCATGCAGTGACGGCAAAATGTCGCCTCATTTTAATATAACGCTTGTTGGTGCAGCAACAATTGCTGCGTGATTGTTGCTGTTTGTGCAATGCGCTATGCGTTTCATATTCACTTGGTAGTTGTTAATATCATGTTTGTTGCTGGTGTTGGTTTTTTGGCGTATCGTTGTTGTCGTAGCAACAGCAGCAGCAGCAGCAGCAGTGATCACAACTGCACAAAGGCGCAAAAAAGTAATTTACTTTGTGGCAGCATTAAATTGCAACAATTTCCGCAGCAGCAGATATTGCACACACAGTAATATCGATTAACTTGTAGACTTTGGTTTTCCAGGTTTGAGTTGCGGATTTTAATAACTTTACAGGGTGCAAGGCGCAGAGAATAAATCAAATACAACCATAACACATTTGTGTGTGCTGTATATAAATTTAAAGTAATTTTTTTTGCCTTAACTTCTGAACTTTGAGATATCCCTGCCATTGACTCTGTTTTAAACTTCGAACCGTCTGTTTTCTTTTCACTAAGAGCTATTTGAAACTTATGGAACTGACAGAACAACACTTACAAAAAAAAAAAAAAAAAAAAAAATTGGATGATCTTGTAAGTCACCGACCAAATTATTTATCTATGAAGCTCGAAATTTGAAAAATAGCACTTTTTCATGATTCATGCCGACAATAATAAATGATTTTTCAGAATTCTGGCCCTAGAGCATGAAAAACTCCTATGAAATTCAAAATTTTACAATTTATACGTTGAAGTTAAAAAAATCGCCAAAAAGTATGCAATGTTAACAACAGCGATTTTATTTGCAGTCCCTATAACTGTGTTGCGATCAATTCATAAAATTCTATTGCATATTTTTAGGCTCAAATTTAATTAATAAATGATAAAATTTAATGATGTAAAGTTAGGTAACTTAATTTAAAGCCTTATAACTGACTGTTATTTTGTCAGCATGTCACTCACTATGTGTCAATGTTGACAGTTCAATATAAGGCGGAAGTTTGTTGACTTGTGTGCGCGTATGCAACACTCAAATAAATAGTAAACAGAATGCGGTTGAACTGTGAGTGTGCTAATGTGAAATTTCAATTGGAGGCGTAAAGCCTGCTGGTCTCGCCTGATATCAGCATGTAATTATCTACTATATTAAAAAATACATCAATATTAAATACAAAGGTGTATGTTGCGCCATGAATTTTGAAATTTAATTTTTATTAAAAAAAATAAATTAATTCTTGTTATAATTAAATAATTTGCAAAAAATATAAGTTGTATTATTAAAATAGGGTTTAAATGTTGTAAAAACAAGGACACATGTGCTCACCTTGTTTTCATGATATGTTCTTAAAATATGGTTGATGAAAAGTATGCTGAAGCATAGAATTCAAGATATCTCTAAAGCGCTCCAGCATTGAACTTCCTAACCAATGTAGTGAATGTTGGTTTTTATTATTCAAAGACCGAACCAAATTGTATGGCTGGTTTTCTTCAACGTATACAATGCATACGCAGCTGGCGAGATATTTCTAAGTTCGAAGTAGTCGAGGGCGGGAGCCATTGATGATGCTAGCTTTCGTCGTTGGGGTGGGTAATTAACTACTCCGTCCTGCCAGAGGACCTTCACTACAAAATTTTTTTATTATAGACTCCCTCAAAACTAAATTAACTATACAGTGGGCCAAGAAAACCATGAGCACAAACAAAACCCCTTCATGGTTTTGTACGAGAATATATGCAAATAACAAAAATGCTGGTATCAATCCTAATCAGATGTATTTTCAAGATGACACGAAAATACAGCACTCTATACCCTGCCTACCTGCGGTCTTACGCTATGTTAATGATTATAAGACCCCTAAAGCCAATATCTGTCCCTGTCCTCTACATCACCTTAAGGAAAATAATGTTTTAATTCAACATATCTTTTACTAGAATTTATTTATATATAACTCACAAAATAAACTAAACACATGTTTTGAGTTTTAACAAATTTACATTTCCTAAGCCAACAAATATTAAATTATAATATAAATAGTTATATTTTTTTTTAAAGCATAATTTAGAAATTAAATCGAATTAGTAGTTTCATATTGAGTACTTAAGTAGTAAGTAGGTTCTAACATTCGTTTAATTAAGTTTCAATAATAATATTATTTCAAATCAAATGGTACATACGAAAAGTTGCATTTAAGTATTGCTTAGTGATGAATCTCCTACATGAACTAATAAAATCACACGACCCGATCAAATCAAAATACAAAAAAAAATAATATCTCATGAGAGCAAAGAAATCACAAACTTAAAAAAAATTCAACGCACAACTCCGAAAGAGTAACATAAATATGTGAAATATCAATAATCCCAACAAAACAATCAGTAAGCAAAAGTCTCCAATTCTAAATTTCAAGAAGGAGCATTTGCATTCTCTGGCTTATGTGTGTTGTTGTTGTAATTTCTGCATTTTTCACTTTAACTCTCTGATTTCTTAGTTAGGCAATAATAATAAAAAAAAAGAAATATGTATGTATCAACATATGTAGCAAATTTGAATTAAACTTTTTTTTGTATGCACATAGTAAATTTAGTAAATTAAATATATAAATTAAATTGAAACAACTCACTTTGAAGCGCAGTATAGTCCATCGATGAAGGCCTTCATAAATGTTGCTGCTAAGATGTTTATAACATGATGTTGCGATGATAAATCTAATTAAATTTGTTGCCAAGCATAAAAATGAGTGTTTAATTAATGTGCAAGCACTGAATTAATTATTCAATCAATTTGCCACTACCAGCATGAATAAATCGATGGAACAGAGTGCATTAGTATAAATTTTTTTAGAATTTTTAATCAAAACTCATTGTTTTTGATTATGAATTTAAGTTTGTACAAATATAATCATCATATGGTTAATTATATTTATACATATATATTTATATATTTTTGTAACTACTTCTGCATGCTTATTGTCCCATTGATCTACTCAGCTTTACTTTTCTATTATATGGTGATTTAATTTTGCACGTTTGAAGAAAACGGAGAAATAAATCTATTTAAAGAAAAAAAATCGGGAAAATCCAAGAATTGCATTTGAATTAAATTCGAGATTTAATTGATAGCAAAAACAAATATTGCGTTAAGCATTTTAACAATTAAAATTGAAAGATTTACAGAAGTAAACTTTATCTGATGTCTAAGAACTTACCAGATTATTGTTGCTTAATTTTTTTGAATCAGCTAACACAACTTATTGCCTCAAAATATCAACGGAAAAGGAAGAATAAATTCTTCTAGTGAAGTTGCATACCTTAAAAATAAATTCAGGGCTGAATTTTCTGTTTCGAATATGCTTGAAAGTTTCTTCAAGCATAACTTAATGGTTAATGGCCTTACTAAATTTGGAAAAATTTTGTCACAATAGATTCAGCATCAAACTCAGAAATTGTCCATTACACCAATAATGCGATATTTCACTTAAATATTGATACCTTAATAGAATTTAAGTCCCCAAATCGTTAGTGAAAAATTTAAAACTCATAACAATTAACTGCTCGAAATCAATATAAATCAATATTCAATAAATAAAAAAAGTTTCCACAACTTTGCTGGCCTTATTAATTTAGCACAACCTAATAACACCGCCAACGGTAGACTACCAGCATTGAGTAAAAAAAGTATAAGAAGATGAGGGAAACTTTCTTGACATTTGAGAAAAACACAAAATTAAAGAAATTAAGGAAAAAAGTCCAAGTTCAAACAAAGAAAAAGTCAGCGCAAAAGGCTTATGAAGACAACAGCCACACAAGTTGGCAGGGTAATTAAAATTTTCCAACGTAACGACATGATAATGAGTTTTCGAAAAAGTTTTATTCTTTTTTCTCACACTTTTCTTTCGACAAGCGCCAGCTATGGGCTGTTGAAAGGGAGGAGAAATGCTGAATTTGAAAGAAGATATAGGAGTTGAGCAAAAATATGAAAGAGAATGAAAAGAAATTAAAGCAATGAAAAAAGAGTTACGCGACAGCAAAAACTTTTAAATAGCCGCAAGGTAAAAATGTGGTAAATAGCCGGAGAAGAGATGAAGCAAAAGTTCAAGTGTTGGTCAATAAGGATGAACGAAGGACAAATAATTATAGCTTAACAGAGTGTTAGAGCAGATATACACAGTTGAAATTAACCCAGATGTGGCCATTAATAAGTTTGCGAAATAGTAATTTGTGAAGGGAAAAATATCATTTGGACAGTTTTGTGGGAAATGTTTTTGAAAAACTTTAATGTCAAAATATAAACATAAGCATAAGCATAAGCATAAGCATAAGCATAAGCATAAGCATAAGCATAAGCATAAGCATAAGCATAAGCATAAGCATAAGCATAAGCATAAGCATAAGCATAAGCATAAGCATAAGCATAAGCATAAGCATAAGCATAAGCATAAGCATAAGCATAAGCATAAGCATAAGCATAAGCATAAGCATAAGCATAAGCATAAGCATAAGCATAAGCATAAGCATAAGCATAAGCATAAGCATAAGCATAAGCATAAGCATAAGCATAAGCATAAGCATAAGCATAAGCATAAGCATAAGCATAAGCATAAGCATAAGCATAAGCATAAGCATAAGCATAAGCATAAGCATAAGCATAAGCATAAGCATAAGCATAAGCATAAGCATAAGCATAAGCATAAGCATAAGCATAAGCATAAGCATAAGCATAAGCATAAGCATAAGCATAAGCATAAGCATAAGCATAAGCATAAGCATAAGCATAAGCATAAGCATAAGCATAAGCATAAGCATAAGCATAAGCATAAGCAGTTAGTATTAGTAGAATATGGCTAGAGTACAAAATGGGTTAAAGATGAACAAATTACACAAAACGGAATGATAGAATGTCTAGAGAAAAGTAAACAATGCAAAAAGTGTAAAGGCACTAAAGTGTTATCTCTGTTAGGTGGTAGGAAGGTCACTTTAAAGTAGTGGTATTGGTTTCCACTTTCCAAGCACTTTTTTTCATTCAAGTGTTTGCTGAGTTTTATGGCACTCGCTATCATTAAGCCGTGAAATGAGTTTCAAAAGTTTAAGTGAATCGTATTTTTATTTTTATTGCAGCCAGCACTGGCAAAGAAAAAGGTCAAGAAAGTACGTAAAAAAGTGAGAAAAATTAAAAAAATAATGCAGTTAAAATGAAGTTTGAGGCTAAAAGTCAAAGCAAGCATCTTCATTAGTTGTCGCTAAACTTCTGGTATTGGTGACTATAATTAACTTTTTTTTCTTACGCTGCGCAAACTGCACGGTTTGCAGTCATTTTAAAGGATATTTTTTATGTTTTTAATGAGGTTGATTTTAGTACTTTAAGTGACTGGTTTTTATGCACCATATTTTGAGGCAATAAAATTTGAAATTCAAGTTAACGTATCTAAACATTTGCAGTTTCAATCTACACTATTTATCCCTTTAACTGATTGAAGTTCTATGTCATTATCCATACATCAAACAAGTGTGCGTAATACTAATTAACCGTGCATCACGTGCTTCCGCTACAAATCGCAAACAGTGGAACTTCACGCCGGCAATGCGCTCAACACTTGCCATTTCCTGCAGCAGCTGCTATTGTTGTTTACAACTTTTATGCTTTGAGTACAAGTATTTTCTACAAAATATCTTCCCTCACTTAGAGCTTTGTCCTAATTCGCTGGCAATTAAACATAAAGGATATGCTGCTGTTGCTACTGCTCTAACAATTGAACGGAAGTTTCTTTAATTTCACATGCATGACGCATCAACATACGCACTGAATTGGCCAACTACAAAGGTCAGTGTATGATAGGGTGCGCACTATTTTCAAATTTAAAAAAAAAATAGAGAAAGTAGAAAATTTGGTTCATTTTAGTTCACGCTCAAGTAAACCTTTACTGACGGAAAACTTGAAAAGCAGAAATAAAACGTGATCGTTATCTTTTATTTACAAGTGTTAGTTATTCATTGAGAAATTTTGTGCCACCCTAAATTATAAGAATAGCAAAAGCCATAACAACAATTTCGCACACCAACCGAAGGTCAACTAGGAAATGCAGGAAGGACACACTAATAAACGCTTAAAGTACATGTCATAAAAATGAATGTCCGCACAGGCGTGCTTTGAAATATAAATATGTGTGGCTTGCAAGTGAGTGGTATTTTGCTGCTACAACAAAATATCACAAGTAGCATGCTCTGCAAGTAGCATATCCTACTTGAAAGACTAACGGAAGTTGCGTAAAATGTAAGAAAAACTAGTGATGGTTTAAATATCAAAGGATATCACACAAAAGTGTTAAATTTCTAGCATAGCTGGCGACAGCAACTTTACAACATCAAAGCTAATTTATTGGCTAAACTGAATGAAAAAAAAAAAAAAGGTTGTGGAAAAAGTTTTATTGCTGCAAGGAAGTGACACGTTAAGTAGGCGTTCCTTTTGACATTTATGTATTTGTGACTTGCACTTGTGTCGCACGGCAGATTAAGCTTACGTGTTAATTTTACTTGATTAACTTAACAAAGTGCTATTAGGGGGAGACAAGCGACCTCTGCATAAATTTTTTTCTATTTTTAAATTGCAAACATTTTAAGTTTTTCAACAACAAAACTAACATTATTCTAAAAAAAAATATAAGTTCAATACTTCAACGCTGCTTTATCCGCTTATCCCTGAAAGCTTTATGTTATTTGTCACATCCTTTTTTGTAGAAAAAAAAGAAAATCTAAACAGAAAAATACTGTGCATACAAAAGCAATATAAATCAATTTAGCTCACTCAATCTACAAATCGATTTTGCATGCATTATTCATGTCAACTACAAACGGCTGCATAAAATTACTACTTTTTACCTACGGTGCAAAGCCGCAAGGCTTTACAAATGCCTTGAAAAAACTGTTACGAATTAAATTGTGAAAAAAATTGACAAATTTTATATGCGCCTATCTTAGTTATGTTGATTTTTTAACATGAATGTCTCGGGAAAAAACTAAAAAAAAATTAAAAAAACTTAAATAAAAGCAAAACCAGTTTAGTTATAGTTTTTTAGCTGTAGTTTTAGTTAGAGCTGTAGCGATTGGTACAGGAAACTTTCTTTTCTAAAGAAAAAAATGTTAATTTTCATATCCATCTATAAGGGACTGTATTTTGCGTTCTTTATCAGATTTTCAAATCATAAGACTTTTAGCTGAATTCTGTGTCAATACAATTGACCCTCAAATATCTTAGCGTTGCCTTTAAGTTTATTAAATGAGTATTCTCTTCTTCATATAATGATTTTCATAAGACTTACCGAATTAAAAAAGGCACAGAAATCTACAGACATGTATTTCGGGAATAACACCTCTAATGTTTTATTTAGTTCCTAATTGGTTGCTGGATTTTGGGCATGGGTTCTGTCCTTAACATACATCTAAAAAAAGTCCTAATGGTGTTATGTCGTAATTGTGTTCAGTTCGAGAAAATAGATGCCCAGTAAATATTTTGTAAATTTTCACTATTTCAGCACATCGATCGATCCATATTTGATAACCTTCTACATTTTACTTAAAAAAAGTCATCTCAATGTTGACAGTTCATAAATGACGCGAAATTCAAAATGACATCTCTTGTTCGATTAAGACGTTCTAGTTTTTATGGGAAAAAAATTATAAGAGGGTTGATTTTCTTGGTCCAGTCTTATTTAAACTATGTAAAAATTAAGCCAATATTGCACCTTACTTTCGCTATTCAAAAAATGCTTAAAAATAAAAAAAGGTTGTGGCAAAGTCTCTTCTACTTTCTGCCAGTTTTTGAAATTTCCTTCAAGGCATAAAATTTACTTAGTTTCCAACAAGCACACGCCAAATGCCAACTAATGATATTAAAATTTACAAAATCTTAACATTAAACTTTTAGGCCCACAAGTGAAATGAAATAACCCTTTTGTGGCTATCTGGTACATACAAAAACTTAATTCATTTAATTTTATTTTGCTTCAAAAACATTTACTTGTGGAGCAAAAAATCGCTTTGATGGAGAAATTGAATATTTATTTACCACTTGTTGTTGTTGTAGCTGCCTTTTTTATTATTGTTGTTAAAACTACTTGAAGACAAATTGTAAATAAATAAACAAGCAACTTTAGTTCAATCCATATTTACACTTAATAGAGTTTTTGTACACAAAGTGGATTACAATTCTACGAAGGATACGAAACGATAAAGGATGAGGCCAGCTGGCTCCTTTAGCAATATGAATGCTCAAAGTGTTGTTGCTCTGTGTGCCGTTGTTAATCTTGGCCAGCAAAAGGACGAAGTTGTTGGGTGTTCAGAAACTTAATTAAAACATTTGCAACGCCAATTCAAAAACCACAAAAGCGCCGCCATTATAAACAAATGTAAGCAAACACAGACACACACATACACTATATGTGTATATGTATGTATGCATAGATTGAAATTACTAAAAAGCAGATACAGCCATACAAAAGCCTCGAGGTGAGTTAGTGCGTCTGTTTGTGTAGGGTTAGCTGAGTGAATGCTGTTGGTTTTTGGGGTGAGTCAAAAACTCTACATATTCTGAAGATCTGAGGAAGCTCATCAAGTAAAGAGTCGGAAAAATAGAATGCTAAGAATATCATGCTTTAAAAGTCATAAAACGAAGAATGCATGGAGATTTTACATAAAAAGTCAGAAAAACTTGATAGTTTGGGCAGACAAAAAATTTAATTTAAAAAAAACTTGCAACAGCTGCTAACCGAATAAAAAGCCAATGGACTCATGGAAGAGCAAACTGAGTTCACTTTCAATTTATGAAAAAGTCCTTAACCCTATCCTTGCAGAAGTAAATCTAGCGATGTAGTAACTAAAAAACAACACAGTCTTTGGAACCAATGTATTTTGATCGACACTTTTCAAAACGAGCGTAATTATTAGGTAGTGACCTATTGCTCCAAATCTTAGATTAAAAATAATATAAATTGAATCAATAATACCGATACCATCGACTGAAAGATGTCAACTTTGATATTAAAAAATCTGTTGCAACATTTATGTTGTATGATAATTAAATGTTGATCATACGTCACGACTTCCAAAGTTTAGAAAAAATTAGTTTTTGAAACTCTTTCGTGCTGTTTCTTAAGTTCTATGCTGCGTCACAAGGTTTGACGATATTTTCATTTCCTTTGGCCGTCTCATAGCAAATAAATTACGTTTGCAAAATTGTGGCCAAGTGTGTGGGAACCTTTGTAGCGGTGTGGGTTCTCTTCAATGTATACTGCTTAGCATGCTAGTAAGCCAGTCAAGCAATCAGTAAAGCAATTGCAGTAGTTAAACCATTGCTTTCAATATGCCTGCCCTCACACCCATTTAAATGCTGTTTGCCACTATCACACGCATTTTACAGTTTAATCTTGTGTTTCGCTTGGGTTTCTGTGAACAATAAACTTTTCGAATATTTATTTGCGGTTTATGTGGGATTTTCGCAGTTCAACTTGTTAGCATTTATACTTTTGAAATGCACTGAAAAGATTAAACAACAATGAAAAAATATTGAAACTGTTATTGAAATTATAAAATAAAGCTTTAGAAATTTGGCGGGCTCGTAGAATTAAAGATGTTAAAATGTTTTTACCACATATAAGACTTTTGTGGTGCTTGGTCTTGTACGGCCATTAATTAAATTTGTAATTTTTGCAGCTCGTTAATATGCTAAGATATTGGTTGCAAGCTATTTACGTTAAGCTGCATCAAACGAAAGTGCAGTTCAAAAATCTTAAAATATTCTGCTCATAGTGTTAATTAGATGTTACACATACGACACGATAACCTTATTAGCTTGAAATTTATAAAAATATAAAACTATTTTGCCGTGTAGTGCTCCTTGAAGTTTATTTCATTTAATTCAAATTACATATCCTGCAGCAATGCTTAATTTATTTTGAATTAAAGAAAACTCTTGTTGTTTCTATTAAAAGAAATTTAACAAAAATGAAAGCTTAATAAGCACACATTTTGGTTGAGGCAAAAGCTATATTTAGAGATCTTAGCAAAGCATAACTGAATAAAATTACTTTTCGAAAAAGATTTGAAAGTTTGTTTTTAAATTTCAAAAACTATTTTTTTTGGTATATTTTAAGACTGCATGTTTTTGATCTTAAAGAAAAAAAAAAATAGCTCAAATTAAGTAACAAACTCATAGCGATTCATACACACAGATTTCCAGAAATCATTTCACTTATGAAAAACACATTTTTGTTTTCAACGAAGCATGTGAAGCGCATTTTGATTTTCCAATCAATTGAGCACCAAATAAATTGCGTCTACAGCAAACAAATGGTAACGGCAACAGCAACAGCAGCAACATCAACAATGGCAGTAACATAAACTATTGTTATTGCAACTGCCGGGACTCAAGCACACACACACACACACACACACACACACACACACACACACACACACACACACAGAGAAGTATTAACTAACAAACACTAACGCATATCTTTTTGCTTGTTTGTTGAGCAACAGCAAAAGGACTCACCGTTTTTGACTTTTGTCTGTGTAAAGGAGTATTTCTGTATTTAGCAACAATAAAAATTTTGCTCACATTTTGGTTCAATGCACAATCACAAAAGTAACGATATTCAGTTGCAGCAGCAGCTGTAGTCACTGCACTTCAAATAAACGTTTCATAATATTATTACTGCTAAAGAAATAATGAAAAATCTAAAAATGACAACGCTTTTCCGTTTTAAGGATAACCATATTGTTATAGCATTGGAATGCTTTTGTATGGGAAGTTAAGTAAAAATCATTTGAAATTTGCAGTTGTAAATCTGTGCTCAAATCGTTGCGTTGAATTCAAAATCTTTATTGGTATATGCAGTAAATTTTCGAAGAAATTGATATATGTCGTTATAGCCTTTTATTTATAGCGATTTTTGAAAAACTTGGATACGCAATTCTTGGATATTATGAGTATATCATCTATGCAGCAAAAGAAACTTAATTGACTTACGGTCTTTAAGACGTGTCCTTTAGGAAGCCTTTCAGAATCAGAATTATGTGCCTTATTTGTGTGATTAAAAAAGCAACAATTTTTTCAAATATTTAAAAATTAAATCTCAACTAATATTAAATGACACTGAAGTAAGTCACATTTTATATTTCAAAATTTTATTTCATATTGGTTAATGAACCATTTAATTTTGTTTGTATAGTTGGCTTCAACCAATTAACCAATGCTTGCTACAAAAGCGTTATGCCAGTCCTTTAAAGGATAATTATTCAATGCTGTCACATAATCAATTATTTATTAAAAATTTGCATGTCATCAAAAATGTGTACTCTATGAGAAATGAAATTCAAAAATTATTTAAAAACATAATAAAAAAAAAATTGCTAAAGCCCTAAAGTCCTGCAACATACTCGACGCATGCATATTAAGTCCCTGAGCTATAAGGCAGACGTGTTTCATTTGACTTGTAATAAATTTTTAATGAGCTGCGTTTATTTCAGATGCGTAATTTTTATTGACGATTTTTTATTTTTTTTTTTTCAAAATAAAGTTACGCAACTTATGCAGTGTTATTAACATTAAATTTGAGTTATGCAGTTGAATGAAACATATTACTTAACAAAAGGCAGCTTAATATTGATTTTTGTATGTGGTAACATTTACAATTGATTTGCAACATAAAAACTAATTCATTTATGTAACTTTAGAGGCATTTAATAAATATTCGATATAATTAGGAATCAAACGATAGTAATTATGCTTTCAAGCATTGTGTTGTACTCTTGAAAAGCTTAAATTTTTTTGTGGCTGCTGCAAAAAAAGCTGCACTTACACCTATCAAAAATTTTACATACATTTTTTAGTTTCATCTTAATTCGAAAAGTTTAAGACAATTTTATGCATTTTATGCATTTTGCGCTGTAATTTTTTTTTGTGTTTTTTTCACACTAACAGTACTGAACAGAAGGCTCAGTAAATAATAATTAAGACAATAAAGTTTTGTTCAATTTATATTTTTATTGTGTCTGAACTTACAACTCACATATTTTTCTTTTTCCAAATATTAAGAAATACAGCCTTAACGTTGAAATAACATTTCATTTGGTATCTTGTGTATAACAGCTTTAGTTTGTGCACCAAACTAAAGAATTTACGCCAAAAAAAAAGTCGGCCATTATCCGCATACTTTTGAAATCCAAATTCACTCAGTAGCCCGTATGTAGCAACAGCAACAGCAACTGCACCAGCAGGACTAGCAGTAGCAGCAGCAGCTGAATTCCATAGTCAAAAGTAGCAAAGCTCCCTTTGATGTTTCATATGCAATTGACGCTCTGCATCGTTGTGTGCAGTGCAGTCAACAGGGGATCACATGAGCAGACACGTGATCAGCATTCATTGCATGCAACACCCGAAGGTATTTGTGTGTGAACTTGTTTGTGTGAAATGCATGTAATGCACGTGAGTTGCATGCATTTTTACAATTTCATAAAAGATATGCAGCTTTTCTTTGTTTTTTTTTTGTTTCTTTAGAAACGCTTTTATTTATTTTTTAACAAAAAACTTTATGCATTTTTATTGTGTTCACAAACCCTACATTCACTGGAATGGTGATGTTGACATAATTTATATAAAAATGCTTTTGATGAATTGTAAATTTGTTTTGTGGAATAATTGGTTGATAAAGTGATGAATATAACTAATTCAGCTAAATAAAAAGGTTTCGACTGACATACTAATTGTTTCACTGATAAACTGATTTCATAAATAATTGAATGATTGATTGATTGATATTTCTAAATAGAGGTATTTGAAGGACGAAGGTGTACACCAACAGACCAACCACAATCTCGATATTTAAGTCACGAAATATCTGAAATAGCACCAAAGCTCTGTGGAATTGTTATGAAAAATGTGCCCACCTTTGTGTCACGGAAAAAGGCTGCAATTTGACTGACATCATAGACTGACATCATATTCCATACAATATGTTAAAGACCTTATAATCAAACAATACTACAGCTGTGGTCAAAATTATTAGGCACCCCTTAATTTTTTCTAATTCTGCTAGTACCACTCAGAATATTTAAATAGTTCTTAGTCCTTGTAACAATTTTTATTCTACAAAGCATACTGTCAAAAAAGCATTTCACTATAGAGTGGGAAATTTCACTCACCTCTCCTTTTATACATTCAACCAATTGCTCCTGGTTTGAATAAAACCGTCTGTGCACCTTTACTAAAAAATATCGACCTCGAATATAAAACACATCTTGTGTAAAGATGAGGCTGAGTAAATGAGTAAATATATTCAAGTGTAAATTTTATTACAAAAAAAAAAAGGTTTTGTGGGCCAACATTTTTTTTATTGCCTAAATTAGGTCTCTTTATATTAATTTCACTTTTCATGAAGAAAACCAGGAAATTTCTAAAAAAAATTCACTCATTCGCAATTTTAATACAATTAATTCATAAAATTATAACAAAGTTGTATATTCTTTCGAAAAATACGGTAACTCAGTTGACTTTCTTAGTAACGCATATGCTTTTCATGTAAAATAAATATTTCTGTTCTGGAGTCTGAAGTCTCATGTTATAGAGAGCTGTATCTTAAAATTTTTACTAAATGGCGCCTTAGCTGAATATCACAATAAATGCTAAAAGTCTTAAGCTTTGTTACAGCCCCAATATATACAATTTTCCTAAAACGTGTAATTAAATACAATATATTTAACACTTTGTCCCCACCAATGAATATTATCTTACAGAGTTACTATAGAAACTCAACTTTAAAATAAAACAATTATAATCTGTAAATCTAATTTCGATTGTTTTATTGTTCCTTACGATCCAAGCGTGACCACCGCGCGGGGGGAATAGATAGCCGGCCGAATAATTCACTAGAAACATATCGTGAGAAGTGCCTGTGTTTATTGTGTGTCCGCTGAGTTACCGTTGGAGAAACTTACATTTCTGACGATATTTACATTACTATTATTCACAAACACAGATATTTAGTTATATATTTAGAATTGTGATAAAAATATACGTTGGTAAAATAGTTATATTTTTACAACTGTGTTACTGCTACACTGCGATTCTGTACAGAGTAACGCAGTTGATTTGAGTGTACTTTTCTAAGTAAATTTCATAATTGTACCAGTACATGGGTTGGTCTATTCAATGGAAACATTTTTATTTGTCAGTGCCTACTCTTCAGCAATTTTTAAGATGTTGAGTTTTTACTACCCATATTAAAAAAAATATTTTAATATTTGTCAGAAATGTTAAATTGAAGTTTTTTTGTAATTCTATATTGCATTAAGCTCATCTTTTGTTAAGAATCTTCTTCTTCTCCTTCTTTAAAAAATTACAAAATGCTATAAATGAACAACTACCGTGTTACCATCACTACCACTGCGTTACTTTTGTACTCAGTTTTTATATGAAATTTGAGTTATATTTAGTCTTCTAATTATTAAAAATACCTGGACTCCATATGTGTCTTGAAGTTCACTTTCTCTCGCAAGTTTATGTATTAATATTAAGGGTTTTTTTTTGGAAAATTTTATGATTTTTGTCAAAGATTTTGGTAACGCAGTGTTCTAATTTCTTAAAAATACTTTACTAAACTGATTATTTCTGAAGTTTACCTTAATGAGAGAATAATATTAGCTCTATTGCTTAACAGTGCCAAACATTTCTATCAAGTTTTAGTTGAGTAACGCAGTTGACTTTTTTTCTTGACGACTTCCATTATAAATTGTCATAAATCAACAAAATAGTGAGAGAGATATGAGTGTACTATAGAATACATTATAATGATTGAATGATTGATTGAATGAACATTAAAAAGAATTTTGGTCATTGTACTCATTTAAAAACAAAAAAATAGAATCCTAATGAGTTTGGGTAAAATCTCGAATTTATTTTCAATATGAATTCCACAAACCAGTGATGACATAAAGAGTTAAAAAGAACATGCGATTCTGTTTTCTAAGTTTTCGGCTTATGACTACCCAAAGTGTAGGCTATATTCGACGCTAGCATGACCAAGGTATATTCATATTTGCACTTCTCTAAATTTTATTTTGGTACCTTTTTTAGTTTTAAATTTTTGTTTTTATTTGAAAAAATTTACGCCATCGAATTTACTTGCTTTATTTCTATGCATGTGTGCCACTATGTTTGAGCATGTAAATGCCAACAACAACAAAAACTTCGACTATAACACTAAAGCTGTGAATTGCATTTTAAACTTTTAGTAAAAATTATGTCATAAAAAAGAGATGCTTTGCCAATAAATGCTGCAGGTAACACAATTTCAAGTGTTGCAATTTACCTGCTACATACAAAGCTCAATCAATTTTTTGAAATTAAATTTCACCATCGCTTAAAGGAAAATTCAATTTATTTACTTTTAAATTGCAAGTGCACTTTAAATTTATATTTTAATGTTTTTTTTCATTAAAAATATTCTCACTAATTTTTATATTCTTTTTTATTACAATTTCTCACAACACCAAAAATAAATAGGCCCTGAAACAAAACATGCAAAATATATATGTTTTCGAAAATTTGTATGAACAAAAATAATTGCATAAAATTAGGCTGCTATTATTAGGTTTGCTTGCCAACTACTCAACATAATAACAAAATTGTGGCAAAGTATTTATTGAACAGCAACAAAAATGGAGCTCATATAATTACAACAAAAACAATAGCAATAACAACAAAAATATCTAATTGTAACAAAATTGCATAATAAAATTGAATTTTGTGTTGAAATAATGAAGCGCTAAATAAATTTTTATTACACACATTTTATTTATAAAATTAAAGGCAGCAAAATATGTTGCAAAAACCAACAGAATTAACAATAACAACATATCAACGTTTTGTAAAATAACGCGCATCAGTCAGGAGCAACAACAAGAACAAAAATTACTATGGAAACAACAACAAAATAATATGACAGGATCGGTGGAAAAACCGAAAATTTAATGGCAATACCGGCCAACAATTGTGGCTAATTTACTTAAATAGCCGCAATTACAACAACAAAAATACAACACAAAAGCAACGAACATAAAAAACAAGTAGCAGCAACAACAATATTAAGGTTTTAAACCAAAAACAAAATTCACTCACAGTGGGATAAAATTAAAATATTTTCCCAGCAGATAGCGCGAGATTTTAGGTCAAGCGTAAACTTTTTCTACCGCTCTCTGTCTGAGTCCTTTTTTAGTATTAATAGTTTTATTTGGTATTTACAGGGTAAGCTCTCTGGGCTTGGTTAGTTAATCAGTGAAAACCTATTTTTCTGTAAGGGGCGTGGCACAGCCTATCTTAAAATAAATTATTTTCCACAGGATTCACTCCAGAATCTCAAAATCTGTCCATAAGTATAGCTGTGAATATAATATATTCACTGTCAAGGGGCGTGGCAACGCCTTTTAAAACATATATCTTTCAAACTATTTCAGTACCAAATTTTGTCAAACTGAGTTCATTGACCTGGCATTAAAAACTTATTTTTATATTAGGGGCGTGGCACAGCCCACTTAAAAATAAATATCTTTGCTCCGAATTCAATCTATCCTTAATGTTTACTCAGGATTCCCTATCCCCATATCAAATCTCATCAAAATCATTGCAGCGAATCAGCCGTGACAACGTTTTTTCGACTTGCAGGTGGTGCCACGCCCAAAAAAAACTATATTCAACGCTGCTCCCTTTCATCACCTTTCCAACAAAACAAAACTTTTTCTATAACGTTGTTTTATGGCAGAAAAAAAGGGATGTTACCATTTTGCTTTCAATTTTTTCATGAAGATTTCATTGCGGCCTTTATTCTGCGAGTTTTTGGACCTCTTTTCGTTTATGTTTTTTGAACCAATCCAGTGTAGTTCGTGTCTCGAAAATTAAATCAAAAACCCTTTTCCCTATACGCGCCCATTGTGCAGCGTTTAAAATATAGTAACTACGGCAACAATTAAAGTGTTGGCAGCAACAACAAAACCAACAATCGCAGCGCCATCTGTTCGCACAAAAGGTCGAATAATTGCAATTAATTGCGGGTAATATGGCTGCCCGCTAGGGTTGTTCATGCACGTTTTGTTGTTGCTGTTGCTGTTACCGCCGCGGTAACGTTGATGTTGCTGATGATGTAGGTAGCCCAGATGATTGTTGTTTTTGATATTTAAATTGTGCTGGTTGTTGTTATTGCTGATTTCATTATTGTTTCTGTTGTAAACGTTGATTAAACAATGTAAGTGTAAGCTTTCTGCTGCTGCTTTTATTGAATACTTACAATATGTTTTAAAATTCATCTCAGGCGCTGTATAAAAAGGTGCCATTGATTAAAAGAAACAAAAAAACACCAAATAATTACAACAGCAAATATTTTTTCTTAATTTTTGCTTTTCAGCAAAGTCATGTAAACATTGGTATTTTTTAAATTAACTTAAGGTAAATAGCTGTGGCGTAATGTTATTATCTTCAACATGACGTATGAGTGACATTTAATATCATACTCTTACACAAAAGCAATTTTTGCAAATGCACATTTTCCCCAACGGCAGTATAAAGGAAATACGATATTATACAACTTATTCAAACATTTTGAAACTAACTTTTCCCACAAATATTTATATACTTCCACATGTTAAACTGTATTACCTTGGCCCACTTTTAATTCTTGTTGACCAAAGTTAAATGCAATGTTTACTTTTTTTCTTTTTCCTGCAATGCATACAAAATACTGAAAGCTAGAAAAAAAACATGAGAAAAACTACAAAAGAAAATGCTAAAAATGTTATTTCTGCTTTTTGCAACACACACACATGTTTAATATAAAGACGTACAACAAAATCATATAAACAACAAAAGCAACACAACAAAGAAAGTTTATCCTTGAGGTCAGTGTTGCATAAAATTCTTTTGCCAGTATTTTTATGTATACAAATGCTATTTGCATATGTGTTGGGATGTAAGTAAAAATACGTTTGGAAAACTCCATGAGATTACATTATTAAATATACACAAAAGTGAAATGTCTCTGCTTGTAATTATTTCAAATTACGTTTGTTCTTAATGCAACAAAAACAACAACAATAGAATATGCAGTTTAAATATGCTTTTTAACCTGTCTTCAATGAGGTGGGGTGATATAACTTTCTTCTCACACGTATATCTGCCTCCATGCTCTCAGTGCCTGAGGACTATGCAACTTTTGTCTGAAAAAAGTTCATTTCAGTAATCAGAAAATATTTTTCTTAAATACATCATAGCTTGGATGACTTAGAACAATTTAGGACTTTGAAAATTTTAAGTTTTTACGTTAGCGATTAAAAAATGTTTGCTCAAAATTTCACATATGGGCCAAAATTCTTTTTAATGCCTAAAATGACATGAGTTTTAAAATAAAAATATTAATTGGAGATAAAATTTTTTTTAGTTTTTAGTACTAATTCAGAATCATTATTATGTATTCTATAATACACTCAGATCTGCAGCGACTTTTTGTTGATAATTACGTGATTTATGATAATTTATAATGGAAGTCGTCGTAAAAAAAGTCAACTGCATTACTCAACTAAAACTTGATATTTTCTTTTTAGGAATGTTTAATTAATAATAACTTGTTTGACACTTCTAAACAATAAAGCTAATATAATTCTCTCATTAATGTAATTTTCAGTAATAATGAGTTTAGTAAAGTATTTTTAAGAAATTAGATCACAGCGTTACCAAAATCTTTGACAAAAATAATAAAATTTTCCAAAAAAAAACCCTTAATACAGATATTAATATACAAACTTGCTAGAGATGGTTAGGCTTATGGTGAACTTCAAGACACATATGGAGTCAAGGTAATTTTTATAATTAGAAGATTAAATATAACTCTAATTGTTTATAAAAACTGGGGGAAAAAGTAACACAGTGGTTGTGTTAGCAACACGGTAGTTGCTCATTCACTGTACTTTGTACTTTTTAAAAAAAGATCTAACAGATAATTATTCTTAACAAAAGATGAGCTTAATGCAATATAGAATAACAAAAATTACTTCTATTTAACATGACATGACAAACATTAATATATTTTTTTAAATATGGGTAGTTAAAAGCTCAACATCTTAAAAATTACTGAAGAGTTCTGACAAATAAAAATTTTCCGTTAAATAAACCAACCCATGTACTGGTATCTTTGTTACAATTATGTAATTTACTTAGAAAAATACACTGCGTTATCAAAAAAAAAAAAACACTTTGTTACTCTGTATAGTAACACAGTGTACCTTACTCTGTATAGTAACGCAGTGTAGCAGTAACGTTGTTGTAAAAATATAACTATTTCACCAACGTGTACTAAATGAGGAAGGATATAGCAAATTTTAATCACAATTCTAAATGTATACCTAAATATCTGTGTTTGTGAATAAAAGTAATGCAAATATCGTCATTACTTACATTTCTCCAACAGTAACTCAGCGGACACACAATAAACACATGCACTTCTCACGATATTAGTCTGGTGAATTATTCGGCTAGCTACTTTCTTCACGCGCGGTGGTCACGCTTCGATCGTAAGTAACAATAAAACAAACGAAATTAGATTTACAGAATATAATTGTTTTATTTTAAAGTATAGTAACTCAGTGTAGCTAAGATATTTGTAGGGACACAGTGTTAGCTGTAACAAAGCTTATGACTTTTAACATTTATTGTGATATTCAGCGCCATCTAGCAAAAATTTTAAGGTACAGCATGACTTCAGACTCCAGGACAGAAATATTTTTTATGAAAAGCATCTGCGTTACTAAGGAAGTCAACTGAGTTACCGTATTTCTCGAAAGAAATATAGAACTTTGTTGTAATTTGTTGCCTTAGTTGATGAATTAATTGTATTATAATTGCGAATGAAAGTATTTTTTAATTCAAGAGAAGTGAAATTAATAGAAAGAGACCTAATTTAGGCAGTAAAAAAACTTTGTCCCATTTATTAACTTTTTTCTCCTGAATTATTTATTTTCAGTAAAAAACACAATATTTTGAACACTTGTGAGAAGATTTTATCCAGTGTGATTTTTACTGAAAATTGATAATTCAGTTGAAAAAAAATTATAAAAGTTGAAATTCTGACCAAAACTGTTGTTCCCAAACGCAAAACTCAAAAACATTTTTGCTCAATGTAATTGTGATAGGCTATAATTTTTAATATTTTCTTGGCTCCAAGACGTATACAAATTCTGCTTCCTAGGTTTTAAAAGATTATTCTGCTGACACTATTCATTTAATGTTTTTGTTTTGTATTTCTTTTCGAAACTCACAAAATTTATCTTTTAATACCCTGTCACTGTAGCTAGCGCAACAGGTTGTTGCCATCAACTTAAGTCCAACACAATCTACAATCACCACAAATAATGATGGATTAACGTTAAGCTAAGTAATGCTTTGTTTTACATACACATACAAAACCAAATACACGATAAAAACAAGCAGCTCTTAAACTTAACATACACCCGTCCCACAAGCCCCAACACGCGCTACAAATGCAAACGACTTTGAATGACGTGTTGACAGCACGCAAAAGTATTTAAATTAAATGCGTATGCAATAACCTAGCAGCCAACAAAGTAACAAGGATAAGAAAAGGTTATGCAAATAAACCCACATATGGCAAGAAAATAATAAAAAAAAAACGAGGGAGAAAAGAAAAATTGTTTAAATGTCACACCAATATAAGTAAAGTGCTTTCAAATCTATTTTTCTTGGATGTCTTTTTGTAAAAAAAAAAATTTAACAATTTCTTAAATAATCTTTAAATTTCTAAGAAAAAAAAAAAATTTAGCATTCAACCAACTTTTACACAGCGATAATATTCAATTACAAGTACGTCATAATAATTTTTTGATATTTGAAGTTTCATGTATGTGTAACATCCTGTTACGTACATATATCATTTTACTTAAAGGAAGTTGTAGTTTTTGCTTCTTCCTTGTCATTTTGCATTTTTGTTTACTTAATTTTATTTGCATTGTGCGCTATGCCAAAAGTGGCAAATGCAAAAGTAGTAAACAAAACTGCTCACGAACAAAAAGTATGAAAAGAATATTGTTGAGAAACACAAAATAACAGCAGGAAACTGCCGCAAAATCGACATAACGCAAATATTGAAACTGAATACAAAGGAAGTCAATAGCCGGCAGCTTCAAATAAAAAAATATATTGCTTCAAACTGTAACTGTAACTATACAAACTATAGGGTGTATTTGCAATTAAAATTGTAAGAAATACTGCGATGTATGATAAGTCTTATATTTTCAAGACTTTCGTCCACCATTGCGAGAGTGCAGTTTCAGAGATCAATTCTTTTAAAATATCTCGAGATATTTAGTGTCAAAACGATTACTTTTTCTTTCTTAATAACATAAAGCCTATTTGGCAACGTTTTATCGCATATCATAATCCATGGACATAAAAATAGCACACTCTAGCTTAATTTTAAGAAGACACAGGAATAGCACACTTGTGAGGACTAGTGTATTATTTCTATTTCCTTAGATGAACATCTTAAGTAAAATTGTTTTTTGTCATATATTGATTTGGGCAATTTTGATTTTTGGTCAATGTTTTCAGCTTAAAATTTTAAGGAATACTTCAAAGTATGAGAAATCTTTTTATATAAAATTATCCTTCTTTTTATCGAAAGTTTTAAGCATGTATTGCGAGTGTATAGTGTCAGACTTCAATTCTTCTAAAATAACTCGACATATTTAGTGTCGCACGATTACTTTTTTTTCTTAATATCATTAAGCCTATTTGCCAACGTTTTATCACATATCCATATGAATGGACAAGGAAATAGCACACTTTAGTTTAATTTAAAGAAAAAATTAATTTTATTTAATATTTTGGATAAAAACTTCAGGTTCATTAAAGTTTTGAATTCATAGGTTATCAATTATAATTATTAAAGCATTTGAAAAAGCCGAAACAACTTGGCACAGAAATAGCACACTTGTATGGATTAGTGTGCTATTTCTGTATCCTTAGATGTACATAATGTTCATCTTAAGTAAAATAGTTTTTTGTAAGATAGGACACATTATCTTGGGCAATTTTGATTTTTGTTCGATCTTCGCATTTCAAATAATTTAATTTTAACTTAACAATACTCTAGTGACATAACAGACCAATTGCCATTACACAAATTTTGTATGTCAAAAAGTTTGTTGCAAAGAAGTGAACAGAAATTGACATTTAGAGCAAATCAAATAAGGTACACTTTGCATAAGAAAGCAGTTGCTTTTATATCGCGCACTTTATTTATCAATTCTAATTTGATTGTACAATATTTATGGCCATTCCACCCTACAAATTTGTGTGCAGTTATATGAACGTACCGACAAATGTTTGTACATACAATATGAAAAAGAAAGTATACAAATTTTTGCAAATATGTGGATGCTCTAGAGAAAGTTATGTGCATTCCTTAAGAAATTTTCTCATAAAGGTGCAATAATATGCAATTTTCTCAGTGTCTGTTAGACAACAAAAATAACAAGTGATGGAAATTGTTTAAATATTTACAGGTTTATACTATTAAAAGTTAAACTTCATAAAACAAAATAAAAGGGATAAAGTAGAAAATATACGGTCTTGGAATCGATATAATTGTATTGGGTATCAATCTCTGAAACTCCTTATTTTTTGAAGGCATTTGATGTAGGAATCCTTAAAAGAAAAAAGCTAATGACATAGATGATATAGAGTAGATTAGAAGACTTGATTGAAACGGAGTTGCTACAACAGTCATAAGTTTAGCATTTATAACTTCAAAAGTAATTATTAAATCAATGCACTAAAACGCCGCTTTTTATTTGGAAATTTCAATATCAATTGATCGTCAAATTGTCCTGATCTCGTATGACTTAAACTAGGGACATTTGTCTTTCCTTGTAATATCCTATGCTACCTAAGGAAACTGCCAGCAGTTTTGATTTTTTGCAAATTATATTCACGTGTTCTTTTGGTAAAGGCTCTTGAATATCAAAGACTTGGAATTTCTGATGTGGAATTTTGTTTAGAAACATTAAATTTACAAAGTATAGAAATAAAAGTATTGTATTAAGAAAAGTGCAGCTCTGTGCTTTTAAAAACAATCAATTATTTCCTTTAATATTATTAATTGAACAAATTATATCTTAATAGATTTTGCTTAACACTTAAATTACTATACAACAAAACTCTTATTATTTAATAGCAATGCAGCTCAAAATATTTAGGAAATTTTTGATAATGAAATGCATTCTGGCAGAATAATCTTTTTGTAGTGTTATGTCTTTGTTGCGCTTATTGTTAACTTCGATTGCTTTAGTAAAGTTTATTTCTGCACATATTTAATATAATGGTAATACCACAAAATTATTACGTGTTTATGTCAATATTCATTGTTTAATAATTGCAGACATATTACTTAATAGTGCACTTTCCATTATTTTCATGTTGTATTCTAACCACATTTTAAGCAGGGAATTAATTAAGTTGAAGAAAATAATACTCGTACATTCATAAGGCGTGCGAACACTTCAGAGGTTATCGGGAAATTAATTTTCATTTGCAATCAAAGAGAACAACCATTAAGTCAAGGTATTTAAATTTACTAAAATCTAAAGAAAACATTTAATTTTATGCAGCAGTATTCCAGATGAATCAAGAAAAACTGGTCTTGAGGAGAAATTAGGTTTTAATATATATAAAAATGACAAAACTCACACATTATGATATTTCTCCTCTTACTAAATGAATCAATATATATTTGAATTAAAGTTATCATTGTGACAAAATTTTTATTTATATATTTCGAGTAAAGTGAAAAAATCATGATTTTGAACAAAAAATATTATGGTAAACTTGAAAAAGACAATAATCGCCACTTTACATTAAAGAATGTATCAGACTTTCTTAATAATACTAAAAAACGATATCACTGATTTCAAAGACATTGATAAAAGTCAGTGATTTTGTTTACCAAAAGAACGATTTTACTTAGGTTATGAACATTTCTTGAAGAGTCCACGGCGTGGCGTCTGATAATAAAAATTTGACTTTATGTTTAAATTGATATTTAAAGTTTAAAAAGATAATTCGAAATGATTAAATATATTGTATATATTTTTTTTAGTTTCATTTTAATATTATTTATATTTTATGCTGTTTGTGTACAACTTTATTCTTTCGTATTTTGTTATCACTTACAAAAGTGTCATTGTGATGATTATATCCATCGCACACGCTTAGGAACTTTTCTCATTAGAAAACTTTTACTATTTCCTGTTTTTCTTCTTCTTTTGAGTCAACAAGATGTTAACAGTGAAAATGAAAAATCTAAAAGTAAAGCAAAATAAAATAACAATAAGGATGATGAGTTAAAATATATGATACAGAAAAATGAAATCTTAGAAACGTGAAAGTGAGTCACATGATTATCTAAGAGCAAATAATTGACTGCAGTGTCCTTGCCATTGATTTTGCCACTAAAATCACTATTGTGTTTATTGGACACTATACAAGGCTTTTTTTTCCACGGTATTTGAGTGTTTTTATTGAAAAAATAAAAAAGGTTTGTAATCCAAACCAAAGCCACCCGGCGCTAACCGTTCATTACTTTATTTATTTTTTACTCAAAAATTTGAAAACTAATCAGAATAATTGATTTGACCTCTATTTCGCCAAGCTTATAAGCTTTTTAAAGAAAATAAACAAAGTAAAGTTTATTTTTAACGTACTTAATTTTGTCTATAAAACTAAGGACCGTAAATAATTGATATTTTCAATAATTCAGTTCAAAAAAATCACAATGATGGAAGAGACGAAATGTTACTTTAAATATACAGATGATTTTTAATTGTGTGATTTTTATTTTAAAAATCTAAAGAAATCGTTCTAAGTATTGGATTTATTTTTTTTCAGCAAAAATAATCGTTTCGATCCAAAATAATCAATAAAACATTTATATTTTTTTTCGATCAAAAATAATCGTTAATTTTAATTTTTATTTTTTTCAATAAAAAAATCGCTATATTGGATTTATATATTTTTTTTGATTAAAAATTATCGTAATAATATATTTTTTTATATTTACATATCAAAAATAGTTGTTATTATGGATTTTTATATATTTGGATCAAATTTATCAGTCATTTTCTATTTCCTCAGTTAATTTCTTTTTATCACTGATTTAAGAAACTCGCAAAATATACCAAACCCAACATCTAATGTGGGGTTTGTATTTATTTTGTTACTGAAAAACTAATAAACTTATAAAATTTTATGTAGAATTATGAAAAGTCTAAAGCTTTCGAAATACATTGATTTAAGTCAAAAGTAATCAAAAAAACATCGAAACTATATGGCATGTAATAGACAAAATTAAAATTCAAAAAGTCAGATATTTCAATTAAAAAAAAAAAAAAAAAAAATAAATAGAAATCCAAAATTATGATTAATTTTGATCAAAATATATAAAAATCTATAATTACAATTTTTATAAGCGAAAAAAATAAATAAATAGAAATCCAAAATAATAATTATTTTTGATTAAAAAAATAGAAATCGGAAACTACAATTATTTTGATTGAAAAAATAAACGATTAAAAAATACGATTATTCTGGATAGAAAAAATACAAATCCAAAATAACGATAATTTTGGTTCGAAAAACATAAAAATCTGAAATAACGATTATTTTTGATTGAAAAAATAAAAATTTATTTATAACGAAATGTTTTCTTTAAAAAAACTCATAAAATTTAAAAGTGTACCTCATTATGAGAGGACCTATTACTTTCTGCAAACTCTTAAGTAAATAAAAATGTTCATTAATTTGCTTAATAAGTACATGATTTAAATAAAAGTCGACAAAAATCCTAAATAATTTAATCAGAAGAATAATTTTATGAATATTTTAAAAATTTAAATTTTTGTTTTGTTTTAGTTCAACAAAGCTATCGTAAAAATCTGCATTATATGCACATTTTCGCCTTCATAACCGGATAAATGTTAACGTTTATCAGCATAATAAAAGCGTCGAGTTAAAATTTTATTGCCATTTGTATTTATTTTCCAACTCGTGTACACGCGCACAAGCAGAAGAAATATAACACTTCCAGCTTTTATTCAATTCATTTTTTTTATTGCATATTTTGAAGCGCACCCACGCAAGTTTACGCTGGCATTGTATGCGTTTGTTCATTTTCTTTCATATCACTTACATTTCATTTTCATCGTACTGTGTACGTTCAAGCAATGATATTTTGTTTGCCTAAAAATGACATTTATACGTTCGTGACAAATAAAAAAAATTTTCACTTCCAGCTAAAAAGGATGCGTTAAATTGCAAAAGGATGAGCTTGAAATATAAATATATATTTAAGTGTACTTTTACACTTTTATTTGTTTTGTGCGATGTGCTTAGTTTTGTCAGCATCATCATCTTCATTTTCATCGCTAACATGATCACTGACTGCTATATTTTTTTTCATCACACATTTGAGTTTTATTTGAGTTTTTATTATGTTTGCACAGTACACTTGCAGCAAGCTAAAAGTATATGAAACGAATGTAATGTTTATTTGATATAAACATTTTTTAAAAAATAAAAAAAAAAAACACTTTCACTTGGCAAAAGTTGAAAATTTAATTTAAAAGAAATTTAAAGCAAATTAAGTTTAAAATAGTTAACTTAAAAAAGTTTCAAGAAATTTAACTACATATGTTTATTAAGAAGAATTTTTTGTTGTTTCAAATCGGTTTTTAATATTTTGTTTGTTTGGATAAATTTGATTTTAATTTTAAAAAATCAGATTATTCATGAATAACTGAACTGTAATATATTTGGAAAAAAGCTTATGTTTTGATTATTATTCAAAAATTTTTTTTTGCCTAATTTATGCATTTATTAATTAATGCAGTTTTGGTTGAATCTTTTTAAGCCAAACATCTTTTTTTGTTTTTTTCTATTGTTTATTTTAATTTTTCATAACGCATCATAATTTAACTTGACATATATTCCCATGTTGGAATTGTTAAAATCAAGTCAATTGTAAAATTATTAATTCAGTAAAATGTTATTTATAATTAAAATTCAAAATCATAATCAATGATTGTGCTGATACTAAAATATAACAAAATTAAAAAAAAAAAACAACACAATTTTTAATGTAAATCACAATTTATTAGCATTATTATTAAACAAGTACATACACGTATGTTCATATAAGTACATATCAAAAAACTGCATGAGTTGCGTTACCATTTCTAGGCAGAAGCTAGGCGGAAATTTCGGAAATATTCTATGCCATTGTTAAGCTCCGAGATTGTACTTTAGGCTAAAATAAAAACAGCACTTGTTACAAAAATATTGCGTCTGGGACTCAGCAAATGTTCTCATGATACTGCAGAAAATTTTGGACCTTACTCATTCAAGAAATGTTAAACTGGTAGCTAGCTCATCTCAGCTTTAGATTTGGTATTTTTTGCAATCTATTCAACTACAGTTCTGTGCTTAACCCATTCCAGACTATTGGGTATTTAAATACTTAAAAGAAGAGTACATTTTAAAAAATCCTACCAAGTGACAGGTAAGAGGTATTGTGGTTTTCAAAGCTTTTTTGAGGTAGAATTTAGGTAACATAAAGTTTCCAAAATTTTGGTGGAAAATCGATCCAGGCAATTTTGAAGACTTAATTAAAAAAAACACGTTACAAATTCAAATATCCTATATGGGATTTTCTATAATAAAATAAATTTAATTGAATAAAAAAATTGATGATAGATTTTTTGTCTCATAGAGGGCTATTGGGTAAAAATTTACTCCGGTGTGCTGATAGGGATAAATTTAATTTTTTCATCAGCAACTTCTATTGATCCCCTAATCTCCCACACCAAATTTTATTGAAATTGTAGGGGCTCTTCTGGTACCAGTCTGAAATGGGTTAAGGGGTAAACCATTGTATTTTTTTTAAAAATAAATTTTTTTGTCTAACAAAATATTTTTTTTTATTAAGAATCAGTCATAAAAGTTGAAGTCGCAAAAAAAAAAAATTTTTTGTTATTGAAATTTTGGTTTCTTTTTTGCATATGTGCAAATCCGCCAAATTTGGCTTTTTAGCTGGCCTCGTTTTTTTTGTTTTTTTTTTGGAGTACATCGTTCAGCCATAGTTTTTCTTGAAGCTAAGGCTGTCTTGAATTAATATTCAAGGTTGTTCAATTAAAATTCAGATAGCTATTTTTTTTTTATTTAACTTTGTATGTAACTTTTCATGTTGTTTTTAACTAAAATCCAATTTTAACTATGTCTTCCTTTGAATTTTAATTGTTTCTCCTTGAATATTAATTCAAAATAGCCTTAACTTCCAGAAAAACCATGTTTGAAGAGTCTGCTTCAAAAAAAAAAAAAAAAATTAAAAAAAAACTCGAAGCTAAAATGACAAATTCGATTTTTTTTTTAAATTTTTTTTTTGGAGCAGACTCTTCAAACATGGTTTTTCTGGAAGTTAAGACTATTTTGAATTAATATTCAAGGAGGAACGACTAAAATTCAAAGGGAGACATAGTTAAAATTGGATTTTAGTTAAAAAAAAAACATGAAATGTTACATATAAAGTTAAATAAAAAAAATAGCTATCTGAATTTTAATTGAACAACCTTGAATATTAATTCAAGACAGCCTTACTTACTTACTTGGGTGGCCATAACAACCCGTTACCGGGTTACGGCCGACCTCAAAAGCTCTCTCCAGGCGCCTCTGCTTTGCGCACGCCTTCTCCAATCATTCACACCAAGCGTGGATAGGGTTTCCTCGGCTTGGTCTTTCCATCGGAGGCATGGTCTTCCTCTTCGTCGTCGCCCAGCGGCTTCCGCATCAAACACCTTTTTCGCCGGAGCTTCTTCGTCCATACGCACAACATGTCCCAGCCAGCGCAGACGTTGAATAGTGATGCGCTTGACTTTGTCAATGTCAGCGTAGAGCTCGTACAGTTCGTGGTTCATTCGAATACGGTAGTCGTCGCCAACGTGAACAGGACCGAAGATTTTGCGAAGAATTTTTCTCTCAAACACCCCAAGCGTGGCTGCATCAGTCTGCGACACAACCCATGCTCTGCGCCGTAAAGTAGCACGGGTAAGATGAGCGTCTTGCAGAGTGTCAGTTTTGTCGGGCGAGAGAGGTCTCTACTACTCAATTGCTTACTGAGACCATAGTAACACCTATTAGCAAGAGTTAGTCTTCGCTTTATCTCCAGGCTGACATCGTTTTGAGTGTTCACAGCGGTGCCAAGATAGGTGAATTCCTTGACAACTTCGAAAGTATAGTTGTTCGCAGTAACAAAGGATCCAATACGCCGCGTCTCCCTGTTTGTGGACAGCATATACTTTGTTTTGCCCTCGTTCACCGTCAAACCACTTTCGCTGACTCTTTTTCGATAGCAGAGAACGCAGCAGTAACATCTCGCTTACAACGTCCAATGATATCAATATCATCGGCATATGCAAGGAGCTGGACACTTTTGTAGAAAATAGTGCCATTACGATGTACACTGGCTCTTCGCAACACCCCTTCCATCACAAAGTTGAAGAGGTTGCAGGATAATGGATCGCCCTGTCTGAAACCTCGTTCGGTATCAAATGGTTCGGAGAGGTCCCTTTCTACTCTAACGGAGCTGGCTGTGTTGCTCAACGTCATTCTGCAAAGCCGCACCAGCTTCGCAGGTATACCGAACTCAGACATGGTGGCATACAGGCAATCCCGTATCGGGCTATCGAAAGCTGCTTTAAAATCGATAAAGAGATGATGGGTATTGATCTGTTTTTCGTGGTTTTTTTCCAGGATTTGACGTAGTGTGAAGATCTGGTCTATGGTGGACTTACCAGGTCTAAAGCTGCACTGATAAGGCCCAATCAGTGTGTTGGCAAACGGCTTAAGTCTTTCACACAGTACAGTCGACAGGACCTTGTAAGAGATGGCAAGAAGACTAATTCCCCGGTAGTTAGCGCAGACAAGCCTTAGCTTCAAAAAAAACTATGGCTGAAAGATGTACTTCAAAAAAAAAAGCAAAAAAAAAGGGGGCCAGCTAAAAGGCCTTTTTTGGTGGAAATGGACATATTCGGGTAGAGCGTGTCAGATATTCACTGAATTCGTGTTGGTAATCTTTTTGAGTATCAAGTTTCAACAATTTGTATTTCATTTTATGCTTGGGAATAAAATTTGTTCAATAGTAGTCAGTCTTATGCTCGCTGTGCGTTCTTGTTTCATTAACTGAGCGGCAAATCGGTGGCATTCTGTTAAGACGATCACGAACTTACTAAATAGACATATTAGAAACATATCAATTTTTTGTGAAGCTACCTCCAGAGCAATATGTTATAAATAATATTTAAAAAAACTTACTAAAATTATTTACATAGCAGTACATTTATGTTCAGTGTGTAACATTTGCGTTGTTTTTTGGCATTAAATTTGTGAAACATAATTTTTTTTTCGTATTTTTGTGTAAATATCCAGAATTAGATATTTATATATTTGAAGCTTTGTAGTAATTAATTTGGCACTTTTTTTTTTGCTAATTTGAATCATTAACAATTTTAATATTTATAAGCTAATTAAATTGATAAATGCCATCATTGCCAATCAATTGGAATTAAATTGAAATATTTTCACATGTATACACAAAAATGGCAAATGCAAAAAATTATACATAATGTATACTATATATATATTTAGAAGTCAGAGTTGTAAAAATGAAATGCAAAATGAAATTCAGATTTAATAATTTTAACTTATAGCAAATAAAATAAAAGGTTTTCGAAACAGATCCTTTGTTTATTGAATTGGTCTAATATGATATTAAGATAATAGAATAAGTTTTTTTATGACATTGTTTTAAAAAGTTAAGTAAAAATGTACATAAAAGTTTTCGATTTGATAACTCTGACATTTTTGGACAATGAGCTCAAAATAATAATATTATTCAGAGGAGAAGTGCCAAATAGCAACGACATCATGTTATATAGAGATATGTAGTTTTATATTTTGGATTTTTATCAATTTTTTCAATATTTTTCCACTTATTCAATAGTTTTAAACGTTTTTCTATGACATTTTAAACATTTCCTGCAATTTATTTTTCAGAAATTGTCAACATTCGTCGATACTTTGCAATATATAATTACTTACTTCAAGACTGGCATAACTCAAAAAACGTGATTTCTGAGTTAATGATGCAGAAATATCCGTCATTTCATGTTTTATTTTGTGTGAAAAAATCAGAAAAGTATCTCATAAACTTGCCATATGAGAAGAGTTTATGTGGACATACTTTTCATTATTTTCATATAAAAAGTAACTTATTGAAAACTTTAAATGCGTTTTTCTCCTACTTTATGTTTTTTGAGTTATGCCAGTCTTGAAGTAAGTGACCGATATGTATTTCAACTATGCAACGTTTCTTACAGTTGGAAATTTTTAAAATTTTCAACATTTTTCAACTTTTTCGAAATTTCATACCTACTAACAAACCCTAACTTTACTTTCATCGTTTTAAGTATTTGTCGACCATTTCAGAATTATTTTCAACTGTACAACATTCGCTGGCTTTTTGTAATATTCTTACGTTTAGAATTTTTAAAATTTTATCGACAGTAACATATATAGATAAGCCTGACATTTCATCATAATACGACATTTCGAGGTATATTGACATATTTCTTTCTATTCCACATTTCGCGATATTTTCCACCTTCACAATATTTTGCGTCATTTTTTTTTAGCGATTTTTTGATTTCTTCAACATTTTTAACATTTTTCGACATCTTTCAAATTTTGCGACTTTCTAAATATATGAATATCGATTTATGCAACAGTTTTCGACTTTTTTTAACATTTTTCAAAATTTTTCAACACTGTTCGACAGTATCGTAAGAAATTCTGTAAGACGTGTGTCTTACAGTGTTATTAGAACTAATCTTTTAATGTAAGAATATTTGATATTTGGGCACAGCTGATATCGTTAAAATTTTTTTATTTATTTTTTATTTTATTTTTTATTAATTAATAAAGGTAATAAATTACAATTATTAACAAAAAGAAATTAGCACTAGCGACTAAGGCCTTCGGCTATGACTTAAATATTAAGATTTTATAAGTAAATCAGTGTATAAAAATATAATGCTATATGTCAAAGAAAATCCTAGCTTTTTTGAGGAAAGTTACAAATAATTTAATGTTATGCTCTATTGGTAGATCTAAAAGCTCCTTAAGATTCTTTATTTTAAGAATTCTGCAAATATTTTTGGCAGCAGAGCAATCGTAGACCAGGTGATTAACAGTGATGATATTGATATTGCATAGTGGACAAGTGTTGTCAGCTGATATATCGAAAACTCGTCTGTGGGTTAGTCTGGTATGTCCTATACGAAATCTGGTGTAAGCGACAACTTCTCTTCTGGTGACCGTCACTGGAAACTTAGGAGGAATTTTATTGGGGTTACAGGATTGGTAAAAGTGGGAGTAGTTGGTCCAGTCTTGGAGGCTAGTTTCCAGGATGCGGTGTTTGATTTTTTTATTTATATCAGCTTTGTTAAAAGAGGCTTGTGCAATGAGTGGAAGAGTAGTGGCTAGTTTGGCTTTTATATCCGCTGTTTCGTTTCCAAATATACCAATATGACTTGGGATCCAAAGTAATATTAGCAGGTTATTACTTATTAATAAATCTCGTATCTTGTTAATGATGTGGCTGTTGTAATTAACATTTCTTACGGCTTCTGCTACTGAGAGGGAGTCAGTGCATATAATTGTTTTTTTTTTTTTATTGTGTGCGTGAAAACATGCAAACAGGCCTCTGCTTCAGCTGAAAAAACTGACGTGTAATTTGTTAGTCGACCAAGCTTAATTTCTGTACCATTTTCATCCACAACACTGAAACCAGTTCCGGTTGGTGTCTTTGAACCATCAGTAAATAAGAATTCACAGTCGCTGTAATTGCTTTTGGTGTCTAAAAATTTTTGTAAAAAACAGTTGTTGTTTGTGCCACATTTGTTCCAAGAGTGCAGCGAGAGGTCTATTGATGACTGTAGTAGCATCCATGGAGGAAAATTTTGTTTAAAATTTTGGCCCAAATTAATATTGAAGTTATGCTCCTGAGCGCAATTTATAACCCGACAAATAGCGCTGGGGAGTTTTTGTTGAGATTTTCTTTTCAGTTGCTTAGTAACAATAATACGTAGAACTGAGCTGTCCGGAGTCATTATCTTAGAAACCAGTTGTCCCATCAATTGATTGTATCTTTGGTCTAGGTCAGGAAGACCTGCTTCTGCCAGAATATTTTTTATTGGACAGGAACGGAAAGCCCCCAGTGACAGTCTAATGGCTGCATGATAAATCACTTTTATTCTTTGCATATTTTTTTTTGAAGTGTGTCCATAAATGATGAAGGCGTAGTCGATTTTTGAAAGTATTGTTGCTCTGGTGATGTCGATTAGTGAGTTTGTGTTAGGTTCTAAGCTAAGATTACTTAAACATTTTAATATATTTAATCTATTACTTAAGGAGTTACATAAAGCTTCAATGTGGCTATTCCAATTATATTTATTATTAAATGTAAGACCTAGAATCTTGAGACTATTAACATTGGCAACATTTATATTATCAAATGATATATTTACATTGGAACAATTATGCTTTTTACATATATGCAGATGCTTACATTTATCAGGACAAATTTTTGCCCCACTGTAATTGCACCAATTAGAGATTAAAGTGTACAATTCATTACATTTTTCAACTAGTGTAACTGGATTTTTTAACTTGCAAAAAATATACAAATCATCTGCATAAATTGTGTGATTAAAGAACTTGTGTTCGTTAATTATAATGCTTAACTTATCGTACGCTATTAAAAACAAAGTCACCGATAGTGGCGAACCCTGTGGGATGCCATTCTCTAGTTTCCAAATATCTGAAAAGCAATTGTTTACCCTAACGCGAAATTTTCTATTTGTTAAAAAACTCCTGATAAAGTTTGTCATTTTTGGTCCAAGCTTCCATTGAATAATCTGATCAATAACTGTGTGTATTCCTACACGGTCAAAAGCTTTTTCGGCATCGATTGAGATGATAGATATATGATTCTTAAAGGATAAATTATTGCTTGTGAAATGGTCTATTGCGAGTAAGGCGTCTATGGTACCCTTTCCGGTTTTGTAAGCTGTTTGCGTATTTGACAGTTTATTTGTTTGAGTCAAGAACCAAGTCTATCTGCGGGATATTATT
This sequence comes from Tricholauxania praeusta, assembly GCA_949775025.1. Taxonomy (NCBI): domain Eukaryota; kingdom Metazoa; phylum Arthropoda; class Insecta; order Diptera; family Lauxaniidae; genus Tricholauxania; species Tricholauxania praeusta. The sequence continues at coordinate 116,511,271 of OX459031.1, read as the reverse complement.
TTTTCTAAAATTTTGCTTAGACAGGAAAGGAGTGATATAGGTCTGTAACCAGAAGTAGAGTTTAAAGGCTTATTAGGTTTTTTTATTGGAATGATGGTAGCGGTTTTCCACTGCTGTGGAATAATGCCAGTATTAAATACTTGATTATAGATTTCGCATAGTAGATGTAATTTAGAGGAAGGCAATTTTTTGACCATGGGATAGGAGATTTTGTCGAAGCCAGGTGTTTTACCGCTTAGTGAATTTAAACAAGCTTGGAGTTCCAGTACCGATATATTTTTTTCTATGAGGCTTGCTTTGTGGCTCAAATTATATCTTGTGGTGTTGGAATTTAAGATTCTATGCTTACTATCTAAAAAAGCATTCGAAAAGTTCACATCGCTTGAGTAATTAGACCAAGTTTTTGCTAAAATGTTGGCAATTACTAAGGGATTGTCGTAGACAACTCCGTTTGGTTCTTCAATGAAACAAATTGCGGGCGGTAAAGGGTTGCAATTTAAGGAGCGAACTTTATTCCACAAAACTTTTGTCGGGGTAAAAGGATTTATATCTTTGGTGAATTTTATAAACGAATTTCTTTTCTCAATTTTAACTTCACGTTTGAATTTAGCGTTGGATCTTTTATAAGAAATAATATTTTCTGTAGTAGGGAATCTTCTGGCAACTTTCCATTTATTGTTTTTATCATCTTGCAATTTTTGTAGGTATTTGCTCCACCAACACACCGGTTTTCTGACATATCTATTGTTAGCTTTAGGAATTGATTCGTTGGCGCAACGAATAATAGCCCTATGAAAGTTAGCAGCGGTTTTATTAACATTGCAGTCACTTACCTTAGCTGCAATATATTTACCTGCCAGCAAAGTAAATCTATTCCAATCGGCATAATCAGTTTTAAAACGAAGAGGCTTCTGGATTTTAAAAGAGCATGGTGAATTAAATAAGACTATTTCAATTGGGAAGTGATCACTGCCGTATAAATATTTGTCAATGGACCAGGTAGCTGAGTTAAACACAGATGGAGAACAGATACTAAGATCGATGTGAGTGAAAGTTCTTTTAGTTGAAAAATAAGTGGGAGAGTGTCTGTCATTTAGGATCAACAGATTATTATTTTGAATAAAATTAGAAACAATTCTGCCACGTTTATTGTTACTTCGGGAACCCCATAGCTGACACCAACCGTTAAAATCGCCCATCAGCAAAATAGGTTTGTTAAAACCACAAATAAGATTATAAAGATCATTTTCGGAGACATTGTATGATGGTGGTATGTAAATACTTAATACTATAAAAGATATTTTGGCGTGAACTTCGACTGCAATAGCTTGTATTCTTGATCTTATATTGACAACTGAGTATGAAAGATTTTTGGAGATAAGAAGAGCAACACCGCCTTTAGCACGATCGGAAAGCGAGTTGTAATTTTTATTTAAAAAATAGAAAGTTTTAGGAATCATTGATTGCGGTGGATAGTCTTTTAAATGGGTCTCTTGCAATGCAATAATGTTTGGTTTTTTGTTGCGAATGAGAAGTTGAAGTTCGTTAAAGTTGTTGTTGAAACCGTTCATGTTCCATTGAACACACTTGATCGCCATATATGAGTGAAAAACGCAATGACAATGTCACTGTAAGAGAGATTAGTAAGAATATTACTCTTTTCGAATATTTTAATAGTTTGGGTTATGATATTATGGGAATTATTATTATTTATTATAAAATTTGTGGAATTATTATTCTTGTCGTACAGATTCTTTATAAGCTGACCGATTTTATCATTATAATTAAAGTAACCATTAAGATTACAATGAAGTAACCTATGGAACCTAATTGTGCTATTGAAATGGATGTAAGTCTCGTCAAACATTGTATATGATTATACAATAATGAGAGAGTTATAAAGCTTCCATATCATGCTCTGAACCTGAACTAAAAGAGTCTAAATTGTTTATCGATTTTTGAGTGGATTGTGATTTAGGTAGACTTGATGTTGGGATTGTGGAATTGTGAGAAGTTTTTTGAGAAAGGAGACCAAGGTTCTGCATAAGAGTTTGTGAAGAAAGTTTAGGAGATGATGAAGAGAGAGTTGAGGAATGAGGAAGGAATGTGTTGGTAATTTTTGAGTGAGTAGTTGTTTGAGAATTGTTTTTTGTTTCGGTAGATTTTTGGTAAAGAATTTGAGTTGAGTCTGATTCAGTAGTCGTTTTTGCGGTATCATTTTGTTTGTTATTTGAGTTGTTGTTTTTCATTTGAATTGCTTCTTCTAGTGTTTCTATTGGACTATTATTTGAAGTGCTGGACACATTTTTGTTGATTGCTTCAACTGCATCGCGGAAGGAGCATTTATTAATCGTTTTATGTTTTAGGATTGCTTGGCGTTTTTGAAACGTTGGGCATTGCTTATTGTTTGAGCGATGCTGTTGACCACAGTTGACACACTTGACTTCTTTACAAAGGATAGGGTCATGTACGGCAATTGCGCATACATTGCATTTTTTTTCAGACTTGCAATGCTTAATAGTATGACCTATTGAGAAGCAGTTTTTGCATTGCATTGGTGAGGGTATATAAGGTTCCACCTTAACTTTCAACCAAGCGATGCTAACTTCTTTGGGCAAATGATATAGATTGAAAGAAATTATATGTAAAGGGGTGTTAACTATTTTATTATCTATCATTTTCGTTATCTTTTTGCATTCGACAGCGCCTTGATGTTTTAGACCATCAACAATTTCACTTTCACTTAGGTTACATAAAAAACCAGAATAAACTACACCTTTTACTGTATTTAGAGTTGGATGAAGGCTTACAGAAACTTCACATAGGTTTGAGAGCTTTGTTGCTTTTAAGAACTTGTTTGTTTGATGCTCATTTTTTGTTAAAATAAGAAGGTCACCTTCACGTGTGAATGAAATTGAAAGGGGTTTTTCTGTTGAAACAGATTGAAGGGCTTTGAAGAGCAAGAAAATATTAAACATATTTAGCGCTTTATCACCTTTATTTTTAATTATTAGGAACTTAGGACACGTTGTAGTTTTCGGACGGGTTTGGTTATTATTTTTAAGATTTGGAAAATCATAACTATTATCTAAATTGTAACTCTTACGTTTAGGAGGTGGTTCATTGTCCAGTATGGCAAAAAAATTTTGATCACGGGCAGATGCCATGATCACTTAGAAACACTACGAGAAGCACTATACAAAAGAAAAAGAAAAAACGCGGCAGTAATATAGAAAATAATAAAGAGAGTCTTGAATAACTAAACAATTTGAGAGTAGCGAAGTACTATGTCCGAACCGTTCAGCAGTCAGTTTCTCACTGACTGCTCACTAAATATATGAATATCGATTTATGCAACAGTTTTCGACTTTTTTTTAACATTTTTCAAAATTTTTCAACACTGTTCGACAGTATCGTAAAAAATTCTGTAAGACGTGTGTCTTACAGTGTTATTAGAACTAATCTTTTGATGTAAGAATATTTGATATTTGGGCACAGCTGATATCGTTAAAATGATTTTGTGAAATATAGGATAAGATAATAAAAAATCAAATAAATACAAATGTTGAATAATATGTTAATTTTTAAATATTGTTAAATTTTCTTACTTAAAGTGAACTTCGTTATATCTCTATTTCATTACTTTAAATATTTTCCAATGTTTTTTAGTTAATTTCTTCAGCTTTACACTCAAAACACTTGTGGCATTATGTATAATGCAAACAAAATAAAATAAATTCGCTACAAAAAATTTTCCGCTAAGCATAAATGGGTGAGGCTGCAAGTGTTCGTGAGCATTGGTAGCACAGGGTTAATGTATTATTATTGTTAACAAGCACGAAGTGAGACGATGAAACCCAACCAAACCATAGCTAAGTAGCTCGCAAACGCTCTTGGCACTGGCTAATTGGTTTTATATAGCATAATAAAAAACAGTTAAGCGGAGATTTTTTATAGCAAGCAAGAGAAATTATGCGAGAGATGTCATTAAAAATGCATATTTATGAGATTTATTAAAAAAATATAAAAAAATACAAGATGCGAGTATGCCACTGGCAGAGTAAAGTGATAAAGTAAAAAAAAAAAATTATAAGAAAATATGAACAAGTGATCAACATTATGTGGGATTAGATGCATAGGATTTGATTTTGTAACTTTATTGAATTGTAAAAATGATTTTAAATTTTTTTTTAAACTTAACTCAAAATATGCAAGACTCATGTTATATTAATACTTAAATTTTTAGATAAGGGAAATACCAAAAATTACAATTCAAAATACACTTCATCAAGCAAAAGCTTTGAAAAAAAAAATGAAAAAAATAAAAACTTCAAACTCTCTGTGGACGAAGACTGATAATATTTTGAATATCTCCCTAAAAAAAGGTAAAATAACGTTTTATAAAAAAATGAAAGGACTCTATACTACAGTGCAATATATTCACGACACATAGAACTATTTCCGGCATTTAATATAATTTTTACAAAAAATGCTTAGCAGGGTACTGGTGCGTTGACTGAACAAAACACAATCACGCTTGCAAGTTAACTTTGTTAATTGACAACACCTCAGACTAAGTTAAACGCATACAATATTACATATTTTTTGTACTTTGATTAATAATTTTGACAAGCAAACACATAGAAAGATCACATTTTTCCCCAGTACCAGTAGACTGAGAATTTTACGTTTTAAACTTTTTTTTGTATGAAATATATTTCGAAACGTCGTTATTTTGTGGGTCATGCTTGGTGCAATTAAGATCTACAATTTTCATTTGCTTCGAATTTATTTTTTTCTTAACTAACTTGTAGAATTGCCCATATAGTAATATATAACGTATTTAAAAATAATAAAAACACTACTGAGAACAATAACAATGTATGACTTAATTGTTTATGAAACACAAACAAATCATAATTTGTTTCAATGCCATTAATTGAAAAAGAAAAAAAAAAGATTCTGTCAGCTTATCTCATTTTAAATGAATTCCTCAAAACACGCTGACCCTTACGTCACTCTCATGTGCTAAAAAAGCAAAAGTGATAAGCACACAATTGTTTTCAGAAATTTGCGTAGTTTTTTTTTTCATTTCCTGGTAAAAAAATGTAGTCTAGTAATTATAAAAAAATAATAAAAAATCACTCAAAATTATGCTTGAACTGAAATTTTTGGAAATTTCTGATTTCTGTAAAAACTACATGTATAGTTGATTCAAAATAACTGTGGTAACTTAATGTCACGATATAGTTAGACTACTACTAAAGATATTTGAAAGGTTTGAAAAATTAGTAACAAATAAGATCTATATTAGTACTAATGACAAACCTTATAAATTAATTTAAAACTATGCCAAAAATCTGACGTATGTGTCCAAATTATAAGTCCCTTTTTTATAATTCTTTTGATTATTAGGCTTAAGCATTTAATTTTTCTTTAATTATATTTAAAAATAAACGCAAGATTTTAGAGAATCTATGAACTTAAATTTTTTTTTGATATTAAAATCATTTTTAAACCTAAATTCGCAAATGCTATATCAAGTGTCGACTAAGGTCGGCTTAAACATTGAAAGATTCACAATATTTTTACACTGACCAAAAGTCAGTAATTGGTTTCGCGTTAGTTTTAAATATGTGGAGAATTTAGATTTCAGTGCTAGAAAGGCCTCTTATTAAAAGGGAGTTGTTTGAGACTGTCAAAGTTTCAGTCCCTCAGTAAGTGATCTTAGTTGTAGTTTTTGGGAAAGTGTTTTTGATTTGCTTCAATTATAACGTCTTCTTCGTAACATAATTTGAAACAAAACCAAGCAGAAAAGTTTTGCATTATATTCCTTATGTTACACGAAACCTTCACGGTCTTGTATTTTCTTACTTGGTCGTAAAAGTGACAAAGTCGACAAAGACGACTTATTTTTTTTTTTAAAACTAACATGTTTGGGGATAACCCTTTGACACGTGGCGTGTTAGCTTCGAAAAAGAGAGACAGAGTAGTAGGAATGAATTTGACTTATAGAGAAATGGTTGTAAAAATCTCAAAGAAACCAGAATATGAAAAGAATTGAATTGGGCATTGAACTTGAGACCTTTAGGTTGTTAGTGAAGTGTACAATCACTGCACTAAGAGACCGGCAGTGATATTCTTATACGATTTTTAACCTTATCACTTTAATACAAGTCTATTAGCCGTGTTTTATTTGCTTTTGTTAAACCTAGAAGTGAATAAAACGCATAAGTTTAACCTTTTATAATTCTGCATTTGACCAATAGATGACATGACAGTGTTTGACAGAAATTCTATTTTAAAATCAGAGCCGCCTTTATGGTCGTGTGCTTGAACGGGGCAAAGCACGGTAAGGGCCTAGCACGGTAAGGGGCCTCACGTATCAGTACATAATTTTTGTTTTTCAAATTCTTGCTATCAAATGATTTCAAACTATTTTTATGATGTCGGAGACGCTAATACCAAAGATTTCATTTCGTTTTCTGTTGTTTCATCACTGTTTTTATTGTTATTATGTGTTTCTATTTTAATATTTGGGCCTAGCACTGACTGGGTGCACAAGGCCTCGCGTGACCTAAGGGGCCGTCCATTAATTACATGAGGTATTTTTTTGAAAATTTGAACCCCCCCCCCCCTCCCCTTGGTGAGATTTGGTGAGCTCTGACGGGATCTCCCCCTCCATTCCAAGAGACTTTCCTTATGATTTTTAAATGCAATCTGCTATTATAATGTATAGTCTCTACATTAAGAAGTTGAAACGATATTTTTTTTGACCCCACTCCCACTTGGTTATATCCAGACCACTTCCTCCCCTATTTTGACTCACGTAATTTATGAACGTGCCCTAGGAACGCTTCTTCAAAATTCCAGCAAAGTTGCCATATATTTTTGATTATTTTAGGTTTGTGTCTATGATGCTTCAAATTTTAGCAAAGACAAAAAAAGTTGAATAAATTGAACTAGAAATTGAGCTGGTTTACACATTTGTGTGAGATATGCGATACTTTTTAACATATTTCAAATATTATCGTTATTTCCGATGCCTAATGGATTACATCAACATTTTTTGAATTCCCTTTGACATTTTTTGATTAATATCGATTTTTTTTTCATATATAATAGACTTTAACGATACTATTTGTTCAACATTTTTTGATGTTTTTCTACTCACAGCATCTTTCTCGATATATATCGATATAACCACGATTTTCGTCTTTTATGAACTTTATTAATATCATTCTGTTAGCAATGTAGTGACAAAAAAAAAAAAAAAAACAAAAACCATCAAAGTCTAGATGTAGAAATCCAATTCAGCTGCAAACTTTCATAGAAATAACCGCATTAACGAAAGTGTGCTGACCAAATGGCTAGACCCAGGCGATATTTGCGCTGCAGTATCAAAATATTTATTTTATTAACTTTTTTTAACTAAATATAATTTGTGTTTCTATTGAGTTTTAATATCCACTTCAAATACACAAAAGTTATGATCATCTTTTTTAATTATAAAAAACAACAAAATGTTTATTTTAGTAGCCATGAAAATCGGGATAGTTATAGAAATAAATTTTTTAATTTATTTTCAAAAGCTCAATATTTTGTTTGTATAAAATACATATAATAAAAAATATTTGTTGATTGTTACGCCAATAAACTCTACTACTATGCATAATTGCTTGTGGCTGGTTGGAAATATCACTGCTAGAAAGTAATAGCAGATAGAAGTAGGATGACTTTCAGCGGTTCAAAAATCAGCAATCTATTGACTTTAATTCCTGAATATTACCGTGTAATAGTTTTAATCTAAGGCATACAATTTCTGAAATAAAATTGAAAATGGACTCAGTCACAATACCTTATGTAGAGATTTCTTGTTTCACCGAAAACATGTAACATTTCTGAAGTCAAAGTTGTTGTATTTTATATATAGGACATTCCACGCCGAATCGGACACCATTTTGCTTTCGAATTTATATATTTTGCTGATTTTCATATGAGATATAAATTTTTGAAAACTAAATTTTTTGAACTTTTTTTTTGAATAATCAGCCCAATTGCATGTTTTCTAATTAATATTTTTTTTTACCGTATTTTTCATAAGAAAATATTAAAAACTTTTTTAAAATGATATTACCAGGATAAATCTTCCTCTAACAATTTATGTAGTGATCGGTTTTCTTCAAAATTTATTACATTTTAAAAAAATATTCAGATGCGTCATACTGAAGAACAAATACATAATATTCCTATAAAATCAAATTACAATAAATAAGATATAAAAAATTGTGCCATAGTTATTCAGTATGTTTTGAATAAATATTAACATATGAAAAAGTATTACTTTCTGAATGATATGATTTCAGTGTAAATAATTTAGCAAGAACGTGAAACTATTAATTTTCAGAATGGAATTTTGAAGAATTATTTCTAATTAATCATGAGGTCTCAAACGTATGGGAATGTTATATTTCCTACAGAAGCTTGAAAAGAAAAAACTTTAAAATACATAGTTCATGAAGGAAAGTTTAAAAAAAAAATTATTTAAAAGGCTCGGTCAAAAAAAAGACTGAAAAAAGTTACCTCTTGAGACAATTTCTATTAAATAAATTGGTATACAATTTAAATGCTTTTAATATGTGTTTTTTTTAAGTGCAGCTTCAAGTTTCTCTCAAAATAGTTAAGTTATCTGTCTAAAAATTTTTTATTGAGTAGATAATCGTATATTAGGGTGCGCTATCAAATTTGCTCTAATGTGACGTAAGAACAAAAAAAAAAAAAAAAGTAAAACAAAACACAACAGCTCACAAAAGCCGCATTAAAACTGAAAAGCTTAAAAATACCTGTTTGGTAAATAATTCGCACAGAGATTCATTGAAGTCAGGTTTGCCAGCCGCAACTCAATTCAGAAGACGAACGTACGCTTTTGTAGACACAACGAAAACTCAGAGCTAAGCAAACGGCTGTTGTTAAGACACTCAAGAAGTTGTGTTGGGAAAAATACTCACAGTTGGAATAAAGAAAAACATAATAAGATGAAATCATTCGTAGCGCTGGTAAGTTGTAATGCAATAAAGTTATAAGTTAAATCAGATGAATTTAAAAATTGTGTAACTTAAAGAAAGTTAAAGTGGAAGACAATTTAAAATGCAGTCATAACTCATGACTAAATTGGATAAAATTTGAGTTAAATTGAAACTTATGAAAATTTCTTATGTTGTGAGAAAAAAACCTCAATGTAATACTTTACATTTCAGATCAAAATTAAAAAAATATTTCTTCTTAATATAATGTATTTTTTAAAATAAAAAATTACACTCCCCTTAAATTTGAGTTAAAAAAAAACAAGTTTTATTTGTTGTTGTCATTCGCTGTCATTTTTGTTTCTTCGGCTTTAACTTTCATTGATTTTTTTTTTTGTTTTTTAAAAATAAAAATCACAACAAATTTTAATGAGCTTTTTAATGGAATAATATTTCCTACCTACACATTTTCAAGGTCACTCTCAGCATTATTTGCGCATGCATCAATGCTGATGTCTCACACGTGTTACCACAACATGAACCTGTCGCTGCAGCACAGCCATATGTTTTCAGCTATTCAGCGGGACGTGCACCCGGTCATGTAGATCGTCAGCACACCGAAGTTTCCGATGGTTCTGGTGTGGTGCGTGGTGCATTCTCTTATATCGATCCAAGAAATGAACTGCGTACTGTACAGTATACTGCTGATGAGAATGGTTTTCATCCAGAACTCAGCCATAAATTGGAAGATAGTGAAGCAGTGAAACGCGCCAAAGAGAAACATTTTGCACTTTACAATCGCATTGCGCAAGAGCATGCACAAGCGCATGCTGAGCAGCCGCAGCAATATGCAGAGGCACAGCATTATGCACAACCACAACAGTATCATCATCATGCGGTGAGTAAAGTTTTTTATTGTTGTTGTTTAGTTTGCATTTTGTTTCGTGACAAGTGTTGTTAAAATGTCAAAGACCATGATGTGTTTTGTAAAAAAAAAAACAGCAACTATTTTTTCAAAGGTTTAAAAAAACTGCTCTAATTAAATAATTATTTTACACAGCTTACTGTTCAAGTGTCATAATAAAAAAAAACAAAAATTAAGAGCACAAAAAAACAACAAAAAAATGAGGTCATACTCGTTTCATCTATTGCTAAATGGAATCATCAGTGACCTTTTTATCTTACCGTTGTTGCAATTATTGATGTCAGATACCTATGTACTGAGCTTACTATTCAGCAGAATCTATTATAATGACAAAAAATGACAAGCACAAGAACAAAAAAAAATTGCTGAAGTAAGTCACACTCGTTTCACCCATTACTAAATGAAATCATCAGCGAACATTTTTTTGACCGTTGTTTCATTTATTGATATCAGAAACCCATTTTCTGAGCTTACTGTTCAGTACAGTGTGTCATAATGACAAAAAAATCACATGCACAGAACCAAAACAAAAAAACTGTGATAAAGCTAGTCATACTCGTTGTTTCACCCATTGCTAAATGGAATCTTCAGTGACCTTTTATTTGACCATTGTTTCTTTTATGAATGTCAGAAACCCATTTTCTGAGCTTACTGTTCAGTACAGTGTGTCATAATAACAAAAAAATTAAAAAATAATAACCGCAAAAGCCAAAACTAAAAAACTGAGTAAGTTAGTCATAATCGTTGGTGATGTTGTTGGAATCATCAGTGACCTTTTCTGACAATTGCTGCAAATATTGATGTCAAAAACTATTAGCTACTGTTACTGAGCCTACTATGTCATAATGACAAAAAAATAACAAGCACAAAAACTAAAACAAAAAAACTGTGATAAGGCTAGTCATACTCGTTGTTTCACCCGTTGCTAAATGGAATCATCAGGGACCCTTTTTTCGATGATTATCACTGCAACTGTTGATGTTAGAAACTTATTTTGTAACCTTTTACAGGGTATCAGTGAAAATTTTGTTCGTTAAATGTAAATACATTTTTTTTATTAATCTGAGTAAAGATAATTGCTGTATTTATAATCAGCAGCTCAATTGCTATTAGCAAAGATTTGAGTTGAGCCATTTTTTATTTCTATTAAAACGTTAAATTGTTATGTATAACCTCTTGCTTTTTCAGGCTGCCGTTGAAGGTCCAGAACAAAGTGCTGCTGTCGTACGTGCTACTAATCAACATTTAAATGAATTCGATCGCATTGCCGCTGAGCATGCTGCTATTGGTAGAAAACAAGAAGCCGAACGTCAAGTCATAATTGCTCAACATGCACAAGAACATAATTCGGATGAAGCTGGTCAATATCATCCTGAATACGATCATCAATGATGAAATCTAAGTTTAAATTATTTTGTGATTAAATTTTACTTCAAAAACGGTTAAAATAAAAATTCGAATCTTGTTCAATCTAATTGTTTCTGCGTTCAGCTTTCCAAGAATTATTTGAAAATTATGCGAAAAAATAGCGACCAAGTTCAACAACGAATATTAATAACAAAAAGGTTATTGAATTGAAACATAGAACACTTAAATATCAGTTAAGAACAAATTGATGTATTTCAATATATGCAAAATTGCTTTAAGTTTATCGCCTGAAAAATGAAATTGTTTGATGGATACATTTTAACGTTTAGTACAGAACATATTAATAGTTTCGCTGTCCCAAATGGGACTCAAGCGTTACATCTTCTGCTGCAGCTGCTTTACCTCTACACAAAAAGCATTCACTTTTATGGCGTTTAGTTTTTGTTGTTGTTCTAATTTTGCTTCTATTGCTGCAGCTGACGTTGGTAGCCATGTTCATTATAATCGAATGCATTGAATTGACTGCTCATGTTGCACGCAACATGCAAACGTTGCCAACATTTCGCAAAAATACAAACAAATGCAGAAACTCACAAGCGAGCAGAGTACTTATTAACAAATATGCCAACACTCTACCCCAGATATTCCATGAAGAAGGAATACCAGCTTTTGAGTAACAAAAATTTCAAAGGAGCCGTTGAAAATTTTGGCTATAAGATTTCATAATCGTTGGTATTCAAATGCAATGCAGTTCACATTTATGCGAATTACAAAAACTTTGAAAAGTGAAAGTAGCACTGCGTTTTTTGCTTAAATAAATTTTGAAGTGGCAAAAAAAAAATTATAAAATTAATTTTTCGCGTCTGCCGCTGATATATTATGTAAGGGGCATAGACAGATAACAAAAATATGAAAGGCAGACGTCCAAACTGCTGCATTTAATAACAGCAATTGTTTACATGTTAAAAAAACTGTTGAATAATTTAATCGTTTTTATTCAGAATTTCATAGTCTTCAGTATTACCTCTTAAAGCTGAAAATACAAGAGGCAGACGCGTAGATGTCTGATTTTAAAAAATATGTTTGGTTGTATAAGTCAAAATCGTCTATGCTGGTCAAACTCGTACATGTAATAATTTTGTGGACACCAGCATTTTTCCGAATAAATTTAATTAAATATTTTATATTGTTAAAAACTCAACCCTTAGTTTCAAAATCCAATTTGAATTATATCGTTATACATTATTTTCTCCAAGATATCGTAAATTTAAGTTTTCCAGTTATCTGCTGTGCTGGAACTTATGCAGATCTGTGTAATAAATTTCAATTAACGATATTTTGAGAAAAATAAATTATGGAGCTTAGTCTTAAGCAGCACTAAAAAGAAAAAAATTCCGCAAAAAAAACAGGGATATGAAAAGAGTGTCTAGTTTGGTTTGAAATGCTCCATGTACAGAGCCAGAAAAAAAAAATTCATATAAGTGACCGAAAAATAGAATAGTAAGTTCTGGATTACAAAATGTTCACAGTATTAGTTTTATATAGATTAATAATATGCACCTAAAGTGCTTAAAGACGTCTGCACTCAAAAAAGCAGTTCTGGAATAGTCTGTCTTTTCCATATTTTTATTTTTTATATGCAATGTAACCAGTCAGCCAATAAGCAGACGCGATAAAATGATTTAGAAATTCATTTTATTACACGTTTGCAATATTGCAGTTTTTTTATGTAGCATTAACTAAGTGGCAGACGTTTTTATCTCGTTTCTTATGACATTGTCAATATAATAATCTTAATCTGCCTGATAATAAAATCACTTCAGATTGTTTATATCATGAAGTTTTGAAAACAAATTTAATTACACTCAAAAGCAGCAACAAAAATGTCTGCCACTTGCATTTATCTATTTTTGAGTATGAATATATTTTTTAATTTAAATGGCAGACGCGATAAAATTGTTTCTGCATACTTTTTTTTATTTTGTTTTTTGTTGCAGTCGCATAGACCTCTCAATTTATAACGCAGAGATAATGCAGAGATTGTTCCTATTATTAATATTACTTAGAACTTCAGGATTTTCAATCTCTGCCGCATGATAAAGGCAATTTAGGCCACCGGCTCCGATTGGATTATGTAAATGTACGCTCCACTAAAACTATTTCAATTGCCAATGCATTTTTTCAATCTAATTTACAAAAAGATAATAAAACAACTTTTGGACATTATTATGCACTTGTGCATGGAATGACTTTAGAGATATACACGCACATAACTTTATGCCAGCACTTCCCAAGTGGCATCACTAAAATTGTTTGCACAATCGTTATTAATGCCATAAACTCGGCTCTTAGTGTTGTCTGCATGCATTTGTGTATGTGCGTTGTGTGTGTGTGTTCGTCATGTGCATATCACTGTATGCGTTTGACTCATTTTTAGTGCTGTCTACTTGTGTGTGTGTGTGCAAGTGCGTACATTAAATATCCGGCGTCTGTTGATGAGTTGCCGTTGGTTGTAAAGAGTTTTTAATAAAGCGCACCAAAATCCACATCCAAAAAACATCATAATCGCAACAATTTTGCATGTACCACTTGTTTTTGTTATTGTTGTTGTTATGGCAACTATTGTTGTGCCACGCTACCCATTAGGGATTATACGCACATATTTTTGTTGTTAGTATTGCTGTTGCTGTTGTTGTAGATGTTGTAAATGTTCGTTGAGCGATAAAAACAAAACTTTTTGCATTCAACGTTTTAATGTTGTTGTAATTTTATTTACAATACAACAGAGTGTTGCATCTCTTTATTGGGCAAACATTTTTTTGTTATTTTGTTTGTGTATTGTTTTGTTTCATATTGTTCAGGTTTTTAATTTTGTTCATAAAATTGCTATTGTTATAAAGGATAAAAATGTCCTTATGAGTGCAACGTATACTGGATCAACTTTAAGATTCTGTAGGTTCAGCTGAATTGAATGATTAAAAACTGAATTAATTTTGCAGTTATTTCTGATGCAAATTATAAATATGAATCGGATATATTGAAATTCAGAGTTGCTGAGCAAAAATAAAAACGAAAATAAAATTGTTGTCTACATTTTGTTTTAAGATACATCTTAACTTTCGAGCGATCCATTTAGTTTCAAATAAAATTTTAGTGTGGTATTTCACTTTATTTATACAGCATGTAATTATAATCGCTAATATTCTGCCTTACAAAAACTTTAATTAAATGCTTATTGTTTAAGGTAAGTGCTTCAACAGCGATCTACGATGCGAAGAGTTTATATATTTAAAAAGGCACTCCTCCTGTAGCAGAACAGTGACATGAACCCATTCCGGAGCATTTACACACTTTACCCATACAAGCGAATGGATTACACCTCCTGGCTGCTGTGTATTGAATTTGAAATGCGCACAGCATAAAAGTAATAAATAATAAAATTGCTATCTTCATTTTATTTTAAAAAACACTATGACTTCCGATCGTTTGCTTTTTACTTTCCCTTGAGCTTGGATTACAATATTTCACTTTATTTATATAGCCGATATTTCATGTTATTTATACAGAATTTAATCATATTCGCTAATTGTTGATCCATTTAAACAAAAAAATATAATTTAACTATTTTTTGTTATGGAAAACATTATAATTAAAATATTGCATTGTTTGGAACGCAAAACAATCGCGTTAAGAAAAGGAATTTTATCTTAAAGTTTCATTATCTCGAAACGAAGGAATGCAATTTAAAAGTTATATTTTTTTAAATCAAAGTGCGATAGCTTGAAAATTACCCTATCTAAATTCAACTTCACGTATAAGAAGCACACTTGTTCCTTCAAAATAACTCAAACGTCAAAAATTTTTGAAAAAATTGCTAAACCTTCTTTCTGGCCAACTTATTCTGAAATTTATGAACTCGTTCCTGGAACCAGAACGCCTTAATGATTCTATGATTGTTAAGATGAATGCAATATATCTTAATCGTTTCTCTTTTCCCAAATAAATTAACAGCATTGATCAAAATTACAGAAGAAACCTAGTGAAAATATTCCATCCTTTTACTTTATTCTATGCTTTGTATATGCGAAGATGGATCGAAAGTAAAATCGTTTTCTTCATTTGTTGTGAAGATATATTTTAACTTTCGACCGATCATTTTCGTTTAAAATAAAACTTTGGGGTGTGCCTTGCTAGAATATTTCTTTATTATTTATACAGCATGTAATTATAATCGCCAATAGTTTGCCTTACAAAAACTTTAATTAAATGCTTATTGTTTAAGGTAAGTTCTTCATCCGCGATCTACGATGCGAATGATTTTATATTTATTAAGGCACTCCTGAAACAGAACAGTAACATGAACCAAGTCCGGAGCATTTGCACACTCTACCGATACAAGAGAATGGATTACACTTCCTGGCTGCTGTGTATTGAATCTGTCAGTAATTCCGTCCGCTCCTAGTCAATCGTCGTCCGTCCGCGTTACTGTCTATCTGTCCGACAGACTCATTTCCTACATATATCCAAACGAACTTACATTCAAAATCTCAGTTATTTCTTTTTAAGCTCTAATTTTCAAAAAATTAGCATAATTTACACCAAAAACATACAGCCTCAAACACATTTTTTTTTTCAAAAGTATGAAGTATTAGCTTTTTGCCAGCATGCTATTTTTGTAAATTTCGTTTCAAATAAATTAATGAGAGCATTTCATAAAAGCATTAGGAAGAACTTGTTAACGAAAAAAAAAATTGTGAAAAACTTCAACTGGAACTTTGGATTTTGGTTAACCATACTCTCCCACAGGTTCTATACTATTTATATAAAATTGCTGACACGGAAATGGTTTGTAACGCTTTGGAGCAAAAAATACAGAATTTATTTTAATAGTTTCTTTTTTAAAACATTATATTTGTGCTAAAGAAGATTACTGTAATCTTATTTTGTATATCATTTGAAGTTGAATATCTTTTTTTTTAGATTAAATTTTTGTAAATTCTTATCAAAATTGTTAATGTTGTGTTTTTTTTTTCTTCTTATTCGTACCGTTTGTTTTTGGTTTGATAAATGGTTTTTTTTTTGAAAAGAAAATATAGAATGAGATGCTTAGAGGGTAATTCTATTATGCGTGTGCAAAGCCGCGGGTATCACTAGTGTGTATATAAAATAAATTTCAAATCTGGAGACTTCTTTTTCTGCCAAAGTTGACAAATCTGCCACTTTTACCATTTTGCATTATAATTTTTGAAAAATCCGTACAATTTATGTAAAGGAGATAGAATTAAAATTAATTAGGTTGAATAAAGACGAAACAGTGATATGCTCCATAGAATACTTTTGGTGTTCATAGTTCAACTTTGTCACTAAAGCCAAACAAAATTTAGAATTTTTATAGTTTTTTTTTTTTCATTGTCTAAGTATTATCTTTAAAAATTTTAAGTCCCTAACACTTTCATTTTCTTTGTTTTTATGGCCACAATCTCCCAATGTACGACGTATTAAAATTTAATTTCTTCCAAGTACTTTTGTGAACCCTGCCACGGCAAGCGGTTCCAGAAGGCCTGTTTTAGCGTAACATTTCATATAAAACGAAAGTACGTTTGAAAGGAGTTGGGAAGACCTGCTCTGCCAAATGAAAGTCTTCTAGCTTGCACCCACTATTGAGTACTTGGATAGATTATCTACAGACTACAGGTGTATTAAGTGGATTACCGCTACATGCTATTAATTCTTCATTATCTTCCCTTTCCAAATGCGTCCGCATTGGTGCTCATTTTTTATTTCTTATAAATTATTTCAAAATTGTAATCGAATTGTTCTAATTTGATGCAACTCATATTTGATGATGAATTCTTTAGTGTGAAAAGGGATATCCCAATCAATCATGTTATGATAGTGATTTTCTAGCATATGAAAATTGCCCCAATAGTATATTTTGACGTACCAGTAGTTCAATTAAATGTTTTGTTGAAATCTCTGTATTGTAATATGGGTGGATTCGTCAATTTACTTTTTAAAGTATCAAAAGAATTTTTCCCTCATTCGATTTTTTCTTATTTTTCCTGTCGAAAAATCAGTCAACGGTCGCAACTTTTCATCCAAGTTTATTTAGTTATAATTGGTTGTCATGTCCAACATCGAAAAGATTTTGGTTCTTCACAATTTACCTTAAACATCTTCGATTTTAGTCAGAAAGAACTTATCATTTATTAATTTTACCTTCAGTTTCCTGAAGTCCACGACTAAACGTAATTTTTTGTATAATTGGCTAATTTTAAGGTAGCCACGAGGAATGGTGTGTTGTAAAGACTAACCGGTGATGTTGTCAGTCAACAGTTGTCCGACCTGTCCGTTAATCAAATGCTAGACAATAAAGCAATTTTTGCAAACTTTCAATTACTTTTATTGTAACGCTGAAAAAAGTCTCCATTTTTATATATTTTTCACGCCACCTCTTAATGAAAACCTTGTTAAAAAGAATGTCACAATAATTAAAATAGAAATCAAGTGAAAATTCTCCATCCTCGCACTACATCCTCCGGTATTCCATTTTTCTGTATGCAAGGACGATTCCTGAACGCTATAAGCGGTGCGCATCGTTATTATAATCAAATCCAGGGATTCGTAGCAAAAATAAAAGCGAATGCAAAATGGTTGTTTTCAGTTTGTTTTAAGAAACATTTTTACTTTCGACCAATCCCTTTCATTTAAAATTAAACTTTGGCATGAGCTTTGCTAAAATATTTCACTTTATTTATACAGCATGTAATAATAATCGCCAATAGTTTCCATTACAAAAACTTTAATTGAATACTTATTTTTTAAGGTAAGTGCTTAAGCGATCTACGATGCGAAGAATTTTATATTAAAGCCTTCAGTCAAAAAGACAGTAACATGTCCTAGCTTTCGGGCACCTGCACACACGACCGATAGGACAAGGTGGCTCGCAATGGGCTGCAGCGTCTTTAATTTGAAATGCGCAGAGCAAAAAAGCAAAAACAAATAAAATTGATATCTTCATTTTATTTTAAAAAACACTATAACTTCGGATCGTTTGATTTTTATTTTGGTTTGAGCCTAGATAAAAATATTTCACTTTATTTATATAGCCAATATTTCATGTTATTTATGCAGAATTTAATTAAATTCGCTAATTGTTGACACGTTTAAGCAAAAAAGTATAATTAAACTATTTTTTGTTATGGAAAACATTAAAATTAAAATATTTCATTGTTTCGAACGCAAGATAATCGTGCTAAAAAAGTGGAATTTTATCTCAAAGTTTCATTATCTTGAAACAAAGAAATGCAATTTAAAAGTTAAATTTTTCTTAAATTAAAGTGCGATAGCTTGAAAATTACCCGATCTAAATTCAACTTCACGTATAAGAAGCACACTTGTTCCTTCAAAATAACTCAAAAGTCTTAAATTTTTGAAAAAATTGCTAAACCTTCTTTCTGGCCAACTTATTCTGAAATTTATGAACTCGTTCCTGGAACCAGAATGCCTTAAAGATTCTATGATTGTTAAGATGAATGCAATATGGCTTAGTCGTTTCTCCTTTCCCAAATAAATTAACAACAATGATCAAAATTACTGGAGAAACCTAGTGAAAATATTCCATCCTCACCTTTGTATATGCGAAGACGGATCCTTGACGCCAAGGAGAAATAAAAGCGAAAGTAAAGTCTTCATTTGTTCTGAAGATATATTTTAACTTTCGACCGATCCTTTTCGTTTTAAATAAAACTTTGGTGTGTGCTTTGGAATGGAAATCTTTAATTAAATACTCATTATTTTGGGTAAGTGCTTCATCAGCGATTTACCAATAAATACAGTAACAAACATTGTCTAGATAGCACTTGCACCTCGAGCCATCGTTAGGACATCTTGGATGACAAGCTCCACCTTGATATGATACCACACCTCCGCTAACATCATCTACAGGCACCGCTGTTGTGTATTGAACTTGAAAAGCGCAGAGCAAAAAAGCAATAGAAAGTAAAATTTGAATCTTCATTTTATTTTAGAAAACACTATGACTTTCGAACGATTTGTTTTGATTAAAACTTTGATTTGAGCCTTGCTAACAATATTTCACTTTATTTATAATCATTGAAAAAAAAAAAAAAAAAAAATTATAATTAAATTATTGCATGTTGTGGAAAACATTATAATGAAATTATTCCACCGTTTGGAATGCTGAACTATCGCGCTTGTTTTATTGATAAAGATAAGAATTTGATAATTGATTTATTAGTTTCTCTAACTTGAAACTGAACTTAAATGGGTACAAATTGTTATGTATTTGACAGTGTTGATTTCATATATGATAAAATTTGTGCGAAATTTTTTTATAGCTTACAAGTTTTCGGAGAAGACCCGCTTAGAAGGTTTATCGCTTTTATTTTTGAATGCATTCGAATTTATATTTTTTATCCCTTTTATTTATAAAAGGAAACTGCCTTCTGAATTCAAGCACCTCCCTCCCTATTTTCCCTTCAAAGATTGCAATAGAAAAAAAATTTATAAAAAAACTGGTCAACTGCAAAAGCCATGTCATAGGGAGGAGAAACAAAACTTCTACTACACTCTCTCCCTCATTGTTATTGACTCCCAATTAAGCGTTGTTGTTACTATTAAAATATTAAAAGCAATAGGAGAGCAAAAGTGCTTTTGTGCTTAATGTAAGTAAGTAATTTCCTTCAGTGGAGCTTGATATTTGATGAGAAAGAGCAAAGGAAAAACAACTTCTTGTTGTATGGTTGTAATCTGGAAACTTATATTTTGTGATGCACATTTTTAAAAAGATTCGGATTTTATTTTCATCAGTCTCTACCACTATCATTTTCTTTGTATATATGGCCATAATCTCCCAATGTGCAACTAATTAAAATTTAATTTCTTCCACGTACTTTTGTCGACCCTGCTACGGCAAGCGGTCTTCGAAGGCCTGCTTTGAAGACATCTCATTTAAGAATAAAGTACGTTTGAAAGGAGTTGGGAAGAACTTACTTACTTACTTACTTAGATGGCCATAACAACCCGTTGTCAGGTTACGGCCGACCTCATTAGCTCTCGTTGGGAAGAACTGATCTGCCAAATGAAGATCTTCTAAAAGCGTTGCTTGCTCCTACCATTGCGTACTGGAATATTTTATCGGATCTTTGACACCATCAGCGGTACGCATCGCTATTATATAATGAAATTCAGAGATGCTGAGTAAAAATAAAAGCGAAAGCAAAATTGCTGCCTTCATTTTGTTTTAAGAAACATTTTAACTTTCGACCAATTCTTTCGTCTTAAATAAAACTTTGATATGAGCCTTGCTAAAATATTTGACTTTATTTGTACAGCATGTGTGGTAATTAAATATAATCGCTAATAGTTTGCCTTATAAAAACTTTAATTAAATGCTTATTGTTTAAGGTAAGTGAAGAATATTATCTTAAGAACAGTAACATGACCCAAGTCCAACGCACCTGCACACTTCACCCATAGGACAGTTTGGATTCCATTTATCGGCTGCTGTGCATTGAATTTGAAATGCGCACAGCAAAAAAGTAATAAAAAATAAAATGGCTGTCTTCATTTTAATTAAAAAAAAAAAAAACACTATAATTTCCGATCGTCTGCTTTTTATTTTCACTTGAGCCAGGATTACAATATTTCACTTTATTTATATAGCCCTATATTTCATGTTATTTATACAGAATTTAATTAAATTCGATAATTGTTGACACGTTTAAACAAAAAAATATAATTAAACTATTTTTTGTTATGGAAAACATCATAATTAAAATATTGCATTGTTTGGAACGCAAGATAATCGTGCTAAAAAAGTGGAATTTTATCTCAAAGTTTCATTATCTTGAAACAAAGGAATGCAATTCAAAAGTTATATTTTTTTTTAAATTAAAGTGTGATAGCTTGAAAATTAGCATTCTTCTTCTTTCAAAATAACTCTAACGTCAGAAATTTTTGAAAAAATTCCTAAACCTTCTTTCTGGCCAACTTATTTGAAATTTATAAATTCGTTTCTAGAACCAGAACGCTTTAACAATTGATTGCTGCCCTTCTTCTTCAGTTTTCTCTCAGGAATTTATTGTTTCTGAGTTAATAAATATTGAGCTCTACTATTTGGAAAAGAAAGTTTTTAAGTAATATATACACATGAATAGAGAATTGAATTGCAAATTGTAATATACGCAAATATTTAGGTGTGGCAAAATAAAAGTTAAAAAATTGTCTTTAAAAATATAAAAAAAGTTTCACGTGTCTTGTTAAGAAGGTGTCATCAATAAAGTTCTAACTAAGGATTTCACTTTCAGTCAATTTTTTTCAATTCTTCTAAAAAGACAACAATATACCTCACTTCCTATCCAATTGGCACTGCTACGTTGAGATTCTACTGTCATAAACAAAAACAAATATTAACTTTCCTTAGTGTTGTCGTGTAAATATGCCCACATGATGCTGCTGCTAACTTCTGCTATTCTTTTGTTACACGACTGCCAACGCCCGCGTACTCTCATCCTTTTTCCGGCAGTATGCAGTTAGTATTATATATTTTGAGTTAAAATTTTAAATTAGAAAAGTTTTTGCGAACTTCAAAGAAAATTTGTACAAACACAAGTCAAAATAAAAAAAAAAAAAAGTAAAAATACAAAAAAATTAAATCAAAAGGCGCAAAAGTTTGACGCAACGCGACGAAATACAAAGCGTTGCAATGCAGTCAACACTAAAAGATGTTTGTGTGTGTTTTACTGCGCCACGCCCTTTAAGCTTTTTAGCCTTCATTCGCGTATTTCAGTGCCTACAGCAAAAACAAAAACATGATAATAATGGAAAAGTGACTCAAATAACAAAATGAAAACTATTTAAACTTTTGACAAAAGCAATTCTCGGCTGTGCTGTGCTGTTTACTGTACTGCAATATCTTTATTATAGAAAAAGTATCGCGCGAAAAAATATCGCACAATATTACTGCAAAACAGTGTATGTTTTCTTAAGAAAAATTAAGAGAATGAAGAAAAATTTGTATATATTTTAGCAAAAAAAAAATTGTAGCAAAACTTACTTTTAACAAGGAGCCTTTATAACTATAACTTTATGCGAAAATTGTCCTGTGAGAATTTCTTTTTTTTTGGAGAATTAAAATGTTTAAAAAATTTTGGAATTTCTCTGCGAACACATTTTTGTATTACATATAACATTAGCTAAAGCAGGCATGACCAGCTGAGCTGTGTTAGGGAGCTAAAACACTTGATTAAAAGCGCCAATGCTTGAAACCCAAATTGTAAGAATGAAAAAAAAAAAAATCTAGAAAACTAAATGCGGTGGGAGCGATCAATTTATATGAGAGCTTTCTTGGTCAACTCTGCTTTGAGGCTTACAACTCAAAAGCATTCAAGGCTTAACATTTCCGAAATATTTTCGATACTTTTTCACCACTACTAGGTTGTTTGCATTGAAATTTGAGTTTTGAAATAGCAGTAGAAAATGGAGTACATAGTTTGAAATTACTAAAATGCGTAATAAGCATTGAGGAATGTTTTTTGTTTTTTGTTTAAGGTAGTTGTTAAGTATTGTGATTTGCAATGTCTTTTGCTTGATTTTTTTTTGTTGTTTTTACTATAGTTTTTGTTGTTGCCCCTTATGTTGCGCAAATAACAGTTGTAACTCTTAAGCTGTGGAAAAAAACCAAAAAGCATAAAAACTTTTAAAGCCACGTAGTATTTTCTTGCGAATTTCTATTTTCTTTGTCGGTTGTCAGTCACATGAAAAAGTCTTATTACTTTACTTATTTCTATTGTGAATTTTTTTAAGTGCATACGATTATTTAAGTTTGCTATTTAAGCTTTCAATTTTTATTATATTGCAGTTTTTTTTTTTTTTTTTTTTTTTTTTTGTGAAATCTTACACAATTCCAAATTACCTACCCCTTAGTTATGAGTGTAAATTACGTGAAGTAGAATAATATTTAAGTTTGCTATTTAAGATTTCAATTTTTATTATATTGCAGTTTTTTTTTTTTTTTTTTTTTTTTTTTGTGAAATTTTACACCATTGTTGTAGTTATTGGATATATCACTGTCTTTAAATTCAGCCCAATATTTTTTGATTTTTTCAAGAAATAAAAGCTGTGCTGTAAAGTGTCCGATTTGTGCTAAGATATGCTGAATATTTGCAGTCATATCTTCCTCTACCTCTTTGTCGCTTTTTGCAACTCTTCTTTTCTGTATGATATCCCAGGAAGCGCTGCTCATCCAGAGTTTTCTGTTTCGTGTCACAAGGCCAAGTATCAACTCACTAACTGTTATAAGTAAATGACGATCTGATTAGTGTCACCTTCGTTTAGGAAGTCTTCCCAAAGACGGGCATCCCTGAGTTTATGTAGGGTGAACTTCTTGGTTGTTGCGCGGGTGTGCTCGAAGATAAGAGACTAGGAGGTAATGATTGGTATCGCTGTCGGTGCTTCTCCTGACTCTTACGTCAAGAAGGCTATTTTTCCATGATGTTTATATATGTTATATATATGGCTTATTTGGCTCCATCTGTGCGGTGATCAGGTGAAAATTACGTGTTTCTTTACTTAAGTATCTTTGTACTCAAAT
Organism: Tricholauxania praeusta; assembly: GCA_949775025.1. Classification (NCBI taxonomy): domain Eukaryota; kingdom Metazoa; phylum Arthropoda; class Insecta; order Diptera; family Lauxaniidae; genus Tricholauxania; species Tricholauxania praeusta. Next base: position 116,487,339 of record OX459031.1, on the reverse strand, counting down.
AATTTCCCTCCAATCCCAGCGGCAAATATGTTATAAACAACATCGATGAATAGCTATACTTATTGTAGGCAGTAATGCTCTTAACTCCAGCCACAACTGTAAATGCTTTTTACAAAGGGATGGCTGCTTTGTAAGCAGCTTGCCTACATCCGCATATACAAAGTATGCCGTCAACAGGCAAGACCCCTTACATCTCCATATACAAACCAGACAGCAAACAGACAGACTGCCTACAACTCCATATACAAAGCAAGCAGCCAGAAAGCAAATAAACAAAATATCACTGTAACGATTTCATCTGTGAAACATACAACAAAAAGGGTATAGCTTTTCATACATGACAAATCGGAGTACTTCATCGATTTGCCGCAGGGATCATAAGATATTTGTCATTGCAGAACTAGGTTAAAATATCATGGTTTTAGTTTCTGTAAGGTGTTTGAGTTTATTGTTGTAGCTTCACACTTGGACACTGAATTCGGATGAATGCCATTCGGAGAGTCTTTGAGATCTATCATTCGAAACAGCTGTAAAATTATTACTATTTTACGCTTCGGCTCAGCACTCAGCTGTGTTTACCATAAGCAGGGAAAAAAACCATGTACAAGAAAGCAATGCCACTACATGTAAGCTTTATTCCCACACAGACGGAGCGTCATATTACAGCACAGCATTAATTTTTTCGAAAATAAGAAGATTGAGATAATTTCTCCATTTACATATTAACTCTGACGGGTTCGAAAACGAAACCAAAAACCATAGATGTAATTGAAAACTCATAGGAAATGTTAGAAAGTTGATAACGCTTAGCCGTCTTTTGATGTAGATAAAACATAAATGGGGGTACATACGCGTCCTGGACAGATAAGTTATATGACGTCATCTACTTAATGATAACTGCATCATCAGGTGTTGGTTTTCCGCCAAGTGAAAAAATAACCATTTTAACATGGAAAATATACTGAAAAAAAAAAATATTTAAAGAATATATAATGATGGGGATCGGTAGCCCTTGGGCCTATGTATATCTCATAATAATTTAAAATTTTTACATGTTACCGTTTATGCACAGGTACATGTTGTGCGTTTTCGCACCCATCGGCGCTAGAGAGTACATTTTTGCTAGAGAAAATTTTGCGTCAGTCGGTTGTAATTGTATTAACGATTGTGGTTTTGAATGTTTGTACTTTCGGGGAGAGCTATAGCGACGTATTCGAGTGTGATTTCTATTTTGGATCCTCTTTCGTAACTGAAAATGAGTGATCTGACGATGAGGGGACCGAGCCGCAAACACCAAAGACAATGATCGAATGCATTGGCGATTGATATATGTAGTTGTTTTGCTGCCGACAAGTTAACGGATACCGAAAATTTCTCACACGACCACATATTCTGTGGTGATGCTGGACCTACCGAAACTGATGGTGCCTTGGAAAGTATGCACGAGATTTGTGGTACCACAGAAATTTATGTTGACAATGGCTATAACGTATCCTTATCAATTTGCTTTGAAGCAACGGGTGGTCAACACAGTTCCACAAATTGACGGTCCGTAATTCGTTGGAACGATATTTATTGGTTCATTTCTATAATTGCAGCCCGTTACTGTTTTGTCCAATTACCAAGTCGAACCAAAACATCACCATGATCAGTGCTTTAAAGTTGCATAGCGCCATTTAAAGTTACCAGCGCAAAAACGCAACGGCTAACAGGAATCGCTCCAAAAAGGAATTCAGGCAGTTGGGCTAATTCGAATTCCGCAACATTATGACTGATCCCTTGCCGCAAAGTGAGTTTGTGGCACATTATCGTGGTCCGAAAATTCAAGACACATCCTCTCCAAAACAATTGGGACTGGATAAACTTGGCCACAACAGTGAGAAAAAGACGAAACGCTTTCGCTGTCGCCTCTTTGCTTTTCACACCATCTGCTATTGTGCCAAGAGCAGAGCGGCAGTGCATCCGAAATGCTTCTCTGCATACCAGATATAACGTGCAACTTAGTGTATATTCAGGCCTTTTTTTCAAGATTTGTCGAAAATACTGAATTAATATATTTCGTCACGACTTTATTATAATTACTACAAAAAAATTATGTTTTGTCGTGGACTTAAGGAAACTAAAGGTAGAAGTCATAAATAAAAAGTTTCCTATGACCTAAATCGAAGATGTTTCAGATAAATTGGGATGAGTTCTTGCCACCAAATAAACTTAGACGAAGGCTCGTGACCATTGATAGCTTTTTCGACAGGAGACGGACACTTCTAATTTAGATTGCCTTTTGGATTGAAAATATCAACCAATAGCTTTCAGTGAATGATGAGAATTGCTTTAAATGATTTAGATCAGCGAAGGGCAAAATACGAAAAATGAGCCAATTTTAGCTCATTACAACAAACACGAAATATTGTTAGCTTTTCATCATAGAATCATTATGGCGTTCTGGTTCTAGGAACGAATTCATAAATTTCAGAATAAGTTGGCCAGAAAGAAGGTTTAGCAATTTTTTCAAAAACTTATGACGTTTGAGTTATTTTGAAAGAACAATTGTGCTTCTTATACGTGAAGTTGAATTTAGATCGGGTAATTTTCAAGCTATCACACTTTAATTTAAAAAAAAAATATAACTTTTAAATTGCATTCCTTTGTTTCAAGATAATGAAACTTTGAGATAAAATTCCACTTTTTTAGCACGATTATCTTGCGTTCGAAACAATGCAATATTTTTAATTATAATGTTTTCCATAACAAAAAATAGCTTAATTATATTTTTTTGCTTAAACGTGTCAACAATTAGCGAATTTAATTAAATTCTGCATAAATAACATATAAATAAAGTGAAATATTTTTATCTAGGCTCAAACCAATATAAAAATCAAACGATCCGAAGTTATAGTGTTTTTTAAAATAAAATGAAGACATCAATTTTATTTGTTTTTGCTTTTTTGCTCTGCGCATTTCAAGTTCAATACACAGCAGCCAAAGAATGCCAATTTCGATGTGGCCCGCGTCAACCGTGCAGGTGCTATGCACCTGGTGCATGTTTCTGTACTTATATTTGAAGGCTTTAATATAAAATTCTTCGCATCGTAGATCGCTTAAGCACTTACCTTAAAAAATAAGTATTCAATTAAAGTTTTTGTAATGGAAACTATTGGCGATTATTATTACATGCTGTATAAATAAAGTGAAATATTTTGAAAGGGATTGGTCGAAAGTAAAAATGTTTCTTAAAACAAACTGAAAACAACCATTTTGCATTCGCTTTTATTTTTGCTACGAATCCCTGGATTTCATTATAATAACGATGCGCACCGCTTATAGCGTCCAGGATTCGTCCTTGCATATAGAAAAATGGAATACCGGAGGATGTAGTGCGAGGATGGAGAATTTTCACTTGATTTCTATTTTAATTATTGTGACATTCTTTTTAACAAGGTTTTCATTAAGAGGTGGCGTGAAAAATATATAAAAATGGAGACTTTTTTCAGCGTTACAATAAAAGTAATTGAAAGTTTGCAAAAATTGCTTTATTGTCTAGCATTTGATTAACGGACAGGTCGGACAACTGTTGACTGACAACATCACCGGTTAGTCTTTACAACACACCATTCCTCGTGGCTACCTTAAAATTAGCCAATTATACAAAAAATTACGTTTAGTCGTGGACTTCAGGAAACTGAAGGTGAAATTAATAAATGATAAGTTCTTTCTGACTCAAATCGAAGATGTTTAAGGTAAATTGTGAAGAACCAAAATCTTTTCGATGTTGGACATGACAACCAATTATAACTAAATAAACTTGGATGAAAAGTTGTGACCGTTGACTGATTTTTCGACAGGAAAAATAAGAAAAAATCGAATGAGGGAAAAATTCTTTTGATACTTTAAAAAGTAAATTGATGAATCCACCCATATTACAATACAGAGATTTCAACAAACTATTCAAATTCAACAACTGATACGTCAAAATATACCTACTATTGGGGCAATTTTCATATGCTAGAAAATCACTATCATAACATGATTGATTGGGATATCCCTTTTTACGCTTAAGAATTCATCATCGAAGGTTAGTTGCATCAAATTAGAACAATTCGATTACAATTTTGAAATAATTTATAAGAAATAAAAAATGAGCACCAATGCGGACGCATTTGGAAAGGGAAGAAAATGAAGAATTAATAGCATGTAGCGGTAATCCACTTAGTTAATAAACCGATGTCTGTAGATAAACTTTTCCAGTACGCAATGGCAGGAGCAAGCAACCCTTCTAGAAGACTTTCATTTGGCAGAGCAGGTCTTCCCAACTCCTTTCAAACGTACTTTCGTTTTATATGAAATGTTACGCTAAAACAGGCCTTCTTGAACCGCTTGCCGTGGCAGGGTTGACAAAAGTACTTGAAAGAAATTAAATTTTAATATGTCGCACATTGGGAGATTGTGGCTTTAAAAACAAAGAAAATTAATGTGGTAAGGATTTATAATTTTTAAGGATAATACTTAGACAATGAAAAAAAACTATAAAAATTCTAAATTTTGATTGGCTTTAGTGACAAAGTTGAACTATGAACACCAAAAGTATTCTATGGAGCATATCACTGTTTCGTCTTTATTCAAACTAATTAATTTTAATTCTATCTCCTTTATATAAATTGTACGGATTTTTCAAAAATTATAATGCAAAATGGTAAAAGTGGCAGATTTGTCAACTTTGGCAGAAAAAGAAGTCTCCAGATTTTGAAATTTATTTTATATACACACTAGTGATACCCGCGGCTTTGCACACGCATAATGAAATTACCCTCTAAGCATCTCATTCTATTATATTTTCTTTTCAAAAAAAAAAACATTTATCAAACCAAAAACAAACGGTACGAACAAGAAGAAAAAAAAACCACAACAATAACAATTTTTGTAAGAATTTACAAAAACTTAATCTAAAAAAAAAAAGATATTCAACTTCAAATGATAAACAAAATAAGATTACAGTAATCTTCTTTAGCACAAATATAATGTTTTAAAAAAGAAACTATTAAAATAAATTCTGTATATTTTGCTCCAAAGCGTTACAAACCATTTCCGTGTCAGCAATTTTATATAAATAGTATAGAATCTGTGGGAGAGTATGGTTAACCAAAATCCAAAGTTCCAGTTGAAGTTTTTCACAATTTTTTTTTTCGTTAACAAGTTCTTCCTAATGCTTTTATGAAATGCTCTCATTAATTTATTTGAAACGAAATTTACAAAAATAGCATGCTGGCAAAAAGCTAATACTTCATACTTTTGAAAAAAATTTGTTTGAGGCTTTATGTTTTTGGTGTGAATTATGCTAATTTTTTGAAAATTAGAGCTTAAAAAAAATAACTGAGATTTTGAATGTAAGTTCGTTTGGTTATTTGTAGGAAGTGAGTCTGTCAGACAGACGGAATTATTGACAGATTGGTAGCACTGACTTCAACGAAGACAGGGACAATAACACGCACAAATTGGACAATGGAGAGGATAGCTATATAAAGCTTTACGAAGCGTGAGTAACGAAAAGAAAAAGGAGTTCGAACGAAGTTAGTTAAATAGTGAAGTCGGACGAAAAACAATGTAAAATAATAATAAGACAATTTAAAGAAAGAAAAATGTAAATTGAATGTGAACTAAAATGAATAACTCTAAATAAATACTTTAATTTTGATAAATAAATATATGAAAACTAAAAGATTGTGTTTTAGTGAAGGTAAAACACTACATATAGATAATTCATTTCGCTCAAATCAAATGATCTGTGGCATACGCAAGTACCACAGACATCAGTCGTGACAAAACTGCCATGGATTGCTCTCTGAACACTTTGACTTCTAATGTTTCCACTATAATTTCTGTAATTCTTCATCCCGTCCTCCATTTTAAGTGCTTCACTATACATTTCTGTTATTCCTAATTCTCAGGTAATTGATGCGATTGATGACTCTGTGGGTCCTTTTTCTTTGCTGGCATTGCAATTCAAAAAAAAAAAAAAAACTCAAGCGACTATCTCTTTCCCACCAAAATGTAAAGGATCTAAAACGCATGATAACTTTTTTTCAACTTAGAATTTTTCTGGGGATATAATCGTTTATACCGAAACTTGGTTATAAAACAGTTTTCTCAATTTCGAACATTTTAGCAATAGTTTTAATATTCTTAAAAGCGACGGATACTTGGAAGATATTTCTACTGTTGTTGTGGGCGTCTTAATAACTATTATAAATCATTTAACCAATTCATTAATTGATATTGCCTGTTGATCTAATATTGAACTTTTATGTCTTAAAATTACACATTGTAACATCTTTAACGTTCATGTTCCACAAAAGAAGTAACGCAGATGTCCATGAAAGTAGACATATCAACGACCCATAGAATACATTTCTAATGAACATGACACTAATGATGACATTTTGTTGTCAGGTGACTTTAATTTGCGTGACCTTAAATCGACTCCTTCGGACGATGGTACATGTTGCTATGCATATTGCACTGAGATCAACTCTTTAGCTTCAATCAATGCGATATTTTTCTCACCTGACGTCATAGAGCAATATATGTCATCTGTTGGTGATAACTTCAGCTACGGACATAATGGTACTCTGGCAACAATATTGGTTAACTCTGGCTCAGGTCTGAGTCAACCAATAAGCTATTAGAGTATTTTAAATTTACGGCAGGAAGCTATTTATCTAAATTTTGGAAAAAATCATTCATAAGCCACATTTTCTAGAAAGTGTGAAAGCAAAACCAGAACTTTTTGAATGAAAACTCTCAAATTGTGATGCTATTCCATTTTATTAAATGAAAACTGGTTAAGATCCTTATTTTGTATTGTATTTGTATTATATTGTATTTATTTATTTATTTTTCCATTTACATTTCCAAAAAAAAAAAAGATAAACGATTGTTATGGTACCCTGTCAAAGAACCAAATTAAATGGAAAAAGGTTTCGTGGTTTCTTCTGCTGCCCCGTGTGTACTGGCAGAACCGGCTGCTTCAGTCTCGTGGGCTCGAAAATGACAACAGAAAGAAAACTTAAAATGAAGTATCTTTTGACAGGCTACGAACAGAAACTTACACACGGATAAAACGATATAATAAAAAAATAAGAAAAAAGATCAAAGATAATTAGGAAATCCACAGAAAAAACCAGAAACTACTTGAAAACTGACACTACAAATAGGACCGACATCTGCATGACCAACACAAAAAAAAACGTTAGTAGCACCCATATTTATGCGCTACCCTTGCCCGCCCTGCCTATGACCCATTAGCTGATAATTAGAGTCCCAAAAAAAAAATCACACAAATAAAATTTAAATTTCAGACCATTTTAAGATACTTTAATTCAATATAGCCATTTTTAATATAAACTTGATAATCTTAACTAATCATTGTTTAATTAATATTAATTTAAATACAGTTGATAATACAGAAATGTATATAAATTATATTTGCATGTACGCTAAGTAATCACCCCCAGAATTCAGAGAGAAAACAAACACAAAAGAAAATCCACTTTTCATCAAAAGTAAATCAAAACCAAAGACTAAAAAAAATATATAAATGATAAAACCGAAACTAGATTAAGATTTTTTTTCTCAACATTAAGATTCCTGCTTACTTTTGTTAAGCATAAGGCTAACAACCGATTTTTCTTTGATGCAAAAAAAATCATACATGAAAAAAAATGAAATTGTAAAACTTACATACTTTTGAAGCGGTGCTGCTGCGACTCGATGAAGATCTTCATTTGGAGCTGCATAAGCTAAACGATGAAATTTAAACTTGTATATGAATATGTCGGCGTTTTGAACCAAAAAGAAAGAATCGATTGTTTAGCTAAATGTTAGAAATTCGAAGTAAGCATTAGATTTAAGTTTATGAAAAATTGATAAAAGGAATTTAATTTTTTGATATTAATAACTTGCTACTATTAACCTTAATAATACAATGTTACCCAAATACAATTGAAACAAAAAAAAACATGAAATTCTCGGATTACAGCTTATTTAGCCGTCAACATTGGATCCTGGTTCGACAGGCAAAGGAGTCAACCGAAAGTTAGCAGCAAACAAAGGTATAGGTGGCAGCAATGCTGTTTTGATAGGCCGTTGCATGAGCGATAGCACGTTTGTTGCTGACGATGATTCGTACTGACGATGACCTGCGAGTAGGGGTTGTATAATGATTTTAATGACGTCTTTAAGCGCCAAAAACTTCCAAAAGACGATCACGAATCACAACCGTTGAAACATAGACATTGAGGTCAAACACAAAATGAAACAAAACTGTCTTCCTTCCAGTTTACGACCTTGCAGGCTACAGCACCGTCGTTGTTATCCACAAAAATGATTAATTTAAGACGTGGTTTTTTTTTATTTTTTTTATATTTTAGTTATTACTGTACGCAGCCGATTTTAATTCTTTTAAACATGACAAAAAAACAGTAGCGACTTTTCTTTTTAGAATTCTAAAAACTTATTGCAAGAACTTGTTCTGAATTTAAACTTCTTACTTTGGCTGTCGTCAAGCTAATCCCCTGCACTTGCTTAAGAAAAATGTATGCAAACCACAATCTTCGAAAACAAGTTTTACAATTCAGCAATAGAACCGTTCATTTCTTTTCTTACTGTAATTTCGGTAATCAGCATGCAATGCAGTCACTCATATACAAAATTGAAGGTGACCGTGTTGAACAGCGTCTCCCAAACCTTTTATGTCGTGACCCACAAATGCAGAACAAAATAAATCAGCGATTCACAATTCGTGAATATAAAAACATTTATTGCAAAGATAGGTATCATTTGCAAAACTTTGTGATTTTGTCGAAATAAATAATTTTGTCAATCTTCAAATTAGTTTTATTAACAGTAAGTAAAAATCTTTTTATTCAAATTTAATAAAAATTTAAAAGAACATGAAGAAAAAAGAATTGCATTCAAAATTTAAATATCCTTAAAAATTCTCAATTACCTTGTAGTTCGAAATCTTTTACAGCACAATTTCGGGTCACGACACATGAGTTGGGAACCGCTGGTCTGCATAAATAAGCGTACATGGATTACCAAAAAAATTGAGTGAAATTATATAAGATTAACTAATTAGGCTTATCGTATGATCAGTGACATCACTTTTAACTAATCTCTATTTAGGGTGTTATAAAAATTTCCGACTAAATTTAAGCAAAAAAAAATAAATCTGACTTTAACACAGCACACGATATTAACTGACAACGCAGATTAGGGCATTTCGATTAATTATATAATTGAATATATTTTTCACAATTTATCACATCTACCACATCTACCGTTTTCACATTTGGAAAGAAAAGCGGTAAGATCCCACGCGACTTTCCAACCGCAAAACCTCGTGCATTGATAGTTATTGAAGCATTTCCTATATTTCTCTCTGTCATGCGCTTCCGATTCCATTAGAAAAGCGACGCTCAAGAACACAATGAAGAGGAAAATTGCTGGCTTCATTTTATTTAATGAAACGTTGGAGCTTCAGATCGATTCTTTTCGTTTAAAGTTAAACCTTTGTATGAACTTTGTTTAGAATATTCCACTTTATTTATACCAGGAGGCCAACAGTGAAGCTACTGCTGTCACGTTTTAATTACATGCAAACTAATTTTTTATACCCTACACCGAGGGTATATTCACTTTGTCCTTCCGTTTGTAACACATAGAAGAAGGCGTGGCAGGTATGGAAAAGTGTATATATTCTTGATCAGCGTCACCACCTGCGTTGACTTCGCGATGTCCGTCTGTCCGACTGTTTGTCCGTCTGTCCGTCTGTCTGTCTGTTGAAATCAGCTTTACGGGAAAGCCAAGAGAGGTAATTGAATGAAACTTTCACACACAGGTCACATCTTCTTGTAGGCATCTTGCTATTGAAAATGGGCGAAATCGGTTCACGGACACGCCTACCGCTCTTACTCTATGTATATTTACCCAGGCCAATTTTAAAAAAAGTTGCAGTTATTTTGATGAAAATTCGTAATTTGAAGCACATGTGTACAAGATTAGGATTAGGCTAGCTTTCAAGTTTTCAAAGCTTCCTATAAGGGCGTGGCACAGCCCTAAATTTTAACTTTTAAACCACCATATCTCGTAAGCCGTGCAAGATATTATGATGAAATTTGGTAAACGGGTACATTTCAAATAAATCTTGAATTGTGATAAAAGTGGGCGGAATCGCACCTCATACACTACCGTAAAGTTGCAATCGCTATATTGATTGAACTATTTAATTTAGGTGGCTTACTTTCTATAAGAAAAACCTGAGTCAAAAGTGGGCGAAATAGAACGAGTGGGCGTGGCACTCCCCATACAAGTAAAATTACTTAAGTGGCATATCTTTCGAAATATGTGATCAATCATACTAAAATTTGATGCAAGAGTGTTGTTTATAAAAAGCTATTTCTCGATAAAGATCGGACCACATTACACGAGTGGGTGTGTTACCGCCTTAAATTTTAAGACTAATTACGGCATATATAGCAAACTATACAACCTATTTGGCTAAGATTTGGTATGTGGATGTCAAAGACGAATATAATTTAGTAACCCAAAAGAAGGCAGAATTGGAGAAGTGGGCGTGGCACATTTAAGTTTCTTAGTTTTTATTCGACTTTTTTCAATATTTTCCATATTCTTTTGAATTTATCAACCTTTTAACTTTTTCCAATATATCCCATAAGTATTCATTTGACTTTTTCAACCTCTTTCATTTTCTTCATTATTTTCTTTATTTTTAAAACTTTTTCAGCGAATTTGAATTGTTTTATCATTTCTTAACCTCTCTCAACTTTTTTCATATTTCATTGTTGTTGTTTTATTTGGGAAAAGTGAAACGACTTAACCATATTGCATTCATCTTAACAAAGTTTTCATTAAGAGGTTGGGCATAAAAATTAAACAAATTTTGAAATTTTTTTTTTCAGCTTTTCAATAAAATTAATTGAAATTTTGGAAAAATTTCTGTATTGTACATTTGATTAAAGAACAGATTGCACAACATTATTGAAAATTCGGTTAGTCCTTAGTTTCGACCTTTCCTCGTGGTTCTCCAAAAATTCAACCAATGATTCAAAAATGTGACGTTTAGTCGTGAACTTCAGGAGACTGAAGGTAAAAGTCATTAATAAAAAGTTTCCTCTGACTTAAATCGAAGATGTTTCAGACAAATTGGGAAGAGCTCTTGCCACCAAATAAACTTAAATGAAGGCTCGTGACCATTGATAGCTTTTTCGACAGGAGACGGACACTTCTAATTTAGATTGCCTTTTGGATTGAAAATATCAACCAATAGCTTTCAGTGAATGATGAGAATTGCTTTAAATGATTTAGATCAGCGAAGGGCAAAATACGAAAAATGAGCCAATTTTAGCTCATTACAACAAACACGAAATATTGTTAGCTTTTCATCATAGAATCATTATGGCGTTCTGGTTCTAGGAACGAATTCATAAATTTCAGAATAAGTTGGCCAGAAAGAAGGTTTAGCAATTTTTTCAAAAACTTATGACGTTTGAGTTATTTTGAAAGAACAATTGTGCTTCTTATACGTGAAGTTGAATTTAGATCGGGTAATTTTCAAGCTATCACACTTTAATTTAAAAAAAAAATATAACTTTTAAATTGCATTCCTTTGTTTCAAGATAATGAAACTTTAAGATAAAATTCCACTTTTTTAGCACGATTATCTTGCGTTCGAAACAATGCAATATTTTTAATTATAATGTTTTCCATAACAAAAAATTGTTTAATTATACTTTTTTGCTTAAACGTGTCAACAATTAGCGAATTTAATTAAATTCTGCATAAATAACATATAAATAAAGTGAAATATTTTTATCTAGGCTCAAACCAAAATAAAAATCAAACGATCCGAAGTTATAGTGTTTTTTAAAATAAAATGAAGATATCAATTTTATTTGTTTTTGCTTTTTTGCTCTGCGCATTTCAAATTCAATACACAGCAGCCAATCAATGCAAACCATACTGTGGTATCGGTCAAGTGTGCAGGTGCGCCGGACTTGGTTCATGTCAATGTGTTTTTGAAGGAAGGCCTTAAGATAAAAATCTTCGCATCATAGATAGCGGATGAAGCACTTACCTTAAACAATAAGCACTTAATTAAAGTTTTTATAAGGCAAACTATTAGCTATTATAACTAAATGCTGCATAAATAAAGTGAAATATTTTAGCAAAACTCATGCCAAAGTTTTATTTTAAATGAAAAGGATTGGTCGAAAGTTAAAATGTTTCTTAAATCAAAATGAAAACAACAATTTTACTTTCGATTTTATTTTTGCTCAGCATCTCTGAATTTCATTATATAATAGCGATGCGTACCGCTGATGGCGTCAAGAATCCGTCTTTGCATAGAGAAAAATGGAATATCACAGAATGTAGTGAGTGGTTTCTTCTTTAATTATTGTTGCATTATTTTTAATAAGGTTTTCATTACTGTCCAGCATTTGATCAACGAACAGGTTGGACAACTGTTGACTGACAACATCATTGAAAATTCGGTTAGTCCTTACAACACACCATTCCTCGTGGCTATCTAAAAGTTAGCCATTGATACAAAAAAATTACGTTTAGTCTTGGACTTCAGTAAACTGAAGGTAAAATTAATTAATGATAAGTTCCTTCTGACTAAAATCGAAGATGTTTAAGGTAAATTAGGAAGAGCCAAAATCTTTTCGATATTGGATATGACAAGCTATTGTCACCATTGTCGTTGACAAATTTTTCGAAAGGAAAAATAAAAAAAATAAAAAAAAATTCATTTGATTTTGATTAATCGCCTTTTAGATTATCCATCAAGTCACGTTCTGTGCTTAACGGATAATCGAGTTTCCGCTGCAAAATATTTCAGCATATCACCATAGATTCCAATGATATACTATATCCTGCCTAGCTGTGATTAAAATTGTGTGTTCTTTATTCAGAATTTTATTTCTTCTTGGTGCACTTAGATGGAATTTTTTTCGTTTTATTATATGAGAATCTTTATATGTTTTATTGAAATCATTTTTTCCTGATGTAATCAGATTTGTGTTAGTTATTTTTATTAAATGAGAATTGCTTTATGTCAGTACTGCTTCAGCTATTATAATACCTATGCTGATACTCAGCCTAATTGAAACACCTGCATATTTCCAAAGCCCAATTACATATGCCACTGGAAGCTCCATAACTTATGCTCCACGAATTACAGTCTCTCCCATCCGTGCACGGCGGCAGCGCTTCTATTTCCATTAGAAAAGCGAAAATCCAAATCGCAATGTAAGCGAAAATTGCTGGCTGCATTTTATATGATGAAACGTTAGATCGATTCTTCTCGCTTAAAGTAAAACCTCGGTATGAATTTTGCTTATAATATTCCACTTAAATTATACTACGTCTTCGATATTTAGCAAGGGTTGCTAACAGTGATATCACGTTTCAAAAGCATGCAAATTCAATTCAATATAGGCAATACATACTCTATATATTGCCAGTTAAATGTCTTAAAACAATGCATCGTGACTGCACTAAAATCCGAATAAACAGATATCTCCTCTTGCAAATACATTGGCTCATTGTTGTCAAAGCTACATAGCATATCTTGAGAAAATTGTATCAAAACAGCTGTTTTTTTTTGTAAAATATAAAGAATGTGGGAATAACTTCATGATAAAAATTTAATTTCATTACAGAAATTGAACCATTAAGTCAATTTTTTCCAATATAACACATCGAACCACAATTTTTACTATGGTAATTTCACAGCATTTTATTTTGATAGACACAATTTTTCACACACATTACATGCTTACTGTGACCCACTGATTAGAATTTCAATTTAAAAGAGCTGTGAAAGTATGCATTCATTTTCAATTCAAGTCCATTGAAGTCACTGCCAAAAATGCAGCATTCAGAATGCAGCTATTTAAAAATGTAGTCACCTGTGGACTTCAATGCCATAAATCTGCAGCCTTTTCTATCGTAAAGAAGCAATTATTCTGGTGACGTTTCACATTTTGTATTGGAATAATGATTGGAAAAATTGTGATGACATTGAAGTCAAATCACTTTCAAGTCACTGAATTCACTTGATGTCGTTGAAGTTACTTGAAGTCGCTGAAGTCACTTGAAGTCGCTGAACTGACTTGAAGTCGCTGAAGTCACTTGAAGTCAGACTTCATTAGACTTCAGCGACTTCAAGTGACTTCAGCGACTTCAAGTGACTTCAGCAACTTCAAAGTGAATTCAAGTGACTTCAATGCAATCACAATCAATTTCAATCCAAAATATGACATCACCAGAATAATTGCATTTTTTATGATAGAAAAGGCTGCAAACTTGTGGCATTGAAATCTACAGGCGACTTCATTTTTAAATAGCTGCACTCTGAATATCTCTCATGAATTAAAATTTGAAAAAAGCTCTGCAATTTACATGCAAAGGTTTTAATTATTTTTTAAATTTTACGACGTCGTTATAAATGGTTATGGGAGAAATTAATTCTAAGGCGTAGGTGGAGAGGCTTGCACCTTTTTTTCCTTAAGAAGTAAGGATGTATTAAACTTGCATATGCCATTTCTAAAAGCATCAAAAATTGGTTTTTAAAAAATGTAGCTAAGTTTTGCATGTAGGGGGAAAGAAAGATCCCAATAAATGATAAATGAAATTTGCCATTTTCAACTTTTTGTACATTTTCTTATTTTTTTTTTCGATTTTTTTAACTTCTTTCAACTTTAGAGAATTTATTTTAAGATTTTTCAACATTTAAACACGACTTTTTCAACCTGTTTTAATTTGCTTTAAACTTTTTTTCAATATTGTTCATTTTTTATCAACGTTATAAAAAATGTTCAACTGTTAAAACATTTTTCAAATTTTTTCATAATTTTCCATTCAACTTATTTCTGCCTTTCAACCTTTTTCAATATTTTTGAGAAATCACCAAGTTTTTGAACAGTTTCTAATATTTTCATTATTTTTTAGACGTATTCAACAAACTCATTCAACTTTTTTTGAGTTTTTCCATCTTTTGTTGAGTTTTTCAATATCCTATTAGCTGTTTCAACAATTTTATATCTCATTCAACTTTTTTCAAAATTTTCCATGTTTTCGACTCTTTGAGCCTTTTTTCACCTGTTTCAAAATTTTTTCAACCTCTTTACACTTCATCAAACTTTTTCCATTTTTTTTCGACTTTTCCATTTATTTGTCCTTAGAATCGGTCTGAAGAGTTTTAATCTGAATTCAGAACAGCTGATGGACTAAGTAGTGACTTTGAATATATGTATGGATAACGATTCTTTTAGTTTCTAATACGATATCTTTTGAACTCATTGGGATATATATCTTATCTATTGACGATAACTGCAGTTCTGGACCTGATGATATTTCGTTAATTGGTTAACTGCGGCTTTGATTTTTTTATTTAAGTTATTAATCTTTAAAAGAAGCCTATTGTTCTAAGTTTTGTAAAGAATGATATGTTCATTAGCACCATTTTCAAGAAAAGGTGTGAAAATTATGCTTCAAACTACATGCTTGTGGCTAGATTACTATCAATACCGATACCTTTCTAAACCTGAATCCTTATGAGGATCGCTTGAAGTAATAACGTATGCAACCTTTGAGCTCCCGCAGAAATATTGAGGATCTGAATCAACTTGTTATTAAGTTTTTTGCTGCGCCAGAGCTTCTTGACTATGTACATTGTACATATATTTTAATACAAATTGGAGAAGTACTCGTTACCTTTATCAACTACTTATTTGATGAAACTGTTCTGCAGAATGAAATTATTAATTTTTTGAAATGAAAAACTTATATTGTTTTATTTAAATATTAATAATTAAATGATTATTGAACTTTAGCCATTTTTCGCAGCGATCAACATTTTTTATGTAAAATTTTACAAGTTGATACAATGCATTATGTATTAAACAAACTTTGATAACAATGGAAAAAAACAACAACAACTCTAGAATATAGACATATGTTTCGATTCTTAAAATCTCATCAGTATATTTTTGGTTGATGTCTACGTCAGCACTCAAATTGCACCCGCCATATTAATGAAGAACAATCGAAAAGGTAATTTTTAATTTCAAGCAAATGTGGTTATATTTTAAGTGAATTTTTAAGATCACACCATTGCGTTGAATTTTTTCTCAATTAGCTGTACCCTTTTCTTTGTTTTGTTTACATCATTAAAGCGAGACGCCACGTGAGTGGATTAAACCGTAGTTCTCCTTTGTTATCACAGTTTCTTAAATTATTTGTTTATGTTGTAATGCACATCCATTGGCTGTGAGACATTACGTGTTCAAAATTATGCGATCCTGGTGCATCGCAAATTTTGAGGTTTCGGCGTGTTCTCCGTACAGCTAATTGGGAAAAAATTCAACGCAATGGTGTGATCTTAAAAATTCACTTAAAATATAACCACATTTGCTTGAAATTAAAAATTACCTTTTCGATTGTTCTTCATTAATATGGCGGGTGCAATTTGAGTGCTGACGTAGACATCAACCAAAAATATACTGATGAGATTTTAAGAATCGAAACATATGTCTATATTCTAGAGTTGTTGTTGTTTTTTTCCATTGTTATCAAAGTTTGTTTAATACATAATGCATTGTATCAACTTGTAAAATTTTACATAAAAAATGTTGATCGCTGCGAAAAATGGCTAAAGTTCAATAATCATTTAATTATTAATATTTATTAAGAAAGCCAATAAAACAAACCAAAAAGTTTTATTTAAATCATTTTATTGTAATGTAATCAATGTGCAATTTTATTTATTAAATAAGAACTGATTTTGTTCAGTACTTTTACAGCTTTCATAATATCTATGTTGACACTTAATCTAAATGTTACATTCACATTCACCCAAAGCATCACACTTGCCACCGGGAAATCCATTATCTATGCACCGCTTATTGCAGTTTTTCCCATCCTTGCACTGTTGCATCGCTTCTGTTCCCATTAAAAAAGCGAAGATCAAGAACGCAATGTAGAGGAAAATTGCTGGCTTCATTTTATTTGATGAAACGTTGTAACCTTAGATCGATGCTTTTCGTTTAAAGTATAATCTTTGTATGAACTTTGTTTAGAATTTTCCACTTTATTTATACACTGATTTTGATATTTAGCAACGGTGTCTAGAGTGAAGTTACTGCAGTCACGCTTTAAAGGCATGCAAATTCATTTTGATATATCATACAATAAACACATGACCTAAATTATAGTTACACTATAGTTCAAAATTCAACTCAATGGAAAAACTTTATACTCAATATATTTAGGGGTTAGGATTCATATTAAAATATGCGAAAATCGATCCAGTGTAAATGTTGATCTAAGTAAAGCATTTGGCAATTAAATGTTAATATTGCTGTCAAACTATTTGGCAACTCTACATTAACAAAAAATCAAATTTAAAGTAATATAAGACAACTACAGTAATAACAATAAAAAAAAGTTCTTAAACGACAATTTAAGACCAATCAAAGAGACAAAAAAAAAAAAAACAGCCAAAAAAAATTAAGACAAGATGTAGAAAAATGTTTTTGAGTTGATTTGAGTGAAGTAGCAGCAGCAGTGGCAGTAACAGCAACAGCAGGAATTGAAGTGAACTGTGTGGAATGAAATGAAATGGAATTGAATTGAATTTATGTTGTTGTCAGCTGTACATATTTTGCTGTTGTATCATTGAATCACCGTCGAACTACTAGGTAAAGAAAAGAACTTACTGCTGCTGGCTCCATTGGCTCTGTAAACTGATGTTGTTGACAACATTTGTGCTGCTGCAAAATGCTTTTGTATTGGAATTTTGTTATTTTCGTAAATACTTTCTTTAAGTTTTATTTTTAAAAACATTCTGCAAAGTTTGTTTTCATTATGTTGATTATGTTAAGCAGCATTGGAGTAAAAATATATTGAGCCAAAAATAAGAGACTTTTTTTGCATAGTCGAAGGCTTAAACAGGGCTTACCTAAAAGACCTTTAAAAAGCACTGCATCACATTTATTTTTAAGGTATTTAATTTTACACCAACTATGGATAACTTTAAAATTGAAACAGTGAATATCAAAAAAGCCACAGCTTTTGCTAGACGAAATTGGTAACATTTCATTTAGTAAATTTTCGTTTATTTCGTTTTGGCTGCATTTCGCAGATGGACTTGGGCACCTTTGCAATTTACCAACATATTTGTCTTATTCAAATTTTATGGGCTCCGATCTTTCGTTGCTTTTCTTACCAAACTCTGCCTCTGCACTCTTCGTTTCGCTCGTGAGCCATATCAATTAAAAGGTGGCAAAGAAATTGTCTCACTGTTCGCACCTTTTATTTTTTCTTTTTTAATTTTAAATGTATTGCGTGATATTCTTTTTTCTAAGCTATAAACATAAAAGTGCAATATTTCATTGTGAAAAATTTCCAAAATTTCGAATTTTCTTCAAAATTCTATTATATTTTCTTTAAAAGTAAATCAATTTAGTGCTCTATAGCTGACTTACTCAATTTTGAAAGCCTTTTATTTTAAATTTACTTAAATGAGTACTCATAAATTTGTTATATGGGCATTTCCACGAAAACGGAAGTTTTTGTCCCGTGCGACACCTTGATTTTTTGCAATTATCTTGAAAACGAAAAAATGCACAAATTCAACCTTAGCACCAATTATAAAACTAATTAGGAGCTATAAGTTAAAACTATTGTCAAAATAAAAATCCATTTTATTCTGCGGTCGAACGTGACCCATGGGAATACCCATATGCATAGATATTTTAATGCTGTAGTGTTGATGATTTTTCAAAACTTTATAAAGTTTGGAAATGGTCAGCTAAAATGTTATCATATCTCTAGTTAAAATGAAATTTTTTCACACAATGCCAGTAGCAGCAACATCTACTAAAACGTTGACAACATGACACAAAAATAATAAATGAATTGCGCAATGGAAATGTGAAATGCGATATATGTATCTTTATATTCCTTAGCCAAAAAAAAGTGCAGGATACAATACAATGCTCAAATGTTACAGCTGTAATTGTGCACTAAAAAATATTTTGTTTTTGAGGATCATTTGTATCATTTACTAATTTTTCTAATAAAAATTTATTTGTAAGAACTCAATAATTTTTAAATAAAGATATATTAAAGACATCGCTATGCTTTAGTGACGATCTAAAATTGTATGTTTTAATGAAAGAGTTTATTTTTTTTTTTTCACTGTATCTGCATTGATAGCTCTGTATAGAAATAAATCGTTTGAAAACGTATCACATTGCAGCGTATTTTATTGAATTGAAATGAAAATTGTTGTTGTCACTTAGATTGTGATTTATTTTTTCTCATATTTTGTTGTCGATTTCTAACGATTTAACAAAAACAACAACAAGAACAAAGCAACAGCATCAAATAACTTATAGTTTGTAGATATAAGTTGCCTTTAGCAAACCATCAACAGCAGATAAATTTCCTGTATATTTACATTATTAGAATTGAAATGTCAAAGTACGAAGACTGTTGACGATGACATTGGGCGACAACAGCAGCAGCAGCAGCAGCAGCAACATCAACAACAAAAATAAAGCTCTTTTCGGTCTATTGTATAAATTTATATATTTAGTTGACTCTCCAGATAAAGTCTTTATAAACATCAAATTTTTATTTATAGCAGATGGATCCATTCACGTCTAGGCTTAAAAATGTTAAGAAATATTTATTTTGTAACTAATTGCACAATATTCAATCAACAATTTACTGTGCTCAGTATGATATCTCAAATTATTCCATAATTCTAAACACGACGTCATAAGTTTCTCATAGTAAACATGACGTATGTGTAACGTTATTTTCATGTAACTCATATACAATTTTCGAAGTTAAAACATTGATATCCTAATTTTGATGCAATTGAGGACGAATTTATTGAGAACATTTTTCTTCGCTATATTGTACTCGAACGCAATATAAAAGTTTAATTTTTGGCCGTGTAACATTTCGCTTGCTGTTTTAATTCAAGTGTTTGGCTTTTGAAAAAGTGTTTTGATATAAAATTTTACATTATGATAGTCGATTTAATATTAAATTCCTTTAGCTTGAAAACGATAAAAACATTGGCTTACAAAACGTTGTTTTAATTTAATTTTACTTGAATTAATTAAAATTTATAAAAAATATCTACATTAATTTCTCATAAAATAATGTTCAAGATAATATACAATAGTGTGGCTTACGTTTTAACTTTTGAGCTATTTTCCAAAATTTAGCAAAACTTTAATGAATAAAACTTTTATTACCTCTTTAAAGTTTTATTAAGTTTTGTTTTACATGACGTATGATCAACATTATTTAAATGTGCCGAAACATTCAATGCTTCTTGGAATAATAATATTTATCTTATTTTTCGCTGTTGAGTACTAAGCAATAACTTACAAGTTTGATACAAGGCCACTTAAAGATTCAGTCGGTTTTGTTTCTTCTCATGGGTCTTTGTTTCCAATGAGCTTTTACACACATTTTTCAAAAAATATATATGAATAGCGAAAATATTTACTTTAAAAAACTTGGTAATTTGAAGATTTATAGTCTTAACAAAGTTTTTGAAAACGTAAATGAAAATACATGCCTGTGATCGAGGTTGGTTTTTCTTGAATTCCGAAAGTGCAGGTGCTACAAATACTACGAAATTTGTTTTTTAATCAACTTGTTACGTCTTATTCTAAGCAAAAAAAAAAAAAAAATTATAAAATTGAGCGTTGGAAAACAATTCTTTGAGACTACTTTATGATTAAACTCGCTGACACAATTTCTTGCAAAGAATGATAATTTAGAAGCTTTGATATTTTAGCGCCAACTCTAAAAGCTTTGACACAATCGATTCATGTCACATTTTTAAAAGTTTTTTTTTTACCAGCAACTGAAATTTTCTTAAAATGCGAATGGGATGATTACACACAGATGACAATCTCTCTAAAGTGTGTATTGAACGCAAATCTAAATAGTCGGAATCGGTTTTTTTTCTTTAGTCAATGCAACAAGAGTGAAATCTAAGCAAATTTCTTTAACCAATTTGGCTTAATATGACGTAGGATTAACTTTTATAATACTAGAATTATGAAGCTTAAAATCTCTTTACACAATTTCGATGCAACTTAGTGCTCATATTGCTTTGACGTATTTCTCTCCTGCAACTGGATGAAAAAAAATATTTCAATTTAAATAATGGCCGCTTAAGATATTGGCAGCTAAATGACTTTATTTTCGAAAATCTTTAACGATTTTTTAAAAGATTTCCTTTTATGAAATCTTTTTTTTTTAGTAAAAATATATATTCTGCCCTTAGCGATTATCTCAAGATTTTGATGGTTATGATGCATTAGACCTAAGGAAAATATATTGAATTTATGTAAAATTTATTTTTTGTATTATAACAACTGTTTTTGCTTCTCTTGCAGCTCCTTCATTATTATCAAAAGGAACTTTGATGTCGTAAAATGCTGTAAGTACTGCACATTTTATATTTTTTACTAAATTTTCAAATCAACTTAATGTTGCATGTCTTTTTTGGCTTTGCCCATTTGCTAGCTATATTTTATTAAATACTTATGTGCTATGCATAGATACAAGTATCTTTTTACCTGTCCAGCTATATTTTGTTAACTATTCAACATTGACAACCAGACAGATACATGGACAGTTAGTTTCTAAAGTGTCCTTATAGCAAAGACCATTTTGTCTGTCTAAGGATTGTCGTTTGTGCGAACTTTTTCAAATGTATCAACTATATCATACAAAGCACTCTTTCGCTGTTGCTTGTGGATTTTATTTTTGACACATCAATAATATTTATTTTGTTACTTTTTGCAACTCCAAACGAAAAAAGGACTATGATTTAAGGATATGCACCTGGAATATCCGGACCCTCAATAGGGAAGGTGCGTCTATCGAATTGGCGGATGCCCTCGGAAAAATTAAGGCTGACATCACCGCCATCCAGGAAATAAGATGGATAGGACAAGGTTGCTCTAAGCAAGCAAGTTGCGATATCTACTACAGCTGCCATGCGAAGAGGCGCGAATTAGGATGCGGATTCGTAGTAAGCAAGAGACTTCGCCACCATATCTCCAGGTTCACACCTGTGAGCGAAAGGTTGGCTACGATCCGCGTCAAGGCTCGATTTTTCAACATCAGCTTGATTTGCTCGCACGCCCCGACGGAGGAAAAGGACGATGCTGTCAAAGATGCCTTCTATGCGAGACTCGAAGAAGTATACGACCGCTGCCCGGCCCACGACGTTAAAATTGTACTCGGGGATTTCAACGGAAAGGTCGGAAGAGAAGGTATATTTGGCCCCACTGTCGGTCAGTTCAGCCTTCACGAGACCACCTCAAACAACGGTCTACGGCTGATCGACTTCGCCGCGGCGCGAAACATGGTAGTAAGTAGCACCAGATTTCAACACCTCGATATCCACAAGGCCACCTGGCTGTCCCCTGATCAGAAAACACGCAACCAAATCGATCATGTTGTGATCGACGGAAGGCATGCTTCGAGCGTGCTAGATGTTCGTACGATCCGGGGAGTCAATATTGACTCCGATCATTATCTTGTTGCAGCCAAGATACGCATGCGGCTGTGCAATGCAAAGGATGTACGCTCTGGTACGCAACGAAAGCTGGACGTCGCTAAGCTGCAATCACATCGGACGGCCGAAGCCTATTCCGCTCGCCTCTCAGATCTGCTCCTTCAACCTGACTCTCTACCCGATGATGCCGGTGAACTTTGGGCGCATATATCCCGCTCCATGCGCTCTGCCGCTGAGGAAGTCATTGGTTTCCGACGCCCACTTCCGCGAAATCAATGGTATGATCAGGAGTGTCGCGGAGCTACTGCAGTGAAAAACGCCGCCTACAAAAGAACCCTGCAGTCAGCAGCAACGCGAGCCGTGCACGAAAACTACCGGGAAAAGAGAAAGGATGAGAGGCGCCTTTTCAGACGCAAGAAACGAGAGCAGGAAAGGCACGAGCGTGAGAAACTCGAAGTGTTACGGGGCAGGAATGATGCTCGAAAATTTTACCAACAAGTCAAGCGTCTGACCCAAGGTTTCAAGCCCGGAGCATCTACCTGTAAAGATGAACATGGAAATCTGGTTACGGATACGCAGGGTACACTGAGATTATGGAGGGAACACTTTTCCAAGCTGCTTGCTGGCGATGACTCCACCAATCCCGCCTTTGGAGAAATTAACCCGATACCACCAATCAACGACGATGGTGTGGACGTACCACCACCTAGCCATGACGCGGTACGAGTTGTGATCCAACGACTTAAGAACAACAAAGCGGCTGGTGCCGATGGCCTGCCAGCTGAATTGTTCAAGACCGGCGGCGATGAGCTGATAGGGTGTATGCATCAACTCATCTGCAAAATATGGCTAGTTGAAAGCATGCCCGACGATTGGAATCTCAGTGTCCTTTGTCCTGTACTGAAGAAAGGTGACCCGACAATCTGCGCTAACTACCGGGGAATCAGTCTTCTTGCCATCTCTTACAAGGTCCTGTCGACTGTACTGTGTGAAAGGCTTAAGCCGTTTGCCAACACACTGATTGGGCCTTATCAGTGCGGCTTTAGACCTGGTAAGTCCACCATAGACCAGATCTTCACACTACGTCAAATCCTGGAAAAAACCCACGAAAAACAGATCGATACTCACCATCTCTTTATCGATTTTAAAGCTGCTTTCGATAGCCCGATACGGGATTGCCTGTATGCCACCATGTCTGAGTTCGGTATACCTGCGAAGCTAGTGCGGCTTTGCAGAATGACGTTGAGCAACACAGCCAGCTCCGTCAGGGTAGGAAGGGACCTCTCCGAACCATTTGATAGCGAACGAGGTTTCAGACAGGGCGATCCACTATCATGCAACCTCTTCAACTTTGTGATGGAAGGGGTGTTGCGAAGAGCCAGTGTACATCGTAATGGCACTATTTTCTACAAAAGTGTCCAGCTCCTTGCATATGCCGATGATATTGATATCATTGGACGTTGTAAGCGAGATGTTACTGCTGCGTTCTCTGCTATCGAAAAAGAGTCAGCGAAGGTGGGTTTGACGGTGAACGAGGGCAAAACAAAGTATATGCTGTCCACAAACAGGGAGACGCGGCGTATTGGATCCTGTGTTACTGCGAACAACTATACTTTCGAAGTTGTCAAGGAATTCACCTATCTTGGCACCGCCGTGAACACTCAAAACGATGTCAGCCTGGAGATAAAGCGAAGACTAACTCTTGCTAATAGGTGTTACTACGGTCTCAGTAAGCAATTGAGAAGTAGAGATCTCTCTCGCCCGACAAAACTGACACTCTACAAGACGCTCATCTTACCCGTGCTACTTTACGGCGCAGAAGCATGGGTTGTGTCGCAGACTGATGCAGCCACGCTTGGGGTGTTTGAGAGAAAAATTCTTCGCAAAATCTTCGGTCCTGTTCACGTCGGCGACGACTACCGTATTCGAATGAATCACGAACTGTACGAGCTCTACGCTGACATTGACATAGTCAAGCGCATCACTATCCAACGTCTGCGCTGGCTGGGACATGTTGTGCGTATGGACGAAGAAGCTCCGGCGAAAAAGGTGTTTGATGCGGAAGCCGCTGGGCGACGACGAAGAGGAAGACCATGCCTCCGATGCAAAGACCAAGCCGAGGAAACTCTATCCACGCTTGGTGTGACTGATTGGAGAAGGCGCGCGCGAAGCAGAGGCGCCTGGAGAGAGCTTTTGAGGTCAGCCGTAACCCGGTAACGGGTTGTTATGGCCACCCAAGTAAGTAAGTAAGTGTTTTTAAGAAAAGAGCAAGGTTGAATGCATTTACGTGCCTTAATGCCAAATTTGTTATGAAACCACCAAAAATTTTGTTTTAAATTAGTTTGGAAAGGTTGTTTATGGTATGTTCTTGAATTGGATTTTAGTTCAGCCATTTCTTCTGATAAGTTATTTACTTTTTCAAACATTGTCGACGTTAATTGGACAAGATATTGCATAACATTTTCCGTATTTTGATGTGTTGACATGACACATATTTCTGGTTTATGAGACAGTTGAAATATTTTATCAGCCATTACTAACTGATCTTCGAAGTTTTGAAAATTGTTTATAGCTAAATGGATTTGTAATTGTTGAGGTAATTTTCTAATCCACAAAATTCATTACTAACTATGGTTAATGGTCCGGCGAGTATTTTTATATCACGATAAAGTTCTGATGGCTTACGATCACCCAGTTCTATATCATTAAAAAATTTTTCGAAACGTAAATCTTCGCTAAGTGAAAACCGTTGACATACATTTTTTTTAATATTTGCGTAAAGATTAGAAGGTGGAGGAAATTGTATTATATCTAATAATTTTGATACTACGTATACTTCTTGTTGAAGAGCAATTATCACGTTTTGGTATTTGATAATATCGTTGGTTATATTATTAAGAGAGAATTGCATTTCTAATTGTAAGAACCATGCTTCTGGATTTTCAAACCAGAATTGTGGTAGTTTTATTAAAGTTTTTATGGGTGTAGAGGTTGTTGGTATATTTGTTTGGTTAATGGTGTAAGTGTTTGTGGAAGTTGAAGGTTCGGTGTTGTCACTTGCAACATTTAAATTAGGAATAATTTCGCGACGAGGCGAGCGAGATCGAGTGGTAGGCATTTAAAGTTATTATAAATTAATTGGAAGGAAAGGATTTATAGATTTGAAATTGCTCAAATTAAAATTGTTACTAAATTATTAAAAGGTTAAAATGTTTAAAGAAAATACAATTAAGTAGTGGAAAAATGTTTTAAATAGTTAAAAGGCTTTTGTGATTTTATATTTATTTATAGATATTATATATTGTTTATATATATATATAGGTATAACTTGCGCTTGGATTTCCTTTGGTTATTCTATTTCAATTTGGTGATAAAATAGTTCACAGGTACATATGAATATGAAAATGTATTTTGTAACGATTTCTCATTCGAAATTTGATTGAAGCTATATGTGCATAAGCATATTTTGTTGAGGATGAGATTGACTTGAGTTGATTGTTGAATTACTTGCAAGATCGCCAAATTGTAGGTATAAATGTTTACAATTTATTTTGTTAAACAATTAATTATATATTTATTAAGATATTAATTTTTAACAACATTCCATCAAGTATCCAGTTTTTTTAATAATCTTTTGAAAATTTTTACAAACAAAACTCAAAACTATTTGATTACTTATGAAATTTATTTCGAATAAAATCAAAGTGAAATTGATAAAGTGATGATGCTACAGAGGTATTGAATAAGTAGATTATCGCTACATCCTATTAATAATTCATTTTCTTCACTTTCCAAATGCGTTCGCATTGGTGCTCATTTTTCATTTCTTATAAATTATTTCAAAATTGTTATCGCATTGATCTAATTTGATGCAACTCACCTTTGATGATGAATTTTATGCGTGAAAAGGGATATCCCAATCAATCATGTTATGATAGTGATTTTCTAGCATATGAAAACTGCCCCAATAGTATATTTTGCCGTATCAGTAGTTGAATTAAATGTTTTGTTGCAATCCCTGTATTGTAATATGGATGGATTCATCAATTGACCTTTTTAAGTATCAAAAGAATTACTACCTCATTCGATTTTTTTATTTTTCCTGTCGAAAAATCTGTCAACGGTCGCAACTTTTCGTCTAAGTTTATTTGGTGATAATAGTTTGTCATGTCCAACATCGAAAAGATTTTGGCTCTTCACAATTTACCTTCAACATCTTCGATTTCAGTCAAAAGGAACTTATAATTTATTAATTTTACCTTCAGTTTCCTGAAGTCCACGACTAAACGTAATTTTTTTGTATCATTGGCTTATTTTTAGATTGCCACAAGGAATGGAGAGTTGTAAGGACCAGCCGGTGATGTTGTCAGTCAACAGTTGTCCAACCTGTTCGTTGATCAAATGCTGGACAATAAAGTATTTTTTTGCAAACTTTCAATTACTTTAATTGTGACGCTGAAAAAAAGTCTCCATATTTATTTATTTTTCACGCCACCTTTTAATAAAAACCTTAATAAAATGAATGCAACAATAATTAAAGAAGAAACCAAGTGAAAATCCTCTATCCTCGCACTATATCTTCCGATATACCATTTTCCTATATGCAAGGACGATTCCTGGACGCCATAAGCGATACGCGTCGTTATTATAATGAAATCCAGGGATGCTGAGCAAAAAAAAAGCGAATGCAAAATGGTTGTTTTCAGTTTGTTTTAAGAAGCATTTTTACTTTCGACCAATCCCTTTCATTTAAAATAAAACTTTGGCATGAGCTTTGCTAAAATATTTCACTTTATTTATACAGCATGTAATTATAATCGCCAATAGTTTTTATTACGAGAACTTTAAATACTTATTTTTTAATGTAAGTGCTTCATCAGCGATCTACGATGCGAAGAATTTTATATGAAAGCCTTCATTTAATAAGACAGTAACATGTAAACCAATGAATGCAATGGCAAAATTGACTCTTAGAACAGGGTGGATCGCATCCGTCAAATCCGTCTCCCTTATCTTTTTGATATGTTACGGCCATATATTTGTCCCCTTTTTCTGATTGAACTTGAAATGCGCAAAGCAAAAAAGCAATAAGAAATAAAATTTCTGTCTTCATTTTATTTTAAAAAACACTATAACTTCCGAACGTTTGATTTTTATTTTTGTTTGATCCTAGATAACAATATTTCACTTTATTTATATAGCCAATATTTCATGTTACTTATACAGAATTTAATTATATTCGATAATTGTTGAGACGTTTAAACAAAAAAAAAATATAATTAAACTATTTTTTGTTATGGAAAACATTATAATTAAAATATTGCTTTGTTTGGAACGCAAGACAATCCCGCTAAAAAAATGGAATTTTATCTCAAAGTTTCATTATTTTGAAACAAAGGAATGTAATTTAAAAGTTATAATTTTTTTTTTTAAATTAAAGTGCGATAGCTTGAAAATAGCATACTTCTTCTTTCAAAATAACTCTCTAATTTTTGAAAAAATTGCTAAACCTTCTTTCTGGCCAACATATTCTGAAATTTATGAATTAGTTTCTAGAACCAGAAAACCTCAATGATTCTATGATGAAATACTAACAATATTTCGTGTTTGTTGTAATGAGCTGAAATTGGCTCATTTTTCCTATTTTGCCCATCGCTGCTCTAAATCACTTAAGGCAATTCTCATCATTTACTGAAAGCTATTGGATGATATCTTCAACCCAAAAGGTAATCTAAATTGGAAGTGTCCGTTTCCTGTCGAAAAAGCTGTTAATGGTCACGAGCCTTCATCTAAGTTTATTTGGTGGCAAGAGCTTTTCCCATTTTATCTGAAACATCTTCAATTGAAGTCAGAGGAAACTTTTTATTCATGACTTTTACTTTCAGTCTCCTGAAATCAACGACTAAATGAAGCGTTTTTTGTATCATTGGTTGATTTTTTTTTGAGATTCACGAGGAATGGTGCGTTGTAAGGACTAACAGAATTTTCAATAATGTTGTCCAATCTGTTCATTAATCAAATGCACAATAAAGAAATTTTTCCAAAATTTCGATTACATTTACTGAAAAAAAAAATTTAAAATTTTTTTTATTTTTAACGCCTAGCGTCTTAATGAAAACCTTGTTAAGATGAATGGTTTAGCCGTTTCTCTTTTCCCAAATAAATTGTATATGCTTTGTATATGCTTTGTATATGCGAAGATGGATCGAAAGTAAAATCGTTGTCTTCATTTGTTCTGAAGCAACATTTTAACTTTCGACCAATCCTCTTCGTTCTAAGTAAATAAAACTTTGGTGTGTGCCTTGCTAAGACATTTCACTTTATTTATACAGCATGTAATTGCTATCGCCAAAAGTCTGCCATACGATTCTTGCACTATTTTGTCATTTGTTAAAATTACAAAAACAAATCTTTAATTAACTACTCATTATTTCGGGTAAGTGCTTCATCAGCGATCTACCAATAAATACAGTAACAAACATTGTTTAGATAGCACTTGCACCTCGAACCATCGTTAGGACATCGTTAGCACCATGTTCGACAGGCACCGCTGTTGTTAATTGAACTTGAAATGCGCAGAGCAAAAAAGCAATTGCAAGTAAAATTTGAATCTCCATTTTATTTTAGAAAACACTATGACTTTCGAACGATTTATTTTGATTGAAACTTTGTTTTGAGCCTTGCTAACAATATTTCACTTTATTTATACAGCATTAAATTATAACCGCAAATTTTTCAATCATTAAAACAACAAAAAAAAAAATTATAATTAAACTATTGCATGTTGTGGAAAAAATTATAATGAAATTATTCCACAGTTTGGAATGCAGAACTATCGGGCTTGTTTTACTGATAAAAATAAAAATTTTAAATTTAATTTATTAGTTTCTTTAAGTTGAAACTAAACTAAAATGGGTACAATTGTCATGTATTTGGCAGTGTTGATTTCAAAAATGCTTAAAATTGTGCGAAATTTTTTTATAGCTTACAAGTTTTCGGAGAAGACCCGCATAGAAGGTTTATCGCTTTTATTTTTGAAAAGCATTCGAATTTATATCTCTTTTTATTTATAAAAGGTGATAAATACCACTTAACTGATTCCCTACTATCAAAGGAACTGCCTTCTAAATTTAAGCATCTCCACTCACACTGTAGGCTTTTACAATTGATACAATTAGTACAAGAAATAAAAATATTTTTCCTTCAAGGATTGCAATAGAAAAAAATTTATAAAAAACTTGTGAAATACTGCATCTGGAACTTTGCATATTGGTTAACCTTACTTTCTTATATAATATATAAAAAATTAAGAAAATCTGTGGATATATATTTTTGAAGTGAAACTCGAAATCAGGTGTGTATACTGAAACGACACTATATTTTCAGCCGTATTTTTATTTAGTACAGTTTTTCCTCGAAGGCAAGGCTAACATGACAGGACCTAAAATAGGAAAAGTAATAAATGTTTTATCAAATTAAAGTACTCATCGAGCAGAGTACTCGAAAATTATCAGCTTCGAGATCGGTGGTGGATAAATTTCCTATTTTGTTTTCAATATAATCAACTGCAAAAGCCATGTCATAATGAGTAGAAAAAAAAACTTCTACTACGCTCTCTCTCTCATTGTAATTGTTACTGTCTCCCAAATAAGCGTTGTTAGTATTAAAATATTAAAAGCACTACATCCTCCGATATTCCATTTTCCTATATGCAGAGACGGATCCTTGGCACCATCAGCGGTACGCATTGCTATTATAATGAAATTCAGAGATGCTGAGTAAAAATAAAACCGAATGCAAAATTGCTGCCTTCATTTTGTTTTAAGAAACATTTTAACTTTCGACCAATCCCTTTCATTTGAAATAAAACTTTGGCATGAGCCTTGCTAAAATATTTCACTTTATTTATACAGCATGTAAGTAGTAATAATCGCTAATAGTTTGCCAAACAAAAACTTTAATTAAATACTTATTGTTTAAGGTTAGTGCTTCATCAGCGATCTACGATGCGAAGAATTTTATATTAAGGCCTTCCTTCCGGAACACAGGAACATGAATCAGGTAAAGGACACCTGCACACTTTACCGATACCACAGTATGGAGGGCAAGTTTTGTCGGCTGCTGTGTATTGAATTTGAAATGCGCAGAGCAAAAAAGCAAAAACAAATAAAATTGCTGTCTTCATTTTATTTTCAAATAAACACTATGACTTCAGATCGTTTGTTTTTTATTTTGGTTTGAGACTGGATTGCAATATTTCACTTTATTTATATAGCAAAATTTCATGTTATTTATACAGAATTGCTAATTGTTGACCCGTTTAAACAAAAAAATATAATTAAACTATTTTTTGTTATGGAAAACATTATAATTAAAATATTGCATTGTTTGGAACGCAAAACAATCGCGCTAAAAGAATGGAATTTTATCTCAAAGTTGCATTATCTTGAAACAAAGAAATCCAATTAAAAAGTTATATTATTTTTAAATTAAAGTGCGATAGCTTGAAAATTATCCTATCTAAATTCAACTTCACGTATAAGAAGCACAATTCTTCTTTCAAAATAACTCTGACGTCGGAAGTTTTTAAAACAATTGCTAAACCTTCTTCCTGGCCAACTTATTCCGAAATTTATGAATTCGTTCCTTGAACCATAAATTTAACTGCAAGTGATCGTGATAAACTATTTTAAATTGTCTGTCTCTTTCCGGTAAAGTCTGCTTTACAACTGAAATTAATAAGATAAAATATTCGGTAAAAAACTAACTAGGGATAGCAAAACTAAATTCATTGTCGATGGTATTTGAAAGTATCATTTTGCCTTAAATTGCTCAGAATATTAATCGGTTGTTTACTTTGAAAATCGATTTTTCAATGGCTTCCGGACAGATTTAATTTATACTGAATATAGTTAGGCTTTTGATATGGTAAGCCACAAATTGAATAATTCTGAGTCAAAGAATTTCGCTGTAACGTCTGGCGTTCCTCATGGCAGTCAAATTGGACCTTTGCTATTTTCAATTTTCATCAACAACATGTCATCAATTTTAAAAGACATTCTAAAATTCTATTGTATGCTGATCAATCACTATATCTCCAGCATGTTCTGGACAGTATCCATAGCTGGTGCGATCTAAACTATATGAAACTAAGCTCAAAGAAATGTGTACATACGATTATGTTACCATAATATTTAATGCCTTGACTCATTTGGAGGTTTGGCTGCAGTAATGGATACGAAACTAAGGTTCGCTTTTTATATATATCAAGTTATAAGTAAGGCTAACAACGATCACTAAAACGTTGGTATAGAGCATAGATGGGTAAAATTAAGCAACAAAATCCACAAAAAGAACAATTACAACAGCATAACTTTGATCTGAGTAGCAAAAAGAAAAAATAACTAATAAACCAAAAGCCAATTCCAAATATCAGGCAAGAACAACACGAGTGTAAAAATAAAATTACACTCATCAAACGAATCGAGAGAAACTGTCCTCAATGTGCGAATTGTTGTTTCCTTATTCTCACTGGCTTCGGTTTTGCTGTTTTTATGCTGATTCATCCAACACTAACAATAATAGAAATTCTATGCATTCCAATGTGCGCAAAAACGTAGGCGGATCCGTTTCGAACCCGTTACGGATCCGTCACTGCGCATTGCGTTTTTTTATGCTTCGACGGATCCGTTTCGAACTCGGAATGGACCTCATATACATATTCGTTTCGGATTCGTTTTTTGTAAATAAAACGGATCCGTTCCAGGTTCGTGTTTTGTATATGAAACGGGTCCGTTAAGGATTCGTTTTTTTGTAAATAAAACGGATTCATTCAGGATTCGTTTTTTTGTAAATAAAATGGGTCCGTTCGGATTTCGTTTTTTGTAAATAAAACGGATCAGTTCCGGATTTTTACACGAGATAGGGTCAATATTGTGCATTTTTTGTCGCTTTACCAAAACAAATAAGAGAAAGATATCATTTGCTTATGACATGTATTATAATATATGACAGGTAGCCTAGTAGGTAGCGCGCAGGGCTATGAATCACTGGGACCTGGGTTCGAGACTGACTTTGCAAAATTGTAAATCGTAAGCAAAAATTAAATTTGATAATAAAATAAAATTATTTGTGATGAAGTTTTACAATTTGTATATTAAATAATTTGATAATGAAATAAAATTAATTATAATAAAGAATCCGGATACGAAGTCTGTTCCGAATTCGAAACGGATCGGAAAAAGCAAACGATCCTTCCGTTTTTTCGAGAAGAATTTCATACAAAAACGAGTTTGGAATCGGATCCGAAACGGATCCTTTTGGTACACTGGGATGATACGAGTAGCACGAAAAAAACATCACAACGATAAAACTTTGTTAAGTAGTAGTGAGTACATATATTTGTTGTTTTCGTTATATTTCGAGTTTGTTGTAATGAGCTAAAATTGGCTCATTTTTCCTGTTTTGCCCATCGCTGATCTAAATCATTTTAAGCAATCCTCATCATTCACTGAAAGCTATTGGATGGTATTTTCAATAGAAACGGTAATCTAAATTGGAAGTGGCCGTTTCCTGTCGAAAATGCTGTCAAAGGTCACGAGCCTTCATTTAAGTTTATTTGGTGGCAAGAACTTTTCCCAATTTATCTGAAACATCTTCGATTTAAGTCATAGGGAACTTTTTACTTATGACTTTTACCTTTAGTTTTCTTAAGTCCACGCCTAAACGTAATTTTTTTGTATGGTGCGTTGTGAGGACTAAGCGAATTTTCAACGATTTTGTCCAACAATTGTCCAAACTGCAAATTTGTTGAGTTCGACCAAAGTATAATTTATTTTAATTATTAGTTATTTGGGCTTAAGGTCGTATTTTAAATTATTTTATAATAAGACCATCAGTTTCACCAATAATTTTTTCCCAACGTTTCGTGGATAGTTCTCCACTTCTTCAGGGGTAATTTTATTTATCGAAATCACTACGAACAAAAAACATTCATATAATTATCTTAGAAAAAATTAAAAACAAAACTAATAAACTTACGATGAACATTATAAAAAATTTTTTTTTTTTTTAAAAATGAAAAGCAAACTATTAAAAATATTTTAAATTATTTAAAACAAACAGAAAAAACTTTCACGAACAAAGAACATTTATTTATATTGCCGCTGCCCGATTACTAACGAATAAGCTTTGTTAATATCGTCAACATCTTCTTTTGCGTTCATTGCATGTTTTATGTTTTGTTGTATTCTTAGACTTTCCAGCGTATATCTTCTTTTAAATCGTCTCTCCTTGTCTAAAATATTAACTTCATCGAAGTTGTGTTGATTTTCAATCATATGTTGTGCCAATGCAGTTTTTGTTCTCCCTCTGTTAACATCGGCTTTGTGTTCACGAATTCTTGTCTCTAATTTTCTCTTTGTTGTCCCCACGTATGTTAGTGTGCAGCTCTCCTTGTCGTTGCCTTTACATTTTATTTCGTAGACAACATTGCTTTCATTTTCCTTTGTTATTTTGTCTTTCTTGTTCGTGAAAATTGAATTTAATGTGAGATTCGGCTTATGTGCAAAAACAACATTTTCGTCTTCTGTTAACGTTTTCATGTTAGTACTGTCTGTAAGATTAGGTATGTAAGATATACCGAAATATTGTTTAGGGTTACCAGGTATATTATTTGTTTGATTATTATTATTATGTTTGTGAATTAATTTATAAATTAATTGTCTCGGGTAATCATTCATTGTCAGGATTTTAATAATTTCTTTAATATTATCTTTTTTGAAACGACAATCACTTATCGTCAGTATCTTATTAATAAAATTGCTCGCGGTGTTAATTTTTTGTTGCATCGGTTGAGTGGATCTGAAATTAAGCATCCTACCAGATGCGATGGGTTTTTTGTACCAATTAATTATTATCTGGTTATTAGTTCTGTGAAGTTTTGAATCTAAGTATGCAATGCTGTTGTCTTTTTCTTCTTCCACCGTGAATTGGATTTTATTATGGAACTGATTCATTGTGTCCAGAATTATTTTTTTGTCTTGAGGTTTGATGATGGCTAATATGTCATCTACATACTTCACTAAAAACTTGATTTCAATTTGTTTGTTTTTCAGCGTTTCTATTGTTTCGTCAAGTAATTTATCCAAAACTATGTCAGCAATTGTAGGCGATAATGGATTACCCATCGGAATACCAAAAATCTGTCTATAAAATATATTATTGAACTGCAAATAATTATTGTCTATGAGACAAAAATGTAAAATTTTTAAAAATTGTTTCTTTGGAATCGTTGTAAATTGTTTGATTTTCTCCCACTGTTGCATAATTGTTTTTATTGCAGTGAAAGTCGATATGTTGGTGAACAGCGAAACAGCGTCAAGGGAAATAAGTCTGTCTTCTTCATTTATTTGTAGCATCTTAATTTTTTCTTTCAGTTCAAGTGAGTTTTTTATATTATATTTATCGGATATAAGGTTTTTTAGAACGTTCCCAATAAATTTAGAGAGCTCATAGCAAGCAACACTTGTCGACGATGAAATAGGTCTCAAGGGAAAATCATCTTTATGTACCTTAGGAAGTCCGTATAATCTAGGTGCTAATGGAGCTGAACACGATAGTTTGTTTTTTTGTTGTTTATCTATGTATTCATTTTTAAATAGTTCATTTATAATATTGTTGTTCGTATTATGTAATTTTGTTGTTGGATCTTCCCTTAAAACTTTGTACGTATTTTTGTCTTCCAACAACTTATCCATTCTTGTTATATAGTCATGTTTGTACATTACAACTGTTATGTTCCCTTTATCCGCATTAGTTATAATTATGCTGTCTTTGTGTTGTTTCAGAAATTTTTTTGCGTTTTGGTATATCTTAAGGATCAATTTTTCCTCTGTAGTATTTTGTATATTTCTTTTATATGTCATTATTCTATTAGTTAATTTACATCTAGTTATTTCTTTTTTGTCTTCATCTCCTATTGTTTGTATATATTGTTCAATGTCAGCAACCGTATGAATTGCTGAGAAATTATTCTTATTTATCGGAATAGCAAACTTTTCTCCAAGTGATAGTAACCATTTTGTTTCTTCTGGAAATTCTATATTAGTTTTATTTTCGAACCAACTCTCATGAAATTCTATATTTAAAGCTTTTTGTTTAAGACTTGTTAGTTTAGCTAAAAGTGTTCTTTTTGATTTAGTGGCTATATACTTGTACATAGTTTCTTGTGTTTTAATGAATTTTTGATATTCATAGTCTGTAAGTGTTGTTGAAATTGTTAGTTTCATGTCTTGAATGTTCTGTTTAAGTTTTTTAATATTTATATTTGTTTCTGTGGAGAAGTGGAGAACTATCCACGAAACGTTGGGAAAAAATTATTGGTGAAACTGATGGTTTTATTATAAAATAATTTAAAATACGACCTTAAGCCCAAATAACTAATAATTAAAATAAATTGTCCAAACTGTTCGTTGATCAAATGTTGTACAATAAAGTAATTTTTTCAAAATTTCGATTACTTTTATTGAAAAGCTGAAAAAAATTTTAAAATTTGTTTATTCCTTACGCCTAACCTCATAATGAAAACCTTGTTAAGATGAATGGAAAATGGTTTAGTCCTTTCTCTTTTCCTAAATAAAATAACAACAATGATCACAATTACAAAAGAAACCAAGTGAAAATCTTCTATCATCTTAAGTTATTCTATGCTTTGTATATGCGAAGATGGATCTTTGACGCCAAGGAGAAATAAAACCGAAAGTAAAGTCTTCATTTGTTCTGAAGCAACATTTTAACTTTCGACCGATCTTTTTCGCTTTAAATAAAACTTTGGCATGAGCCTTGCTAAAATATTTCACTTTATTTATACTGAAATTTTTTACTTTTTTTATACAGCATTTAATTGTAATCGTTAATTTAAAATAAAAAAAGTATCATAATTGACTTAATGGTTAATTTTCATTTTAAATTTTTGGCATAAAGTTCTTTCAAGTTTTATTTCTGCTCAAATTTGCACCCCAGATAAGGTTTTGGACCTTAACCCATTATCGCCAGCTGCTTTATTCGTAGACATACAGTGTTGAAACTTCGAGGAGGATGCCTTAGGCATACTCGTTGTCCGCGCACAAAAAATTAACCTCCCTACCTCTTCCCATTAGCCATTTAGAGGGTGGTACGTTTTTGCACCCGTCGGCGCCAATGAGTACATTTTTAATAGTTGAAAGAGTGGTTATGAAATGTGTGGATTGTAAAAG
Organism: Tricholauxania praeusta; assembly: GCA_949775025.1. Lineage (NCBI taxonomy): Eukaryota > Metazoa > Arthropoda > Insecta > Diptera > Lauxaniidae > Tricholauxania > Tricholauxania praeusta. Next base: position 116,450,439 of record OX459031.1, on the reverse strand, counting down.
AAATGAACGGATCATGTCAAAGTTTAGATTAAATTATTTAAAAAGTAGATAATAAAAGCGTTTCGGATTATATTAATTCAGTATTTTCGATAAAATATACGTATAGAAAAAAGGGATGAATGCACACTAAGTTGCACGTTATATCTGGTATGCGGAGAAGCATTTCGGATGCACTGGCACTTTGATCTTGGCACAGTAGGAGATGGTGTGAAAGCAAAGAGGCGACAGCGAAAGCGTTTTGTCTTTTTCTCACTGTTGTGGCCAACGCTATCCAGTCCCAATCGTTTTGGAGAGGATGTGTCTTGAGTTTTGGGACCACGATAATGTGCCACAAACTCACTTTGCTGCAAGGACTCAGTCATAATGTTGCGGAATTCGAATTAGCCCATCTGCCTGAATTCCTTTTTGCAGCCATCTCTGTTAGCCGTTGCGATGTTTTGATTCGACTTGCAGATATTTGTACAAAACAGTAATGGGCTGCAAATATAGAAATAAACCAATAAATATCGTTCCAACGAATTACGGACCATCAATTTGTGGAATTGTGTTTGAGCATTGGCAAATGCGACCACCCGTTGCTTCAGAGTAAATTGATAAGGATACGTTATCGCCAATAATATCGTCTGTAATATGACGATTCGTCTGTGCGGGAATAAAAAGCTTCCTTCTACATGGTTTGTTCTCTGGTTATGAAGCAGTGTGCTGAGCCGGACGCGTAAGACAGCAATTTGATCTGTAGGTATGTAAATTAGCTAGTTTTATAGCGATTTCGAATGAAAGTTCTCAAAGGCTCTCCGAATGGCATCAAATTCAGTGCCCAAGTGGGAAGCGACAACATTAAACTCAATCAAGGAAAAATAGCCTTCTTGGCGTTAGAGTCAGGAGAAGCACCGACAGCGGCACCAATCACCACCTCCTAGTGGCTTATCTTCGAAGACACCCGCGCAACAACCAAGAAGTTCACCCTACATAAACTCAGGGATGCCTGTCTTTGGGAAAACTTTCTAAGCGAAGGTGAAACTAACCCCAGAGCTCAATCAAATTAAATTTCAAAACATCAGATCGTCATTTACTTATAACAGTTAGTGAGTTGATACTTGGCCTTGCGGCACGAAACAGAAAAATCTGGATGAGCAGCACTTCTCGGGATATCATAGAGAAAAGAAGAGTTGCAAAACGCGACAAAGAGAAAGAGGAAGATATGACTGCAAATTTTCGGCACATCTTAGCACAAATTGGACACATTACAGCACAGCTTTTATTTCTTGCAAAAAATCAAAAATTTTTGGGCTAACTTTAAAGATATGTGAAATATCCAATAACTACAACAATTCAGTATAACACGTGTGATACATTCCAGCGTCGTTTTTTTACAATTTCTAATAATATCCGGATAATATGTATATTAATTATTCAACTTCACGTATTTTCCACTCACAAGTAAGGGGTAGGGGTAGGTAATTTGGCATTGTGTAAAAAAAAAAAAAAACCTGCAATATAATAAAAATTTAAAGCTTAATTAGCAAACTTAAATGATCGTATGCACTTAAAAAAAATTAACAATAGAAAGAAAATTGACAAAAACAAAAATGTAATAAAACCTTTTCATTTCTATTGCTGCAACCCATGTGACTGGCAACCAACAAAGACAATAGAAATTCGCTAGAAAATACTACGCGGCTTTAAAACTTTTTATGCTGTTAGGTTTTTTTCCACAGCTTAATAGTTACAACTGTTATTTGCGCAACATAAGGGGCAACAACAAAAACTATAGTAAAAACAACAAAAAAAAAATCAAGCAAAAGACATTGCAAATCACAATACTTAACAACTACCTTAAACAAAAAACAACATTCCTCAATGCTTATTACGCATTTTAGTAATTTCAAACTACTCCATTTTCTACTGCTATTTCAAAACTCAAATTTCAATGCAAAAAGTTAGTAATGGTGAAAAAGTATCGAAAATAATTCGGAAATGTTAAGACTTGAATGCTTTTGAGGTGTAAGCCTCAAAGCAGAGTTCACCAAGTCGAAAAAAAAATTAAATTCGGCTCCTTTACAAATATGATGAGTTCTCATATAAATCGATCGCTCCCATCGCAATTCGTTTTCTGGGTTTTTTTTTTCAATTCTTACAATTTTAATCAAGTGATTCGCGGGTTTTGGCTCCCTAACTCGGCTCTGCTGGTCATGTCTGCTTTCGCTTATGTTATATGTAATACAAAAATTTGTTCGCAAAGAAATTTCATATACATAATAATTATCAAAAAAAAAAAATTCACAGGATCTCGGCCAATTTTCGAATGAAGCTATAAAGGCTATTTAATAAAAGTATGTTTGGCTGCAATATATACAAATTTTTTTTCATTCTGTTAATTTTTCTTAAGTAAAAACACACTGTTTTGCAGTTATATTGTGCGATATTTTTTCGTGCGATACTTTTTATATAATAAGGATATTGTAGGGCAGTGCTGTGCTGCACAGCTTTTTGTCAAAAGTTTAAATAGTTTTCATTTTGTTATTTGAGTCACTTTTCCATTATTATCATGTTTTTGTTTTTGCTGTAGGCACTGAAATACGCGAATGAAGGCTAAAAAGCTTAAAGGGCGTGGCGCAGTAAAACACACACACACACACAAACATCTTTTAGTATTGACTGCATTGCCACGCTTTGTATTTCGTCGCGTTGCGTCAAACTTTTGCGCCTTTTGATTTAATTTTTTTTTTTGCTTTTTTGTTTTTTTTTTTTTTATTTTTTTTTTTTATTTTGACTTTTGTTTGTGTTAAAATTTTAACTCAAAATATATAATACTAACGGTATACTGCCGGAAAAAGGATGAGAATACGCGGGCGTTGGCAGTCGTGTAACAAAAGAATAGCAGAAGTTAGCAGCAGCATCATGTGGGCATATTTACACGACAACACTAAAGAAAGTTAATATTTGTTTTTGTTTATGACAGTAGAATCTCAACGTAGCAGTGCCAATTGGATAGGAGGTGAGGTATATTGTTTTCTTTTTAGAAGATTTGAAAAAATTTACTGAAATTGAAATCCTTAGTTAGAACATTATTGATGCCTCTTTCTTTACAAGATACGTGAAACTTTTTTTTTATTCTTAAAGACAATTTTTTAACTTTTATTTTGCCACACCTAAATATTTGTGTATATTACAATATGCAATTCAATTCTCTATTCATGTGTATATGTATATTACTTACGAAGTTTTTTTTCCAAATAGAAAAGCTCAATATTTATTGCCTCAGAAACAATAAATTCCTGAGAAAAAACTGAGGAACGGGCAGCAATCAATTATTGATAATCCATTTTTGCGCTAAGTAAGGCTTTTTCGACAGGAAACGGCCACTTCCAATTTAGATTATCGTTTGTATTGAAAATACCATCCAATAGCGTTCAGTGAATGATGAGAATTGTTTAAAGTGATTTAGATCAGGGATGGGCAAAATAGGAAAAATGAGCCAATTTTAGCTCATTACAACAAACACGAAATATAACGAAAACAACAAATACATGCACTCACTACTACTAAGCAAAGTTTTATCGTTGTGATGTTTTTTTCGTGCTACTCGTATCATCCCAGTGTACCAAAAGGATCCGTTTCGGATCCGATTCCGAACTCGTTTTTGTATGAAATTCTTCTCGAAAAAACGGAAGGATCGTTTGCTTTTTCGGATCCGTTTCGAATCCGGAACGGACTTTGTATCCGGATTCTTTATTATAATTAATTTTATTTCATTATCAGATTATTTAATATACAAATTGTAAAACTTCATTACAAATAATTTTATTTTATTATCAAATTAAATTTTAACTTACGATCTAAAATTTTACAAAGTCAGTCTCGAACCCATGTCCCAGTGATTCATAGCCCGGCGTGCTACCTACTAGGCTATCTGTCATACATTATAATACATGTCAAGGGCGAATGATAACTTTCTCTCATTTGTTTTCGTAAAGCGACAAAAAATGCACAATATTGACCCTATCTCGTGTAAAAATCCGGAACTGATCCGTTTTATTTACAAAAAACGAATCCCGAACGGATCCATTTTATTTACAAAAAAACGAACCTGGAACGGACCCATTTTATTTACAAAAAAAAACGAATCCTGAATGGATCCGTTTTATTTACAAAAAACGATTCCTTAACGGACCCGTTTCATATACAAAACACGAACCTGGAACGGATCCGTTTTATTTACAAAAAACGAATCCGATACGAATATGTATATGAGGTCCATTCCGAGTTCAAAACGGATCCGTCGAAGCATAAAAAAACGTAATCCGCACTGACGGATCCGTAACGGGTTCGAAACGGATCAGCATGCGTTTTTGTGCACATCGGATTTATATTATTGTTTTTGTTGCATCATTCCGAAAAAATCAAAAAACCGAAGCTAGCGAGAATAAGGAAACAACAATTCGCACATTGAGGACAGTTTCTCTCTATTAGTTTGATCAGTGTAGTTTTATTTCTACACTCGTGTAGTTCTTGCCTGATATTTGGAATTGGCTTTTGGTTTATTAGTGATTTTTATGCTGTTGTAATTGTTCTTTTGGTGCAAATTTTGCCCATCTATGCTCTATACCAACGTTTTAGTGATCGTTGTTAGCCTTACTTATAACTTGATATATATAAAAAGCGAACCTTAGTTTCGTATCCATTACTGCAGCCAAACCTCCAAATGAGTCAAGGCATTAAATATTATGGTAACATAATCGTATGTACACATTTCTTTGAGCTTAGTTTCATATAGTTTAGATCGCACCAGCTATGGATACTGTCCAGAACATGCTGGAGATATAGTGATTGATCAGCATACAATAGAATTTTAGAATGTCTTTTAAAATTGATGACATGTTGTTGATGAAAATTGAAAATAGCAAAGGTCCAATTTGACTGCCATGAGGAACGCCAGACGTTACAGCGAAATTCTTTGACTCAGAATTATTCAATTTGTGGCTTACCATATCAAAAGCCTAACTATATTCAGTATAAATTAAATCTGTCCGGAAGCCATTGAAAAATCGATTTTCAAAGTAAACAACCGATTAATATTCTGAGCAATTTAAGGCAAAATGATACTTTCAAATACCATCGACAATGAATTTAGTTTTGCTATCCCTAGTTAGTTTTTTACCGAATATTTTATCTTATTAATTTCAGTTGTAAAGCAGACTTTACCGGAAAGAGACAGACAATTTAAAATAGTTTATCACGATCACTTGCAGTTAAATTTATGGTTCAAGGAACGAATTCATAAATTTCGGAATAAGTTGGCCAGGAAGAAGGTTTAGCAATTGTTTTAAAAACTTCCGACGTCAGAGTTATTTTGAAAGAAGAATTGTGCTTCTTATACGTGAAGTTGAATTTAGATAGGATAATTTTCAAGCTATCGCACTTTAATTTAAAAATAATATAACTTTTTAATTGGATTTCTTTGTTTCAAGATAATGCAACTTTGAGATAAAATTCCATTCTTTTAGCGCGATTGTTTTGCGTTCCAAACAATGCAATATTTTAATTATAATGTTTTCCATAACAAAAAATAGTTTAATTATATTTTTTTGTTTAAACGGGTCAACAATTAGCAATTCTGTATAAATAACATGAAATTTTGCTATATAAATAAAGTGAAATATTGCAATCCAGTCTCAAACCAAAATAAAAAACAAACGATCTGAAGTCATAGTGTTTATTTGAAAATAAAATGAAGACAGCAATTTTATTTGTTTTTGCTTTTTTGCTCTGCGCATTTCAAATTCAATACACAGCAGCCGACAAAACTTGCCCTCCATACTGTGGTATCGGTAAAGTGTGCAGGTGTCCTTTACCTGATTCATGTTCCTGTGTTCCGGAAGGAAGGCCTTAATATAAAATTCTTCGCATCGTAGATCGCTGATGAAGCACTAACCTTAAACAATAAGTATTTAATTAAAGTTTTTGTTTGGCAAACTATTAGCGATTATTACTACTTACATGCTGTATAAATAAAGTGAAATATTTTAGCAAGGCTCATGCCAAAGTTTTATTTCAAATGAAAGGGATTGGTCGAAAGTTAAAATGTTTCTTAAAACAAAATGAAGGCAGCAATTTTGCATTCGGTTTTATTTTTACTCAGCATCTCTGAATTTCATTATAATAGCAATGCGTACCGCTGATGGTGCCAAGGATCCGTCTCTGCATATAGGAAAATGGAATATCGGAGGATGTAGTGCTTTTAATATTTTAATACTAACAACGCTTATTTGGGAGACAGTAACAATTACAATGAGAGAGAGAGCGTAGTAGAAGTTTTTTTTTCTACTCATTATGACATGGCTTTTGCAGTTGATTATATTGAAAACAAAATAGGAAATTTATCCACCACCGATCTCGAAGCTGATAATTTTCGAGTACTCTGCTCGATGAGTACTTTAATTTGATAAAACATTTATTACTTTTCATATTTTAGGTCCTGTCATGTTAGCCTTGCCTTCGAGGAAAAACTGTACTAAATAAAAGTATGGCTGAAAAATATAGTGTCGTTTCAGTATACACACCTGATTTCGAGTTTCACTTCAAAAATATATATTTTTTTTTTTTTTTTTTTTATTAATTCATTTCATAAGAAAACTATTTACAATGTATAAATCTATCACAAGTTAATATTAAGTACAAGTTTCCTGATGAAGTTTAAAACATTCTGTTGTCTAAAAGACAAGAGGCGAATGTAGTACATATATATTTCACAAATTAATTTTAATTTGATGGGGAAAACATACATGCCGAAAAGTTTGATTAATACATTAATAAAAATATAAAAAAAATATAATAAGTTATTTTAATAAGTGAACTAAATAAACAATATTCAAGTTATACTATTACATTAAAAAAATTTTTAATGGTGGAGTAATTTAAAGAAAATAGCCATTTTTTAACAGAATTTAGGAAAATTGATTTCACTCTTTCGCATCTAATTTCTTTTGGTATCTTGTTAAATAGACGTGGTGCAGTAACAAGGTAAAAACGAGAAAAATGCGTTTTAACAATTGGAGGAATAACTACAAAATTATCAGAGTTTACTCGTAAGTTATAATTTTCTTGTAATCTAACAGAATAAAAACCCGATTTTCTTAATTTTTTATATATTATGTTAGAAAGTAAGGTTAACCAATATAGTCACATAATCGTAACCACACCACTGTGCGATGGTGTGAACCCATCCCACTGTATCCGCAACCACTTCATATTAAATAAACGGTAACTTGAAACTACACATAAGTATAGTTGTGTATTTATAAAAACTGCTTTGTATAAACAATTTGAAGTGGGAGCAATAGGATACTTTTCCATGCAGATCTGCTGACTCAAATAAATATTTAGCATGTAAAAGACTGAAATGTACTTTAATGAAGAATAAATAAAAAAGTGAAGTCAGTTTTTGACGAAGAAGCCAAACTCAACACGTTTACTGGCGCAGTCGGGAAATATAAAAAATTTTTTAAAGAGAAAAAATTTTTTTTACACTTTGCTCGAAAAAAATAAAATAAAGAAATTTTTTCAAAGAGAATTTTTTTTTTATTCTGTAAGACGGGAAAGACTTTTTCACATAAATTTTTTCACTTGTGCAAGCAAAAGTTGATATTTTTACCGCATTGAACCATATAATCATGGTACGACTGTTGTAAATTGTTTAAAAACCTGAAAGAATATTGGAAGAATTTTTCATCAGTTAATGTGGCGTTGAAGAAAAAATTTTTGTTTCGACTGCCTCGTTTCTTTGTGAAAAAGCTGTGTATGTGTATGGCAGAGCAACAGCAGTAGCAGAATTAACAAAGGGACTTACGACTTATAATCAAAGCTGTTAGCAAACAGAACAACCAAGGATCATAAATCAGTTCATTTTGATTGAGTGCAAAAGCCGATACCACAACAATATCTTCTACTATCCAAAAAGATCACTGGAGAAGAGGAATTCATCCAAAAAGATCACTGGAGAAGAGGAATTCATCCAAAAGTCACTGGAGAATAGAAACGACAAGTAAGAAGATCGTAACTACTCAAAAAATTTTTTTTTTGTTATTAGTTATACATATATTTAGAGTTATATGATATTTCTTTTATATATATAAAAATTGTGGTTTGTGGTATTTTTAAAAAGAAAATTTAATTCACAAAAATAAGAAAAAAATGGAAGCTAATATAATTTATCAGATGAACCTATTAATAAACTGCATAGGGCATATAAAGGAGTTCAATGGGACAGACCCATCTCTATTGCCAGATTTTATCCAGCAAATAGAAAGTTTACTACCCTCGTTCGATCACTTTGACGTGGCATCGAAAAATATTCTTTTAAACTATATAAAAAACAAATGCGTAGGGAAATGTAGGGAAGCCTTACATAGAGAACAAGACACAAGCACGTGGGCATTAATTAGGGAGACATTAAAAAGAAACTTCGGGGAAAAAGAAACGGTTCAGGAGTTGATGGGGAGATTGAAAACCCTTACTTTAAATGGGACCATAGAAAACTTTTTCTATATTATTCAAAAAAATACAACCAATGTCATAAATAGAAGTATGACACATAATGAGGACCTCTACTCGAGAGAGGAAATTAATAGAATAGCGTTGCAAGTGTTTCGCAACAATCTACCAGAGCCAACAAAAACAATGATTTTTGCTAGGAACCCTAACACACTACTACAGGCTTATGATATCATCGTAGCGGCTAGACACCAGGGGTATACCACACAGTATAGAACTCAAAACCAGTTCCCACAACCAAAATTCAGTAACACTTACAATAATATAAACAACAATAGGCAACAAACAAAACACTATAATACGCAAAACCAACGACGATTTGACAACAACTCCAATATTAGGAACAACAATAACAATAGCTATAATAACAATACCAACAGAAACAACAATGATCGAAATGATCCACAACGACGATATTATCAAAATTCAGGCAATTCTAGAAACCAGTCGGGAAATTCGAAAAACTCTAGAAACTCAAGCCAAAACAATGAGCAGGAACCAATGGACATTAGCAATTCAGGGTTGGATTTTCCAACAGACTTATCAAACAACTACCCTATATAGTAATAGAAACCCCAGTAAGAAAATTATATTTTATTATTGATTCTGGCGCAGAATTCAGCCTAATAAATGAAAATATTTGTAACCCCAAATGGAAAACTAGAGTAGACGTAAAGGTAATAGCATTAGGAAATGAGCATCGGGCTGAAAAACTTTGTAAATTTCCAATTTTTAAAGAATTTGAAGAAGACAATTTGATGTGCGAATTTATCGAGTTTAATTTTAACAAAAATTTCGATGGTCTAATAGGCAATAATATTTTAGCAAAACTAAATTCCGTAATAGACTACCCAAATAGATTACTGAAAACAAATAAAACCTCACTTGTGTTTTATATGAACAAGGAAGAGGAAAACTATAGAAATAACTGTTACACGCAGGATGTGACAACAATTTTAACTAACCAAGTAAAGGAGAAAGATACTTTAACTTTCATTAATACAGAACATTTAAAGGAATTTGAAAAAAGCAGTTATTGGACTTATTGAAAGGATACAAGCGGATTTTTTTATAACGATAATACAAATTTAAGTGTCACAAGTAAAATAAAACATAAAATAAATACAGAAAACGATATTCCGGTGTACGCAAAACTCTACAGATACCCGGAAGTCCACAAAGCAGAAATAGACAGGCAAATAGAACAAATGTTAGCACAGGGCATAATAAGAGAGTCCTGCAGTCCTTACAACAGCCCTATTTGGATTGTACCAAAGAAGCTGGATGCGTCAAACGAACAAAAATGGCGCCTTGTAATCGACTATAGGAAATTGAATAGCATCACTATCGAAGATAGATTTCCAATACCAAATATAGACGATATATTTGATAAATTGGGAAGATGCAAATACTTCACAACTCTCGATTTAGCCCAGGGCTTTCACCAAATAGAAATGGACGAAAAAGACATCCACAAAACGGCGTTTTCAACAGCAAATGGTCACTACGAATGTCTTCGTATGCCATTTGGCTTAAAAAACGCGCCTGCAACCTTCCAGAGGCTCATGAATGAAGTCCTCAAAGAGCACATAGGGAAAACTTGCTTGGTATATTTAGATAGTGTTTCACCGAGGCTACGAGGCAGCCTCGTTTTTGACTACGAGAACGAGGCGAGACCGAGGCGAGAACGAGGCGAGATGGAAAAATAAATTTTCCTCGCTTGACCGAGGCGAGGCGAGATCACACGGCACCTCGCCTCGTACTCGCCTCGGCCTCGCCTCGTCCTAGCCTCGTTTTCGAAACCAAGAGCGAGGCACGTTTTGACGAAATCTGAACTCGTAAGAATCATATGCAGATTCAAAATATGAATGTAATTTTTATAATAAAATCTATATTTAACTAATATTTTAGTATTTTATTTTGAGTAAACTACTTTGTTTTATTTTTAATCCGCATGTGCTTCTTACGAGTTCAGATTTGGTCCAAGCGCTAATGCGCAGAAGTGCTTGGATCGCATCAGCTTCTATGCGACTTCGCCTCGATTGATCAGTTAGGGAAGCATGTAAGGCTATGTAAGGCTATAAGCAAAACTGCATGATTGACAACACTGCATTGAAATTGATTTATTCTAATAGTCTTTCTAAGAACCGGTAAGGTGAAGCGAAACGCACAGGGTAATGCTAGTATATAAATAAAGATCAATATATGTATGTTCGTTGCTAATGGACTCCTAAACCGTTCAACCGACCGACGAAAGATTTGACATACATATATGTTTCTTATGATTTGGGATGCTCCGTAATATATTTTACGATAAATGGGTGATGCCACCCCCACATAAGAGAAAAACAGAATTCATCATATATTATCAACAACTTGATGCAGATTAATAAAACTTGGTATATTTATAAAAGGTAGAGGCATAACTAAGATTCAATTAATAAAATGGGCGGTACCATGCCTTTAATATAAGAAAAAAATTAACTTTATCATATCTCAATATCTATTTGACGTAGATAAATAAGATTTGGTACATATTTTGCTTATAGTTTGTAAAATGTTCATAGCTTAGTTTGGCTTGGAAAAATAGGCAATGCGTCTCCTTCCCATATAAGAAAAGAATTAAATTCATCATATCTCATCCAATTCACCAAAAATAAAAACAGATATTTTATTTTACTTCTTGAGGCTTGATCAGCCTATCAGCCCTGATACATACATAATTTTTTATTTATTTTAATAAAAACCTCGCTTTTTTACCGAGGTGCCTCGGCCGAGAACGAGGCGAAGCGAGGCGAGGCGAGGCATGTGATGGCAAGATCTCGTCCGAGGCCGAGGCGAGGCGAGACTTAAATTTATAAAACGAGGCGAGACCGAGATCAACTAGAACCTCGCCTCGCCTCGGCCTTGGTGAAACACTATATTTAGACGACATTCTTATATTTTCTACTAGCATAGAAGAGCATATGGGGTCACTTAATAAAGTTTTAAAATGTCTAAACGAAGCCAACCTTAAGGTACAGCTTAATAAATGCAAATTTTTAGCTAAAGAAACTGAATTTTTAGGACATGTGATTAGCGAGGATGGTATCAAACCGAATCCAAAAAAAGTGGAGGCAATAGAACGAATTTCACTACCAAAGACCCAAAAAGATATAAAATCATTCCTTGGTATCACGGGATACTACAGGAAATTCATCAAGGATTACTCCAAAATAGCCCATCATATGGTGAAATACTTAAAAAAAAATGCAAAAATTAATCTCAAAGATAAGGATTATATTGAAGCATTCGAAAAATTAAAACAAATAATAAAATCGGACCCAATACTAGTCCATCCAAATTTTGAAAAGAAATTTGTGTTGATTACGGACGCCAGCAATTTTGCCCTTGGGGCAGTCCTAATGCAAAATAATAAAGTTATGCTATGCGAGTAGATCACTAAATGACCACGAGAAAAACTATAGTACTATAGAGAAAGAGCTCTTAGCTATAGTTTGGGCGACAAAGTACTTCCGACCGTACCTATTTGGAAGGAAATTTCTTATTAAAACCGATCATCGTCCTCTCGTTTGGTTAAATAACTTAAAAGAACCGAATTCAAAACTCCAGAGATGGAAAATAAAACTTAACGATTTTAACTTCGATATTGAATATATAAAAGGGAAAGAAAACGTAGTTGCAGATGGACTAAGTAGAATTCCCACCGAACAAAATTTTGAAAATTATGATTTTCACCTAAATGAATTATATGAGGAAAACATAGCTACGAATGTTTCTGGTGGAGTTGTCTCTAACGATGATGTTATGTCAACGGAGGAAGTTCTGAACGAGTTAAGGAGAAGATATGAAAATGATGATGATGATGATAATACTGTCCATAGTGCAGAAACTGACGGCACAGATTTTATCAGGATAACGGAAAATGCGATAAATATCTTCAAGACACAATTAATTTTAAAGTACGGGGAAAAACAAACGATAACAAGAAAAATTTTGTATAGAAAGAAAATTCGGGACACTATCAATGTTACAAAGGACAGTAACATTTTAGAAATAATGAGAGAAATACTACCGTCGAAGGGATTAGTTGTAATATTTTGCCATGATAATGAACTTTTTTTGAAATTTCAAGAGTTTTACGCCAAATACTTTGCGAATAACAATAATCTAAAGATTTTGAGGTCTTACACTCTTTTAGAAGATGTTACGGATTCTGGTAAAATTTTGGAACTAATAGAGAAAAGACATATAGAAAATAACCATAGAGGTATAAGTGAAATACTTGAGGAAATCAAGAGAATGCACTATTACCCAAATCTTCAAAAAGTAATTCAGAAATACATTAATAACTGCGATGTCTGTCAAAGGGCTAAATTTGACAGAAATCCAATTAAACACAACCTACATATTACGGAAACTCCTTCAAAACATAATCAAATCGTTCACTTCGATATCTGGTACCCTCAGAGAAATGTAATGTACCTTACTAGTATAGACACCCTAACAAAGTACGCTACTGTTCACCCATTAAAGGATAGATCTTGGGTTTCGCTTGTAGAGGGTATTAAAATAAGAATACAATATTTAGGCAAACCTAGCATGTTGGTTACTGACAGTGAGTTGGACGTAGTGGCAATAAAAGAATTCCTTAAAGATAATAATATAGATTTTCATTTCACCACACCTTATAAAAAGACAGGGTATTCAGACGTAGAAAGACTTCATTTAACTTTAAACGAACACTTACGGCTTTTCAATGCCGACCCAAATAATAAAATGAGTTTAAAAGAAAAAGTATCACAAGCAGTTATCGCTTACAATAACACAATTCACTCTACGACAAATCATAAGCCCATGGAATTGCTCAATAATATTCTCTCAAACGAACAGTTACTCAAACTTTCGGAAATAATTCACGGGGTAAAATGTAATAGAATTAATTATATTAACGGGAGAAATGCAAAAAATGTACCAGATGATTTTGAAAATAATTATGTTAGAAATTATAGGGTTAGTAAATCACAACCTAGATACAAAAAAATCAATAACTATACGAAAGAAGATAACCACAAAGTTTCTAAAGAGAATAAATTTAAAAAATTTCATAAAACGTATTGACCATTTGGACGATGATATTGGCTATTCTATGATTCAATTGGGGAAAGTGGAAATTGTCAATTCAACGAACACGGTCCTACATATTATTAAACCACTTGAAATTTTAAAATTGATCAATCAAATTGAGTCCAATATATAGAAGGATTAGACATACATGGTAAGGAAATTCTTAGGTCGGAAATTAGCATCATAAAATCAAAAATTAGGACTATCATGCCAAACAGTATCTATAGAAAGAAACGAGGTCTTATTAATGTTGCAGGTAACGCCTATAAATGGTTATTTGGTCTAATGGACAATGATGATAGGGAGGAAATATTAGAACATCTAAGACTTACGGACGAAAACAGTCACAACGCCATCATCACATTAAATGGACAAATTAAAGTTAATACGCACTTTAATGAATCTATCGAAACAATAAGGAAAGCTGTAGATAAAGATACGCTTAACATAAAAGAATCACTCGAAGACATAAAAACGAGAAATGGCGAAATAGTCAGAAGACTTTTATATTCCGACCAATTACTGAAACTAAAATCAGTAGAGAGTAAAGTAACCCAAATACAAAATAATATCGCAGCAGCAAGAAACCATGTGATTCACCCAGGCATTCTTACTACTGAAGAAATAGATGATTTCAGAATTGACTTTTTTAAACTTAAATACATAAGAATGGGGTTAATGACGTACAAGAACGACTCCCTTATGTTTGCATTAAAAATACCAGTTGGTTACATGAAAACAGACCTTAAAGTAATTGTACCAATACCAAACAACAACCATTTTGAAATAGAAGAGACTATAGACTATATAGTGACGTTAGATAGATTGACTTATAATTATGAAGAAAACGCTAATCTGAAAGAATTGAACTCTAGCAAGAATTGTGTGATTTTGAACAATTGTAAGCTTGTTAAGAATAATAAAACTAGCATTGAAATCATAAATGACGATTTACTAATTATAAAAAATGCATTTAATGTAAGCATAATCCAAGATTGCGATTCTAGAAATATTATATCGAATAAAAACAATTTGATAAACTTTAATGATTGTAAGTTAAAATTACTAAATGAAACATTTTACAATGAAAAAACCGTTGTACAAGATAAGTTTTTTTACCCTAATAATGAAATTAAGGATGTAACATTTCAAGAAAAAATTAATTTTGAAGAAATAAAATTTAATCAATTTGAAAATATTAAGGAAATTAAGGAATTGAAGTTCCATAAAAATGTAAACTATGGTTTTAATATTGTAGTGACCACTTTAATTATAATTATACTAGTGTTTATTGTTTACATAAGTTATAGCCAATGTAATGGGCATAAAAAAAGTGAAGTTAAAGTAGAGCTTAACATGACACCTAATGCTGAACCTAGGGCAAGGGAAATTAACCCATTTGATGTTAAATAATAAAACAAAAAAAAAAAAGAAGATCGTTATATTTTGTATCTTTTATTGCACCAATATTATAAAGCTTTACAAAGAATAAATAAATAAAAAAAAAAATGTGTATTGTCAGGCCTCAGTTGTTGATAACATTATGAAAAAGTAATGTAAATTTTTTTTATAATTATCTTTCTTATGAAAAAAAATATATGTATAAAAATTTAAAAAAAAAAAAAAAAAAAATGTGTAACAAAAATGAGTCCGCATATTTGCAGAGACTGCAAATGTCTAGGGGTGGAGGAGTCACATAATCGTAACCACACCACTGTGCGATGGTGTGAACCCATCCCACTGTATCCGCAACCACTTCATATTAAATAAACGGTAACTTGAAACTACACATAAGTATAGTTGTGTATTTATAAAAACTGCTTTGTATAAACAATTTGAAGTGGGAGCAATAGGATACTTTTCCATGCAGATCTGCTGACTCAAATAAATATTTAGCATGTAAAAGACTGAAATGTACTTTAATGAAGAATAAATAAAAAAGTGAAGTCAGTTTTTGACGAAGAAGCCAAACTCAACACGTTTACTATATGCAAAGTTCCAGATGCAGTATTTCACAACTTTTTTTATAAATTTTTTTCTATTGCAATCTTTTAAGGAAAAATATTTTTATTTCTTGTATTAATTGTATCAATTGTACGAGCTTACAGTGTGAGGGGAGATGCTTAAATTCAGAAGGCAGTTTTCTTGAAAGTAAGGGAGCAGTTAAGGGGTATTTTTTGCATTTTATAAATTAAAGGAATAAAAAATATAAATTCGAATGCTTTTCAAAAAACGCTTCATTTAGTCGTGAACTTCAGGAAACTAAAGGTAAAAGTCATAAGTAAAAAGTTCCATATGACTTAAATCGAAGATGTTTCAGATAAATTGGGAAAAGTTCTTGCCACCAAATAAACTTAGATGAAGGCTCGTGACCACTGACAGCATTTTCGACAGGAAACGGCCACTTCCAATTTAGATTACCTTTTGTATTGAAAATACCATCCAAAAGCTTTCAGTGAATGATGAGAATTGCTTAAAGTGATTTAGATCAGCGATGGGCAAAATAGGAAAAATGAGCCAATTTTAGCTCATTACAACAAACACGAAATATAACGAAAACAACAAATACATGTACTCACTACTACTAAACAAAGTTTTATCGTTGTGTTGTTTTTTTCGTGCTATTCGTATCATCCCAGTGTGCCAAAAGGATCCGTTTCGAATTTGAAACGGACTCGTTTCTTCGTACATTTTATCCGATTCCGAACTCGTTTTTGTATGAAATTCTTCTCGAAAAAACGGAAGGATCGTTTGCTTTTTCGGACATGGCTTTTGCAGTTGATTATATTGAAAACAAAATAGGAAATTTATCCACCACCGATCTCGAAGCTGATAATTTTCGAGTACTCTGCTCGATGAGTACTTTAATTTGATAAAACATTTATTACTTTTCCTATTTTAGGTCCTGTCATGTTAGCCTTGCCTTCGAGGAAAAACTGTACTAAATAAAAGTATGGCTGAAAAATATAGTGTCACCTGATTCGAGTTTCACTTCAAAAATATATATTTTTTTTTTTTTTTTTTTATTAATTCATTTCATAAGAAAACTATTTACAATGTATAAATCTATCACAAGTTAATATTAAGTACAAGTTTCCTGATGAAGTTTAAAACATTCTGTTGTCTAAAAGACAAGAGGCGAATGTAGTACATATATAATTCACAAATTAATTTTAATTTGATGGGGAAAACATACATGCCGAAAAGTTTGATTAATACATTAATAAAAATATAAAAAAAATATAATAAGTTATTTTATTAAGTGAACTAAATAAACAATATTCAAGTTATACTATTACATTAAAAAAATTTTTAATGGTGGAGTAATTTAAAGAAAATAGCCATTTTTTAACAGAATTTAGGAAAATTGATTTCACTCTTTCGCATCTAATTTCTTTTGGTATCTTGTTAAATAGACGTGGTGCAGTAACAAGGTAAAAACGAGAAAAATGCGTTCTAGCAATTGGAGGAATAACTTCAAAATTATCAGAGTTTACTCGTAAGTTATAATTTTCTTGTAATCTAACAGAATAAAAACCCGATTTTTTTAATTTTTTATATATTATGTTAGAATATAATGCTCTGCGCATTACAAATTCAAGACGCAGCAGCCCATTGCGAACCACGCTGTCCTCTCGGTCGTGTGTGCAAGTGCCCTACCGTTAAGACATGTTACTGTCTTTTTGATTGAAGGCTTTAATATAAAATTCTTCGCATCGTAGATCGCTGCTGAAGCACGAACCTTAAACAATAAGTATTTAATTAAAGTTTTTGTTTGGCAAACTATTAGCGATTATTACTACATGCTGTATAAATAAAGTGAAATATTTAAGCAAGGCTCATGCCAAAGTTTTATTTTAAATGAAAGGATTTGTCGAAAGTTAAAATGTTTCTTAAAACAAACTAAAAACAACAACTTTGCATTCGCTTTTAGTTTTTCTCAGCATCCCTGGATTTCATATTATAATAGCGTTGCATACCGCTGTTGGCGTCCGTCTTTGTATATCAAAATATAAAATATCAGAGAATGTAGTGCGAGGATGGAGGATTTTCACTTGGTTTCTATTTTAATTATTGTGACATTCTCTTTAACAAGGTTTTCATTAAAAGGTGGCGTGAAAAATAAGTAAATATGGAGACTTTTTTTCAGCGTTACAATAAAAGTAATTGAAATTTTGCAAAAAATTACTTTATTGTCCAGCATTTGATCAACAAACAGGTCGGACAACTGTTGACTGACAACAACATCGGTTAGTCCTTAAAACTCACCATTCCTCGTGGCTATCTAAAAATTAGACAATTATATAAAAAAAAATTACGTTTAGTCACCGACTTCAGGAAACTGAAGGTAAAATTAATAAATGATAAGTTCCTTCTGACTAAAATCGAAGATGTTTATGATGAATTGGGAGAGCCAAAATCTTTAGTTGTTGGACATGACTAGCCAAATTACAATGCAGGGATCTCAACAAAACATTTATTTCAACTACTGATATGTCAAAATATACTATTGGGGCAGTTTTCATATGCTAGAAAATCACTATCATAACATGATTGATTGGGATATCTCTTTTCACGCTTAAGAATTCATCATCAAAGGTGAGCTGCATCAAATTAGATCAATGCGATTACAATTTTGAAATAATTTATAAGAAATGAAAAATAAGCACCAATGCGAACGCATTTGGAAGATAATGAAGAATTAATATGATGCAGCGATAATCCACTTAATACACCTGTAGTCTGTAGATAAGCTATCCCAGTACTCAATAGCGGTTGCAAGCTAGAAGACTTTCATTTGGCAGATCAGGTCTTCCTAACTCCTTTCAAACGTACTTTCTTTTTATATGAAATGTTTCGCTAAAACAGGCCTTCTAATCCCGCTTGCCGTAGCAGGGTTGAAAAAAGTACTTGGAAGAAATCAAATTTTAATACGTCTCACATTGGGAGAATGTGGCCAGAAATACAAAGAAAATGAAAGTGGTAGGGGCTCAAAATTTTTAAAGATAGCAAAAAGTTCAAACTTTTGAAAAAAAAATTTGTTTGAGGCTTTATGTTTTGGGTGTGAATAATGTTAATTTTTTGAAAATTAGAACTTAAAAAGAAATAACTGAGATTTTGAATGTAAGTGCGTTTGGTTATTTGTAGGAAGTGAATCTGTCAGACAGATAGACAGTAACGCGGACGGATAACGATTGACTAGGAGCGAACGGAATTACTGACAGACTGGTGGCACTACCTTCAACGAAGACAGGGACAATAACACGGACAAACAGGAAAATGCAGAGTATAGCTTTATAAGGCTTTACGAAGCGTGAGTAACGAAAAGAAAAAGGAGTTCGAACGAAGTTAGTTGAATAATGAGGTCGGACCGAAAACAATGTAAAGTAATAATAAGAAAATTTAAAGATACAAAAATTTAAATTAAAATTGAATGTGAACTAAAATGAATAACTTTAAATGAATACTTTAAGTTTTCTAAATAAATATATGAAAACTAAAAGATTGTGTTTTAGTGAAGGTAAAGCACTACATATATATAATTGATTTCGCTCAAATCAAATGATCTGTAGAATACGCAAGTACCAAAGACATCAATCGTGACAAAACTGCCATGGATTGCTCTGTGAACACTTTGACTTCTACTGTTTCCACCATAATTTCTGTAATTCTTTTTCCCGTCCACCATTTAAAGTGCTTCACTATACATTTCAGTTATTCCCAATTCCAAGAATATTGATGCGATTGATGACTCTGTGGCTCCTTTCTCTTCGCTGGCATTACAATTCAAAAAAAAAAAAATAAAAACTGAAGCGACTATCTCTTTCTCATCAAAATGTAAAGGTACTAAAACGTATGATATCTTTTTTTCAACTTAGAATTTTTCTGCGGCTATTATCGCTTATACCGGAATTTGGTAACAACACAGTTTTCTCAGAACTTTTGAACGCATAAATAAAACCTCTCAAATTGTGACGTTGTCGCATGCGCGTTATTCCATTTAATTGTATTTATTTATTTATTTTTTTATTTCCATTTCCAAAAAAAGATATATGATATACGATATTAACTGACAACGCAGATTAGGGTATTTAATGATATATAATTGAATAACTAGGATTTATTACTAAAAAATCGAGAAACATGTAAAAAGTCAATAAATTTAGCCCTGTCTCCATTTTTCGTACTCGGCGATATTATTTTTAACTTTTCCTTCTGAAGGCTTCAGATTTAAACACTCACATTCAGCCTTTGCATTACAATAGGCAGAATAATATCGAGAAATGCAATGCCTCATGCAGTGGTGCTGAGTTTCGCACTTCCACCCTTTCTGTATGTGCACCTGCGCTTCTGTTTCCATTAGAAAAGCGACGCTCAAGAACGCAATGAAGAGGCAAATTGCTGGCTTCATTTTATTTAATGAAACGTTGGAGCTTCAGTTCGATTCTTTTGGTTTAAAGTTAATCCTTTGTATGAACTTTGCTTAGAATATTCCACTTTATTTATACCAGGGGGCTAACAGTGAAGCTACTGCTGTCACGTTGTAATTACATGCAAATTAATTTTTTATACCCTACACCGAGGGTATGTTCACTTTGTGCTTCCGTTTGTAACACATAGAAGGAGGCGTGGCAGGTATGGAAAAGTATATATATTCTTGATCAGCGTTACCACCTGCGTTTCTATAGCGATGTCTGTCTGTCTGTCCGTCTGTCCGTCTGTCCGTCTGTCCGTCTGTCCGTCTGTCCGTCTGTCCGTCTGTCCGTCTGTCCGTCTGTCCGTCTGTCCGTCTGTCCGTTTGTCTGTCTGTTGAAATCAGCTTTACGGGAAAACCAAGAGAGGTTATTGGATGAAGCTTTCACACGCAGGTCACATCTTGGTGCAGGCATCTTGCTATTGAAAATGGGCGAAATCGGTTCACGGACACGCCTACCGCTTATACTCTATGTATATTTATTCAGGCCGATTTTGAAAAAATCTGCAGAGATTTTGATGAAACTTGGTGATTTGGTGCAAATGTGAATCAAAATAGAATTAGGCTGGGTTTCAAGTTTCCAAAGGATCGTACAGTGGCGTGGCACAGCCCTAAATTTTATCATTTATGCAACCATATCTTGTAAGCCGTTCAAGATATTGCGATGAAAAATATCTTGAATTGTGATAAAAGTGGGCGGAATCGTAAAAGTGGGCGTGGCTATTTTCAACAGTTAAAAATTTTGATTCCGTATATCTCAAAATTGACACAAACGATTTTCATAAAAACTTGAGAGATGATGCCACTGAAAGCAGTCATCAACCCAAGCTCTGCCACTTTACTCAAAAAAACTTTTTGAAGGGCATGGCACAGCCCACAATATTTATAAACGTTATATTAAGAGAACTAACAACGTATTCGTTATGAAATTTAATAAGGCATATATTATTGCTAGAAAGTATGTTTTTGCAAAAATTTGGCGCAATGGAGCATGTGGGCGTGGCACCTCCCATACAAGCAAAAAACGTTAACTGTTATAGATAGTGTGCTATGAGAGTAATCGTCATAAAATTTGGCTTAGAGGTGTCGGCTGCTATGGGCTTTGAAATAAAATGATAATTTACGAGATTGTAGTAGTGGGCGTGGCATCTCCTATACATATACCATAAAGTTGCAATCGCTATATTGATTGAACTATTGCAACAATTGGTATGAAATTTAATTAAGGTGGTTTACTTGCTATAAGGTAAACCTGAATCAAAAGTGGGCGAAATATCACGAGTGGGTGTGGCACTGTCCATGCAATTAAAATACTTTAAGTGGCATATCTTTCGAAATACAATCATAATTAAAATTGGTGAAAGAGTGTTGCTTATAAAAAGCTATTTCTGGATAAAAATCAGACCACATTACACCAGTTGGTGTGTTACCGCCCTAAATTTTAAGACTAATTATGACATATATCGCAAATTATACAACCTATTGGGATAAGATTTGGTTTGTGGATGTCAATGACATTTAAATTTCTTAGTTTTTATTCGACTTTTTTTAATATTTTCCATATTCTTTTGAATTTATCAACCTTTTAACTTTTTCCAATATATCCCATATGTATTCGTTTGACTTTTTCAACCCCTTTCATTATTTTCTTTATTTTTAAGAGTTTTTTCAGCGATTTTGAATTGTTTTATCATTTCTTAACCTCTCTCAACTTTTTTGGACATTTTCATATTATTTCGACATTTTGCATTTCTTTCAACTTTCTTCAATGGTTTCTATATTTTATCGACTTTTTCAGTCTTTTACAACTGTTTCACGCCCCTTAACTATTTGTTTAACCAAAAAAAATTTGATTTTCTTTTTTCGGATGAACCAGTCTCCAGATACCTTGCTCACTGCAAATTTTGAGGTCGTTGCACTTTTCTAACCTCTTTACGAATATTTTTGGACCAAAATCTCAGAGATAAGTCTTGACTAGTTATACTTTGATAATGTAAAAAAAAATTTTGGTCTAAGGTAAAATGTAGCTTAAAAAAAATTTTTAAAAAAATGTCTTTTTTTTTTTGGAAAACCAACGGACGCCCTTAAATGATTTGAGTAAATCAGCGAAGGCCAAAAAAGGAAAATGAGCCAATTTTAGCTCATTACAACAAACACGAAATATTGTTAGCATTCATAGATTAATTAAGGCGTTCTGATTCTAGGAACGAATTCATAAATTTCAGAATAAGTTGGTCAGAAAGAAGGTTTGGCAAATCTTTCAAAAATTTCTGACGTTTGAGTTATTTTGAAAGAAGAAGTGTGGTTGAATTTAGATAGGGTAATTTTCAAGCTATCGCACTTTAATTTAAGAAAAATATAACTTTTTAATTGCGTTTCCTTATTTCAAGATAATGAAACTTTGAGATAAAATTCCATGTTTTTTAGCGCGATTATTTGCGTTCCAAACAATGCAATATTTTAATTACAATGTTTTCCATAACAAAAAATAGTTTAATTATATTTTTTTATTTAAACGGGTCAACAAGTAGCGAATTTAATTAAATTCTGTATAAATAACATGAAATATTGGCTATATAAATAAATAAAGTGAAATATTGTTATCCACCGAAAATGGAATAGCGTAGAATGTAGTGCGAGGATGGAGGATTTTCACTTGGTTTCTTCTTTAATTATTGTTGCAGTCATTTTATTAAGGTTTTCATTAAAAGGTGGCGTGAAAAATAAATAAATTTGGAGACTTTTTGTCAGCGTTACAATAAAAGTAATTGAAATTTTGCAAAAATTACTTTTTTGTCCAGCATTTGATCAACGAACAGGTAGGGACTTAAAATTTTTCAAGTTGAAAGTTCTAAAATTTGCTAGGCTTCCGCTATGATTTCTATAAGCAATTCTTCATCCCTTCCTCCATTGTAAGTACTCCTCTCTCCATTTCTGTTATTCCCAATATATAATAAATATATGTACAAAGAAATCAAGGAAAATCTGTGAACGAAAATTGGTCGAGAATTGAAAAATAGGCGTGGCACCTCCTGTATAAGTAAATATATAATGTCAGAGAGTTTATTAACGAATTGTCTTGCAACTTTATCAAAAATTACAAATATATTAGCCGTATAGAAAAATGGGCGGTATTGGATAAGTAGTAAAATTTAAAAATATCAGCTAGATCAATTAAGCCGGACTCAACCATACCAGTTCCAGTTATTTTTTTTTTTAGAAATCTGTATATGTCGCCAACATTTTGTTTTTTAACGTCTTCAGTAATTTTTTCAGTCTATTTGGTTTTTCTGATTGCGATCAGTTTGAAAATACAGTCATATTTTTGCAAAATTATGGTTTTATATTTCGCCCTTATCGACCACTTAATAATTTTACAAAAAATAATTGCAAAAAGTTTCGCATACTATTTTTTTTATTAATTCCATATGAATTAGTAATCAATCAGTTGAAAAAAACGATAACTTTATATATTGAATGATATAGCTAAATGGATTCAATTGTATACAATACAAAGCGTTTAATGTTTTTAATAAAAATAATCGAATTGAACATAAAGTTGAACATTCATTTGATTTTGATTAATCGTTTTTTAGATTATCCATCAAGTCTCGTTCTGTGCTTAACGGATAATCGAGTTTCCGCTGCAAAATATTTCAGCATATCACCATAGATTCCAATGATATATATCCTGCCTTGCTATGATAAAAATTGTGTGCTCTTTAATCAGAGTCTTATTACTTCTCGGCGCTTGCTTTTTGATGAAATTTTGTCGTTTTATTACATGAGAATCTTTATATGTTTTATTGATATCACTTTGTCCTGATGTAATCGGATATGTTTTAGTTTCTTTTGAGAACTGTTTTATGTCAGTATTTCTTCAGCTTTTATAATACCTATGCTGACACTTAGCCTAATTGAAACACCTGCATATTTTCAAAGCCCAATTACATATGCCACTAGATGCTCCATGTCTTGAAGCAAAGCACCGTGACTGCACTAAAATCCGAATAAATAGACTCATTGTGGTCAAAGTTACAGTACGTATGATAGCATATCTTGAGAAAATTGTAGCAAAACAGCTGTTTTTTTTTTGTAAAATAAAAGTAATATGAGAATAAATTCATGATAAAAATTTAATTTCATTACAGAAATTGAACCATTAAGTCAATTTTTTCCAATATAACACATCGTAACACAATTTTTATTATGCTAATTGCTACGCTAATTTCATGGCATTTTATTTTGATAGACATAATTTTTCACGCACATTACATGCTTACTGTGACCCACTGATTATAATTTCAATTTACCAGAGCTGTGAAAGAGTGCACTCATTTTCAATTGAAGTCCATTGAAGTCAGTGCCAAAAATGCTGTATTCAGAATGCAGCTATTTAAAAATGAAGTCGCCTGTGGACTTTAATGCCATAAGACTGCAGACTTTTCTATCGTAAAGAATGCAATTATTCCGGTGACGTAATATTTTGGTGTGGAATCATGATTGGAAAAATTGTGATTGCATTAAAGTCACCTCAAATCACTTTAAAGCCGCTGAAGTCACTTGAAGTCGTTGAAGTCACTTGAAGTCCCTGAAATCACTTGCAGTCAGCTGTTCTGAATTAGACTTCAGCGAATTCAAGTGACTTCAGCGACTTTAAGTGCCTTCAGCGACTTCAAGTGACGTCAGCGACTTCAAGTGCCTTCAGCGACTTCAAGTGACTTCAGCAACTTCAAAAAGAATTGAAGTGACTTCAATGCAATAATAATTCTTCTAATCATAATTTCAATCCAATATGTGACGTCACCAGAATAATTGCATTCTTTAGAAAAGGCTGCATACTTGTGGCATTGAAGTCTACAGGCGACTTCATTTTTAAATAGCTGCACTCTGAATATGCCTCATGAATTAAAATTGAAAATGAATGCACTCTTTCACAGCTCTGCAATTTACATGCATAGGTTTTAATTATTTTAAAAATTTTACGACTTCGTAAAAAATGCATTTAGGCGAAATTAATTCAAGGGCGTAGGTGAGAGGCTTTTACCTTTTTTTCTTTAAGAAGTTAGGATGTACTAAAAACCTATATGCCATTTCTAAAAGCTTCACAAATTGGTTTTTAAAAAATGTAGCTAAATTTTGCATGTAGGAGGAAAAAATATCACAATAAATGATAAATGAAAATTTGGCATTTTCAACTTTTTGAACATTTTCTTACTTTTTTTCGAATTTTTGAACCTTTTTCAACATTTCAACACGACTTTTTCAACCTGTTTTAATTTGCTTTATACTTTTTTCAACGTTATCAACATTTTTCAACTTTTTTCAGAATTTTCCATTTATTTTAATGTATTCTCAACCTCATTTAACTTATTGCAGTTTTTCAATCTTTTTCAATATTTCTTAAAACTCACCGAGTTTTTCAACAGTTCTCAATATTTTCATTATTTTTTCGACGTATTCAACAAACTCATTCAACTTTTTTCGAGAATTTCCATTTTTGTTGAGATTTTCAATCTCTATTAGCTGTTTCAACATTTTTATGTCTCATTCGATTTTTCTCAAAATGTTCCATGTTTTCGACTTTTTCAGCCTTTTTCACCTGTTTCGAAATTTTTTCAACCTCTTAACACTTTTTTAAACTTTTTCAATTATTTTTTCGACTTTTCAACATTTTTCGGCTTTAACACATTAAACATTTTCGAGCATTTATTAGTCCTTAGAATCGGTCTGACGAGTTTCAATCTGATTTCAGAACAGTTGATGAACTCAGTAGTGAATTTGAATATAGGTATGTATGGATAACGACCCTTTAGTTTCTAATACGATATCTCCTGAACTCATGGGGATATATACTTTATCTATTGACGATAACTGCAGCTCTGAACCTGATGGTATTTCGGCAACAGTATTGGTTAACTGCAGCTTGGATTTTTTTATTTAAGTTATAATTCTTTAAGAATCATATGTTCATTAGCACCATTTTCAAGAAAGGGTGTGAAAATTATGCTACAAACTACATGCTCGTGGCTAGATTATCATCAATATCGAAACCTTTTTCCTTATGAGAATAGCTTGAAGTAATAGCATATGCAACCTTTGAGCTCCCGCAGAAATATTGCAGATTTGCATCAACTTGTTATTAAGTTTCTTGATGCGCCAAATCAAGTAGTACTCGTAACTCTTATCAACTATTTGATGAAACTGTGCTGTATCATGGAATTATTTATTTTTTAAATGAAAAACTTAAATTGTTTTATTTAAATTATTTTATTATAATTCAATTGCATGTACGATATTCTCTTTTATTAAATTAGAACTGATTTAGGTCAGTACTGCTACAGCTTTCATAATACCTATGTTGACACTTAATCTAAACGTCACACTCACATTCACCCAAATCATCACACTCGCCACCGGGATATCCATTATCTATGCAGCGCGTATTGCAGTTTTTCCCATCCTTGCACTCTTGCATCGCTTCGGTTCCCATTAAAAAGGCGAAGATCAAAAACGCAATGTAGAGGAAAATTGCTGGCTTCATTTTATTTGATGAAACGTTGTAATTTTAGATCGATGCTTTTCGTTTAAAATATAACCTTTGTATGGAATTTGTTTAGAATATTCCACTTAATTTATACACTGATTTTGATATTTAACAACGGTATTTAAAGTGAAGGTCATGCTTTAATAGCATGCAAATTCATTTTGATATATCATACAATACACACCTGCTCCAAATTATAGTTACACTAGAGTTCAAAACTCAACTCAACGGAAGAACTTTATAGTCAAAATAATTAAGGGGTAAGTTTTAAGAAACAAAATTTTCGGCATTTTTAATTTTTTTCGAAATAGAAATGAAAAATAAACAATTTCATTTCATTTAAAATAAGACCTCATACTAAAATACGCGAAAATTGATCATGTGTACTTGTTGATCTAAGTGAAGCATTTGACAATTACTTAAATGTTAAACTTGCGCTGCAGTATCCTTGCTGTTAAACTATTTGGCAACTCTACATTAACAAAAAATCAAATTTCAAGTAATATAAGAAAACTACAGTAATAACAATAAAAAAGTTCTTAAACGACAATTTAAGACCAATCGAAGAGACAAAAAAAAAAAAGCAGCCCAAAAAAATAAATAAAAAATGTAGAAAAATCCTTTTGAGTGAAGTAGCAGCAGCAGTAGCACTAACAGCGTCAGCAGGATTTGAAGTGAACCGAGTGGAATGTAATGGAATTGAATTGAATTTATGTTGTTGTCCGCTGTATATATTTTGCTGTTATTTCATTGAATCACCGTTGAACTCCATTGGCTCTGTAAGCTGATGTTGTTGACAACATTTATGCTGCTGCAAATTGCTTTTGTATTGGAATTTTGTTATCTTCGTAAATACTTTCTTAAAGTTTTATTTTTAAAAACTTTCTTTCCATAAGTTTTTTTCATTATGTTGATAATGTTAAGCAACCTTGGAGTAAAAATATGTTGAGCCAAAACAAAGGCATTTTTTACATAGTCAAAGGCTTAACAGGGCTTAGCAAAAAAAATCTTTAAAAAACGCTGCATCACATATATTTTTAAGGTACTTAAATTTAAACTAACTTTGGATTACTTTACCAATTAAAAGTATTTTTTGTATAATAAATGAAACAGTGAATATTAAAAAGGCTTTTGCTATACGAAATAAATAACTTTTCATTCAATAGAGACTTGGGCGTTTTTTCAATTTACCAACACATTTGTTTTATTTAAGTGGTTCGGGCCTTTTGTTGCTTTGCTCATCAAACTCCGCCTCTGTTCTCTTCGTTTCGCTTGTGAGCTATATCAATTAAAAGGTGGCGAAGAAATTGTCTCACTGTTCGCACCTTTTTTTTTTTAATTTTAAATGTATTGCGTGTTGTTCAATATTTTTAAAAATGCAATATTTCTTTGTGAAAAATATCCAAAATTTCGAATTTTCTTCAAAATTTTATTATATTTTCTCTAAAATTTTATTTAAATGAAAGACTTGCATTCAGTAATCCAAAAGTGATGGTCACTCAAATTGAATCAATTTAGTGAACTGTTGCTGACTTACTTCATTTTGAAAGACTTTTATTTTAAATTTACTTAAATGAGAAGTCATAAATTTGTTATATGTGCATTTCCACGAAAACAGAAGTTTTTGTCCCATGCGACCCCTTGGTTTTTTGCAATTATCTTGAAAACGAAAAATTGCCCAAATTCAACCTTAGTACCAATTATAAAGCTAATTAAGAGCCATAAGTTAAATCTATTGCCAAAATAAAAATCCGTTTTATTTTGACTTTTTTTTTAACCTTAAATGTGTTCGATGTTCGAACGTGACCCATGGAAATGCCCATATGCATAAATATTTTAATGCTGTAATGTTGATGATTTATAAAGTTTGGAAATTGTCAGTTAAAATGTTATCATATCTCTAGTTAAAATGAGATGTTTTCACACAATGCCAGTGGCAGCAGCATCTACTAAAACGTTGACAACATGACACAAAAATAATAATTGAAATAGCAATTGAAATCTGAAATGCGATATATGTATCTTTATATTCCTTAGCCAAAAAAAAAAATGCAAGATACAATACAACGCTCAATTGTTACAGCTGTAATTGTGCACTGAAAAAAAATAAAGTTTTTTGAGGATCATTTGTATCCTTAGCTAATATTTCTAGTAACAATTTCATATATATTAAAGTCATTAAGGAGACATGCAGTTAAAACTTAGATATATTAGCCATCGCTATTCTTTAGTGATGATCTAAACTTTTATGTTTTAATGAAAGAATTAATTTTTTTCACTGTGTCCTGCATTGATAACTCTGTATAGAAATAAATCGTTTGAAAACATATCACATTGCAGCGTATTTTATTGAATTGAAATGAAAATTGTTGTTGTCACTAAGATTGTGATTTCTTTTTTCTCATATTTTGTTGTCGATTTCTAACGATTTGACAACAACAACAACAAGAACAAAGAAACAACATCAAATAACTTATAGTTCGTAGATATAAGTTGCCTTTAGCAAAGCATCAACAGCAGATAAATATCCTGTATATTTACTTTATTAGAATTGAAATGTCAAGGTACGAAGACTGTTGACGACGACATTGGGCGACAACAGCAGCAGCAGCAACAACAACAACAACAGCAACAACAATAAAGCTCTTTTCGGTCTATTGTATAAATGTATTTATTTAGTTGACTCTCCAGATAAAGTCTTTATAAACATCAAATTTTTATTTATAGCAGATGGAGCGATTCACGTCTAGGCTTAAAAATGTTAAAAATATTTATAGCACAATATTCAAGCAAAAATTTACTCTGCAATATTATTGCATAATATGATATCTCAAATTCACTTCATAATTCTGAACATAACATGATACGATTCTCTTGGTAAACATGACGTATGTGTAACGTTAGTTTTATATAACTCATACTCAATTTTCGAAGTTAAAACACTGATATCCTTATTTTGATGCAATTGAGCACGAATTTATTGAGTACATTTTTCTTCGCTATATTGTACTCGAACGCAATATAAAAGTTTGATTGTTGGCCGTGTAACATTTCTATTGCTGTGTTAATTCATGTTTTCATGCCTTTTGAAAAATTATTTTAGGGTAAAATTTTACGATATGAATGTCGATTTAATATTAAATTCTTTTAGCTTGAAAAAGATCAAAACACTGGCTTACAAAACGATGTTTTATTTTAATTAATTTTGCTAGAAATAATAAAAATTTATAAGAAATATGTAAATTCTTTTTTCATATAAGAATGTTCAAGATAATATAAGTGAGATTTACATTTCAACTTTTGTGCAATTTTTCAAAATTAAGCGAAACTTTAATGAACAAAACTTTTATTTTATTGCCTCTTTAACGTTTTATTAAGTTTTGTTTTACATGACGTATGATCAACATTATTTTAATGTGCCGAGACATTCAATGCTTCTGGGGATAATAATATTTATCTTATTTTTCGCTGTTGAGTACTAAGCAAAAATTTACAAGTTTGATATAAGGCCGCTTAAAGATTCAATAGTTTTTATTTGTTTTCATGGGTCTTTGTTTCCAATGATCTATTACACATATTTTTGAAAAAATATATATGAATATCGATTAAAAATTATTTGAACTTAAACAAAAAGGAAATGTTTACTTTAAAAACTTGGTTATTTAAAGACTTATAATCTTAAAAAAGTTGTTGAAAATGTAAATTAAAATACATTCCTGTGGTCGAGGTGAGTTTTTCTTGAATCCCGAAAGTGGAGGTGCTACAGATACTACAAAATGTGTTTTTCAATCATCTTATTACGTCTTATTCAAAACAACAAAAAAAAAATTATAAAATTGAGCATTGAAAAACAATTCTTTGAGACGTTGATATCATTTCTTGCACAGTATGATAATTTTTAATACTTGAAATTTTAACGCCAACCCTAAAAGCACAGTCGATTCATATCACATTTTTCAAAGTTTTTTTTTGCCACCAACAAAAATTTTCTTTATATGCGAATATAATGATTACACACAGATATCAGTACCTCTAAAGTGTGTAATGAACGCAAATCACAATCTGAATAGTCGGAATCGGTTTTTATTTTCTTTAGTCAATGTTATTATAGTGTTTAGTAAGCAAATATCCTTAACCAATATGGCTTAGTATGACGTATGAGTAACTTATTTGATATTAATATTATGAAACTTAAAATGTCTTCACACAATTTCGATGTAACTAAGTGCTGATATTACTTTGACGTACGTCTTTCCTGCAACTTGATGAAAAATAATATTTCTGTTTAAATAATGGCCGCTTAAGATATTGGCAGCTAAATGACTTTATTTACAAAAATCCTTAATAATTTTTTAGGAGATTTCCTCTTATAAAACCTTTTTTTAGTAAAAATATATATGCTGCCCTTACCGATTATCTCAATATTTTGATGGATATGATGCATTAGACCTAAGGAAAATATATTGAATTTATGTAAAATTTATTCATTAGTTTTTTATATTGTAACAACTGTTTTTTTTTTATTGCAGCTTCTTCATTATTATATAAAGGAGCTTTGCTGTCGTAAAATGCTGTAAGTACTGCACGTTTTTTAACTTTTTTACTAAATTTTCTTATCAACTTAATGTTGCAAGTCTTTTTTGGTTTTTCCCATTTGCTAACTAAATAATATTAAATACTTATGTGCTATGCATAGATACAAGTATCTTTTTACCTATCTAGCTGTATTTTGTTAACCATTCAACATTGACAACCACACGGATACATAGACGAACAGTTAGTTTCTAAAGTGTCCTTATAGCACAGATCATTTTGTCTGTCTAAAGATTGTCGTTTATGTGAACTTTTTCAAATGTATCAACTACATCATACAAAGCACTCTTTCGCTGTTGTTTGTGGATTTTATTTTTGACACATCAATAATATTTATTTTGTTACTTTTTGCAATTCATTTTATTTGCATCTTTTTATGGTTTTCCTGCATCAAAGTATGACAATTCAATTTTTATTTATTTATACGGTACTTATACAGATTGTTAGTAAAAATATTATGACGAGTTATAACGTGAATTAAATCGCAATATAATTTGCGTGAAAATGTGTGCAAGTCAATGTTTTAGTTTTTTTTTTTTTTTTTAATATGTATAAAGTGTTGCAAATTACTGAATGGGGATGCTTAAATTTGAAGAAATTTTTTCAAATATTTTGATTCGTTTCATTAAAACTCTGTGCCTAAGCACACAAAATTGTTTATGTGCCGCACGGTAGAGCCAAAGTTGGCAATCGTATAAATAAAAAAAAACATTATAAGAAAAAATGTTCCAGTGATTTTTGCTCAGAAAGGATCTAATCCAAAATTTCTTATAAGATCTGATATCCTCATTTTACGATATTTAAATATAAAAATAAAAAACTGGTTTAAAAAAAAATGTTTAGTTTTCCCAACAAACTGTATGTCAAAATGTTAATAATAAAAAATGGTACATTCTCTCAACAGAGATTTATTTCACAGATTACAATCAGCATAATTTGCATATCCATTTCAAGAGTGTTAATTAAATAAAAGCGTTTCGTAGCGCTTTTATAGCATTTTTTTTTCTCACGCTAAAGGCGAACAGACACGCCTTCAGCATGCAATACTCTAGAGGCTGTAGACATTTTTTTTTGCTCAGAATAAAAGACCTACTATAATGAAAAGCTATGAACACAACAATGTAAGCGGTGCCAACATGACACCTGTTAGTTCCGCACATTTAAATTTTGTACGCCATGCTCATTTAATAAACACATACACACACGCATCACTTCCGGTTAACAAATGAGTGTTAAAATACAGGGCTTAACCCATATATATCGAAAATATTTGATACAATTATTTTGCTGATAAAATTTT
Source organism: Tricholauxania praeusta (assembly GCA_949775025.1). Lineage (NCBI taxonomy): Eukaryota > Metazoa > Arthropoda > Insecta > Diptera > Lauxaniidae > Tricholauxania > Tricholauxania praeusta. The sequence continues at coordinate 116,417,844 of OX459031.1, read as the reverse complement.
AACATTTTTTTTTGAAAGAGGACTAAATTTTAATATGTCTTTGCATTGCTTTAATTTGCTTAAATGTCTCGAAATTTATAAATAAATAAAAACAAATTAATGGTTTAGTGCTTTTTTTTGCGTAAATTACTTCAAACTTTGAGTTTTTTGACAAACATGACGTATGCGTAACTTTTATTTATACTACTGATCACACTTAGCTTCAGTTCGATGCTGCTATGAACTTACATATTTTACGATCTATCTTAAATATCAAATTGTGGACAAAGCTATGATTGTCTCATTTATGGCCGCGGAATTTTCTATGACAAAAATCTTGATTGATGCCTTTTAAAAAAGTAATAATTTCATTTCCTAAAAATATAATTTGAATGCAAAATAATAAGAGGATTTATTTATTTTTTATTATTATTAGCAACAGTTAAGTTGCTTCACTAAAACACTGATGTTAACCATAAATATTTAATTATTTGAAATAAAAACCTTTAAATAATTCACTTTTTCTTAAATATATTCGAACAAAAATTTTCGCAATATTTTACCTTCATAAAATGGGTTAATGCACTGTTTTACTTTTATGCGGCATCAAATGGTTTGAATTTTAATTAACCCGCTTTAACATACTCATATGCATAAAGTGGCAGCACAAAAATAACAATAGCAGAACATTAAGCAAAAATAAAACAGCGCGAAAAAATTTTAATGAAATGGAACACTGATTTTTTACACAGGAGTCTGGCAGTCAACAACAACTTGGAAGTCCTTTAGGGAGTTGAAAATGTGAGCAGCCGTAAATAGGCAAATTGTACTTGCTGTTTTTTTTGTTGATTATCATGAGCAAAGGCGTGAAGCCACTACGTTGAAAGCGTATCAGTTGTTGAAACTTTTTTTTTTTTTTTTAATTTAAACATGCTGCAATAAAGTTGGCAAACAACGTACATTTGTGTGTAATTTAACATCAGTATGCAATACAACAATTGTAAATACGTAAAGCTGAATAAAGCAAGAACATTTTAATCTTATCATAAAATAATGAAATGTTTTGGTAAATTCGAATTATAATTTTAAACTTTAGTATATGAGCTTCTGGTTAACATGACGTATGTGTGACTTTTATTTTATATAATTGTTATAAGTGTTTATTAGTTATAAACATTAAATTCTTACTGTCGATGCAATTAAAAACTAAAATTTTGCTGAAATATTTGAATCGGAAATCTTTTCATAAAAAAATTCACATACAAATTATGGCCGCTAATAATAACACCAGTCTAACACAGAACTTTTCATTGGTCTTTGCCAGCATTAAAGAGAATTATTTCTGCTTTTAAAGCTTAGCAAGTGCAAAAAACAAACATTGCCACAATTTCTTAAGTTCTGAATTTCAAGTATTAGAAAATGTACTTAACATGACGTATGTGTAACATTTATCTCTTGTTCAAGGCTTGATGGACACTAGCCTTGACTTTGATATCTTGACTTTAAAAGTGGTAAAGAAATTTTTATTTTATACTCATAAATGTTATAAGTAAATCTAACCTTAATATTACCTAATATTAATCACCATAATTTGTCTGTGAATTTTAAAGACAAAGTCTTGTGCATGAATCTTGTGTTGAGAAATGTGCTCAATTTTAATTTAATTATGCTAAATTCCAATTACGTAATTATTCTTGAGACTCAATTAATTAGTTTAATTAGCATCGAAAAGTTACCATAAACAAAAGCACAAAAAAAAATGTTTGCAAAATATATGAAAAAATCAAAAGAGCGAGAAAGAAAATCTTTGAAAAAGAGTCATTTTCAAAGTAAAATTTGAAATGCACTTGACACTAATCGACCACAAAGGAATGAGACAAAAACAACCCAACGCAACTTTGACTAGAGTGTAATTATTTTACCCATATCAGCCGAAAAAGTGCACAGAAAATTACGTATATTAACATTACATACCTACATGAAATTTTCATTGAAGCAGCCACAAAAATTACGCACATATTACAGAAAAGAATAGTGTTGTCAAATTTGGTAAAATTATCAGATTGAATATGCATAACACGATTAATTTAGTAACAAAAAATTAAGTGCTTTAAACAAAATATGCTTTTGATAAGACAAGCGGCCACTGTTGATATTTATAAATTTAAGTAGAGCACTAAAAAGCTATGAAAAAAACCAAGGACAAGCTCATCATGTCATATCGGAGTAGAGTTATCAAACTCTGCAAATATTTTTGCTCAACATGACGTATGAGTATTTTTTTTCTTATGCTGCTTGGCAAGTAATTGAGTATGCAGCTTATTATATCTTAAATGAAAATGGTTGTAACCCTTAAATTTTATTTATATTGAAAACCGTCTACTTTAAGTTAACAAAAAAAACAAAAATACTAAATAATTATAGAGCTCTCTGCCAACTTCAGCAGCAGACAATAGCTTTAAAATTCGCATATTAAATAAAAAACCCTAAAATCATAATTTATGTAGCCATAAAATAAAAACCAAAAACAAAAATTGTGTTAAGAATAAGTAAAGAATAAAGTACGAAGCAAAAAAAAAATTTTGAAATAAAAAAAGCTGCGGCAATAGCAACTATGCAAAGCAAGCATTGAAGAGTGCAAAAAATACAAAAAAAAAAACCACCAACGACTTTGCATGCTTGTTAAGAAGTACGAGAATCCTTAAGCTGCTGCTGTCTTCAAAGACGTAAATGTACTTAAGACCAGAGCTGGGTCGAAAATAAATGATGATGATGGCAGCAACTCTGTTGTTGCGGCTTTTGCTGTTACTGCCACTGCTGTTTTGTGGCTGTTGTTAATGCTGCTGGGTTATTTCATGATAAAAGCGAAATGTTTATCAAAATTCAATTCTAAAAAATTTAAATTCTTAAATTATTTGAGATACAACTGGGTTTATTTTGAGTATTTTTTTTAGCACTAGCGGCGGCCATTATTTAAAGTAAAATATTCTAGTGATGTATTCAATATTAAAGAGAAATGCCTCAAACATATGAATCTTTAGCAGCATCAGAGCTGAGATATCTGGAAATTAACTTTGATATAATACATGACGTATGAATAACTTCAATTACGTATGTCGTCATTACTTTAGAGCTAAATACTTAATGAATTGTAGTCGATATGTTTAAAGTGATTTTATCTTATTTGAGAGGCTTACAATAATAATGGTCCTATATACACAGTGTGGAAATTTTCCACCCAAACTTCATATCTGCCGCTGAATGTGTAGTGCTACTTTTTTGATATTTCTCGATACCATTAGACTTTTCGATGTGTATGAATAATGATAGATACCCTTAATGTTTTCTTTTTCGATGTTTTGCTTTACTTTTACAGTCTTCGATATTTTGCGATACTAATCAATACTTTTCTTCATTGCTACTTGATCTAATTTTTTGATAGTACTCTGATTAATTTCTGACCTTTGTGGTTATATCAATTTTTTTTGAAAACTTCCTTCAATTTTGCGATATTTTCCAATACAATTTGAAACTCTTACACTCATATTCCGGTATTTTTTGGTCTGTGGAATTTTTCGCTGCTCATTAATACTTTCCTCTTATGTCGCATCATTCGATACTATTTAATGTTTTGATATTTCTCCTGACAGTTGTCATTTTTTTCTATATATTCCCAAGGTGTTCTTATATTATTTACTTCTTCCAATTTATTCGCTTTTATGTTGCTTTACATAAAATTGAAATAATGTTACGCTTTTGCGGTATGTTATTATTATACTTACTTTTTCTTGCCTTTAAAATGTAATCAAATTTTTGTGAAATATCCCCGGCTTATATTGCTTTCTTTTCGAATTTTTGTTTTTGTTGAAAGCATAACTTGGCTAATTGGCTTTTTCAGCAAAACAGGTTGCTACTGTATAGAAATTCATATAAAAAAATGGCATAAATATTGTGGTAGTGGTTAAATAAAATATCTCTAGGGAAAACCATACCTTTTTATATAATTTTTTTTTTTACTGACAGTCCTTAATATTGATAAGAAATTATCGAAAATTTTTAATGCAAACGGAAGTATTAAAAAAACGAATGGGAGAAATTTTATGTTGATATATTTTTTCGTCAGAAAAAGGTGGCAGACGCTTAAATCACAGTAAAATTATTGACTGAAAAAAAATTTTTAGTTTACTTCAAGAGAAAATATTTTTTGATGCGCAACAAAAAACCGTGCAAAAAAATCTTGTCAAAAAAAACTTAAAAAGATTTAATAAAACAAGTAAATTGCGCTTCTCAATTCCCTTAGATCGAATTTTTTAAAGTCATGACGTATGATTAACTTTTAATTTTTACAAAACTATTCAAGCCATAAAACTTCAATATCTTGAGTGTGATGCATTTTAGTCACCCTAGAACTCCGCAGCTTCACCTAAAATTAAGTATAAAACATAAATTTTCATTTTGACTATTGGTCGCTAAGAAAATCTTCAGTTTTTTCAGCCTACAAGGCGTAGTTGAGCTTTAAAAAGTTTCGGTTAAAGTTTTTTAAAATACATTTCTATTAACTTATTACGTGCAGTGTAGTACGCACTTCAGCAACGGTACATTATTTTGCTAATTCGTATACAAGACACGTCATGCAAACAGTAAAGAAAAAAGAATATTAGATTATGGCGCGCCATTTTCTATAAAAAAAATCGCTTCTTTATAAATTTCTTTTAATTTTTGTGGTAAGAGTACTTGCCAAGGGGTATTACTGTCTGCGCTGTTAATTCTTTTGTTCATATACTTTTGTTTTGAGCTTCATAAGCTAGCAACCTAAACGCTGCTGCTGATTAAATCATCTTAGATGCGCGAAGCATACATTCACAGTTTGTTTGTGATTTTTGCTTTCAATTTTTATTTTCTCGACGCATTTTTTTGCCAATTTTATTAAGCCATTAAAGTGTGTGGCTGTTTTGACTGATTAACTTTTTAAAAGTTTTGTCTGGTATTCAGTTTGTTATAAACATTAATTTTTTACAGCAACAAGTTCTTAGTACTTTTGGTACATCATGACGTATGAGTTACTTCTAATTTAAATGAGACCAAATAAAGGCTATCACAAAATCAAAGCCTGATAACTTTAGTTCGATTCAACATAGAACCTAGATTATTTTGACATTTTTATTTAACCTTTTTTGCAAGATATAAAAAACATGGTTCTATTTATGGCCTCACAAAACAGTGCCATATGTTATATAAAATTGTTTTATTTTTAGGAAAATTAGTTTTTTCTTAAACAAAAAATTAAAATAAAATTTCAAGTTCAGTGTAAAGCAGCTTTTTTTATATAAGAAGGTCACTCACTACAAGCGCTCATGTAATTTGCAAAGTAAAATTTAAGCTTAAACCTTTGCACCAACTTTAAAATCATCGCATTAACTTTCAACTTACTAGCTTAAGTCTTCAAAAAGTATCCTTAAAATCTTTTAAAAGTTTTTTTTAATTTTCTTCAGCAGCAGTAGAACCTCCGAATATTTTATGCTCCCTTAGCTGTACGCTTTGTACTTTTCAATCTCGAAAGACTATGTGATGATTTACAATCGAGTAGACGCCGCTATGTCCGTTGATATGAAAGAAACCTTTTTTTTTTGTTTTTGGTTTTTCACATGAGAATTTTAAATTATCACCATCTCTTTTTGTTATGCATTGTATGTGTCTCATTCTTACATTTTTCCTTTGCTACAATAACAGTCTTGCCGACCGCGTTTCAAGTGTCGCATTAACATAATGCTTTCATATCAATTCAAGAAAGCTGCCATGGGTCATTCAGTCAACGTTTTACTACTACGAAAAAGCAACAACGACAACAACAACAGAATTGTTGACTTTGTCCATAGTACGTATTTAGGGTGTAGGAATGTAGCACAAGTCAAAAATAAAATTGATTCAATATTTATGCAATGAGTTGAAAAATTAAAATAACGCTTGTGGAAAACAGCCAGACAGACGAACGAATTGAGAGTCAACAAAATGAAAGTAAATTGAATGGTTATAAAATTTGATGTAATGAAACGATGGTATTAACATATAGGATGTGCTCTAAGTAAAATAATTAAATTTATTTACTTAAACAGATGTACTTATATATTATGGTAAGCTCTAATAAAACGGAGTACCTTAGAACTGGAAAGTTCCAGGTTAAGGATATTGATGTCAGAAAACGTAACAGTGGCATTTATGCAAGAAAAATCTTAAAAACTTATCAAAACTGCAATAACAAAAATCTTGTCAATTTCTATTAACCCATTCCAGACTATTGGGTATTTAAATACCCAAAAGAAGAGTGCATTTTAAAAAATCCTACCAAGTTACAGGTAAAAGGTGTTGTGGTTTTTAAAGCTTTTTTGGGTAGAGGAAGGATTGATCTGAATTGAATATTTTTGTTTTTCCGAACTTCTTTGATTAACCTGTATTTTTGCGAGGTTGAATTTAGGTAACATAAAATTTCCAAAATTTTATGCAAAATCGGTCCAGGCAAATTTGAAGCCTTAAAGAAAAAAGCTCGTAACAAATTCAAAGATCCTATGTGGGATCCTATAACAAAACAGATTTGATTGAATGAAAAGTTTCATTTATTTTTTTTTTTTATTTATCAAATTTTATCAAAATTGTACGGGCCCTTCTGGTACCAGTCTGAAATGAGTTAAAGACTAAGTATTTGCTTAGCTTAGTACAGTTTTTCGAAAGAATTATCTACTTACTACTTTCTGAGGAAACGAGATATGTTCTGGGTAGTCTGTGCCACTGAAACTTTATTATATTTTCAAGACAACATTTTCTGGGACTTAGCAATAATTTTTAATTTGTACTTGATAAAAATCACACAATTGGTGCAAGTACTGCATTGAATGAAATATGGGCGAAAAAAATTAATTTGAACTACAAACGCTCATAAATCAGCTGTACTCTTTTTCAAGCTTTAAACTCTACTATAACTCGCGAAAAAATCAAGAATTTTTGACAAAGAAAATCATTTGTTCAAAAAGAAGTGTTCCTAAAGTGATATGTCGTTTTAAACGTTGGACGTTGCTCTGTCGAACCCATCTATTTTGTAATATACACAGTCAAAAAGAAATGGTCAATGCACAGATGACCATGTTTGGTTTTCACAAAAATAGTTAAAAGTTTCACATAACCAAATAATGTACTAAAAGACAGAAACTGCACAGACATTTTTTATCGCTGGAAACATTGTTTTATTTTCTATTGAGTCCAAATATACTGGTTAATAATTTAGAAAGGTTGGACAGCTTTAAATTGACCCTATCTGAATCTGTTTCAGCGTCATGTTAACATTGCTCTGTTAAAGCTCTGTTAAGTCAGATGGTTTGTGTCTTTGCTTGTTAAATATGAAATTTAACTTCACGCTCTTTGACATTACTTGGTCTTTATTTTACTTAGCTTAAGTTGTGTCCTAAATTGTTGTTTCTTTATGATAATTTTTTAAAATTTAATAAAATTTCATTTAATTTCCAAACCTTATCAGACTTAGTGCTGATTTCTTCAATTGCTGATTTCTTCAATTACTGATTTCTTCAATTAAGTTGTTGCAACTGCTGTGCAAAAACTTTGCAGCAAAACATTCAGATCAAAAACAAAAACACCATAACTGCGAGACGCCAACTGGTAAACTTTGCTTTCAAGGACAACAATTCATCAAATATGAAAATAAACAGAAAACTTTTCAATAATATGCGTTTTGTGAAGAAACTAATGTATGGTTACCCTTGGAGTATAGACGAATAAAGAAATTAACAGCTGTGCTGCTTAAAAATGTTTGCTTAACTCTTAACTCTCGATAGCATTTAATTAATTGAAGAAAATGTTATAATCAATGCTGTCATCAAATTAACTTTTGTTCCTTTTTTTTATATTTTTTAATAAAATATTTGGCGCAAAAATAAATTCACAGAAATCGAATTTAAGTAAAATTTTTTAACTTACCACCAACTGATGAAAAGTGCATACTTTGTGCCGATTTTTATACCAATTTTTTTTTTACGCACAATAAATTTGTACATTTTTCGCTTTTATTGTATTAAGTCTTTCATAAACCACAACAATTAATTTAAGCAGATAAGAATTAAAGAACCTATGCTTTGTTGTTCCGCAGATAATACAATAAATTAACTGTTGTGATGAACTCAAGCATAAGCTGACAAGCAACGAATTATCGATATTTATGATACCTAAATAAATACAAATCCAAATTAATTGTATTGCTTGCTTGCTTACAAATAACACAATAATCTAAAAACATAAGCAGCTCAAGCCAAAAAGTAGGCTATGTTTTTTCGTATTGTTTGTGACGAAAAAAATGTTATATAAAGAATAAGAGAGAACAAAACCATTACAAATCCTTTGATTAATGATTACAAGTGCGGTGAGTTATAATAAATAAGTGCGTGATTTTTAAACCAAGAAAAGGATAATAGAAAAAAGGATACCTTAGATAAGTAAACAATGAAATCACATACATACATATAAGTATAAAAAAACCCAGCGAACATTTTAAGACAAGGGAATTGCTACAACGATGATCAATTGAATTTTTTAATGTCAAGCGAAAATTTTTACTGAAGAAATGAAGGAAAAGCGAATTGCTCATTAATGATATGTAGATGATATGTGATAAAAAGTTTTTCTGCTGGCGAAGTAAAAATTTGTAATATTGCTAATTTTTCGTTATTCTACCAAAAGCAGCAACATGTCAGATGTTGCTGCAAAAATCAACAAAACGAGATCTGTCTTTGCACATCTGATTCCACGGGGTGGTCAGCACTTGGGCTGATTACATGGCTTATTATGGCGTAGTTTGAATTTAAATTTTCAACTTCATTCATATAACGTTGAACTTACCTTAGAATTGAAGCCATGGATTCCGCAGATGATATTCCAATTAGGTACTGGAACAATAAGAATAAAATGGCAATTTTCCGAACCAAATTGCCTCCAGCGATAAAGCCTTTTTATCACTCAATGTATACGCAAATTAGGAAGATTTTCCTTTATGGATCACTCTGAAAATTTACAAGTTACCTGAGAGAAGTGGTTGTGTCTGCAAAAAGTGACTGGTGTGCATTGCTGTCTGATAATGTATATTTTTGAAATCTCGTTTTCTTAAACTTAATTAAAGTTACAAAAATTTTTCAACATAGTAACACGACTTTTTCAATCCGTTTTTTTTTTTTTTAGTTTTTCAACCTCCTTCACTTCGATTCCCATAGCATCGATATTACTTTTAACTGCTTAACATTAATAGTTTTAGTATCTCATAGGCTTTGCATACACAATATGCACTCAAAAAACTTCAAAAGCCATATCAATTTCTTTGATTGAAGATCCTTAACATTTGCAACATTAAGTCCTTCATTTATTTACCGGTTTTAATTATTTTTTTTTTCTGATAATAAAAGATATCACTGCAATCTTAAGTTAATCACAATTTATGCACACTCGCTCTTTCTGGTAATATTTCCTTTTAAAATCCTCGTTAATATGTATCGAATGCTTTTCGCTCTTAATGAATCTGTCAAAAAGTTAATGTAATTAATTAAAGTGATTTTTTTCTGCTGCTGCTCACATTTTTCGTTGCGCATATACAACATATTTGATACGCTGAATTGTGGCAATTTATAACTGCTTCCATATGAACTTACAAATAACCGCCATAAATTCATTATAGCCAATACAAAATATGAATAGTAGTAGTATGCTTAATTTTGAAAATTGACACATTTTGAAAATTAAGTTCACATTTTTTTTTTAAGAATACATACTACTTTTGATGGAACCATAAAAGATTTAAAAGATTTCATGAAAAAATGTTAGATTTATGAAAATATTGCGCGCGTTTGGCTTTTGCCGCAATGTTTTCTCTGTTGATTTCCCAATTTATTGCTTTGGGTGTTAGCTGAATTAATATGACAAATTAACTTTATTACTTTATATAATTATATATGCCAAGCACATATACAAATGCATGCATATGAAAAAACGCCAGACAATATACATACCATGCAACCGAACGTGCCACTGAAAAAATCAGCCAATTTTTTTTTCATCAACAACACACTGAATTATCAACTCTGTAATGATGCACACATTGACTTAATGAATGGCTGGCTCACTACTGCTTGACTGACTGAATATGTGAGTGAATATACTGAATACTAAAAGGATATAACGTTTTTGTATAAAACTTTATTACACACACAAACACACATACATAAGTATGCACGTATATAATGCACAAAAGTCAGTGCATTATTTTTAAATTGCAAATAAATATGAAAACATTTCAAAAAAAAAAAAATTAATCAATTAAAACAGCAGCAACAAAAAAAAAAAAAAAAAAAATAATAATTAATATTAAAATAAATAAAAAGGTTAAAAAATATTTACTCAATTAATTAAAAAAAATCGTGTATATACTATATATGCAAGTGGATATTAAGTGACAAAAATTATGAATTTTAAGTATTCATGAGCACAATTTTAGTCATGTTTTATTTTGCAATATAAATTGAAATTTAATTGGCATTAATCTTCATCACGTTGGAAAAATTCGAATATAATTTTGTTGTTTCTTTTTTTTTTTGCTATGAAATTTTACGTTTTTTTAACTTTAAAGAGCGCTCCAAATATTTAATATTTATTAATGATTAAAAAATGCCTCAATTTTTTTTTAATTAAAATTCAACAGTTTGTCTTAAAAGGCTTTCATACGTACTTTAAAAACAGCCCTTTTCTAATTTACTTAGATTTTTTTTATCGCGTTTTCAAAAATAGCCTTTCACACTGGCATTATTACGTTTTTGCTGACATCAACATTTTATTTTAAGTCAGCTGGTAGTGAGATTTGTACTTATGTCTTCCACATTGCAAAAACAACTACTTCTTATCAATTGTTGCCAGCTCCTTGACCAAATTCATTAAATAAAACTAATTATATTCTGAGATTCCTTTTTGTATTTGCTTAACTTAGTCGTTTGTTTACTTTTTGGTTCTTTGTTTTAACAGCTGTTTGATGGTGTTTTATTTTTATACAATAACTTTATAGAAAATGTTTTATTTAATGTTGCTGTTTGTGTGGAAAAACTGCTGTGCTTGTTTCTTAAATGAAAAACGAGCTATTATTTTGATGCCAGTGTGAAAGCTTTATTAAACAAGTGAAGGAAAAACTGCTTTTATTTTCTCTGGATTAGGTTACCAGGTATATTTGTACAGGATGATCTAGATATGAACAGCTTTATGAAAAATTTCGACTTCATGGCTTATTGTGAGTAAGGAAATTTTTGTAATTTTTGAAATTTTTATATACTTTTTTTTGGATTTTGGGATTCTTCACTTTTTTTTCAATTTTTAAAGTTTTTCGATTTTTTTTTTAATTTTCAAATTTTTTGAAAATTTTTGGAAATTTTTGCAATTTTTGAAATTTTTATTTATTTTTTGAAATTTTCAATTCTAGAGCTTTTTCCAATTTTTTAAAGTTTTTAAATTTTTTCAACTTTTGAAAATTTTTGCAATTTTTGAAATTTATATATTTTTCTTAGAATTTTAGATTCTTTAGCTTTTGTCAATTTTTAAAGTTTATCGATTTTTTTAAATTTAATAATTTTTTAAAAATTTTTCGAAATTTTTGTTTTTTTTGAAATTTTAGTATATATGAGAAATTTTGAATTTTAAAGCTTTTTCAGTTTTTAAAAGTTTTTCAATTATTTAAAATTTTGGAAATTTTAAAAATTTTTGGAAATTTTTGCAACTTTTGAAATTCTTATATTTTGTAGAAATTTTATATTCTAGATCTTTTTCCAGTTCTTTGAAGTTTTTCGATTTTTTTAAGTTTTCTAATCTTTGCAAATTTTTTGGAAATTTTAAGAAGACTTAGAAATTTTTGCAATTTTTATATTTTTTTGAAATTTCGAACTCTATAGCTTTATCCAATTTTTTAAAGTTTTTCAATTTTTTGAAATTTTGAAAATGTTGAGAAATTTTTGCAATTTTATCTTGTTTTTGGATTTTTGGATTCTACAGCTTTTTTCAATTTCTTAAAGTTTTTCGATTTTTTTAAATTTTCTAATTTTTTGAAAACTTTAAAAATTTTTAAAACTTGTGGGTATATTTTTTGAAATTTTGAATTCTACATAGAGCTTTTTCCAATTTTTTAAATTTTTTCAACTTTTGAAAATTTTAAGAAATTTTTGCAACTTTTGAATATTTATTTGAATCGTTGGAATTTTTTTTTTGAATTTATAAATTCTCAAAGCTCCTAAGTCTTAAATAAAATATATATAAAATAATTAGCTTTATTTCATTTAAATATTTAATATAAACTGAAGCTAATTTAAATTTGAATAGAATGTTGTACTATTTTTTTTAAGTAAAACTAAAATGGCTTGGTTCTAAAACTAGCTGACTGCAAAAAAATCAATTCACTAAATTTGTATATGGAACGTTCCATGTCAACCGGGACAGTGGTCTGCTCAAAATTGAGCGCAGCGGAAAAACGTTTTTAATATCTTTACTCAGGATTCAATCTAGCACCATACCAAATTTTATCAAAATCGATGAAGCGGTTCAGCCGAAACAGCGTTTTTTCCTATTAAGGGTAATGCCACGTCCCATTTAAGAACTCAGAGCTTCTAATTACTTTTGTTATGGTTCAGTCTATTTCCAAACCAAATTTTATTAAAATCAGTTCATTAGTTTACCCGTGGCAACGTATTTCCGTTAGGGGCGTGGCACCACCTACTATTAAAAAAAAGTATACACTGCACTCCCTCTCTTCACAGCCTTCCTGAAAAATAAAAATTTTAAGCGATTATGATTATGGCGATTATGAACTGCCTATTTATACACAGAAATCTATATGTAGGCGCCGTTTTATGGTCGCCATTTCCTAAAAAAAGCTCTTGAGCATACGAACATTTTGACACCTTAAAAACATTTTTCCGCTGCGCTCAATTTTGGGCAGACCACTGTCCCGATTGACATGGAACGTCCCATATAAATAGCAAATAAGAAACTTGTGTTTTTTTTTTAATAAAATTTGAATTTTACATTCACTGCTACGTAAAATTAGCAAATTATCAATGGTTAGATGTTGATAAAGGGAGCAATACGGTATCAGAAGGAACATCAATTTATTCGAGTTTTAGTGCATTGTTTTAAGATATTTAACTGCCAATAAATATTGCATATAATATTGTGTATAAAAATCAATTTACATGCTTCTGAAACGTGACTTCTCTTGCTTATATGGAAATCAAAGTAAAAATTTAGTATAATATTCTAAGCAAAATTCATACGGAGGTTTAACTTTAAACGAACAGAATCGATCTAAAGCTCTAACGTTTCATCAAATAAAATGAAGCCAGCAATTTTCCTTTACACTACGTTTTTGATTTTCGCTTTTCTTATGGAAAATGGGTCAACGTCTTGCCTAGGTAGAGATCACTTTACACCCTGCGACCCGTGGTGCAAGAAACGAGGAGTTATCGATGGATATTGTAATCCACCAGCAGTTTGTATGTGTTCAATTTAATGTCAGTAGAAATATCGCTAAAGAAGTACTGATCTAAATAAATTCTCATTTTATAAAAGAAAATAATATATGTGTACTATGTCATAATGAAATTGTTTTTTTATTGTGCGAGTAATGTGAAAAACGCAGCCGGTTAATCCATGTTAATTTTGGACTTTACGTAGTCCCAAATTGTGAAGCCAAGAGATGCCGAATTGCTCTCGCAATAATTTAATGATTTCTTGGATTGTGTGATAAGTTGCGTCGCCTTGTCATCGAGATCACGGGCTTCCATGTTGGTCAGCAAATAGTTCTGTTTTATGGCATGATAAAGTATTTCGATAATTTTCCTCTTGCTGCTGCATCAATGTCACACCGAAAATTTAAGAAAATGCTACGATTTCTTAATGATGCAACTTTACCTGCGCTGAAAACATCCATAGGAAATTCTCATTTTCAAGAAAATTTGGAAAAATTTAACCCAGCGCCATAAATTAAGAAAATTCAAGTTAAAACCACATTCTTTGACAATAAATTTTCGCAATATAATTTGAAATCTTTAGCGCACTGAAGCTTTTACTTGATAGCAAACACGTACACGCTGATTTCAACACTTACACATGGCACTCGCACATACAAACAAATGCAATACTTTTACACAAACAGACACACTAATGAACTCTCCACTGGGAACTCACTTAAAAACGTGCACAAAGTATTGCCAACTGTTGGCAATGGCACTGGCCATTCTTTAAGCAGCAACAGCAGTAGCTACAAAGCCAACCACAAGAGAATTTTAAAATACAAGCTAACAGCAACACTGGCATAGCAACTGTAAGCGCACGCATATTACACATGGGATACGGTGTGTGGAGAGAGTTTTTGAAATGAAATTTTTTAAGCCTTTAAAGTCTTAGGGTCTATTGAGTTGCGAAAAACGAATCTTAAATTATATTTCTTAACATTAATTCTGTGTTTTTGAATTAAAGTTCTTATAAATATTTTCTTTTTTTGCTCGTGTTATAAAATACGGCGAACCACTTTGATTATAGTACTTATAATGTTCCATGATCTTTCCCTAAGCTCGATTTTCAATTCCTTTTCCAAAGCAAATACGAAACGGTATCAGAACAGACTAGAAATATAAAACATTTTTCGGTGATATTTTTGTGATGGAAGCTGTATCAGTTTAATTCTACAATTCTATGCTTCATGAGAATCAAAATTAAGTGTTTTGAAGTAAATCCATATAATACTTATTAACTTAAAAAAAAAATCGAGGTTCAAAATATCAAAAGCTATTGAAAACTGTGTTGTAAAAATCAAGAGTTTTACATGACAAATTCAAACACGACTTCAGCATTTTATATCATTGCAGACGTTGTTTTATATTCCATTGAGCTCATTCAGACCCTTAGTATTTGGAAATGCTGAACAATATTAGTGGTATTCATCGAAACGCGCAAGTTTCCCATTTGTGCAAATAGGCAATGTTGCGCCATGTGTTTCACGAACACCCCTTCGAATAATTTGTACAATTTGTGGCAGTTGATGAGCAGGTCATTTTTTGTGTGAAAATCCTATGGGAAAAGAGAGTGACAAATACAAAATGTGTAAACAATAAATTTTTACTGAGAGAATCGTATGGGAAAAGAGTGTGACAACAATTGCACAATTAGCAGCGCAAGTTGGCACGACAATTTGGTAGCGCAATTGTCGCGTAAACTTTTTTAGTTTGTTCAAAAAACTTTCTGTACGATTTTTGACAGTTCGTTTGCGAGAACGCAAAAATGCACAGTTTGCGAGGGTTTTGCGCGTTTATCTGAATACCCATATTATATTGTTCCAATTCAATTAGCAGCGCAAGTTTGCGCTACCGAATTGTCGCGTAAACTTTTCTAGTTTGTTTAAAAAACTTTCTGTACGATTTTTGACAGTTCGTTTGCGAGAACGCAAAAATGTACAGTTTGCGAGAATTTTGCGCGCTAAGATGAATACCCATATTATATTGTTCCGATTGAAATTTCCTTCTGCGCCGTGCTAACATTCCTCTGATAATGTTCTGTTAAGTTATATGCTTTGTGACGTTGCTAGTTTAATATGAAATTTAAGCTACAGTTTCAAGTAATCTCAGCGTATTGCATAGTAGTGGCAGACTTATGGGTTAAAATTTTGTGTTGATAAGAGTTAATAGCTGATTGGCATGAAATACAAGTTAAGC
The DNA here is from genome assembly GCA_949775025.1 of Tricholauxania praeusta. NCBI lineage: Eukaryota > Metazoa > Arthropoda > Insecta > Diptera > Lauxaniidae > Tricholauxania > Tricholauxania praeusta. The sequence continues at coordinate 116,402,080 of OX459031.1, read as the reverse complement.
TATAATGTTGGCTTAGCAATACTCCAATGACCAGTATTTTGTCAACTCAATACTTTCCTATGTTAAGGTATGATAGAAGATGTTTCCCCTATGTCAGTAACATTTCAGGTGCATGCCAAAAACTGTCCATGAACTTGTTGGTCTATAAGGTCACCTAAGCCTATTTGGTAGCCAGTTTGCCTTGAAAAATCATGGTCACTGAACTGGCTTCGTTCATAGCTATAAATGGATTGCTAAATTACACCAGAATTTCGATTTTTTAATTTACTATGAGCAAATTTTTCTCATCTGCATATGATCAGCATCAGCAGCACAAATCTGTCCATGATCATTTATAACCTTATCGTAGATTTTCTTGAAGATATTTTTCAAAAATTTTATTAAACCCCATTACGGCCATACCGTCAGACAGATAAACAAATAGACAGCAGCGCATCAACTTGTATGCGAATACATTTTGCAGTTGAATTTCTTAAACTTTTCCTTTTCATTTTTATGCTGCTGTTGTTGTTGTTGTTACACTTTATGAAGCCTTTTTATGCCAGGACGTTGTTAAATCGCTGTATATTAAGAATTTTTGCCATTTCCGTTGCCGTAATTTTACATTGAGGCTTTTATTTCGGCGCAGTCCCTTGCTAATCATTAAATTACGCCAACTTCCGTTTGAAATGTTGCAGAGTAATAGGTACGAATTGCTGATGATGATTTTTCTATTGCTACACGTTGCATAAATAATTTTGTTTGTATTATTTATTTTCATTCTTATAGCACAATAATCGGAAACAGTAATTCTTTAGTAATATATATAAAATATACAAAATAAAGCCGCACATTAAATATCTTGAGACATAGAACTTTAAAGCCATTAACTTCCATTGTAACGAATTTTTTCTTTCTGTGTACGTACATATTTGGTCGCTTTGGTAATAGTAGAAATTATTTCGCTTGCTACCATGACGAAATTTTACTCTGATAGCCTGCTTATTATGGCTCACACCGCGCTCAATGCTTTGCCTCATCTTGTTTTACCCCTCTCGTATTGTATTACTACTGGTCTCTGTGTTACGCGGTTACGTTTTGTGGTCGTTGCGGATTTTTGACGCGACTTCGTTTCATCAATATCATCATCGTCGCAGCAGCAGCAGCAGTAGCAGTTAATTTAAAATTCCACACCGCATTCGATTGATTCGTTTCGAATCATCAAATTGTGGCAACAGCGAAAATTTGTTCGCAATTCAAACCCCGCAAGGTTGAGCAACAGCAATACATACATATGTACAGTTGTATGTAGTGATGTGTTTGAGTGTATGCGGTATCAATTTTAGTGTTTTTTTTTTTTTTGGAATATCAAATGATATTTGAAAAAGTTCATTTGATGATTGAATGAACAATTATATGACGCCAATGTTATGATTTTTCAAATGTATTAAAGCTAGGATAATGTTTAAAGTATTTAAGTAAATTGTTTAAACTTTTTTGATCCTTAATTAAGGATAATGATTTATTTTACCTAAAATATTAGACATTAATTTTAGTTACTTTCATGTTTTCATAAGAATATATCTTCATTATAATATTTTACTATAAAACCAGGAAAATGATTTTTAAGTAAATCGTCTGTCAATTATTTCGACTCGAAGCTCTTCAAGTCAGGATAATGATTTACTGAATTAACTAGATGTGATTTTCTTAGACAAAGTAAACATTATTTAAACAAATTGAAAATTATGAATTTATGCCTTGGGTGGGCAAAATTTTGGAAGCAGGAGCTAATTACAACAAAAGTAAAAAATACAACAATTACAACAACAGAACAGAACCCCACTATAAATTCGATGTCGATAGCAAGAGAAAAATTCAGCAATAAACCAAAATCCAATGTAAAGAACCAAACAAAAACTACACCAGTGTAGATATAAAAGTACACTAATCAAACGAAACGAGAGAAGCTGTCATCAATGTGCGCATTGTTGTTTGCTTGTGCGCCTGCTTCTATTTTCTGAATGATGCAACAACAATACAGATCACAATGTAAACTTAATGTGAATATAGCGCGTATAAGAAAAAAAAAAACACTACAGTAAAAATATGATTAGCAGGATAGAGTGCTTCTGTTTGTTTTCAGCTTATTATCTCTCAGCAAAATGACGTGTTTGTTGTATAGAGCTAAAATTGGCTCATTTTTCCTATTTTGCCCACCTATGCTTTAGAGAAAGAGGCTAAGCTTAATTTATTCCTACTTCATCGCAATAGTCAGGTACAAATTTATATTTATGTATACAGGGAGCGACACCTGTTCCTCCGGTATGAGAATGCTGACTAACTTTTGAAAAAAAGCAATAGATTGCAAAGAATGGTGTTTTTTTTATTTAATTCAATCTTATACAATTTATGTGGACTACCATTTAAAAATAATATTGATCAAATTACCACTTTTATTGGCCACCGCAGACTGTGCTCTTTTTCAGGCATTTCCCTTCACTTTTTCGAGCATCTCGGTCAATATGGCAGCTATTCGTCAATGGTCTTCGGATTGCTGGCGTAAGCTTTACTCTTCAAATAACCACACAAAAAGATGTTCGAGGGAGTTAAATCGGGGTATCTTAATGGTCAGTCCCCTCTAAATAAAAAAGGTTCATCATGATCTCTCTCAGTGTTACCCTCTTTAAATGGGACAACCCAATTTTAAACCTGGTTATTTGGGAAACTGTGTAAATGGGAACTTCTTTAATTGAGACAAAAATGTTGGTCTTTTGATGATTCTAGTTATCCAGGTTTCAGTGTAGTTATTTTCAATTCTTTCAAATTTGCAACATAATTTTTCGCTAATAGTAAAACTTTAGTATAATGTAGCCTACTTTTATTCGTTCCGATTAAAAGTCTATATGCGCTTAAGTACAAGATATGATCAGTTTTAGAGATATGGGCGATCTCTCGATCTTAACTTGTTAGCTCTATAAATTATATTTAGAATCAATCAATTTATAATTGGCTGCTACTAAGTAGTTTAAAAATTAGTTGCATAATTAATACATAATTATTAAGTTATCTTACAATATTTTCAATAAAATTGAATGTTATTCGAGTGACAAAAGACTTATATATTTCATTAAGTTTGGCAAAAGAAATTACATAAATTTTGTAAATTACGAAGTAGCCGAATAATTATTAACTTAATTCCCGTCACTTATTTAGTTAAATCCAAATTATAGCCAGTTCTTAATTTCAATAATACTGACATATTTTCGTTTTATCAAAATATCATCGTTCCTCCTTTGATATCGCACCATCTCTATTTCATATTAAATGATAAGTTGATAGCTCGAAGATGCAAGTTACTTCAGAAGCTTTACTTTGAAGTTTGCTCTGTTGCCTGGGTTGCTTACATTAATACAAACGCAAACACAAACACAGAAACAGCTATAGCAACATGGACAGCAATAGAAAGAGCCAACAACAAAGTTGATGAAGTCGCCATGATAGCCTTCAAAGCGAAATTGATTGAGGTAATTGGAAGTTGATATACGTGTGGAAAATTTTGTAATTTCGCACTGTGCAAATGTTTGTTGCCGCAAAGAGTGAGAGAGAGAGCGAGAGAGTGTGAGTGATACAATTCTCGTATGTGCAGAGATAAAAAAATACATTTGCAGGAAAAATAAAAACTATTGGGAATGAGTGTATCGTATGAAAACTCTTACTGGTCAGTAGTGGTGAGTGTTGCTTTAACTGTTTATTGCATTGCTGCGGTTACAATTAAAATATTTCTTATTTTTTTGCTTTAATTGAAAGACTTTCAACACGTTAAATTTCAATTGAATAGCACTTAAGTATATGTATATAAAAGACTAAAAAAACTGGTATTTATATATTTTTTGAATGTGACAAATTAAATAATTCTTAGCTGAATTAGGAAACAAAGATCTTTTATAGAAAATATTGAAATCGGGGAGATTTCTGTTACTAGAGAGCTATGCTGTATATATACATATGTATAAAATCTATATTTTGGTGTGAAATCTGTTCCATGTTCAAGTCTTCAAGCCTTCAAGTTTATACTAATCTACAAACTGCTTTATGGCCAAAAAGTATTTTGAAATAATTCAACCTCGGCATTGGTTTCAGCCTAAACTAAAGCTAATGAAAATGCTTGAGCCTATAATATCACTTACATTATTCAATCTTTATTACCATTTTCCATGATATGAGATTAATAATAAGCTTTTGAGCGTGTTCTAGTGGGCTTGATAGTAAGATATTAAGGTGTTATACCAGTGTGACACTTTCAAAAAATCATTTTTTGGCTTATTCGATAGTTTATACTTTCAGAAATATCCTGTGAAAGGGGCAAGGTCGTATCTTCAATAGTTTTTGAATGGAAGCGTTCTAAAGAGCGACCGCTCGCAGGTATGAACCTCGATAGTTGAATTTTTAAACGCGTTTTTCTCGAAACGAAATTTTTCAAAATTGCTGACATCATAACTCAAAGAGAAATTTACCGATCGACTTCAAATTAAAACTGAGTATTTTTTGAATTTACTATACAATAACTTACGATCTTTTTTATTGGTTGAAAATTGCCAATTTGGCATTAAAAAAATTACCATTTTTTACCCCGAAAAACGACACTTTTTTTCAGAGCTACGCCATTTTGTTAATTTTTGATATTTTTCAAAAATCTTAAGTCATTGTATAGGAAATACCTCTAACTTTAATCAACTTTTTGAATTTTTTTGTTTCAACTACTCATTCGGCCGAAATCATGTCAGCAGTTGGGGAACTTTTTTTTTTGGCACTTCTGAAGACGGCACATAACTCCGCTATTTTTCAATATTTTTGTCCAAAAAACTTCAAAACATTCTATCGAGTATTTTCTTTAAAAAAATTCGCGAAGATCGCCTAATTTTTCATAGGTACACTGGTATATCCCCATAAAGGACATCTCTAGGCTTTCGATTCATAACATTTTATGAACAAAGAGCTATAAAACGTACGCAAAAGTTTCTTCTGCTTCGAGTGGTTTATTGATATGAGGTATCTCTATGCCATTTTGAACTGAAGATTTGTAGCACCTTCAATAAGTTAACATCTTTCTTGTTTTGTTTTTTTTTTTATAAATATTGTGAAGTGTTTTCGACAATTTTTCTGTTTTAGTTTGAGCATGTTTTGAATTACCTATGAAAACATGTATAGGGAATTTTATATCTTTTTGTTATTTTCTATATAAGTAAGCTATATACCTTGTAAAGTATTTGTCAAAATAAATTTACTCTCATACATTTTTTCCTGGAGAAAAATTAATTTGATACAAAAATGTAATAGTTGTACTACAGGAACTCTGATACAAAGCTTCCATAAAAATGTACAGTAGATTTTTCGTGTATTGCTGACATTTTGAAAGAGAGGGAATTTAATTTTTAATTGAATTTTTTATAGTTTTGCCGTTTGTTTTTAATTTTTTTTTAAAAATTTATATCATATATATTCTGATGCTGATAGTATTGTATAAAAGTTTTTTATTTTCTCAGAAAATACATTTTTCGAATACTTCCACCTTCAAAAGAGAAGCTTCCCATATAATTCCATATAACAAACGCTGTCGTCAATTTCAATAAATACAATGCACCCTGTTTCTTTGTTAGATACTTAGATAGTGTAGAGTGAAGGTGAATGAGCAGAGTAGTGTCGGTGAATATTTTTCTTGAATCTATCGATATCTTAGCGGTCAGGAAAAAATGCTTTCAGGGCGTTTCCTCTGACACTTAATAGTGTGTTCTACGTGTACCGTAGTGCCGCAAAAGAGATTTTTATGATGATATGCTCAAGTGTAGTGAGAGAGAACGCAAACTGATGCGATCAGTTCATAAATTTTTTTAGAGTATATCGCATGATGATACCTGTTGAATAGTGTTGAGCATCTAATTTTACGTAGATGCGCAAAAGAATAAGCAAAAGAGACTAATTTTTATCCGCTCTTAATTTTATCGTTCGTTGTTGTACTCTATCCAGGGACTTTCATACCATAGTTGCAGAGGGTGCGTGCTTGACGACCTTTCATTTTTTCTTGCTCGTTAAACATAAATCTTAAGATCGTTCAATTCTCGGCTATTTCAGAAATTTTCGAATTCCTATATTGTAACAAAAACTTTTGCGCAAAAAATTTAGCACACAAGCGAGAAAGTAGTTGAGAGTAGCAGCTCCAAATTATTTTTTGGCTTGATTTGGCTGAAATATTCCTTAAACCATTTTAAATAACATAGATACGCCTACATGGGCAATTCTTTCCAAGCTGTTCGTATTGAAGGCTTGGGTAAGATAATTTATTCGTCTGTGAGACAGCAGACAACATTCGGCCCTGCTAACATTGAAATCGACACTTTTTCTGATAGAATATTTTGTTTTTTTGTTTTAATGGAATGTTTGAGCCAAAATATTCTTAGTACATCAAATAATTTTCAAGTATAGTTTTTAACACATACTTACTTACTTAGATGGCCATAACAACCCGTTGTCAGGTTATAGCCGACCTCATTAGCTCTCGCCAGGCGCCTCTGTTTTGCGCGCGCCTTCTCCAATCGTTAATGCCAAGCGCGGTTAGGGCTTCCTCAGCTTGGTCTATCCACCGGAGGCATGGTCTCCCTCTTTGTCGTTGACCGGGAACCTTCCCTTCGAATACCTTTTTCGCTGGAGCTTCTTTATCCATACGATGGACATGACCCAGCCAGCGTAGTCGCTGTATTGTTTTACGCTTAACTATGTCAATGTCGGCGTAGAGCTCATACAGCTCGTGGTTCATTCGAATGCGATAGTCGTCGCCAACTCGAACAGGACCAAAGATTTTGCGGAGAACTTCTTTCTCGAACACCCCAAGAGCGGCTGCGTCTGTTGTCGAAACCATCCATGCCTCAGCGCCATAAAGAAGCAGAGGTAGAATGAGCGACTTGTAGAGTGTTAGCTTTGTCGATCGAGAGAGAGCTCTGCAACGTAATTGCTTACTAAGACCGTAGTAGCACCTATTAGCAATTGTTATTCTCCGCTTAATCTCCAGACTGACATCATTGTTGCTGGTTACGGCAGTGCCAAGGTAAATGAATTCCTTGACAACTTCTAATTTATCTAATTTAGTCTAGATCCCGTGCTCTCTTGTTGTTGTTAGTTTTTAACACATATAGCCTTAAAATTACTATAAATCCGGCAATGGCTGTTAGTAAGTTGATATTCTAATTTGATATTAAAAACAAAATCTTAGAAATTCGGTCATTTATTAAATAATTTTAATTAGTTTACTATCCTACGTTCAATTTTGTTTTAAGACTTTATTTTAAATTTGCATATTATTAAATTAATTAAGTTCTATCGATGCTTGTCTGGTCCAAATTTTTGTCTGTCTGACAATTTGGCATTTTCCAACAATTTTCAAAATTTGAAAGAAATAACCACAAAAATTTTCCACTTAGCTCACAATATTCTTATAGGCTTCTTTGTTACATTTTTTTAGTTTTCTGGCACTAATTTTTTTGATCTTCCTTTCTCTGATGGTAAAAACTTTCTGTGCCACATTGCTAAGTTCACTTGAGTATGAACAATTTTTTACAATTGTTTTTTCTAGTTCGTATGTTGATCAACTTGGAACTGAGTGTAGAATTTTAAAACAAATGGGCAAAATCAGTCACAGATTTCAATAAAAAAAAATTAAAAATTTTCAGACAAAAGGAATAAAACTTAACTCATTTTTAACTTAAGTTTTCCAAAACCATATGCTCATATAATTTCTTCGAAGTTCTCACTTAATGTACGAGTTAAATTTTCATTAAAGTTCAACCGACATATTTGAAGATGACGCTACTAATCCAACTAATGGCAAACAATATTTTTTCCTTACCTGAGTAGTTCTTAAAGTCCCCTCCCTAAGAAACAATGTGAACACTTTTAAACTTAAGTTACTAATTTTCTTTACTCCCCAAAGCACAAGCACAAAACTACCACAATTGGGTAAAGTGTACACACATATTTAAAAAGCAATGCAGGCACACACGTATTTTTAGTAAGCAGTGACAACAAAAATTGGTGTTGTTGCTGTTAGCAAAAAACCAACTGACTCTCGTACAGCGTAAAGTGTCATCCCACAAAAAAAAAAAAAAAAAAAAAAAAAGTTCAACAAAGTTCCAGTTGAAGTCAAAGTCAGTGCTACAGTCAGCATAAATGTTTTTTTTTTTTTTTGTTGCATCTCATTCGTTGCCTTCTACCAGCATTAACTGGTACTGACTACACAATACCATGCCCGCTTGCCAATATACGGTTTTTGGACTTCAACGTCTTTTCGATATCCGTTCCGTTGTTTTTGTTCTTCTACTATTTGTCTGTCTCTTGCCTCTTGACTTATGTCCTTAGCGGTTGTGTGAACTTTTTGATGTCGTTGTCCCACAATCAATGTTTCAGGCTAAACTTTGTATGCTACAATGGAATTGGTTTGATTAAAAACTAAGAAAAAATCAAATTTTTAGTTTTTACAGATCAAACGACTGTGCTGTTGGACCAGGATCGAATTTTCGATTTTAGACTTCATACCTGTGAACTACTTTATGAAATTCAGTGGATATTAGGGAGTATTTGTTAGTTCAAAAAATGATTTCAAAATTTTTTGGGGTCATTCATGATCCCATGGTGCTGCTAAGGATTAATATTCAATATAATGTTTCTCCAAATTTAAAAAAAAAAAATGCCGCTGTCTTAATTTACTATCCCCTCATAATTGAATTAAATTTACCGATCATTAAACTCAATAACCGCCCAAAATTGATTAAAATACCGCACAAAATTTAAAAAATAACAAATCGCTTAAGTGTAAGCCTTAAAAATCTTTGACTTCATTTATGATTTCGTTTTCAGAAGTCTGCATTTTTATGATTTTTTTGCACATTTTGCTCCACAGTACATTGTTACGTAGTCAAAACGATTTGATGCAAAAACTCACGGTGCAAGTAAGTACACATTTTCGGTGCCAAACCATATGTCGGAAGTTTGCAAGCGTAATCTAATCACGGAAATTGATTATTGCTTGAGTTCTCTGGTAGTGTTGGTAGTGCACCGCTAGAGGTTCAGTGTTGCCATTGCTTTCCCCTGTTGTTTAGTGTATGCGGTACGACATAGGGGCTTTAGTGTTTTTTTTTTTTTTTTTTTTTTTGTAAAAGGTTTTAAAAATGTCATCGTGTTGTTTCTTTCGATTCTGGTAATTTTTGTTATTTTTTTTTTGCATTTTACTATAGATTAATGCAGCATTTGCAACAAAAATGTTTGCAAATGATGACAAAAAAAAAAAATGAAATTTGAATAAAGTTTGTGTATTGAAATTTTGGCAAATGAGCAAAATGTTTTTTTCATCTAATTTTCAATAAACTTTTTATTTTTGATATTTTTTAATTACTGAAGAAAAGTTGTGAAAAAAAGTTTACTAAAGTTTCAAAACCAAACAGAAACAATTTTGGGAAAATGTATTGACTCTAAAGCTTAAGGTTGGGTTCGTGATTCGGTTTGTTTTAGTAGAAAGTACAAAAAATTTTGAAATATTAGTATACATATTTATGAGAAACATGAAAAGCACATTTAGCAGCATACTTGAGAATATCCTTGCTCATTTTTTTATTTGAAAAATATTTTTAAAAAAACTTTGTGTAACCTCATAAGTTAAATATAAACAAAACTTAACCCAAGGTAGCCATAAATTAAAAAAAGAAACTATGAATTTTTATGCACAAAAAAAAATAAAAGAAAAATGGAATATTCGGAAAAATATATCAAAGTTTTCCAATAAATCGAATTATAAGCAATAACAAAGTTTTGACATTAAATTTTTGAGCGACAAAAACATAATCATATCAGTCATATGACTTAAATTCCAACAACAAAGTAGCAACTTTTTACAAAGTAAATACAAATTCTAAAAATTTAAAAAAAAACCTTCAGTTTGCTGCTTGCCAAACAAACAACTAAACCACAAAAAAAAAACAACAAAATTTCGCTACTCCACTTCACTTCACTGCATGCAGTGGCGGGCAACTTCCGTGCAGTAAAAATTTTTTTTTCCGGCTGTGGTTTTACGTTGACGTTGTTGCTCCGTATAGCCTCCATGAATGAAAAATGACATCAGTGAACGTATGAGTTTTTTATGAATTTATAAATTTGATTTGGTATGACATGAAAGCAGGGGAAGAGAATACTTAACTTGGGTGGCCATAACAACCCGTTACCGGGTTACGGCCGACCTCAAAAGCTCTCTCCAGGTGCCTCTGCTTTGCGCACGCCTTCTCCAATCATTCACACCAAGCGTGGATAGGGTTTCCTCGGCTTGGTCTTTCCATCGGAGGCATGGTCTTCCTCTTCGTCGTCGCCCAGCGGCTTCCGCATCAAACACCTTTTTCGCCGGAGCTTCTTCGTCCATACGCACAACATGTCCCAGCCAGCGCAGACGTTGAATAGTGATGCGCTTGACTTTGTCAATGTCAGCGTAGAGCTCGTACAGTTCGTGGTTCATTCGAATACGGTAGTCGTCGCCAACGTGAACAGGACCGAAGATTTTGCGAAGAATTTTTCTCTCAAACACCCCAAGCGTGGCTGCATCAGTCTGCGACACAACCCATGCTCTGCGCCGTAAAGTAGCACGGGTAAGATGAGCGTCTTGCAGAGTGTCAGTTTTGTCGGGCGAGAGAGGTCTCTACTACTCAATTGCTTACTGAGACCATAGTAACACCTATTAGCAAGAGTTAGTCTTCGCTTTATCTCCAGGCTGACATCGTTTTGAGTGTTCACGGCGGTGCCAAGATAGGTGAATTCCTTGACAACTTCGAAAGTATAGTTGTTCGCAGTAACAAAGGATCCAATACGCCGCGTCTCCCTGTTTGTGGACAGCATATACTTTGTTTTGCCCTCGTTCACCGTCAAACCCACTTTCGCTGACTCTTTTTCGATAGCAGAGAACGCAGCAGTAACATCTCGCTTACAACGTCCAATGATATCAATATCATCGGCATATGCAAGGAGCTGGACACTTTTGTAGAAAATAGTGCCATTACGATGTACACTGGCTCTTCGCAACACCCCTTCCATCACAAAGTTGAAGAGGTTGCAGGATAATGGATCGCCCTGTCTGAAACCTCGTTCGGTATAAAATGGTTCGGAGAGGTCCCTTCCTACTCTGACGGAGCTGGCTGTGTTGCTCAACGTCATTCTGCAAAGCCGCACCAGCTTCGCACGTATACCGAACTCAGACATGGTGGCATACAGGCAATCCCGTATCGGGCTATCGAAAGCTGCTTTAAAATCGATTAAGAGATGATGGGTATCGATCTGTTTTTCGTGGGTTTTTTCCAGGATTTGACGTAGTGTGAAGATCTGGTCTATGGTGGACTTACCAGGTCTAAAGCCGCACTGATAAGGCCCAATCAGTGTGTTGGCAAACGGCTTAAGTCTTTCACACAGTACAGTCGACAGGACCTTGTAAGAGATGGCAAGAAGACTGATTCCCCGGTAGTTAGCGCAGATTGTCGGGTCACCTTTCTTCAGTACAGGACAAAGGACACTGAGATTCCAATCGTCGGGCATGCTTTCTACTAGCCATATTTTGCAGATGAGTTGATGCATACACCCTATCAGCTCATCGCCGCCGGTCTTGAACAATTCAGCAGGCAGGCCATCGGCACCAGCCGCTTTGTTGTTCTTAAGTCGTTGGATCACAACTCGTACCGCGTCATGGCTAGGTGGTGGTACGTCCACACCATCGTCGTTGATTGGTGGCATCGGGTTAATTTCTCCAAAGGCGGGATTGGTGGAGTCATCGCCAGCAAGCAGCTTGGAAAAGTGTTCCCTCCATAATCTCAGTGCACCCTGCGTATCCGTAACCAGATTTCCATGTTCATCTTTACAGGTTGATGCTCCGGGCTTGAAACCTTGGGTCAGACGCTTGACTTGTTGGTAAAATTTTCGAGCATCATTCCTGCCCCGTAACACTTTGAGTTTCTCACGCTCGTGCCTTTCCTGCTCTCGTTTCTTGCGTCTGAAAAGGCGCCTCTCATCCTTTCTCTTTTCCCGGTAGTTTTCGTGCACGGCTCGCGTTGCTGCTGACTGCAGGGTTCTTTTGTAGGCGGCGTTTTTCAGAAGAGAATAGCTTTGTTTTAATTAAGAAATATAAAAATTTTTTATACGCGACTATATAATTTTAAGTAAAATTTAAATTATTGCAAATTATTTTCGTTTCATAAGCGTTTGCGTTGATCTAAATCATGGAGCTCGTTTGGCTCTTCCAGCTCTTACAAAAATAACAAAAAATATTGACCTCATCTCGAGCGCCTTTCATTATTCGAGCAAAATCATTTTGGTCCGCAATCACCGCATGTATTTTGTTCCTTTAATTTTTTCTTCAACGCACTTTATTGTTTGTGTGATTTTATTTTCATGTCATTTGCGCCTTCAGCTTGAGATTGCCGCTGCTTTTTAAAAATTTCCATCAATGCTAGGAATTTTTTCGCAAAATGTTTTTGAGTTTTTTTTTCCAAATTGATGTTGTAGCTGCCAGCTTGCAAACAACTTTTTGTGCGCATCTCTGTATATATGGGGAAAAATTTGCCAAATGTTCCAGCCCAAAAAACAAAGTTGTCTCATATTACCGAAAATTGTGCTAATTGGATATTACTTCTCACACCAAAAATTGATTCTTTAGAAAAATATAGACTAAGGTAGATTGTGTAGAATTTTTGTACTTTCCTTGTAAAGTTTTATCTTCAAAATTTTGTCACTTTTTTCCGGATGCATAAGATAAAATTTTTTCTACAACGTTTTCCATAGGATTTTCTATGAAGTTTCAGTGAGTTACAACTATTTTTCAAAATAAAAATAAGTGATTTAGATTAATTTAATTTCTAAGCAAAATTGGATACTTTTTTTATAAATAATTTTAGAAGAAAGGTTAGCTTTTTCTCTATAAGATCACCAATTTTGAGAGCGAAAATTTCCTAAGAGTGAATAATCAACCGACAAATATCAAAATGCCCCAAATATCAGCTTTTATCACTTTTATCTTTTAAACTATCAATTTTCAGTAAAAATTGCAGAGTAAAAAGTTCTAAGATGTGGACAAAATATTCAGAAAAACCATTTTTTGCTGCAACAATTTTTTACAATGACGTCATGATATTTTTTCTTGACTAATTTATTATAAAAAAAAAAAACATAAAATTGCTCAAAAAACACAAAAAATAAATTTTTTATAAGTCATTGTGACATTTTGTTGTTTACTTTCTTACTAAAATTTGCATATTTCAATACCATGTATCAGTAACTGCTTATTTGCTCTGTTAAAATTGATGTTTGTGAACATTATGTATCAGTAGTTGCTTACTTTTCTACCAAAAATCGTTTATTAACATTTCATGTAACAATATTTGTTTCCTATTTGCTGCAATTTCTTTTTAAAAATATCATGTGTCAGAGTTGTTCACATTTTGATATAAGTGCCAATAGTTGTTTACTTTTTTGATAATTAAATTAATCAGTATTGTTGTTTACTTTTGTGCAACAATTTATTGCATGCTCAAGTTGTTGTTTTCTTTAATGCTTTGATTTGTGCAACACAAATCCATTAAATAAGATCTTTTACTTAACGTGTTACAATTTTATTTGAAATTACTAGCTGTTTACTTTTTTGTTACAAATTGTATATAGAAAAACATGTTGATACTTGTAACTATTTCTGTGCTATAATTAATGTTTTATGAAAATTCAGAATGCCTTTATCTGCTAAAATTTTTATTTAAAAGTTATTTATAAACATTTGTTGTTTCCTTTTTTATGACTGACCTTTAGTAGTAGTTGTTTACTTTTCTACAAAAATACCTATTTTAGATATTCTGTGCCTGTGTTGTTTTTTCAAATCTTTTCTTTAATATCACTTGTATTAGAAAAATCTATTTACCAGAAGTTTATATTAAAAAATATCATGTTGCTATAATTATTTATTTTTTTTTTTAATTTTTGTTTACTTTATCATTGTTTACTTTTTCGCTGCAAAATGTGTCTTATAAAAAAAAACACGCTTCAGTTGCTTTCGCTTATAAATGTTTATTTTTTTGCTACAGCTCGTTTGTCGAATTACCTTGTTACCAAGTTAAAATATATCCACCTCAATAATACAAAATATTATTGTAATTTACTCTTATTTTTTTCTAAAGCCAGAAATTTATTTTTAAGTTTTTGCTAACGATTCGCAAACAAAATTTGTCTATCAAGTAAACATTTCATAAATCTATTGATTTTACTATCAAGGGCAAACACAGCAAGTAAGCACCATTAGTTTCTTGCAAATCTGTATGATACCACATATGAAGCAAAAATAATTGAAATTTCGAGTGCAACATTTAAACAAAGTACACCACAAACAATTTAAAATGAAATCGTATGCTTAAATTGTTTTTCAAGAAGATTGTTGTGCTAAAAAGTTATCTCACACACAAGCATACTAAAAAAAAAAGTATGAAATTTTATTTAGAAAGTCCTTAATGCCTACATGTTATGAAGTGTTAAATTTTTCCCCATTTGATTAAAAAACCAATTTTATTGAAAGCAACATCAAGTATTTACATAAGTATCGAAAGTCAAAATTCTCATTTTGAAAAAAATTTTATTAAATATTGAATTTGTGATAATTTTCTGGCAAGAATTTTACACTTTTTACATTTGGGAGCAAAATGTAGGATTTTATTAGAAGCAATAATATAATGCAATTCCAATGATCATGTTGCTTAAATTGATTTATTGATAAATGAGTGCTAAATTGTTTACTTTTTTGTTATAAATAATATACTGAAAATCTAGAAATGATTGTTGTTTATCTTTTGTTTTTGTTACAATTTTTTTTTGAATATATTATATCGCACCGTCAGAACAAGAGGGCCGCATCTCAAAATTTTAAGTTTCGAGAAAATTGAGATTAAAGAACTCTAAAATTTTCCACTGAATTTGAAGACAGCCATATTTATAGCTATGACAGTCTTGAACTGAAATACTACAAACTTATTTCACAAATCTATAGAGTAACATTGACTTATTTGGGGATGTGGCAGTGTTGTAATTATTTCGATTGAAAATATTTTTGTTTGTAAGAACTATACCGCCTTGTTTTGATTTGCTACTGTAAAAACTTAAAAAGAAGATATTTTAAAATATCGTTTCCGATTTAAGGCTTTGTTGTTTTAATTGTTTTTTCTTTATTTTAACAACAAAATATTAATATTTTGAAATGAGGCGGTGTTGTTTTGTTAAGAAAAAATACAGAACAAAATATCCCTTAACTAAAAATGCATTTTAGAAGTTATTAATTGAGCTAAAAATATGGTGATAAGACTAAAATTAAGATCACATAATGAGCTATATAGTAGTATACATATCTCGAAAACTCGTTATTTTGATTTGCGGCCCTTTTGTTTTGACGGTGCGATATGTTAGTAGTTGTTTACTTTTTTGATACAATTTGTATATGATAATACCAATAACTAGTGTTGCTTATAAAAAAATAATGTGGCTGGAAGTTATTTACTTTTTCGCAATAAATTACGCATAAAAAGGTCATATATCAGAAATTGTCTACTTATTCGCAACAAGTTGTTAGCAAAAAATCATATTCTGGAATATATTTACTACTTTACAGTAAGCTATGTATACAAAAACCATTTACCAGAAGTGTTTACTTTTTTGCAACAACTTTTACATAGAAACTTACATAGAAACTTATGTGCTAGATGTTGTTTACTTTTCTGCAGTAATTTATGTATAAAAAGGTCATGTACCAGAAAATGTGTACTTTTTTACAAGTTGTATTTAAAACAGTCATGTGCCGGATGTTGTTTATTTTTAGTAATAATTTATGTATTATAAGATCATTAACCAAAAGTTTATATTTGAAAAGTAAATGTCCGGAATCTTATCATTTTTTTGTATTGAAAAAAAAAAAAAAATTCATTTACCAGATGTTGTTTACTTTTTTGTAATAAGTTATATATGAAAAGATCATTTTCCAGAAGCTTATATTAGTAAAGTTAATGTTCAGAAGTTGATCACCTTTTTGCAACAAGTTTCTTATAAGATTAATCATGTGCTAGAAATTGTTTACTTTTTTGCAATAAGCTATTTATGTAAAGATTATGTGCCAGTTTTTTTACTTTTTTGACACAATTCGTGTAGAAGAGTAAAGTACTAAACAAAAAAGCGATAAAAATAGGCAAAAAACTTTTGTCTAAAATAATAAGAGATCAAATCCTAAAAACAAAAACCCCAACATCCACTATAGAAAGTATATTTTTGCAGTTTTTTTTACATTAAATTTTTCTGGAAAAAATTGTCTTTAATTGTATTGGCTTACAAAAAGTCTGTTTCAAAAGTGTGTAACATTTCGTTTTATTTATCAACTAAATTCTGTTTTGATTTGGCGTAAACTCTACTTTCTATAAAAATGACTCATGTAACAATGTCATTGTTTATATTATGACATATTGCCTAAAAATGTACTTGATTTTCAACTATTTTTGTATTAAATATACACTAAAGATACTCGTATTTCTAACATCAACTGTTATTACTTGCACAAAGTTTGTATAAAAAATTTTAAAATTCAAAACACGTTGCTGTGCAAACATTTGGTAAAACTTTTACTTTTATTTTATATTCACTTGAAGCTATTTTTTTTTGTTTAAATTTTTCAAAGAGCGTTGTGTTTCAAATACTTTGCCCAAAAAACTATGAAAACGGATATGATTTTCCTCTTCCGGCTTACCGGCATGGCATTCAAGCTGTTAATGAGGCATGAAAAAGGTGCACGCGCTACTGCGTATCTTGTGATGCGTACAGTGAAGCGCCCCCTGTTGTTGAATTTGTAAAGCTGCTTTTTATGTCAAAGAAAAAAAAAATGAAATTCTCAAAAATCTTGAAACTTTACAGAATGATAATGACTTTTGGTGCACTGATTATACTTTCACTTTAATGTTGGGATTTTTTTACTTTTATTCAATTGAAACAAGTGTTATGTGAGATTATTCATTGATTCTATAGAATAATTTGTTTTGTAGAACTAAGTGAATTTTTTGTGGAGAATTCTAATGTTTCTTTAGGTTTTTTCCAATTACCCTTTGAACCTAGAAAAAAACTGAATAATTTCTTATAAACACATGTGTGCAGCTTAGTTTTATAACTTTTTAGTATAACGTTTTGAATTTTTTGATTATATGGGATTATATTTTCGAAATTTATCATAGTTTGGTCCAGAGCTTGCCTTAATTTATCTATAAAAAGATCATGTACCAGAAAATGTTTACTTTTTTACAAGTTGTTTTTAAAACAGTCATGTGGCAAACGTTGTTTACTTTTTATTAATAAATTATGTATGAAAGATCATTAACCAGAAGCTTATATTTGAAAAATTAATGTCCGCAAGTTGTTTACGTTTTTGCTAAAAGTTTTTTATAAGAAAAATCGTGTCCTAGAAATTGTTTACTTATTTGCAATAATCTGTTTGTATAAGGATCATGTGCCAGTTGTTTACTTTTTTGATACAATTTGAGTAGAAGTGTATGGCACTAACTTAACTGTTTTTAGTATTAGGGTAGAAGTCGGTTGCACCACTTTTAAAAAAATACTTCAGTATAACGTTTTAAAGTTTTACTCGTGTGATAGATGCCACGCCTTTTATTCAAAATATGTTTACTTTATCCTGATGCTAGGTGAAATAATTTCTAGTATATGTCTGAAATTTTATTGAAATACCTTGAATAATTTTTTTAGTAGAGCGTATTAAAATTTTATTTTTTTCATTGGGTGGTGCCACGCCTACTTACGAAAATTCACCTAGTTCATTCAATCCAACTTTTTGTGGAAAAGTTGGCTCATTGCCTCAAATAATTCTTTCAGTATAACGATTTGAAGTTTTTATTGCTATGGGATGCGCCACGCCATCTTGTCGAAATTTACCAATTTTTTGTCTAGAACTTGTCCGAGTTAGTCCAAGTTTTTGTGAGAAATTTTGTGACACTATATCTAATATCTCTCTCCCATGTAGCGTTATAAATGTTTTATTTGTTTAAGCGTAGGCGTGTCCGGCAATCGATTTTGCCCATTTTTAATTTCAAGAAGCTTGCTTAAAGGTGTGGCCTATGTACCGAATTTCATTCAATTATCTTGCATGATTTACCTGTAGTTGTGATTTCTACAGACAGGCAGACTGATACATAGACTCACGGGCATGGCTAAATCAACTCAAGATGTCGCCGTTCTCTGATTTTGGCTGTAAACTTTGCTACTGCAAATTTATCTCGCTGAAATTTATCATTATGTGTAGAAAAATTATCAGCTGTCCTTTCGCTCTTAATCACAAGATTTTTAGTTAAATAAATGATTTTTGTGGTAAAATTTTATAAATATTTATAAATGTGTACCCATTCTGACTCCTTTAAATTATTAGAATAAAAGATTTTGCAATGACGCACAGCTGATATCGACTTATGTATTTAATTCTTTTTGCTTCTCTTCATATTGCTACAGTTTTATTCGTTTTTGCATTTGGGGTTACAGCTGCATTTTGTTTACTTTGCAGCAGCAGCAGCAGCAGCATTGGCATATCGAGTATGTTGACACATTCACATTGAGCCAACTTTATTAAATTTACATAATTCGCTGTCGTCATCATTTTTTTCTTTTTTTTTTTATTATGCTCTTACCACTGCTTTGCTTTCTGTAGAAATAATAAAAAAAAAATGCGGTGAAAGCATGCATTGAAGCTTCATCGCCTTGGCATAAATCAGAAAACTGTGAAACGTAATAAAAGTCAAATCTGTAGAAAAGAAAGAAAGAAAAAAAAACTTGGCATCATGTTGTCTATACTCTGGTGTTGTATCTCGTTTTGCTCGTCGTTTTGTGGTTTGATGTACATACTCTTAAGCTCACTTTGCACTTTGCTGCAGCACCCTATAGGAAAATGTTGCATGTGCTTTCAATAATAGATGTTTTCTGCTTTAAGCCGATTTTTTAAAGTCAAGGATGCAGCTAAAACTGAAATAAAAATAACAATACATTTTTTTTAAAAATTTCTTAGATAAATTCTATGTTCATTGCTATGCTCAGGGATTCTCGTAGTAAAATAACATACAAAAGTTACGTTTATTTAACGAAATCATCAAAAAAAATAACAACTTAGGAAGATAACAAGATTTTTAAAATGGTTTTAGGTCAACTAACTGTTAATTAACGGTTACTTTACTGTTTATTAACGGTTAGTTAACTGGAAGATAACCAATACATAATTAATGTATGTCTCTAAAAAATGGTTAGTTGGGATTGGGAGTAACATTGAGCTGCCTGGTTCGGAGTTAGCGAATCTCTTGTTAACTCTTTAGCAATCTAAATGGTTGAATGTCAATGAATAACCCACCAAGGCAAGGTGGGTCAAATAAATACAGCAAAGAAAATACAAAATAAACTTACTGATTTGCATTCTAGAGACAAACTTTCGAAGGCTTAAAGAACAAACTGTTTTAGTGTTCGGATGCTGTTCACAAGCAATACATTAAATGGTTCCATTTTAAGAACCTACCCGCTTATGACTTAATTCTTCAATGGTCATTCATTTCCTGCTGAGTTTCTCTGTCGTAATGCTCGTCTCGTCATCGAACGTGTTTGTTGATTTTTAAAATTTTCATAACAATTGTGTAAATGTTTGCATTTTCATAGTGAATCGATCCGCAAAAGCTGCACGTGATATCGTATCATATTCATATCGTACGGGATTTTCCAATCATTTCCATTTTGTTGTAGCCATTCTAGTTGTCGTCTTCGTATTTTGTTGCGTTGCGTTGTTTTCGACACTCAGTTCAGTTTTACTTTGCTTTGCTCTGTTTGTTAAAATTTACATAAAACCCAACAAGAGACGGGATGTGATTTGAATTTTGATTTTGGTAAAAAAAAAACCGAAGCGCAGTTGGCTTCATTGATTTTTGTCAATTACAGTAGCAGCCGCAAAGAAAATAGGAAACGATTTGAAAATGAAAAAAAAAAAAAAACAAAAACAAATATTTTTTTTTTATAAATAATAAATGAGGAAATCGTTGTACTAGAAATGTAAATCAGCGCATAAAAATAGAGATAGACAAACAGGCATGGTACATGTAATGTGTAGTCACCAAAATTATTTTTTACTTAAAGTTCTATTGATTCTGCTTTAAATAGCCAGTTTTCTGTAAATTTTCATAGAATATTTTTTTGTAAATGCATAATAGTGGGCTCTGGGAAACAACTCAAACGGTTAATGCTGTAATTAACTATAAATTTGCAAAAGCAGCGTGCTTTTTGTTGCATAATTTCAGGTAACAATGTGTCGAAACTAACACTGATAGCTTTTTCGCCTTGTTCTCTTATTTGCATATTCTCAAGTTTTTTTTTTATTTTTTTCTTAACTCAAATTAATTGCACAAAAACTTTCAAAAAAAATTTAATTGTTTATACAACTTCTGGCGAAGCAACAAAAGGCCTAAAAGCACACTATAAAAAAACACAAAACATACAAACCGTGTGATTTCCAACGTTACTGTGGTAAATTGTTTTGTGGTGTTTTAATCAACTACATACAAACGTACGTAACGCAGCGTGTTCTATATGCGTGCACACATACAAGCGTATACCAACTTACACGTGGAAAACTTAATAAAAATGGCTTCATTAACACTCAATTTGCGGTTCGTTGAACAGCATCAAGTGTGAGTGCGCGCGCTTATTTTAATTGTGCGAACCGAGTCGAAGGAACACAGCCAGACGGACAGAGATGAACTCTGCCGGATGAAAATACATTTGGCCTCACTGTATAATCAAGCAGGCATTCAGACTAACTGCTGCTGTATGTAGTTGGTGCTATTTGCCAACAATAGCTGCAAAATTTAAAATGCAGCTGTATTGAAGCGTACTGCGTATACGTTTGAGTGATTGTATTCGTTTATGCGTTTATTAATAGCGAAAAAATTTACAGAAAGTTTAATTGCCTATAAATTGGTAAGAATTGTTGGCAGGAAGCTGTAATTTAACAATTACGTATTTAAATGTTGAAAAGCACAATGCACGAGTGTAGTGGCTTAAAGAAAAATCAACAGAAATTAAAGAAAATGTTGGGCTCAATTAAATTTTATAAAATTCTACGCTTAAATTCTTGAGAAAATTAACTCAAAACTTGGGGCAGTTGACATTGTGATTATTCAAAAAAAACAAAAAAAAATTTAATGAAAGTTATGCAATTTTTTTTTTTAAAGCAATGACAGATATTGATTTTCTTTAAAAAAAAGGGCATCCAAACATTTTAAAAAAACAATGTGTGGTATTTTTTGGTCTCATATTTTTTGAATACATGTCACCTCTAAGCAAATATTATATGATGTGTTTTATTGGCAGTTGGAGTAACTACCTACACAAATTTTTCTAAAAAGTAAAAATAATTATTGAAAACTTATAATTTATATAGTTTTGAGCAAAAAATAACCTTAAATTTTGGGAAACTATTAAGGCAATTTTGAGTGATTTTGCAAATAGTTCTTGGATGATTGATCTGAGAAAAAAAGCCATAAGCTATTAAGAATAATAAAAATTTTAAATAAAGGCGTGACAAAAGACTACTGGTTCATGTTTGAATTTTTTTAAAAGAAAATTAATTTAAAAAATTTCTTTAGTAAAGGAAAGATAATTACTTCTCAAATATTGCATGTAATGAAGATTTTCACGTGCAAGGTTTTTAATAGTTTTTTGGAAAAGTTTCGTTTCTATGTAGAAATGTTTTGAGCTATCCGGTGTACAAAAAAGGATTTTTTTTCAAGTTTGACGCTTTATTGTAAAAAATTTGTATCAAATTTATTTTTCGAAGTATTTTCCACCTCTAGCCAATACTTTTTCCCATATTTCTCGCAATTTTTGGATACTATATCTAAAAAACGATATGTCCTTTGATGCAATTCACGAAGCGATCCAATTTTGGAATTCTTCAAAAGAGTAAAAGTGCTGATCCTCAAGGGCATGCGTCATCGACGAAAACAAATAGTAGTTGAAGGCGCAATATCTGTGCTATACGGCGGGTGGTGTATGTTTTCTCATTTCAGCGTTTCAAGGTATGTCTTGGCCGGATACGCAACATGTGGCCGAGCGCTGTCATGCTGAATAATTACCTCTTGTCATACCTTTGCTCGTATTGTGGCTGTTTTTGCTTCAATACTCGGCTCAAACACATCAATTGAGTTCTATAGAGTTGTCCTGTGATGATGCTCAATTGGTCTCACCAAAAACAGAGCATGACCTTGCCAATTTGAATATTCGGCTTTGGCGTCGATATTGGCGTATGGCCGGCCGCCTTGTATGATTCTGTGCGCTTGGCGTTATCGTAATGAACACATTTTTCATCACCAGTTACAATGCTATGCAAAAATCCCTTCTCTTTTTGCCGTTGGAGCAAAAAAGTAAACTTTCCCACAAATTGTGTTTTGTTGACCTAATGATGAGGCTTCAAAATGAAGTTAGTTGCAACATTGTCCGATTCGATTTAAAACCAGTGATGCCATCTCAAAAAAATCGTTTAAAACTTTTTTGTACATCTGATAATTTTTCAATATTTTTTTCAGTCTTACTTAAGTTTTGACTTAGATAAATTTGAAGTTTTTTATCTATTTTGTTTTTGCTGACCAAAAATATATGCAAAAGAAATTTTTTCATTTTATTGCTTCTAATGAAAGCGGTTTTTTTTTTTTTAATAAGATCATATAATACTTTTTTGATAATTATTTTACTAACTTAAATGTTTAGTACAGTGTGTGGTATCACCAAAAAAATACATAAAACAAAAACAATACAACGAAAGACACGACTAAAGCTTGTCATAATAGTTTCATTCATTTCAAATTTGAATCATCAGTGACCTTTGAGCCGTTGAGTGAGAATTCTTTTTTTTTGTTTAGGGAGAAACAATTACGACAAAATTATTGATGTCTGATAAAGAAACTATATGACCTCAACAAAATTTCATCAAAATCAAAAAAAAAAGCTAGTCATAATAGTTTCATCCATTGCTAAATTGAATCATCAGTGACCTTTGAGCTGTTGAGTGAGAATTCTTGATTTTGGTTTAGGCAAAAAAAAAATGAACGAAAATGAACTTTGTTCGACAATCACATTTTTCTCCGTCTCTTTTGAGAAGCTGATAAAATATTCTCTGGGAAAAAAAAAATTAGTTTTCATTATGGTTTTTTTTTCGGAACATATTCCTTATATGATTTTGGAGGATTTTCATAATCATTCATAAAATGATGCAAACTAATTGGTAACCTATTCTTGTGAAGATACCGATATATCCGATAACCAGCATACATTTTTTGAAAACATTATCTATACTCTACGAAATACATTCATGCACTCTAACATTGATGGTATTGAGTTATACTGCATGGAATTATCCCTGCTTTTACTGCTGCCATCAAATCAATGCACTCAATATAAAATGCAATTTTCCGCTAATGCAAAAGAAATAATAAATAAAGTTTATACTCAGCTGCTTGATGCTACCGCGCTTTGTAGTCTCCACCATTTAATAATCATCGAATTACCACACTGTAACTCAAAATAATCCCATAAACCTTAAGATCCCACAGTACTTTATCGGCTGCAGTGGCAGTATGAACGCAATTAATGATGATAGTGATGATGATGGCTTAAGCGCGCATCTTGGTATCCTTCAGCTATCGCATCCGTTGGCTAAGCGAAGAAATGTTGGCAAGAACCAACCAACAGTAAGCACGCATATTTAAGATTGAGTAAGCTTTTACGTAAATTAAATGCGTCTGCGTCGCGTAATTTCGGATGCAGGCAGCACGAGTTGAGCAAAAGTGCACAAGTGCAGTCAGGTATGTAACTAGTTTTTCCTTTTACTGCGTGTCGAAGGAAACTAACAAAAAATGCTGAAGAATTTTAAATTTTAAAAGCGTTGCGTGGACGCTATATAGCAGCAAAGCAACGCATTCGGTAGCAGCAATGCGCAAATTAACGAAAGTGGCAAAGAAGGATTGCTTGCAAGAATTACACGCATATTATCCTGATTATCAGCATGAGGCGAGGGAGAGAGAGAAAGAAAGAGTGAGAGATGTTTGACCTTTAAGGTCAATGTCTAATAGATAAGCAAATCAATGGTGTATTGCGTATTTTGAGCGTTACCTTACATTAACAATAATGCAACATTTTTTAAAGATCTCACAAAAGAATGCATCATTTTGACGAAATCTGATGCCGTTCAGAGCAACGCAGATAAGTTGTTATCATATTTTATAGGTACAAAATGTTGCAGATCATAACTGCATAAATTTTTCCAAGACCCTGTACGCCACCATTGCTCTATACGGGCACAATCGATTGAAAATTTCGTGTGAAGATTTAAAAGCTGTAAATTGTGAGTATGAGTTGATTGAAGTGTTGAGTTGAATCGAATAGAATCGAATATATGAGTATGAGTTTGATGATGAGTATGAGCATGAGTATCTATGAGTATGTATTGAGTATGAGTATGAATTGTTGAGTGGAATCGAATCAAATGAATGAGTACAAGTAGGCGTATGAGTATGCATCGAGTATGAGTATGAATTGTTGAATTGAATCGAATGTACGAGTATGAGTATTAGTATGAGTATGAGTATGAGTATGAGTATGAGTATGAGTATGAGTATGAGTATGAGTATGAGTATGAGTATGAGTATGATTATGGTTATGATTATGATTATGATTATGATTATGAGCATAAGTATGAGTATGAGCATGAGTTGAATTGTACCGAATGTATCAGTTGAATGAATTGTTGAGTTGAGTCGAATTGTTGAACCGAATTGTTAAGTTGAATTGAGTTGAATCGTTGATTTTTTCCCAGTTTTGTTTTGGTGAAAACAGTGGATCCCTTAAGGCCAGGACTTATGAAAACAATCACATAAACAATCACAACTTTAGCCAATTTCTTCTTTTGACAATACTTATAAGCAGTAGCCCAGGTAATTGAATATTTGAAGCGCATAAATGCAATAAAATTGATTAAAGATTAAAAATCGTTCAAACACGAGCAAAATATACGTAAGGCAAAATAATTGAATTTATTTACTGCTTTCCTACGAATTCTATTTTTATAGGCAATAATTCTTTATTTGCTAGAACATATAAAAAATTATTTTTTTTTGCAAAAAAAAAAAAAAAAATCACACATAAATTCCGAATAAGCCATGGTGGTTAAAAATACATAAAACTAATCGAACATTATTCACACAATGACACCCGCAGTGCGGCACCAACTTCACGATGCACACGCATATAACAGCTCAATCGAATGCAACAGTTTCCGGTTCCGGCAGCTTTGCTGTTTGTGTGTGATAAACGACGTTTTCCCTTATGCATGCGAACTTTTATAAACTTTTGAAGGGGAAAAAAAAGCTGCAGCCGATAAAAAAAAAATTAGAAGAAACTGTGAGATTTCGCTCAATCTGGAATAGTCTTGGTAAAAATATTAATAAAAGTAGCAACTAAGGAACTCAAGTGTGTCTAACATTGCTATATCTTAAGACTTTCAAATGTATTTAAATGAATTTCAATACAAGTGGTTTATCAACAGTTTATTTTTAAATACAGTTTACATAATGTAGGGTAAAAAAAATACACTCAATATTTTTCCCACACTTCAGCAAATACCCAATAAACTTTAAGTTAGAAAGTGCTACAGAAAAGAAATAAAAAAACATTTATTGCTAGAGGAAAAATCTTGCGACAAACAAAAATATGAAAATCATCCAGGGTTGCACGCATACCCGCAGTCGAATGCTACTTGAAGATGGCTACTGCTTAGCACTATTTTAATGAACCGCAAGCAACTTTGAGAAAAAGTGTTAGGAGCAGGAAAAATGAAGCAGCACAAAAAGAACACTAAACACAAAAATTGCAAAAAAAGTCATAGTGACAGCAGTGAGTTAGCGAAAAAAAATAAAACAAGTTTATAAGAAGGAAAAATTAACCCTTGCTATGCAATATATAAAATGGCTGTGATATATATAGGAAAGGGACTATATCACATATTGCTTAAGTTACTAAATGGATGATATATTTTCTGCTTTAAATACAAAGTAAAGGGCATGAACTGAATTCAAAAATATGCCCGTATGCTCTTAACTGACGTGGACGTCTTATAGTCTGTAAACGCTGTCGCATTAAGCTACATACAACAGAAAAAAACTTCGAGTGGCGAATTAAGCTCGAAAAAAAGAAACCTTGTAAGCAGCATATCCAAAAGAAGGACATCTTCAGCAGCTCAAAAAAGCCAAATATCGAATTGTCCGGAGAAGTTATTCCCTTTAAAGGTTTGGTAATTCGCTGAAAGCTTTTACAGCTTGGATGAAGTGCGCCACCACAACCAGCATATTCTTAAATCTGAAACTTTTGGATTAATTAGTACTTGCTTTGGTGTCTACAAAATGTTTTTAATGGCAAAATCCTTAATTCAAATGAGGATGTCAGAAATGACTTCAAAAAGTTTTTCCCAGAAAAGATTAGAAGTTTTATGAGCGTGAAACCATGCTACATAATTCGTGATTCGCTATGGACCTGAAGCCCATGCTTGTGATAGTAACTGAGTGATAACAATTGATCATATCATATTCTTATAGATCAATTAATTAAATAAGTCAGTGGTGGGCATCGAAATCTAACAAAAGAGCTGAACAACAACATCAAGCAACAACAGACAAAACTTTAAAGTTTTTTTGCTTTCATTTCCAAATTTGTCAACAGCACAAAAAGAAAACCCAAATTGCTCTACAAACTAAAACAATTGCTAAATTCGTCAAGACACAATGCGGCGCCGTCGCTTATGCCTTTGTATTTTGTTTTTGTTTTCATTTGAATTCACGTCAACGCTGTGTCTCGATAGCGTTAAAATTCTGCAAATTTTTTTTCGCTTGCATGTGCGTCGAATAACGGAGCGGTGCACTACGTGCCCACCACTGTCCTAAGTAATAATGACAAACGAAGTCTGAAGTATAGCTCTGATGCTTTCAATCAAGGCAAAAATTACGGTGCCTTCTTTTCGCGAGTGCAAAACAGCGGTCACAGAAATACCAAATGGAATGAAAATTGAGAAAGTTAAAATGCTCACACTGAAACAGATGGAAACAGTACATTAGGGTGTTAACCAACAAAGAAGAAAAGTCACGTCAACGTAAGATAAAGGAAGATAAATAAATACTCTCTGTCTAGTTCACCACAGGATTTTCCGTTGTAAGGCACAATTGAAAGTAAAATTTTCTCATAAGACGAGGAACCTTTTATGGTGACAC
Organism: Tricholauxania praeusta; assembly: GCA_949775025.1. NCBI lineage: Eukaryota > Metazoa > Arthropoda > Insecta > Diptera > Lauxaniidae > Tricholauxania > Tricholauxania praeusta. The sequence continues at coordinate 116,374,676 of OX459031.1, read as the reverse complement.
CAACCACTGATGTTCAGCCTGAATCGTCAAGAGAAAGAATTTTATTTAAGCTTAAATCTTAGCGGCCTTAGATAGGTGTCAGCTGAATATTATTGACTCCTTTTTTGATTTTCCAGGCCACAATGGATGCACTAGGTATCACCATAGCCGAATGTCAATGAGTCATTCATTCAAAGGGATTGATCACAAATGCGAAAGCAAAAGACTGAATCCGTAAAAACGGATTTTCAAGATCATGGCACTGTTCGTTGGAATGGGAATCTCTTTTCCAAATTGAACGTCAAAAATTCTTGAGAAGAGCGGCTATCTGTGTTGACTTCATTTGATGATAAAGAATAACTTTTTCTTGTCTCAAAACAAAAGATTTCTGCTGGTGAAGAATAAATCTAAATATTGGGTACCAATCAGACTTGTTGTATAGTTTTTGTATAGTTTGACATCAAGACTTTAAGGTCTTTTGTAGTAATGCTGGAGAATTCTGTTCGTTCCTAGGCGGATTTTGCTAATATTTTCATCTCAGAAAAATATCCTTAGCTCAATGTCAATTAGTGTTTTTTGGCATCTCATACTAAGCTTTCATTACAAGGTAATAAGTAAGATAAATTATTGTTACCTTCTTACCAAGAATGTTTCAATATATAGGCAAAAAAACAAAATTGAAACAATATCACAAAAGTTATATTTGCATCAAATAGGTTAACCAAAAAGTTGCATAGCAAAAAAAAAAAGCCAGCAGAAAATCCAACTGCTGCACTATAACATGCAAGGAAATGGTAATTCTTCAAGCAAACGGAAGTTGCAGACCACTTTCACTGTTTTGACGCCATTTTTCATTTTCACAAACGCAGCACCACAAGAGAGAGAGAGAACGAAAAAAAAAACCAGGAAATGAATGAAAATGCAAAAAGGAAATAAAAATAATAGAAAAACTTAAAGCGACATAGTTGGCATAGCATGAACTGACTGGCATGGCATAAACTTTGTTACCGACGCTTGGGCATTCAATTGATAGGCGGCCATAAATCAATGCTAAGTGGTGACATTTATTTAAACTTAATGCAAACGATTTGACGTTAAATACATTTTGATTATGTCCGACAAACATATTTGACACAGCCATCTATTGCTTAAGCATTTTAGGAAATTAAAGAATATTAGCCATTTCTGATAAATTTCAATCAGTGCCTAAGAGTATGCAATATAAATATATTTTTAGGCATTTGTTTTGACTAAATTGCATTTGTTTGGAATGAAAGGCAGCAGATGTAATTTTGCGTTTCATAGTGAAATTAAACGTAGCATATCTCGTTTCTGAAAAGCTATACCAAGCAAAATACGACAATAATGCGGTTATGCATAGCAGCATATTTCACCATAGCACAGTTTTAGGCGCTCATTTTCAACTCAACTTTGTCTGAAAGCTTATTATTTCAACAAAATCTTGCATATACGCTTCTTGCCGTTGGCCACGATGACAGCAACAACAACAATTACAATAAAAATTTCTAAATAAGACCCTGCAAAATGTTCAATGATCGAGTTTTTAATTTGTTTAATTGAGCAAACGCTCATATTGTTGATTTTATCAAATGATTATTGATATTACTGCTGATGATTTTATTAATAATGATGTTGGTTATATAAAATTCATAATATTGTAGCGCTTTTCTATCATAGCTTAACTATGCTCCGCATAACTTCAAGTACGTACCACCAACTCGCATAACTTTCGAGCTTAAAATTCAAATTTAACTTGGGAAAAGTTGATTTCCTCGCGGGCAACAATTGCAAACATCTTCTGCTGCTGCGACTTTATATTTGTTGTGGGTTATTGCTGTTGTTTTCAATATAGTGGTTGCTATTATTGTCGAAATTTTGTAAATAAAGGGTATTTACAAAATAATCTACAAAAATAAAAAAAAATAAAAACCGAAAATTGATGAAAGCAACACAAGTAAAATGGCAAAATGTAAAACTTTTTTTTTGTTCCTTGCATAGCATAGTTTAAGGCGCTCAACATGAATGCAACACTAACTTTTAACTCTCTTCTTCTATTTTCAACAAGTCCACAAAATCAATTTAGTTTATCGAGCAAACTTTCACAGTTATGATGATGAAAAGATCCTGCGGCCATATCGATTTCACGGTTACTTATGCGGAAATTGGTTGTGTTGCAAAATAAGAGCGTTGGCAAAATTTCGAACGTAAAGCGTAATATGCATTCAATGCAGCAGCTGGCAATATGGTTATAACAAAAATTATTTAATTTAAATAAAAGAGATTGCTTTTTTTTGCGTTAATATTTTGGTTTTCTTAAAATTGGCTAGAAAAAGTTGACTACGTTAGATCAAAATGCAATGGGGTTGACAAAAATTGGGTAAAATGAAGTGCTGATAGAGTTTTTAATATTAATACATATCACTGAAAAATTCAAAAATTCTTGAAAAATTTTTTAGTTAGAAAAAATATTAGCTATTTTGATATCGATAAGCATCGATCACAAAGCCGATTATTTCTATTTTAAAAAGGCTAAATACATAATGGAAAATCGATCTATCACGTTTGACAATAGTTTAGAAAAAAGATTGTGATTAATGCTGATAGAAACTCCGAAGAAGATGGCACAATCAGCTACTGCTCTCCGCTTAAACAATTGATTTTTATTATTAAATTGAAAAATTGAACAATTATCAGTTGGGATAACTTCATATCATCTTCAACCGTTTGCGTTCTGGTCTACTTCGTTAATAATTCGTTCAAAATCGATTAATTTTCTATGCTTAACAGCTTTGGCATAGATTCGAATACAATGTGAGATACTGCAGTATCAGTTAAATTTAATACATTGGAGGTTTAGTGACTGAATCAAATTTCTCATTAGCTCTCACTCCTAACAAAATTCCTCCAATAACTATTTTATTAATGCAACGTATGCTTTCTGCTTTCAACTGCAACAAATAATCTAAATCATAAGCTGCAGAGATTTTTTTCCAAAAAGCTGTATATAAATTTAGTCCTAGATAGCTAACATTCGTCATCACTCTGATACTTACCTCTCTCGCTGTAACTATCACACCTAGCTACATGTTCTGTCACACCAACTCAGTCGGTGCCGAAAGGTTGCTTGTAGTGGTAGTGCGCAGTTCGTATTTGTAATTAAATATAATTCGTCATTTTGACGAATGGTTAGCTTTTGTGTTATTTTTTCAAAATAAAATTTTTTAGTACTTTCTATTTTATTTTTAGTGTTGATGATTTAAGACAATGGCAAAAAAAATATCCACGCATAAAAAAAAAAAATTTTTTTTTTATTTTATTGTTTAGATGCTGTAAACTTATTTTAATTTTAATTTGTTAATGAAACATTGAAATTATTTATAAGCTTAACATTTTATAAAAGAAAATGTTAATATTTAGTGATAAAAGCAATTAATTCAAAAAATAAGGCACACCTTTAAAATAACAAAAATTGCTGTGTTCGTCAAAATGACGAATAATTAGCTTTTAAGAAGTATAAGATTATGTAAGCTGTCTAGGACTTATAGAAACATTGATATTTCTTCAGAATATCCCTACTATTGTGTTCCTTTTATAGTTGCTGTGCTTGCAATATTAATATTGAAGTTATTCGGTTTTTGACGAAGTCTCTACAGTTTATTGAATGAGACGCGCTAATCGGTTTATTTATAGTTCCATCGGTCTCTTATTTTGAGAAATTTTAAGGCAAAAGAAATTGTTTTCAGTGTACCTGTTTTTGCAAAACACACTCTAAAAATCTCAAACTGAGTGCAACTCTGACTTCAAAGTATTTTCTGCAATATTCAAGTTCAAAAACTCAATTGAGCTTATTATGGTTATGTCGATTACAAGGTTGGTTACGTGAAAATTAGCAATTTCACACAATAAATGCGTTTGGTACTTTGCTGATGTACATTCCATGTAGCATTTTGTAATATAGCAGAAAATAAATTAAATTTATTTGAAATTAAAGAACTTAATTTTTATTTTAAACATTTTTCAGTTGCTGCACAAGATACTGTCAGTCTGTTTGTTTTTTTCTCACTGTCTATTTGTCTGGCTGTCAAACACCCCAACTGTTTGTCTGGCTGTCATTCAAAAAATGTTATCATCTCAAGCTGTCATTATACTGAACATAATAATTCACTGTTTGTTGTGACTTTTATAACTGTGTTGTTTTTGCAACGCAATCCTTTTAAGTTTTAGCCCAACTGGTACTTTGACAGCAGGTTTTGCTTACCAACCGACTTGTCACTTCAGTACACTGGTGTTGTACATTTTAATCTCTGTAATTAGCTACTTATTCAATTCACTACAGTATGTCGAGTGAAATTCTTTAAAAATGAGTGGCTTTGATGCCACTGTTGCTTTGACAATCTCTGTTTTTCCAACCCATTTATTTCGGTTTAATCAACACAATGTTTTGAGCGTCTTAAGTGCTACTTAAAGTTTTGGTTGTCATAGTAAAAACATGACAATTTTGTTATTAGTTTACATTCGTAGTAAGTGCAGGTGTTTGTTTATGTTTCAATTGAAATAACTTAATGAGGAAATTTAATTTAATTAAATTAATAAACTTTAAAATTGACGCCAATATTATTACACAAATTCCAAAATGCCGACAATGTTTCTTTATGTTTTCAACAGCACATATTCTAATCATTGCCTACTTCTGACAACACTATATATTGAACACGCTACATTGTCATGGGGGAGACATCATCATTGTTAGCACTGATCATCATCGTCAAGAGTGCAATATAAATTTTCAGCAGACTCTTAAGCTCTGAAGCGTAAAAGCCACTTTTCTGCCCTGACATTCTATTTTTCTTTTAAGTTTTAGCTTCCTTTTAAATTCGTGTTCCATTTTTTATTATACCCTATACTTTTTTACACACACTAATGCATGGCCATCGTATCAATTGAGTTTAAAACAGCAAAGTCACGCACATTAAACTTTCGCTGTCTGGCTTTTAGTTGTTCCTATTCAACCTACACGGTGGGCTAGAAGTTTTTTGAAATGAAAAATTTTTATTAAATTGAGAATTATTTAATCGAATTTACAGTCATTTGCAGAAACCGATATTCATGTAAAATTTCACAGATCGGTTAATTGGACTTATAAAATTTCACATGAATATCGATTTCTGCAAATGACTCTAAATTTGATTAAATAATTTTCAATTAATTGATAATAATCAGTCGACTAAAAAGAAATTTAATTTATAAAATTTTTATGTTGAGTTAATTTTCTCGTTTTAAAGTAGTATTAAGGGGACGTTCATAAATTACGTGAGGTGTTTTTTTTTGTATATTCGGACCCCATCCCTCCACTTGTGAGATTTGGTGAGTTCTGGCGGGACTTCCCCCTCCCTTCCGTGAGACTTTCCTCATAATGTTTAGATGTAATCTGCCATAATAATGTATACTCTCTGCATTAAAAAGTCGACGTAAGATTCTTATTGATTCCCCTCCGCCTTGGTGAGATTTTGCAGGACCACCTCCCCCCAATTTGACTGACGTAATTTTTGGCTGGCCCCTAAGTAATTATTGCAATTACTATGTATAAAATATTACCTAAGGTCTGAACTAAATCATAAATTTGATTATAGTTTTGAATAGTAATTATTCAAACGCAGTTTCGCTTCACCTTCATTTGTAACATTCGTTTTGTGACTGTAAAGCTCGTAGAAGCTCGAAAGGGTCTCAAGTCTTCAGCAATTTACTTTCGATGCTTTTTCGGTGACATTCCGGTTAGCTTTGATTAAATAAATAAAGAATAAATTGTTCAATTCCCACAGAATTTGAGCTGTGTCTTGAGTTTTACACCAAAATCAGTGCATACCGGGCTGACTTTGTACTTCTCATTTTAGGTCATGCAGTGTTTATTCCTCATCTCAATGTAAGGGAAATATGTAAAAAATATTTATATATTGTTACGAAATTCCTGTCTCTTAGACGATAATTTCGATCTCTTACATTTTTCTGAGTTCGATCACTGGATTGTGTAACAATCAAAAACACACAAGCTTATTTAATTATAAAATGGTTTATTTAATCACAAAAGTTAGTTTTTACACGTTACAATTGTTTATTTCATTAACATTCAAAGTCTAATATTAATCTGGCACTGTATAGAAAATTTACTGTTTTAATTAACTGTATCACTCAAATGTTTCCCTGTTTAAAATCTACTGTTTACTTATGTTACTCAAATTCAACTGTTCTGCTTCACTGTTAGAATTCAACTATGTACGACAGCTCAGATGACAACCTTTTATACTACAGTCATCACTTTCTCGAATAATCCAGTACCTTCTAAATGGCGTATCGACGTTGAGATGGCGTTGTACGACGGCGATAATTTCTCTCGGCTATCGACTTTTATAGTGTACTTACTGCAGGGTCTTTTCGGTTTATTATTTTCAGTACAAAAACTTTACTTTGATGCTAGCTAGTATCGTTTAGTTTTCTTTTGTTGGTTTTTATTTCGAGAATTTTCTGGCGTAAACCAAATTTCGCTACAACAGGATTATAAAAATATTTCAAAAACTTTCGAAATAAGTTTTCTTTACATTTAAATTTTATTGAATATAACTACCGGCCTACCGTGCAATTCTTTGTAATTGCATTTATTGTGCATGTTTTTCAATACATAGTGTAGTTTATCAGAGTTTTGTTAGAAATTTTCTAAGAATTTGTTTGCTGCAGTTTTGTCTTGTGGTCACCAGAGGGTCATAAAATTAGTTTCGCAATTTATTTCTGACATAAGTGCGTGCTTTTTCGTATTTGCTAGCTATATTGTACAAGTTGAATTAAGTTTAATAGTAATAGTCCAAAGAGTACTGTAAGTAACATAAAATGTAAAAGGCATTCAAGTTCATGGCAGGGAGTATAGCCCATCATGATATTTATTTGAATATTGAATATGAAATATTTTGAACTTACTTTAAGTGTGGTTAGCATTCAAAATTTTTAAGAATATATTTTTTATCAAATATTTATTATATTTGTTTTTATTTCAACGAGTGAACAATTAGCGAATATAATTAAATACTAAGAATTTTTTATCATCATTAGCTAACAAACGCGATTGTTTTACGTTCCAAACAATGCAATATTTTAATTATAATGTTTTTCATACCAAAAATAATTTAATTATATTTTTTTGTTGTTTTAACGAGTGAACAATTAGCGAATATAATTAAATTCTATATTAATAAAATGAAATATTACAGTATAAATTACGAGAAATATTGTTAGCTTGGCTCAAACCAAAGTTTCAATCAAAATAAAAATTAAGCGATCGGAGTCAAAGTGTCTTATAAAATAAAATGAGGACAGACATTTTATTTTCTATTGCTTTTTTGCTCTACACATTTCAAATTCAACACACAAGAGCGTTGCCGGTCGATGATGTTAGCGATTCTGTGGCCTCACTTCGCAGTGAAGGTTGCTACCCAGAATGTCCTATCGGTCAAGTGTGCAGGTGCGATGAAATTGAAATTTGCTACTGTCTTATTAATTGAAAGAATCAATATAAAATTCTTCGTATCAAAGATCGCTGATGAGTATTTAATTAAAGATTTCTATTGTAATATTGTAAAATGACAAAACTGTGCAAAATCGTATGGCAAACTTTAAGCGATTACAATTACATGCTGTATAAACAAAATAAATTTTAAACGAAAAGAATCGCTCGAAGTGTTGTATTGTTGAAATATTTCTTAAAGCAAAATGAAAACAAAAACTTTACTTTCGCTTTTATTTTTGCTCAGATCTTTTCAAATTCAATATAAAAATAATATTCCCTATCGCTGTTGTCATCAAGGATCCGTCTTAATATCTAGAAAATATGGAATATTACAGAATTCAGTGAGTGCTAAGGTCAAGAACATTTCACTTGGTTTCTTCTTTAATTAATATCGTTATTGTTGTTTCATTTTGTAATAAAGAGAAGTTACTTATTCATATCGCATTCATCTCAACAAAGTATTCATTAAGGGGTTAAGTCACAGTCGCAGCGTAAAAAATAAAGAAATATTGAGAAATTTTTTCAGAGTTCTTTCGTAATTTTGGAAAATTTAATTTATTGTACAATATTTGTTTAACGAACATATTGAAAGAACTGTTGACTGACAACATTATTGAAAATTCAGTTAATCCTTACAATCCACCATTTCTCGTGTTTCTCTAAAAATCTGCAAATGATAAAAGCAAATTATAGGTAAAAGTAATAAATGATAAGTTTCTTCTGACTTAAATCGATGATTTTTTAGATAAATTGGGAAATTCCAAATACTTCTCAATGTTGAACCTAATCAGCTCTTGCCACTAAATAAACCTAGACAAAGGCTCGTGGATATTGACAGCTTTTGCGACAGGAAGCTTACACTTCAGACGATTACCTTTTTTATTGCAAATATCCTGCAATCACTTTCAGCGAATGCTGACAATTGCTTTAAGTGGTCTAGTCGGAAAAGTGTTTCTTTACATATGTACCGAAATTTAAGGGTCTAGCGCAATTATATTTAGTTATTGCCGTCGCTCCATATAAACCCATCCTCTGTGGGGCGCATTAACGCAAAAGCACTGTGAGTAGAAAAGCTGATGTTAAAATGTAAACTCAAACTTATCTGCCATTCAAATTTTAAAAGGAAATTTCATAGGTTTTGGAATCACTGGCATCACTACCAATAAATATTGCTACTGTAGATGCCCTATGCTGGCACTGATTGAATTTGTTTTCCTTGAATGTTTACGCTTCTATTCTTTGTCAATACGACATTAATTTGGTTGATAAGTTTGTTGATAATATGTCAGATTAAGAGTAAAAAAGTTTCATTTCATTTCAGCAGCTAGTAGCTCATCAATATTTTATAGCGTTGTGGCCATTACTTAAACTTAAATATTTTTGTAGACCATTTATTTTTCAGCAAAATAACATTTAAATATTTAACTGTGCGTACATCATAGCTTGAATATCAAAGAATTAAAACAAACAAATTCTTCGATTGTCATTGTATTAATAGAATTAAACGTTACTCATACGTCATGACTATTGCTTGCATCTTAGTGTGAATAGACAAAAACCTGATAAACATTTCGTGTTATAAATGTAAAGTTTTGGTACTAAATTTATATTCACTCCTATATAGCCTGATGGGAAAAAGTGAGATACATCAAAAAGTCACTTTGGCGATTTTGGTCAAATAACATGTTTTTTCATCTACACTTTGAGTAGGCAAATACCGCAAAAACATTTAAACGACTTAGTCAGTTACTTGACAGCAAACTATTTGTTCGAGCTTATGTTCTGAAAACGTATACGTCGATTGGTATGAACAAAGTTATTTATACCTCTGCTGTTCGTTTTCTTTTATAAAAAATGTTTGCAATTTTTTGTATGTTATTGTTTCGACTATGTCATTTTTTATTAAAAAAATTAAAATTTGAAATATTTTTCTACAACGTATTAATTAATCCTTCAATAACAACTTACATAAAAACAGGTTGTGGCTATCTCAATGTAATAGCAGCAGCTGCTACAATTTGGCAAATTAAATGTTACTGCAGCTTCTCGTAAAACATATGCTACCATAAATAATTCAATTAAATGAATAATTTAGAAAATCATTGCAAGGATGTATGAAATATAATTTAAGTTAAATAAACATAATGAAAAAATAGATTTTAAATAAAAAATTGAATAGTTCTTATGGCAGTCGCGATTATATTAATTATGCAGACACTTTTCTAAAACTTAAGCAAATACAGTTAAGGACTTGAATACCTTTAAGAAACTACCACCAGAATTTTTCGCATTAATTGAGTTGAATGTAAAATTTTAAGTCGTAGCTAGCAGCCAGTAATAGAATCCATATTTTCTTGTTGCCCTCAAAAAAAAAAAACATAAAATTCCATAATTGTGTGTGCTATCAGACATATCGAAGCAATTTTATTGAAGCTAGAAATACTAAAAATAAAAAATAAAGTTACTCATACGTCAGAGTAAAGAAGTACTAAAAATAATAAAAAGTTACTCATACGTCAGAGAAAAAAAAATCTAAATTTCTTTAAATCCTGCACTGCAAAAAATTAACTTACGCTACATTTATTTTTTTTCTGTTGATTTATTTTCCCCAAACCTTCCATTCAAAGCCAATATTTAACGTTTAATATCAAACGCACTGTGCGGCGCCATTCTTGATTACATTTTTGGCGCTCATTTTACAAGTCTTCAACATAAATGACATGAAATAAACGATTGGTGATTATGTGGCGGCTGTCAGCATTTAATCATAACAACACACCAGCACCCTAACAGCAACACAAGAAATGTACACTAAAGAAAAGAAAAATTTCAGGTCAAGTAATAGTAGTTCGAAGTACGAGACCAGACAGACAGCAGCGGCAGCAACAACATAGTCCTTGACAAAATGACAACAATAAGTTTTGGCATATCATTCAAACTGCATCAACGCACGTTTTTCGAACATATAAAAATAACCGCACATATTTTTAGGCGATTTAGCAAAAAATTTTTGGCATTTATGTTAACATTTTTTATATGGCTACTTAAGTGTAGTAGGGATATTTATTTTAACATGGTTGCCAGTCTGGCGTGCTAACGAAATTGTTAAGACGTTTGCGTGTTAAATTTCCAAAAAAAGAAACTTATAGGAAAAAACTTATTAAGATATTTTTATAAATTCTTATAAAGGGAAAGTCTTTCAAATGCAGGCATTTCTTTCTTAATGATTTTTAAAAATATATATGTTGGCAACACTGTTTTTTAACCAACTCTCAAGACAATTCAACGATTAATCGTGATAAATTATGAGCAATCAACTCAGTATACATCAAGCGTGACCAAAAACGTTGACGACAATAGCAAAGTATATAGCTTTTGTTACATTTATTAGGTACTTTGAGTGGGTAGTGCACAGCAACAGTGAGGAACAAAATACTCCAACTACGAGAATATTTCGAAGTGAAGCAGAAAAAACAATAGGATGCTGTGGCGTCGCACGCTACTGTCACCACATAAAGATGGCCATTTTTCATCAATATTATTGAGCACTACACTTTATATTAATATTCAAATAATATTAAAGTTAAGAGACAAAAAAAAAATTTGCGTAAAATATTTGTGGAAGAAATGGAATGAAAAGAGTTTTCGCAATACTTTATATTCAACATTAAATGCTTTAGAAGTTTCTTATTAAGATTATTATTAAAGATCTTCAACATTAATTCACATTATGAAAGATTTCTTTGAAAAATCGCTTAAGTTGTAAAAATGCAGGTAGCTCGAACTTATAATTTTTTTATAAAATATTACGCATACGTCATGTTAAATGAAACAAATGTTTCTTTAAAATTGCAAACAAATAATTTGTGCGTAGCTTTTATTTAAGTTATAGCAGTAACTTAAAGCACTTTATATTGATTAAAAATAATAACTTTAAGTGTCAAGATAAATTAACAACAAAAGAAGACCTAATGTTTATTTCAAGCAGCCACTTCCTTAAATTTGAATTTTTACAATAAAATGCACAATTATTAAAAACATCAACAGCTACCGTGTGAGAACTGTATCGAAATTTGGCTATGAAGGCTCAAAGTTAATGTACTCTTAAAATATTACATTTACGTCATTTTTATATGTTTTTAAAGTGATAGTTTCTAAACGATACTTATTACAACTGTCACAATTTTTGCTTACTGTTAGTTGGGGAAAAGTTAACACAAAAATCTGTAATAAGACTTGACAATAAAATTTTGTTTTTATTAAAAATATTACAATCAATATTTCATAAAAAGGGCTCAATCTGGTTTTTTTTATAACGCATAAGACTGAACATTAATTTAAGGCGTCAGTATCGCTGTTGCTTTTTTAAAGTGCTTTAATTTTTCAAATAATTTTTTTCGTCAAAAAATTAGCACTATGAGTATTTAGATTTTGATTGAGAAGAAAATAATTGTACTGAAATGCATTTTCAGCAATAATCAAGCAATTTGCGCAATACTTACGTGTTATTAAGAAAAAGTGATGAAAATATTTATGCCGTTCAGTTAAATATTGGCGTTAATTCAAATTTATTGATTCCAAGCTATTCTCATCAGACAGGACTATCTGCTTAAAAAAAAACATGGGATATTTTATGGTTAAACATGAGCTTAAATTATCACAAAATTGTTATCATGCAAGAATAAAAACGTATGGATCATCGTAAACGCCACGAAGTTGCTGTTTTTGTCTTCGAGCAACTTGAAAATTATAGGGACTTTGCCAAGAAATTCATCTTCTCTGAAAAGGCGTATTTTCAACTCCTGAAATGAAATGACCATTTGGTTAGTATTATTTATTCCAAATATTAAGAAAAAGTATCGTTACTTGGAAAAAAAAGTGGCACAGATCGATGGTAAAAAATTATTTGTGTCCTGAATTGGAATACATTGATTTCAAAAATATGTGGTTTCAACAAGACGCCATTACGAGACACACAGCTCATGCCATCACCACCGATTTATTGCGTATAATGTTCGAAGGGTTCCAAAATCTTGGGGGATTAGTTAAAGTAATTGGTCTATGCTAGTTAACCAGCAACAATTGATGCATTAAATTTGATCAGTAAATTCAAAATTTGTCATATAAGGCCAGATTTATTGAATAAAACTGTCGAAAATTTGACTCATGGCTTAAGCTTCTCTAAGCAGAGCAATGGCGGTCATTTGATTGGTTTTTTTTTAATCATGAATGCAAATTTCAAAATGAAATATAGATTGTTGCTCTTCCATACTTGAATTTTGTGCCATACTAATTGGAAAATCTTTATGCCGAAATTGCTGCTTTGGGTATTGTGGTTTTTTTTTCCTCTTTCTAAACGTAATATCAACAGTGACCTCATTAAAAATAATGAAAAACTAAAAAATTTTACTGTTATAATAAAATATAATAAAATCAATATCTATCTGATATCAATTATCAATTAATTACATTTTGTGATATAAAAAAAAATGTTTTTATACTCTCCTTTCCTCATTACATAAATTTGGTTTTCAACTATATACCCTTGAAAGCCAAGCAAATACAACTCCAGCACAAAAAAAAAAAATATTAACAATAATACCCCGATAAAAGCTTAAATAGGAATTTTTGTTTCGGTCAACCATAAATTAAAATAAAATAATATAATCGTATTAAAAACAATGAAAATAAAAAACAAAAAATAAAATAAATTCAAAAAACCAATGATAAATCAAAGCCAAATGATTATTTACAAAATGCTCGTATAAACGAATTTATATTGTTGTTGCATTTGGCTAAAATCAATTGCAAATTGTTTTCAAATTACCATGAGCATAACAACAACAACAACAACAACAACAAAAACGAAAAATAAAAGCAACAAAATGAAACATGCCTGACATCACATGAGCTTAACTTGTGCACGCACAAACACATAAAGCATTTGGCATTGCATGATTTAAGGCGAATATGCAAAAGGATTATGATTTCATGTGTGCATGAGGGTTTATTGTGTGTGTGTGTACGTGTGTGTATAGATATGTGTGCTTGTATGCAGCCAAAGCTTTAACGTAGACAAATTCATTTGACAAAATTGGCGCCATTTACAATTGGAATAACAAGTACAATAATTGATTAATTGAAAGAATTAAAAAAAAAAATAAATAAAATAATTTTTACAGCGACTAAACTATTTCAATCAATAAGAATATATGTTTATAAAGGGTGATTTTTTTATGGTGTACAAAATTTAAAGCACATTAAATTAAGTTCGAACACAAATCTTTTACTTCAACTTTAAGAAAGCAAATCCTTTATAAATTTTCTATGCCATTATGGGTAATTTTTGAATTTATCGATCTTGGCTTCATTTACTTATATAAATTGCTCATAGGTTTGTAACGCTTTGGCGCCAAATATACTGAACCGATTTTATAATTTTCTTTTCTAAGATAACATATATGTGCTAAAAAGGTTATTGCAAACTTATCTTTTTACTTTCTTAAGTTTAATATCCTTTTTTATAGGACTAAGTTTTGCAAAAACCTTACACTAAATTGTCGTTTGAGTTTTCGTTGCTTATGCTGCATCTCAAGTTTTGTGGTGTTATTGTTGTTTTTTTTTTCTCACTCATTTCTACCGTTTGTATTTGGGTTCTTAACAAATCTATGCAAAAATGGAAACATATACAGTATAGAAATTTTTACAAAAAGTCACTGATGAAGATAAGCTTTCTTAGCCGACGTTTACGAATTCACAAGCATACTATATTTTACTTTTTGCAGTGACCAGTTACGAATCATAGCAAAATATAAACATATTTTCGAAATTTAATATTTCAATTTCGGTAAAATTTTTCAATTGCGATATCAGATGTGTGAGAGGGTCTTAAATTCAGCAACTATTTTTCTACATAATATTATAACAAAATCAGTGGATCAGTGGACATATTTTTTTAATTCGATTTTATCACTTTTTTAAGATCTCTGAAAAATGCTCGAATTACATTAAAACTTCCCGAAAACTGAAGTTTACAAAATTTTTCTAATAGTCTTTTTTACATTAAATTTCGAATAAAAATTCCACAGGACTTAGTTTGCGAGTGAAACTACAAAAGTGGCAACTTGTGCCTTTACCAAATCAATTGAATAATATTGAAGTATCCTGCCAAAGTCTCAAAAAAAAAAATGATGTGTATTATAATTCTTTCATCATATTTCGTAACCTTAATGACCAACGCTTTTGTTTGCTACATATTCTTCGTATACGTCCGCATTGTGCAAAAGTGATGCTTTTGTTCGCTAATCAGCCGTCCAGTCAAGTGGGTCATTTAAGATTATTGAGGCGTATAAAAGCAATTAGCGGTAGCATCAAATGACTTTTCCGCATTCACTTCACCACTTATCAGAATTTTCGTGCGCTTCGCTCTGTACAATACGTACGCGTCACTAAGGAATTTCTTTTAATGTCTTCGCAATAGCAAAAAGGACACGTCGTTGTACACTTGCAACATAAAAAACATTTCACCCTCCCGCCATAGTCCATAACATTATGGGAAATTTGCTATTTTGCGTAATTTTAATTTTATATGCCGCAGTTTGCAGTCCACTTAAGATTATTAAGTGGAAATTGCATAAAAATAAAAGCAATTTACTTTTACTGCCCTGTTGTTATTTGTTGTTGGGATTTTGCATTTTCCCCTTATTTCTCTTTTTGCACAAACTCAAATATGAGGGTACGTACTAAAAACGAGAATGGGAGAGACTCTCTTCAACATTGGCATTGAAAATTTAATGTTTTTACATTAAAATCTCATAAACATTATGACACATCGTTTAATGTTAATGACAAGCTCATTAGATTTTGGAGAAAATTTTATTTTTTTAAACCTTCAGGTGTAAATTTTAATTTTTATTAAATTTTCTTATGTTTGGGGTAGTCTTTTTAAATTGAGTTGATGATATTAAAAATTAAATTTAACGATTAACAGCATAACTTTGTTAGCGCTGAATATTAACTGTTTAATGTTAAGTCGCTTGGGCGTTTTTATACCCTACACTCGGGGTGTATTTATTTTGTCATTGCGTTTGTAGGGCATAGAAGAGGACACGGCATGTTTGAGGAGTATATTATTCTTCATAAGAGTCTCTTTGTCTGTCTATTTTTCCGTCTGCCTGCCCGTTAGTTTCTCGATCGGAAGTCACAATTTTGGGAAAATCATGCGAAATAATTTGACAAAATTTGGCACAGGAGCTACACTTTCAAACATAGCACTCGCGATTGAAAACGGGTGAAATCGGTTGCAGCAAACACCTAACGCCCATACACATAAAACATTAAAAATACCATACCATAAAGTTATTTATGTTAATTTTAACAAATTTCGATCTAGAAATGTTTCAAACAAGCTCGGAGCTACAAAATTCAGACATTTTGAAAAGAGTCTTCGCTCTTTTATTAACCCTTAGCGGCACCACTTAAATTTTGCAAAAATCCGGTACATTTGGGTCTTTCACGACCCTACGTTGAAAAAAGAGAATTTTCAATTCCAGGCTTCAGAGCTTGAACAAGTGCTGAGAGGACTCTATGAAATTCAGTGTTTATAAGGAACATTTTTCATAAAATGCTTGTACTACATGAGGCTAAACTTGAATATTTATTAGTTTGAAAAATGATTTCAACATTTTCTTGGGGTCATTCTCGACCCCATGGTGCCGCTTAGGATTAAAAAAAGCACTTAGCTCATTTTGATGAGCTGTACACTTGAAACACTGTAGCGGAGAAGTAATTTAAAGTAGGCAACAAAATTTCACAGCAATATTAGAAATAATTCAGACAAGTTCGATACATAAATTAAGTAAGTTCCGAAAAAAGGGCGTGGTAACTACTATCGAAGCAAAGACTTCAAATCCTTATACTGACAAAACATTTTATAGAAATTTATCCGAATATCATAGAAAACAAAAAAAAATGTATCGCCCTATTAGCATACAAAAAGTGCGTGGATTTCCACAAAAAGGCGTGGCACCTCTCTCGCATAACAGTTGAAACTACAAAATGCAATGTGTACAATTATTTAAGGTATTGCAACCAAATTTGACATATAAACACAAAAAGCAGGGGAATTTCAAAAAATGGGCGTGGCTACTCCCATACAAGAAAAATCCTTTAAAATGCTTAACTGTGGTATTTATTTATGGTAGTTCATTCAAACTTCACAGAAATACTACGAATGAACTAGACAAGCTCTCGACAAACAACTTGGCTGATTTCAGCAAGAAGGCGTGGCATCTCCCACTAAAGCATAATCTTAAAAACTCTTTCGTTAGTGTTTTATTTTGGTGTTATTAAACCATATTGCGTACAGTATTGTATTTACTTATTAGTTATAGATGAAGAAAAAAGAGAAAAGAATGCAATTTAAATTGTTTTAATAAGAACTTTGTCCCTTTTTGGCTTTTATAACTTTCTTAACAAGTTTTGGCATAGACTGCACAAGTTTTGTACAGATTTCTGATACTTGCTGAAAGCATTTCAAAATTACAGCCTCAAACATTTTTGTTTATGTTATGCACTCTAGCCTTTACAATAACCCAATGACGTTCAATCGGACTAAAATCCGGTGGGTTTTCTGGCCAGTCACGACATGATATCTTCTTGTGCTTTAAATATTTCATCATGACCTTTGACACGTGACATGGAGCCGAATCTTGTTGAAAAACTGCTTAGCCGTTGGCATCAACTTTTCGTCGTTCAGCTTCCAATCTTTGCTTTCGCAAGTCTTTATATTTTTGTGAGTTTATCATGCCTTCGATCCGTACAAGGAATGTGGTACCTATATAAGAAAATCAGCCACAAAACATCTTCTTTTAACGGATTTGGTCAATATGAGCTGTCGTAAACTCGAAAGTTTTCTGACTGAGCAATGGCAATTTGACATCCACTATTTCAGTTATGGCTGATTTTGTTGAAAAATAATCAAATTCTTTGTCAAATAAAATAGAATCCTTAAAATGCTGCAAAATCGTGAACAAAATAAATTGATTCAATTTATTGAAGAAAATACTTACTATAAGCAATTTACTTTGAGGCAACACTGATTCACTTTCCGACTTTTCGAGGCTACTTGCTCAACTAATTTGCCTCGTAAGTTTTCGAGAGTTGATTAAGCTTGTCTTCATACAAATTATTTTCGAGGGTCGAAAATGTGCTCAGTTTACGCAGTTTTCGAGGCTTTTTCGCGTTTTCAGGAATACCCCCGTTGTTTTTTGCTGAAATAAACCCTGTACAAAAACTTAACAAGACACGAAGATGTTGCACCGCCCATTTGATCTATAGCTTGCTAACGTTTTGCTGTTATGGAATGTTTGGGATTAGTACTACCCAAAAAGTGGGTGTATATTACCATGGAAGCAAAAAATACAAAAGCGCTTTACTGCAGCAGGTTTTTTAAGTTAATATACCAAAGTATTCTACTCAAATAGTTACTAGCAATTTTTCATATAAGCGATAAAGAAAAAGTGCGTGGATTGTCGATGTTGCACCTTCAGTACAACTAAAAACTTAAAATCGCTCTATTAAGAGCTATATAAATAAATAAAATCCAATTCAATATTAGAGGGTTTCGTGATTGTGGCATAACAGAACATAATTTTCGATTTAGAAAAACTGAATGATTTTTTTTTTTTTTTGTATTACGCCCACTTGTGATACTATGGATTCTAATTTAGTTAAATACATGGGTGTACATTATTTAAATAAATTTGCATGCAACGTATATAGCACACGCGTATTTATTACAAATAATTCGTTTAATGAACTTCAATTACATGAAAACAATTAGAAAGCCACAAAAATGTTTTGCATCTGATTTTCCATACACATGTACGTTAATAGAAACTTTGGTCAGAGATGCGAAACCAAAATGAAGCGAGGGCGCATATTAGCCAAATAAACCCATACAGGAGTTAGGCTTAATTTACTTTAGAATATTAGCGAGTTAATTAAATTTTCACAACAAAAATAATTGCAATTTCGGTATAACAATTTGATTATTTCAAGTGTTGCTCTTTAATTTTTGCTATGTTTAAATTTAGAATATTTTATTTTCTGTATCGGATGAATATCGCAAAAATGGACAGAAATTGTTATACAATGCGTTTGAGCCAAAACAATAGGGGTGATTAATTTAATTCAGATGATTAGTTACTGGTGATATGATAAATGCTCTAATCTATTCAATATATCAAAATAAATATGTTGAAATTCACAACGAGATCATTTTTCTAATTTTTTATACTAAAAAGCAGTGGTTTGCACGTAGTGTCGCTATCCGCTCTCATTGCCCGCACCGTTATTCGACGCACAAGCAAGCGAAAAAAGAAAATCGCAGAAATTCAACGCTATCGAGGCACAGCGTTGACTTGAATTCAAATGAAAACAAAAACAAAAAACCTTTGTGCATAAGCGACGGCACCGCATTGTGTCTTGACGAATGTAGCAATTGTTTTTGCTTGTAGTGCAATTTGGGTTTTTTTTTTTTGTGCTGTTGGCGAATTTGTAAATGACAGCAAAAAAAAACTTTAAAATTTTGTTTGTTGTTGTTTATCCCTTTTGTTAGATTTCCATGCCCACCACTGCTCAAAAGAGCTGCTTGCATAATTTTGTATATAAAATAAATTTTCCAATGATAAACTGAAGGTGATGGGATGCATTTACAGGAATACTTTTGGTTACTGCTGTTTCAAGTGTCAGTAGTTTTGTGACATTCAGAAAGCTTGCCTATTTTTGAAGCAGCTATGTCGTATAAAAGGTTTTTTTTCTATTGATACGATGTATTCGAGTTTAAGCTGCCCAAATTCATGACCTTTGGAATCTCCTAAATGAAAATTTCGTGAAGATTTTCATAGTATTAGATACAATAAAATCTTACCAAATATAATCTATCGAAACCAGCAAAATATGGAATCAAGATTTGTCATACGGAGTCAAGTGATATAGCTAAGTTCAAAAGTTCCATTTCAATGGGTTTCGTAAAACTACTTTATTTATATTAAGAATTAAGTTGACTTTTTCATTGAAAAGCCACTTTCTATAAAAATGTTGAATTTTACTCGTTTACAAGTAGCACCACAACATTTTCTCAACAATGACTAACTTATTCTCATCGTTGGAATTAAAAAGTTAATTATGCGTAAATTTCTTAAAATGTGTTAGAATTGTAAACACTTTGACCATGAAAATGAAAAAAACCCAAATGAATAAAGCCGTATAAAAGAAAACCTTTCAAAATTCAGCTAAATACCATAAAAGTTTAGCCCCACCCCTTCTCTCCAACCCAAATTATAACAAAAGCGAACGTGCGTGGACATTTTATGCACAATCTGCTGATAACAGCAAAAATGAGAGAAGAAAAAAAAAAACAGAATTTGTTACCAAAACTTTTCTTCAAGCAGAAACTCATAAATAATTTTGCTGTAGCACGATTAAGCTTAAGTTTTGAAATCTAATAAAGTTTACAAGAAAGTTTAAAGTTTCCTTTCAACGCTTGCGAGAGAAGGGGAAATTAAAGAGACTTTCTCTGAACATAACAGAACCAACCTTGAATCTGTGTAGACAGAAGGCAAAAGCAAATTATTCTTGAGAAAATTTCTCAACACCCATGAAATTCATGCGCCTGTTTTTGCATCAAGATATAAATAGATAGATGTGTCGAATTAAGAGGTATTCGCTAGCTTCAATAGAGAGTTGGAAAATTTACAAAGTTTTCTTGTACACTTTTTTTTCGATTTAGAAATTCATAACTTCTAATATGAGTTTTGCATGCATCAGCTAAGAATAGATGGTAGTACATATGAAGTGGGTTGCAGACGCTTACAGTCCGGGCAGATGTAGTTGGTAGGTGGCAAACGTTAAAGTTTTATGTGTAGAAATTTCTATTTAAGTTGGCTTAAAATATGGTAGAGTAAGTAGGGGAACTTTTTGTGGAAATGAGAAAAACTGAAGCTTCTGTGATAAAGACTTTTCAAGTTTTCTAGAGAAAATAAGTCAGTTCTTGTTGAATTTAACATATACATTAAAAAAAGAAAATTGTAAATTTTCCCAACGGTTTTCAAAATTTTAGTTTTGTAATGAATTTTTGGCCGGAATGAAAGAATGAAGTTTAACGAAGGAATTAAAGAACGTTAAAATGCTTTATATTTATAATCAAATCTAGTGCGTACTTACACTTCACATACGCTTCCCGGATGCTCACTTTTTTGGCAATCTTATACCGCGCTGTACTTTCAAATGTCGATATGTCTTTATACTGTAGACATAAAAGACATGCCGCCTCATGTCTTTATATTATCCATTTTTTTGTCTTCAAGGCGCTTTACCAAGACAAACGTGAGTGAAATATGATTCGCCTTTAACGTATAATATAATATATCACCGACAGAAGCGTACCTAGGGGGAATGGCCGCACCCCTTGAGGTATGGAAAAATGGTCTTTGGAAAAAGCAAATTTAAATTTTGTTGTTAACATATTGACGATTTTGTAAATGTTGTGTACTTTTTTTTTTTTGAGAAATTTCATTTTGCGATTTTGTAGGAACCAAGGTGAGGACCTTATTTTAGTTGCAAAATTTTTACAATATGAAAAACAGAGAATATGGAGGTGGTATATTACCTATTCACCCCGGATGCTAATTTTAAAATAGCCTAGTTGAATGGCGTGCAGTACTTTGAGTTCTTGGGATATAAGTGAAAGTTTGGCATGCAAAACACAATGAAATTTGATAATAAAATAAAATTAAATTTAATTCTTCATGCCTCTTTAAAAGAACTCTACACAAGGCACTTATCTGGGAATGCACTCTTTTTAAAGTCTTTGTAAGGCTTCTTGTAAAGAAGTCAGAAATATACTTTACCTAGTCTTTTGAAAGATAACACAAAGTTGAACATGGTTTTATGCATTATACGCCAAATGGAACTTATCAGCTCCTTTAAAGATATTATTAACACATGATATCTTTCTACTTCTCTTTTAAAGGCATTTTAAAGAAGCTATAAAACCTCATTTTGCTACTAGAGACATCTCTGATGTACAGGTTCAGTGATGGCTTAAGCTAAATTGCGCTAGCGTTTCCTTGACTTTGTGTGGAACAGTCACACGCTTCACATTCATATGCACACACGTCACGGCGCTGCAGGACTTAGTCGTATAGCCTCTTCAACGTAAAGCCAAATCCTAAATTATATAGATGTTTCGTTGCCAGTATCAGATAACTATTGTCAAGGGCACCCTTTATTCTAGTGCACATAGATATTTGTATTGTGTATTTCACTGGAATTTCACAACATTTCAATTTGAAACAGTAAATAATAATAAAATTCATTATTTTTAATGATTTCCTTTCATAACCGCGGCCACTAAATTTTCAAAAAATGTATGCAAAAACCCCTAATTTCATGAACTTACACTTTTTATTTCTCTTAAATACACGCACACATGCATATTTATGAACACTGATTGCTTCCGGTCCTAAATATTTTTTAGAACAATGCATTATTTTGCAGCAATTTACGCATATTTTCAAAATAATCAACTAAAATAATAACGATTGGTTGCCAATACATAACACATGTACAGTAAAGTGATTGAAAATGCGTATTAATTTTGGCGTAGAGTTTTGTACTTTAAATTGCTAGGGTGTCGTCAAAAGCTATTAGCGCCATGGAGGCTTCCACTATCAGCATTTGATTTTGGTACTCGTATATATTTGTGGCCTATCTCAAAAAATTAAATACAGAGTGTATATTTTAATGAAAAGCAAATGAATATTTGAATTTTGGTTTTTAAACATTTTAGTCTACCTGACTGTATTACTTTCTATGTCCGAAAATAACATAGAAAATTTTTGCAATTAGCATTTAAATGAGTCCTTATTTAAGATAAGAAACGACCTTATATGAGAGATGTATTCCCAGAATATGTAGTTCCAGGAATGTGGACATTTTTTAACCCGTCGTCAATGAGTTTCAGAAATGTAACACGGCAAATGACGTGGGGTGTGAAATACCCCAATAATAATTAACTTTCTTTTGTCAAATATGGCCTTTAAGGATTTTTTTATATTTATTTGAAAGCTTTGTATCATAAACTGAACTAATTTAATCAAATTGCACTATATCAATTATTGACTTGATATAGTGCAATTTGGAAGAAACTGGTCAAAAATCCTCCGAAAAAGAATTTTTCAAAATTTGATTAAATTATAAATTTGACCCAAACAACAAAAAAATGAACTAATTTAAATAAATAACAATCAAAAAAAAAATTAAATTGTTAGATGAAATTAATTCTAAAAGTTAATTTAATTCAAAGCAATCATTGTTTTATTTTCCCGTCTTTATCACGGGAACATTCAAAATTTCATATTCTGAATGCCTTATTTTGCAGTTTCTCAAAAGTTTCTTCAGTGTTTCTATCTATTCTTTTCCGAAGTTTCCTAGTAACGCAGTCACTGAAGTGGGGTGTGGTATACCCCAGCAGTGTTTACTTGCGTTATTATCTTTCAATGTGTTACGCTCAACTAAGCGTGCTTGCTGTGCCAATTGTAGAATGTTAAGGGACAGATAAAGTCATCTCTGTATGGGGTTTGACACACCCCACCTCATTGACCACGGGTTAAAATACTTTATAATTTTTACCTTGTAATTTTTCATTATTAATATTTTTCTTGGAAAAATTCCTTAGTATTTTTTCATTGACATACTTACCATACTGCGTCTTAAGGTCGTTACGGTCCATAAAAAAAACTATAATGTTAAATATACATATATTATCTCTGTTTGCAATTGACTGCAATCAGATAAAAATACCCTCAACAGAATTAATTTTGAATTAATTAAAAAGCAGCTTGAGAAATTTTTTGCTTATATGATTTGTAAAATGACTCAATATGGTCGATAAGGGCGAAATACAAAACAATAATTTTAGAAAAATATGACCGTAGTTTTCAATTGATCGCAATCAGAAAAACCAAACCGACTGCCAAACAACAAAATCGGAGTATAAGCAAAGTTCAAACGGAGGTTTTATTTTAAGCGAAAAGAATCGAAGCTCCGTAGAGAAAATTTGATATAAATGACATTTGGCACCCATATGACCATGTCTTTAATTGAATTCGTTTCAATTGAAAATAAAATTTAGTTCAATAAATTTCTGTTGAATTCCGGAAGTCGGCTTTGCTTTGTAAATTTTATTAACTGCACAAGTTCCGCGCAAATGGCAACGTAAAAACCCTAATTAGTAACGCTTGCAATTTATGTGTTGAAACTTTTTGAGAGTGCTATATTGCACTTTATATATTCAGCTAACTACTATTGTAATTTGAATTTTTTATGCTGTTAATTTACACTGTCCGATAACTGATTACCTTCACTTGAATTTTAGCGAAAAATTTTATTTTTTTGCCGAAAATAAACGGGGAATCACCGTTTTTGCGATATTTTGCTTAACTCAAGTGCGACACTTGCTTCCCTCACCAGTTTATTGAGAGTGTTCGATGTAAAATAAGCTGAAGAGAGTAAGTTAAGCTTTTTTACTTTAGGATTAATTTAATTGAGATTCTAACGGAACTAGAAAAATGACAAATTCTTGCCTTTAATCCTTAAATGCATATCGTGCCATATATGGAACGTGCCTAAATCATAGCCAAGTCTAGCCAAATAACCTGTATGGCGTTAAGTTTTGCTCCAACTTGTAGCAGGCATTACCAGCTTTCACATAAATGTCTCTTCAGCTCTCCGATGTCCACATTCAGTTCCCAGTAAGCTGTCAAAGGGGTCGAACGTTGTGTTTACAAATAATTTTAAAAGTGATCCTCATCAGTGAATTAAATATTTATAATTTCCATTATTCATTTCCATATTTCATTATAATTCATTTTTCATTAATTTCTAATAAAAAAAAGTTTCTAAAAAAGAGTTTTTCATTTCAAATATATAGGCTTAATGCATCATGTACCATATTTGGTACACTGCACAAATCACACTTTTTGAGCTTTTCCGGGAAAACTTTGCCTTTTCCAGGAAAATGAATGCCCATTTCGTAGTCAGCGTCTGATTTTACATAAAAGGAACTTGATCTCCATATTCGGGCTGACCCCGTGTATTTAAGGGTTAAAGCAAAAAATTATTTCAACATTATTAATATTTTATTGGCTCGGAAAATAGATCTTGAACCTTGGTTTCTCAACAATTTCCTAAAAGCCCCCAAGTCTTATGGCAAAAATCGAAGAGGACGCTTTGCAAGGGCAACAACATCAAGGGAACGAAGAGCAATATTGCGTGAAGACTCTGACTCCGGCAATGTCCGTTTGCAAAAAAAGTGAAAAAGTGGAAACATCGACCTTTGTCCCAACTGTCTTAAAACTATTTAAGGAGTGTCTTCACCTAAAACGAAAAAAAAAAAAAACTGAAGAAGAAGCCACATTTACTGAAAGTTATGTTCTCTGACGATAAGAAGTTTAATTTAAGTGGCCCGAAAAATGTACAGTATTTTTTTTCCAAGATTTAAAGAAATCCGATCGGTTTTTTCTCCCAAGAACACCCTGTAGTTTGTTCAGAGATGGTGAAGGCAGCTACTTATTTCTTCACATGGCGTCATAGATTCAGTTGTTTTGGAAGATCGAAAAATGTCAGTGGACTACATTGAACTTCTGAAAATTCAAAAACTTAGCTTTGATGAAATGTTCGAGGATATTTCAGCATTATAACTCTCCAATCCACAGGGCAAAGCATTGGTTTTATGAAAGCAATGTGTCCGTTCTTGATTGGTTAGCCTTGTCTTCTGACCTGAATATTATTGAAAATATTTGGGGATGGATATCGCAACAAATTTATGTAAAAGGAACCCAATACCAGAATCGATATGAGCTAACTATAGCTATAGAAGCTGCTTTTTTTACAAAATTACCTTAAAAAATTGTATGTTTCTCTACCAAATAGGCTATTTGAAGTTGTACGTAATAACGGAGGTCCAATGAAATATTAAAAAAACAAAAGAAATTTTGAAATATTAAAAAAAAAAACAATTGTCGCACTTGCATTCAGCAAAATAACGAAAAAGGGGATTCCCCAATTATTTTCATTTTAGTGACATATATTCACATTTAAATGTTTTCGATAGCGCCACCAAAAAAATTTGTGAGGGTAATTAAGTTTCGGGCAGTATATATGGTCACGTACATTGGTCTGGTATTAAATTTATGAATTTGACTTTGAAAATAACGTGGCGTGGTTCTGAAATTAACTGAGTTGGCAAAAAAATCACTACACCAACAACTAAACGTATTTTATAGTTTTCGTTTTTAAATTAATTACAAAGTATACTTTGCAAATTATTAATCGGTATATGTTAATAACGGGAGCAACACGGTACAAGAGGAGATTCCAATTTATTCGGCCACAGTGCTTTGTTTTCAGATATTTCACCGCTAATGTGTATAGTACTCGTGTGTATTTTATATAAAAATTAATTTGCATGCATGCATGCATGATTGCGGTAACTTCAATAAAAGACGCATTTGCTAAACAACGAAATCGGAGTGATATTTCCTTAGCAAAATTCATAACAAAAGTTTACTTTAAACAAATAGAATCAACTAAAAGCTCTAACGTTTCATCAAATAAAATGAAGCCAGCAATTTTCCTTTACATGGCGTTTTTGATCTTCGATTTTTTAATGGAAGCAGAAGCGATTCCACCGTGCCCGGGTTGGGATCCGATAGCTAGAACGTGTAGGGGGTACTTAATACCCTAACCTTAACTATTCTGAATTATTTCTCATTAATAAAAGAGAATAACGCATATGCGGTTACAACAGAATAAAATTATTCAAATAAAACAAATGTTGTTTTTCATTTAAATCGAAATAACTCCTTCCTGCAGCACAGTTTCAAAAAATAAGTTTTTTTTTTGTAATCCTTACGAAGTTACCGTGGGGAATTTTTAGTGGCTCTTATTACGTAGAGGTATTTTGTTAAAGTCAGTTTGTATGCAGGTGATTACCTCCAGTCTTGTAGATCTCGCAGGCTGTTTGATAGTGCACTTTTGTGAGTGGTGCTCTATATTAACTTTTACTTGTGTCCAAATGTCGGTTTATTCGTATTGGCAATGCAAAGCATTCTAACTCGTTCTTGGTATTGAAAGATGAATCAGGAATAACAGCTGATGATGACACCAATAAGGATATTCATGGTATAATCAATAAAGCGAAAGGTAACTTTTCTCAGCTTCGTAGTAGCTGGCTCAAAATCTTTGAGTAAAACGTAAAACCAATTTTTTTGTACGACTGTGAAACCTGTTTGATTTTAGAAAATTTGGTGGTCTAGGATCATCCAGTTAAGCATTGAAGTGGAATTCTAAGGATAACAGAAAATGCTTCTTCCTCGATCGTTGTGGAAGTGTGCTCTAGAGCAGAAAATACGTGAATCGAAGAAATGTTAGAGAGAAGTGAAGACACTCGCTAAGAATCGTGCATCTTGGAAGTGTTTTTTTGGAGGCCCTATGCTTCGTGTGGAGTTGAGTATAAATAGTTTTTCTACTCTTCTAATGCAAATTAGTTCGTTTTTCATTCGTCCATTAGTGTATCGCATATATCGCATCCTTTTTGAAATAATTTAGTACAAAAAGTTAACAGTTCCATTGAAATTTACTAGTGGCACCAAGTAATCAAATTTGTACAGATTTTGTTAGATTTTTAAGTACCGAATCTAATGTTTGTGGCAAATGTGTGCCGTTATTTCTGTAGACATGTGTGAAATATAGTAAAAAGTCGTTAACAATTAAAATATATCGCCGTTCTTTGATATTAAAGCATAGTAAAAATTTATAAACAGCGGTTACTCGCTTATGTAACAAATCTTCTCTGTGCCGCATTAATTTTGTACCTACAGTCCCTGGCCATATTATTAGACGTACGAAAGTTTCCTGCAAGTGCGGCTGTTGATTTCACATACGAATGATTTTTCTAACTTCTACATCTTGGATGTGATCACATCTTTAGCTCTCTTTTCTTCAGCTCTCATACATTTCCAATAGGGTTCATGTCCGAACTAATACCCGGTCAATAAAACGGAATGATATTTTGGTTTTCACTGACCTGGCTGTGTGAAAGAGAGCTCCATCTTGCATGAAAAGGAGTTTATCATGTTTGGGAACCATTATTTGTCCTGTGTCAAAAAAAAAGAACTAACAAGTAAAATTATTTTTTTTAATGCACTTGTATAGTAAAAACCAGTGGTGGGCATGGATATCTAACAGAAGGGCTAAACAACAACATCAAGCAACAACAAACAAAATTTTAAAGTTTTTTTGCTGTCATTTCCAAATTCGCCAACAGCACAAAAAAACCCAAATTGTACTACAAACAAAAACAATTACTACATTCGTCAAGACACAATGCAGCTCCGTCGCTTATACCTTTGTGTTTTGTTTTTGTTTTCATTTGAATTCAAGTCAACGCTATGCCTCGATAGTGTTGAAATTCTGTGAATTTTTTTCCGCTTGCTTGTGCGTCGAATAACGGTGCGGGCAATGAGCGTGAAAAGGGAAACTACGTGCCCACCACTGGTATAAACCTAATTGAATAAGCTTAAAA
Source organism: Tricholauxania praeusta (assembly GCA_949775025.1). Lineage (NCBI taxonomy): Eukaryota > Metazoa > Arthropoda > Insecta > Diptera > Lauxaniidae > Tricholauxania > Tricholauxania praeusta. The sequence goes on along the minus strand of OX459031.1, from coordinate 116,346,474 downwards.
TATCACTTATACCTTCCACTATGTGATCAATTGTTTTCACTTAACTCGAGAAAAAAATACTAAGCAAATAAGTAATAGCTTTTCTCGGAAATCACTTTCGACGAAAATATTTTGACACAATACGCAATAAGGACTTTAAAGTCCTATAGAGAAAAATTAATATCATCCAGCTAAAAGTTAACAATTGATCACTGTGCGCCACTGGGATAAATTTAACCCAGTTTATTTTATGTGTTGATCAGCAACTTAATGTCTCACAGTTTAATAATTTAGCAATTAATTAATATAATTTTCTATAATTACCTAAGGGGAAGTTATGTGAAGTTGATAACAATTCAATGCGCCAAAGTCCCCAATGGTCATAGTATTGAGCCTCCAAGACTACACTCTGCGCTTTAGTCTAAGTAAAAAGTTACTTATTGATAGTTCTCTACTTTGCACACATTAACACTGGCGACTATTTCACTATTTCTGCAAACTCTCCTCCTACCTATGTTACGTATTAGTTTTATTCTGTATGCATTATATAAACTACAACAAACAAATTGGACGACGCCGCACACAATTTCTAATGAAAATAAATCAGAATATGCTAATCTTCTGTGACGTATGTAAATCACACTGCACCATCACCGCATAAACCTTTTTTGTTTCGAAGAACACCAAGCACTCACTACATTAGCGAAACTATGCATACACTCGCACATACCGCAGTATTTACATGGGCACAAATTCTTTTATTAACGCATACACATGTATACTCGTACTACCACTAAATGTAGCCGTGAAGTGTCCTTTAAATTACGTTTCGCTTGTGCGTTTGTCTTTTGCAACTGCTGCCAACCCAGTGTTACCATCAAGCGAGGTTGATTCTTCGTTCATTTCGTTCCATTCATTCATTAGTCATACGATATGACAAAATGATTAAGCGAATTGTGCTTTTCACCTCGTTGTGTGTTGGCGTCATTTGAACATGAATTGCATACAAAAGAAGCAGTTGGAACGTGATATTTGAAATCTTTGCTTTGCGAGGCGAAGAAATAACATGTGACTGTGATGCTACTGAGTGTTGCATTTGAAAAATAAAAAAAAAAAAATAGTGAAAAGCATAGGTGGGCAAAATGTTGTAAGCAGGAGCTACCAAATAGAAAAAAAAAAACAACAACAACAGAAAAAAGAAAAGAAAATGAAAAGTCAATTTCAGGAATAAAGCACAAACAACATGAGTGTAGAAATAAAAGTACACTGATCAAACGAAACGAGAGAAGCTGTCCTCAATGTGCGCATTGTTGTTGTTAGCTTTGATTACAATAAAAACGTGCAAGGAGTGACTGTGTTTGTTGGTTTGGCTATTTTCGTATAGAAAAGACGATGTGTTTGTTGTAGTGAGCCACAAATGGTTCATTTTTCGTTTTAAGCCCATCGCTGGTGCAAGGCAAAAATGTGTGACTGCAAAGTTGGTGGTGCAGTTTTATCTTTTTTAATTCAGTACAACGTAGATATAGCAAATGAATTTTGAGTTAAAATGTTACATCAGTATACAGTATGATTACAGCATTATAGACGGTTTCAAAAATTTTGTGTACGTTCATTAGGCTTCTGCTTACGAATGCTTAGATAATCATATGAATTTAATGCTCTGTTAAAAAATTCTTGCAAATAAATATTCTTATAAATAAATTTTCGTAGTCTTTTATATTCCACAGTTTTTGGCAGGAAATTATTTGAGAATATTACAAACAACCAACGGAAACAAATGAGTATACGTGCAGGCTACCCAGCAGGAAAAAATTGTCATTCATCTCGCGCCAGATATAAAAAAGTAAATTTGATGTATACATTTAGTTTTTGATATATCGTACTATATATCTGTGGCAATAAAGAATAACAGCTTAAGTCGATCTGTGATGACAAAGCAAAACAAAGTAAGACACATGCTCATAAAGAGAACTTATGCTGCTTTGTTTTGTTATCACAGACCGACTTAAGCTGTTATTCCTCATTGCCACAGATATATTAGCATAAATGATAAATGACCCAATATTTTCGTCAATTACACTGTGTTACAAAAATACAAAAAATCATGTGTACTTTTAACAAGACATAGTTTATTGTGTAGCTCTAAAGCATAGACGACCAAGTCGCACAAAACTTTATTAATTCGGCTCCATCACAAATATTGCGATCGCAATTTTGTTTTTTTTTTCAATTCTGGCAATTTGTGTTTGCAAATTTAAGCGTTGGCACTTCTAATCAAGTGATTGACAATTTCCAGCTCCATAACTTAACTCCGCTGGCCATGCCTGATCTATATAAATTGGCATATAAGGTTTTTGGCTAAGTGTAAGTCATACCATTGTTATTTTTCAATAAAATTTTCAACAACTATTTTGTTTAAAGGTAAATAATTGACTTTTATATTCATTTCGACGAAAACAGAAGTTTTTGTCACGTTCGACACCTTGGTTTTTTGCAATTATATTGAAAATGAAAAATTGCCCAAATTCAACCTTCGCACCAATTATAAAGCTAATTAAGAGCTATTGTCAAAATAAAAATCCCTTTTATTTTGACTTTTTTTTTACTTTAAATATATTCGACTGTCGAACGGGACTCATGGAAATGCCCATATATAACTTTTTACATGGGTCCGGTAAAATTTTATAGCTTAGGATGTATGAACAAACTTTATTTTTTCACGGTTCTAACGAACTTAACAACAATTTAATGACTTATATCGTTTTTCAATATTTTAATTGCTAACTCTGAGGATATTTTCCCCTCGTGCTTACTGAGGCTCTTGATCAGAATCACCAAAAACCAACTTATATCCAAAATTTCAGCTTTTGAAACTGAAAGGCCATTTCCATACATTCTGTTCTGTTCGAGCTTTGGAAATAACTACTTACGTATTAGCTACACTTTCCACTTGGGTAGTTAGCATTTTTAACCAAAAGTCAACATTCTCAACACCTCTCACAGATACTCTTATTTACTCCTAATGGTATTTGTAATTCGTGTGTGACTCTTTGTCACTGTTTGACAATATGTACAAATGTGACTTTAAAGCGACAACGGATGTTACCGGAAATTGGGGTGTTGTCCGAAAATTGCTCGTTTGTTTGACACACAAGTGACAGACAACAACGTCATAGTGCAGTGTGATGTGACATTTGAAAATATATATGAAATGTGCAAATGTGTGTAGTACGCGTGTAGCTGAATGAACGAACACAAGCACATGTCTGCATACCAAGTATGTATATAAAACTTAATTAAACATGTTGCTTTCAGGGAGAGAGATGGTTATCTTTTTTGTTTTAAATAACTTTTGTTGGTATTTTTAGTTGCACGAAAACCATTTGTCATAAGATTTAAATATACTGAATTCAAGTAAACTGTATGCATTAGAAAATACCAGACTATAATACTGTGAACAAAGTATACGAAATTGAGTTTTCTTAGATAACCGCGGTGTTGTGTGCTCTGAATTTCTTCCAAAATGACAAATGATAAACAAGGAGTTTTTAGTCAAAAATTCCAATAAAAATTTCAAAAAATTCACCAGCCTTAGTAATGGCTAGAAATGAATGGATCAAGTGTATACGCTTAAAGTGCGTACCCCACTGGTACACATATTCTTAAGTTGCGTACTCTTTGACTTAAAAGTTTTCAAACATTTTTAGCTTTACTTAGATGCAATATTTTTTTATGAAAGAGCGTACGCACTTTGATTACTTTATAGCAAATAAAAAATAGTTTGTCAAACTTATTACTTGAAAAATTCCTTGTGCACTTAAAACTCGTTGCACGCTGATGCTTGAGAAATAATTTTACACTTGTACCCCCCCCCCCCCCATAGTTACTCCAGCCAACTGTCAATAAACTGTGAAATGTGAAACTTACAACTTTGTTACAAAATTTTCTTAGAAAATTTATCAATTTGTGGTTGTATGCGTGAGAATTGATGCTTATAATGTGAGTGTTCGTATGTTGCAAGTTATGTGCACATAGAGTGACTTTGTAGCGTGCGTTAACCAAAACTTTTGCATGTACTCTTAAGTTTTGCAAATTCTTGGGAATTTTGAAAAACTTTTGTGAAATTAATTTTTATACAAGTTAATTTTATATATCGTTTTAAATTCAAGTAATACGTTTTTTACACTTTAAACTGTTGCTAAATAATGCGCTATGTTTTTAGAAACTGTAATAGCAAAATAGATTACATGTAAGTAAAAAAGGTGTCCCAAAGTATACAAATACAAACATGAAATATTTGTGTCGAAAACACAAAAAAAAAAAATCGTAAGACGTACAGTATAGGCTTATGTATGAAAGAGCATATCAGATAAATGGGCTCCACGGATTTACTGGCACACACGTCTCCTTTTTTTGGAATTTTCCATGATCACTTTGTATGAATGTGGCTGAGTTTCGTTGACACAGCGCTCAATTTCCTCCATAAGGGTCGGTGGCTTTCGACTTTAAAAAACCACAAGCAAAAAAATCCAAGAGCGTTATATTGCATGAGCTGGGCAGCCAATTCGTATCACAACCAGGTTTTTAACTGCCGATTCGTACGTACGAAACTAATATCATTCGAACAAGATTATTTCGCTTCCAAAAAATTTGGAGTAAAATTATCGTCATTTTTTTCTCAACTTTTAAGCTATCTTATGTCGTTTAAAATATAAAATTTTTTTCCTTTGAAAAATTATTTTTGCTTAGTAAATTGCCCATTCTCGATGCGTTCAAACGAACAGAGTGCCTTCCCTATAAGTGTTGTGCAGCCGTCACTCACCACATTTGATATGTTCCCATGTAATTTCAGTGTTAAAAAAAAATATTAGTTTTTTTCGACTTTTTAAACATTTCTAAGTCGATTTAGACATAAAATTTTTTTTCAAAACTTTTTTTGAATATTTTTCCAAAATTTTTGAGTCTGTCTGTCTGTCTGTCTGTCTGTCTGTCTGTCTGTCTGTCTGTCTGTCTGTCTGTCTGTCTGTCTGTCTGTCTGTCTGTCTGTCTGTCTGTCTGTCTGTCTGTCTGTCTGTCTGTCTGTCTGTCTGTCTGTCTGTCTGTCTGTCTGTCTGTCTGTCTGTCTGTCTGTCTGTCTGTCTGTCTGTCTGTCTGTCTGTCTGTCTGTCTGTCTGTCTGTCTGTCTGTCTGTCTGTCTGTCTGTCTGTCTGTCTGTCTGTCTGTCTGTCTGTCTGTCTGTCTGTCTGTCTGTCTGTCTGTCTGTCTGTCTGTCTGTCTGTCTGTCTGTCTGTCTGTCTGTCTGTCTGTCTGTCTGTCTGTCTGTCTGTCTGTCTGTCTGTCTGTCTGTCTGTCTGTCTGTCTGTCTGTCTGTCTGTCTGTCTGTCTGTCTGTCTGTCTGTCTGTCTGTCTGTCTGTCTGTCTGTCTGTCTGTCTGTCTGTCTGTCTGTCTGTCTGTCTGTCTGTCTGTCTGTCTGTCTGTCTGTCTGTCTGTCTGTCTGTCTGTCTGTCTGTCTGTCTGTCTGTCTGTCTGTCTGTCTGTCTGTCTGTCTGTCTGTCTGTCTGTCTGTCTGTCTGTCTGTCTGTCTGTCTGTCTGTCTGTCTGTCTGTCTGTCTGTCTGTCTGTCTGTCTGTCTGTCTGTCTGTCTGTCTGTCTGTCTGTCTGTCTGTCTGTCTGTCTGTCTGTCTGTCTGTCTGTCTGTCTGTCTGTCTGTCTGTCTGTCTGTCTGTCTGTCTGTCTGTCTGTCTGTCTGTCTGTCTGTCTGTCTGTCTGTCTGTCTGTCTGTCTGTCTGTCTGTCTGTCTGTCTGTCTGTCTGTCTGTCTGTCTGTCTGTCTGTCTGTCTGTCTGTCTGTCTGTCTGTCTGTCTGTCTGTCTGTCTGTCTGTCTGTCTGTCTGTCTGTCTGTCTGTCTGTCTGTCTGTCTGTCTGTCTGTCTGTCTGTCTGTCTGTCTGTCTGTCTGTCTGTCTGTCTGTCTGTCTGTCTGTCTGTCTGTCTGTCTGTCTGTCTGTCTGTCTGTCTGTCTGTCTGTCTGTCTGTCTGTCTGTCTGTCTGTCTGTCTGTCTGTCTGTCTGTCTGTCTGTCTGTCTGTCTGTCTGTCTGTCTGTCTGTCTGTCTGTCTGTCTGTCTGTCTGTCTGTCTGTCTGTCTGTCTGTCTGTCTGTCTGTCTGTCTGTCTGTCTGTCTGTCTGTCTGTCTGTCTGTCTGTCTGTCTGTCTGTCTGTCTGTCTGTCTGTCTGTCTGTCTGTCTGTCTGTCTGTCTGTCTGTTGAAATCAGGTTTACGGGAAAACCAAGAGAGCTAATTGAATGAAACTTTCACACGCAGGTCACATCTTCTTGCAGGCATCTTGCTATTGAAAATGGGCGAAATCGGTTAACTGACACGCTTACTGCCCATACCCTATGTATATATACCCAGATCAATTTTGAAAAAAGTTGCAGCGATTTTGATGAAAATTGGTGATTTGATGCACATGTGAACAAGATTAGGATTAGGTTAGGTTTCAAGTTTTCAAAGCTTTCTACAGGGGCGTGGCACAGCCCTAAATTTTAACCTTTATACCACCATATCTCGTAAGCCGTGCAAGATATTGTTATGTAATTTGGTAAACGGATACATATCAAATATATCTTGAGTTGAGATAAAAGTGGGCAGAATTGAGAAAGTGGGCGTGGCACTTTTCAACTGCTAAAAATTTTGATTCCATATATCTCAAAACTGGCACAAACGATTTTCATAAAGATCTTGGAGATGATGCCGCTGAAAGCTGTTATCTATATAAGCTGAGCCTCTTTATTGAAAAAACTCGCTGAAGAGCGTGGCACCGCCCACAATAAACGTTATATTAAGAGAACGAACAAAGTAATCGTGATGAAATTTAATGAGGTAGATAAACTTGCTGTAAGGTCTTTTATTACAAAAATTTGGTACAATAGTACCTGGGGGCGTGGCACCTCCCATATAAGCAAAAACTGTTTACTGTTATAAATAGTGTACTAAGAGAGTAATCTTCATAAAATTTGGTGTTTAGATGTCAGTTAAAAATAAATTAGTTTTGACAGAATTGCATCAGTGGGCGTGGCACCTCCCATATTAACATAAATTTTAAAGCGCTGTTTTAAGTAAACTATTGCAGCAATTGCTATGATATTCAATGAAAGTGGCTCAGTTGCTATAGAGTATATCTGAACCAAAAGTGGCTGAAATAGCACCAGTGGGCGTGGCACCTTCCACACAAATAAAATACGGTAAGAGCGATCATACTTAAATTTGGTGTTAGGGGTTTGCTTATGAAAAGCTATTTCTGGATCAAAACCGGGCTGGATTGTACCAGTGGGTGTGTCAACGCCCTAAGTTTTAAATTAAACTGCAGCATATATCGCAAACTAAACAAGCTATTGTGCTGAAATTTAATATGAGGATGTCGATCACAAATATAATTTGTTGAACCAAAGGTGGGCGGAATTGGAGAAGTGGGCGTGGCATATTTCAAATCTTTCATTTTTATTCGATTTTTTCAACATTTTCCATATTCTTTCGACTTTTTCAACCCTTTAACTTTTTCCAATATATTCTATATGTATTTGTTCGACTTTTTCAACCTCTTTCAACTTTCTTCATAAAATTCTTTATTTTATCGACTTTTTCATCAATTTTGAATAGTTTCAAATTTTTTCAACCTCTTTCATTTTTTTAGAGTTTTTCAACCTCTCTCAACATTTTGCATATATTTACGACTTTTTAACATTTTTCAACCTCTGTCAACCTTTCTAACATTTCACTTTTTTTCGACTTATTCAACCTCTTCAACGTCTTCTTAACATTTGATGAGAAGGTACTTTCATTGCAGTGTAGGGTATGTGAGTTTCGGCCTCGCCGAAAATAACATAAGTAATATTTATTAAGTATATAATGTACATATTTAGTTTTTTTTTTCAATATTTTGTATATTTTCGACATCTTTGAACTTTTACTTTTGATGTAGCAACTCATTTTTAAATTGATATCGATAAGATCACTCAAGGTTGATTTCTACAATCCTTACGATAATGAGAATGGCATTTCCTCGGCTTGACGGTGCTTATATGGGGCTGTAAATTGACATAATTTTGTAAAAAGTGTTTGTTTCTGTAAAAACTAACTTTAAACTACAAACAAATTTTATCAGTACTTTCTAAATTTTGAGAATAAAGTCGTTAAGAAAAAAAAAAGAAGATCTAAATAGGATCCATTATTGCAAGTTCTCGTAAAAGGCGTTTTCCGACCCTCAACAAATTAAATTTTAATATCTATATGAAGAAATGTCCGGCAGTTGTTCTTCCTGTCAGCGACAGCGCTCATCCACAATTGTGTTCTCCCAAACGGCCAAATGGAAATTGAATGCACAGATGTTTCGAAAATCACAAACTTAAGTTAATTGGCAAGAATTGGAGCAAAATCCTCAGGTTGCTTTTGCCGCATATTTCAGCACGAATTGTAACCCAAGCTGCTCGAACCTATGAATCACCGTAATGACTATACAGTAATTTGTGCTTAGCATTTAGCAGTGTGAAGGCGGTTACGATTATATGCTGTGCTTTGCAACTGAATGCGAGATCCGAAAACTTTTTCTTGATTATTGGCTATCTTGAAAAAGTTTGTCAGTAAAGTAATTTTTTTTTTTTGTAGGAAAGCCATCATGGACGGTCACAATTTACATTAGTAAATATTAGTAGATTACGCGATTTTCTATGGAAAAATTCTATAATAATTTTTTGATGATAAAGACAAATTTCAAGATTTTCAATTGAATAAAGTCTGGCAATGAATTAACGCGAAATCTTCTACTCAACTATCGCAATTTGGAGCCAGTGCTGCAGATCTCCGCCAATAAGTAAAATCTAAAAAAACGTAGTAAATAGAACGGCGCTAATAAATAAGCTAAGTCGTGGCTCTTTATAAGCTATTGCGCCTAAATATTATGATTAGCACAACTGTCGAGTTTTCAATATTTTCAGCGTCGGTCACTAGAAATTTTTTAAAAACTTTCGTTTATCATTTTCTATTCATTTAAATTACTAAAAAAAATATTCTTTTTTCCTATGAATTAAAATCTTCATGCAAACCTTTCTGTTACTTACATTGGCCAAACTGACTTTAGGTTCAGTGGATGCCATCAGAGCACTTGCACAAAACAAGCATATGAAAATCCAAATTTTTGGGGCGAACATAATTGCTGAAATGAATTAATTATTATGTTTTATTGTTAGTTTTTAAGTTGATATCACTACTAGTAAGAAAAATTTAAAATTTAAAGAAACAACAGCCAAATCTTAACTCACCTGACTGATCGAAAGTGATTGAGCTGTAACACTTGCTGGACCAACGTTTTTATACAGAAATTTTTGCAAGAACTTTTTAAAGAAATTTTATGATAAAAAATTTCATGATAATACATATTTTTACAAATATCAATTTTTTAATTCTTAAGTTGAATAAATTTTTTATATTTTACGATAGAACCGTGCTCTTAAATAAATAATTTTATAAAGTGCTTCTAGTTAATTAGTATTTGAAAAATTATTTTTAAAAGAAATTTTATGATAATAAATTTCATGATAATACATTTTTTTACAAATATCAATTTTTTAATTCTTAAGTTGATTAAATTTTTTATATTTTACGATAGAATCGTGCTCTTAAATAAATAATTTTAAAAAATGCTTCTAGTTAATTAATATTTGTATAACTAATTACCACGGACGACAACTTGACTTAGTCTTGGCTACAAATAGTAGCAATGTTGTTGTAAGAAATGCTATCCATGCTCTGTCTAAATAATAATAGTACTTACTATTTATTTATAGTATTTGTGGATTCTTATATTTTAGATACAAAATAGCTGACATTTTTGACTTTAAATTCTTCTATCACCAGACATAACTTTTCTATATTTTTTTGATATATTTTGACATGTATTGATATGGTTCAAAAGATTTCGCTTTCTTTGTCTTTTTTTTTTTTATAGAAACATATCAAAAAAGTCAATATCTACATTCCGAAAACATCGAAAGAATTCAAAACTACTGAGAACAAATTAAAAACGTCGATTCAGTCGAAAATTCCTCCCAGTAGAGCTCGCACCCCAAATTCAGCCTAAGGCCCCGCAAATCCTAGACACGGCCCTGCACTGTACATGGTTTTACCCAGTCGAACACTTTTCCAGGCATAAATTTATCTCAATTAATACCACAAAGTTACTTTTGTAGCTACTTAAAATAATAAAACATTTCTGTGGCTTATTCTGCATATTATATGGTAAATAGCATCCATTAACAATTCAATTTATGAAAGAATTTTTTTTTAATTGTCTATTTTTTGTAATTAATTCTGTATAATTTAGTAATTATCGTATTGTTGCTATTATTTCTTTGATTGCAATCAGTTGGAATCTACGATCATATTTTTGCAAAGTTATAGTTTTATTTTTCGCAGACCTTGACCCATACTTAATACTTATGTGTATTTTATATCTCAATATTAAAAATTTTGACGATAAGTTACACAGCACAACAAAGAAAGTGGTGTCGAGTAACAAAAAAATGTGCAGAGTTCGCCATATACGAAAATGTTAATAGTATCTACGGACATATGTTCAGTTTTCGACCATAAGCAAGCTTTCGGTGACGACAAAATTCGGTGAGAATCCATGTAACAAGGTGCGACAATAAGGACGAGAGAAGTGAATATCCGACGAATCTTCGTCAAAATGACGAAGGTTAGCTATCTAAGAAAAGACCTTGAAAATGCGCTAAGTTCGCTAAAAATTGGTTACCTGTACTGAATGTACATATAATGTGTCCAATACATCAACGTATATTTTTCACAAACCAAATGTAAGTACTGAAAGTAATGCACTACAGTGTTGAAGATGACATCACCAATATATAATTGATAAAAAATATCAAATAAGAAATATTAATTTGCATATTATTGGAACGTGAGTGCTATTGCTTGACAGTTAGCTGCCTTTGCAAAACTTCAAAATCAGAGTATAAATAAAGTGAAATATTCCAAGCTAAATTCATTCATAAGTTTTACTTTGAACTGAAGTATTAAAGTATTGAGCTAAATTTCTAACTGAAGTATTGAAGTATCGATCTAAAACTCTAACGCTTTATCAAACAAAATGAAGCCAGCAATTTTCCTTTGCATTGCATTTCTGCTTTTTGCTTTTCTAATTGAAGCAGATGCTTATCGACATAATTGCAGACTTTACGATGAGAACAGGAAAATCGTTTGGTGCAGACAATACTGCAGAGATGTAGAAAACTCCGATTACACTTGTAAATATGACCACTGTGAATGTGTGCCAGACGTAGAGCCGCAACCAGAGCCAAAACCAGAGCCAAAACCAGAGCCAAAACCAGAGCCAAAACCAGAGCCAAAACCAGAGCCAAAACCAGAGCCAAAACCAGAGCCAAAACCAGAGCCAAAACCAGAGCCAAAACCAGACCACTGTGAATGTGTGCCAGACGTAGAGCCAAAACCAGAGCCAAAACATCACACTAATACATGTTAAAAAAAAAAAAACAAATTTAGATTATCATTGAAAAAAGAAAAAGTTTCAACATTACACACGCTGAAGTAGTTCATCCTAATACGTTACAGATGAAATCGTTTGGCTTACGAAGAACTAGGTGTTCCGGTTACATTTAGAAATAGTTTCTTTTTTTTCTGAAAACTTAAGACGTTTATCTCAATTTCGGCATTGTAACTTTGAAATTTGTCGCAACCTTAAATAAATATTGCAGAACATTTCCAAAACATTTAATTGTATTTCTTTAAAAATGTAAAATATAAATATTAACTTTATTTCGTTTTTCCACTTTTGAATAATTCATTGTTAAAAATATCATGCACAAAATACAGCTATAAAATGTTGAGTTCTTTTTTTTTTTATTTAACAAATTTATTTTTCCACCACTCAAATATTTATTTTCAACAAATTTACAGTGGATTTTTTAACAAAAATTTTTAGCAAAAAAAAAAAATTTAACAGGAACTGCACCCAAATATCATCTGCTCAATTATCAATGATTTAAATGTTTTATGCTGAGTTTTTGTCGCAATTACTTGCAGCTGTTATTATTTGGCGGTTTTTGTGTTGTGTTAAAAAAAGGAATACCGTAGGTATTTGAATTTTGTTGGCTGCGTGTGATGGCCAAAATTATTTTTATAAAATAAAATCAAATGCATCAGTTAAGTGATTTTAATGGTGGCGGCTGTTTGTTTTACATTTTTTATTTAATTTTCATTTATTGTGGTTATTTTTATGGAAAATAATTGGTGTAGTGGGAATAAAATGATGTGTTTGCAAATAATGTATATGGTTTCATTCAGGCATTTTCTATGGCTTTATGTAGCTGACTTTCGAAAAAAAAAAAAAAAATGTTGAAAAAATATTTGGAAAAACCAAAAAAATTTGACGATAGTTGGAATAGCCGAAAAAAGGTAAATGTTAAAAAGATTGAAAGAGGTTGAACTGTCGAAAAAATATAGAATGTAATAAATTAAATTGAAAAAGCTTGAATAAGTTCATAATATATGGAAAATATTGAAAAATGTTGAAACAATTCAAAAATCACTAGGTAAGTCGAAAAATTATGGAAAATGTTGAAAAGAGTTGAAAGTGCTTGAATATGAAAATGGTTAGAAAATGTTGAAAAAGTTGAAAAAATTTGAAAAATATTTGATAAGAAAAAACTGAAAAATGTTGTGGGAGTCGAACAAAAAATGAAAAATTTTGAAGAAGTTTTGAATAAAGTTGAAATCGTTGAAAAGTCGAAAAATATAGAAAACAATGAAAAAAGTTGAAAGATGTTTAAGAAGTCGAAAAAGTATTGAAATTATTGAAAACTGTTGAAAAAGAAAAAATATTTTGAATGGGTTGAATAACCGAAAAAGTTGAAAAATTGTGAGAGAGCAAGAAAACAATGGAAAAATGTTGAAACAGTTGAGAAAGGCTCAAAATTTTTTAAATGAAAAAAAAAAAACAAACCCAACAGAAATCCCGGTTACTTTCAATTTGATGGAAATAGAAAATGGAATATTTTTTTGAAAAAAAAAAATAAATTAATTAACCTATAAAACAAAAATTAACGCTTATTTTTGATTAGAAAAATTTATTTTTTAATTTAAAAATTCATAGCATGCGAAAAAGAAATAAATCTCATGTGACAGAAAAATAAATAGCATGTGAAAGACATAAAACGAAGGGCCCTTTATTAAGCAGGGTACAATGTTATATTGAATTAAAAAAAAAAAGTTTGAATGGCAAACAATTTTCACTTATTTTGATTTAAGTCTTCATCTGGTCGGCTGTCGATAGTTGTAGCATTATTGCGTAAAAATTTTGATAAAAAAAACATGATCACAAAATAAGAGTCCGGGGTTACCAATACCTTCCTACAGTACAAATCTAAGCAGTTTTTGCCACTAAAGACTTTAAAAAAATAGCCTAGAAGACCTCCATACCTGACTTTTAAAAACTATCATTTCTTGATTGCAGGCTAAAATACGAAAAGTATTCAACACCAAAGAGAGTGTCTACTGAGCGATCATGATGAAGAACAGGAATAGGGACAAGATTTTTACGACGATTTGTGTGATGATTACGTACTACTTTTTAAGAACCTGATGCCAAAATTGACTTGAGGATTTGGAATACGTTGACAAATATTGAAATCCGCGCTTTCATTGGGCTTCTATTTTTAACAGCCGTAAATAAATCACACGATGAGGTTATATGTGTTGTAGAGTACTCTAGCTGTTTGTTATTATTGTGAAACAATGTCAAAATCTCGCTTATGTGACTTAATCGGTTCGACAGTATCCGTAAATGCTCTTTTTAAAAGAAAATTTAACCCTTTTATTTCACTTAAGCGAATTCCTTTTCAAATCAATATGCTAAACTGTATAACCATTTGTGTAAGATGATTTTTTCTCAAAGGTTATTATGGTTTTTCATTCAAGCTACAAATGTAGACTTCTGACCGTCTGCGTAAGTTTGCAGTCCCGACCGCATAAAGGTTAACGAACCTACCTATACATTTCATTTTGAATAATATTTTATTCAAATAATCACTACAGCTACGTTCGACAAAGCCAATTCAAGCAATTCAATTTTTGCCTACTTTTCACATAAAGCTGGGGAAATATTATTGAAAACTCGTTCGAGTATATTAAATGTAAATGGTTAACCTGCATAAGCCAACGGCTTAGCTTACCGCCACAAAAAAAATAGTCTGAATTCATAATTGCAAACAATGTTGTATATTTTGAGTGCATGCTCAAATTTTAGTGAATTTTGTTAATTAACACAATTTGTAAAAGTTGTTCATTTGTATAGTAATCAATGTTGTCTTGCATGTCTATAATGAAAAAATAAAACAAATTATCTGATAAGTTATGTGTCATGATATGTGTTTGTTCTAAAAATTATAACTATTATAACGAACAATATTAAAGTTACTCATACGACCAGTTGTGTTTCAATTAGTGTTCGCTACATTCGTTGATTTTTTTAACATCAATTTTAATTTTTAATTATAATTCACATTTGTACATGTTAAGTTAATACCCATTTATACCATTTTCTTTTATCTCTTTGTATTCGCTTTTTAAACTGATTCTTCACAATTTTCTCGAAAATCTCACAACTTTTATTTTTTTGTTCATTCGCGATTACAGCTCTTTCACTTACATGATCTCTTTACTTCATTTCATTTACTTAATGCCACCGCATCACTTAATATTTTTCTTCTACTTTTTTTTCTTTTTTTCTTAATATAAAAAGTAAATATATTCATAATTTACTTTGTAACATAAATAAACTTCATTACCATCGATAAAATAAATACTTACCTACACATACACGTACGTATGTATGTAAGTTTGTGTGTATTTGTATATTAAGTACTTGAAGTTTTTCCGCTTTTGCTGTAACTTCGCGTTGTTTTTGCAGCAGCTTCAGTTTTTCGGGTGCCTGCTTCACTTACTGCTGAGTATTTGCTGTTGCCCCTTTCATACAACGATGGCGACGGCGGCGGCGGCAGCATTATCGTCATCACCAATACCATTGCAGGTGGTGGTGGCGATGTTGGTGTATGTAGTCTGTTTGTTTATCAGCTGGGAATTGCAACCGAAATGAATTTATAATTTAATTTTCTTCAAAAGCTTTTGCTACGTTTCATTTTTGAGATGCTGTAGAGAGGCGATACACACACAGTTTGTGAGACAGAGATAGATAGCAAATATTACAATAAAATAGTACAAAAAAAAGAGCGCTCGTTACAGTGAAAGTAGGTGGCTATAAGAATTGAGATTTTTATTTTTTTTGGAAATTAAATGTAGAATGAGTCACGGGGTGGAGTGTCTGCAAAAAGTAAACAACATTCAAAAGCTTAAATACAGACCCTTTCATGCACACTTATAAAAATGCAAACGCGATTACACATATACATATGAACATAATACAATGGCACCTACGTTGGGAGCTGGGGATATGTAAAATAATCTGAAGTTGACCATGAAACATTTTGATTTGAATATTTGACTTAAAAAAACGTTCAAAGCTTAATTTCTTTTACTTTTGTAGAGAATTTTTTTTGAGCTTTGACAAAATTAGGGACTATTTTTCTTTATAGATTTTCTACAATTCTAGACTGTTTTCGTTTTACCAACAAAAGTGCGTTATGTTGAAAAGCAAAAAATTCATATGGCGTACAACTATTTTTCTATATGAAATTCATACTTTTGTTAAGTGTTACAGTTCCTTGCCATTGGACTTTTTTGTTTATTTTATTTTTGTATTTTTATTCACAGTTTTATGCATAATTTTATTTGTTTTCCACTGCTTGTCCTTGTCGTTGTTTTTTGTTTATTCCAGTTTTTGTTTTTTACTATAATTTTTCTCATGAAATTTTTTCTTCGGCACATTTATTATGTGTACTTAAATAAAACATGTTAAATGCTTTTTATACTGGGTGTGAATAGTACGTGAGTGAATAAAACAAATGGAAGTAGCTGTTGAAAGGATTAATTAAAAGCAGCCTTTCAAATCTGTATAGACTAAGTGAGCTTAATTAAACAATTATAATGTAATTGAGAAGATATGAAAATTTATAAGAATGAATAGTTAGCTGTCCTTTCTACAACATTATATTAATCATATCTCAGAAACAATTTCCACTCGTGTTTTCGACGTTACTCTTGAATGCGAAAAAAGTTTGCCCACGTTAGAAAAAGATTCGGCTTAAGGATATAGTTTCCTGAAATTTATTTTAGTAAAAAAAATCACCGAAAATGTAGTATTAGCTAATCGTCGGATTTTGTTTTTATATTTAGCATTTTCTTTTGTTTATCAGAGCGTTCAGAAAACGATTTCCACAAGCCGTATCTTTCTCTAAATGATCTGTCTTAATTGATTTCTTAAAATTGATGTTCTAAATGTTTACTAAATACGGGCTGGAAATCTAACGAAAACTAAGTTGCCTGCGGTCAAAAAATGATCTGGAATAAGTTCACAATTATTTTTAATAGCTTGGTTGTTTTTGTAACTTGACAAAAAATCGATTGAAATTTTTGCTTTATCGATAGTTCAGTAAAAAGGATATTCAGTAGAAATGAATTCACGTTTGACAAGTCGTTTTGTTTGTGTATCTCAGTATGGCTTGCAAATTGCTTTGATATAATTAAGTACATTGGAAGTGTACTTTTCCAGAGCACATATACAATGACTGTATTTGATGATTTTTTTTGCAGTTGTTGTACCAAGAATACCTTTTACTTAGTAGAACTTTTTTGTATACAAAAATTTAGTATAAATTTACTACTAAAAATCTGCGTACTCAGTAAATAGGTTAACTATATTACATATTTTCATAGAAAGGAGTTCTACTGCAAAAATATCCGATATCTTATTTTGAAGTAAGTTAGCCTAAAAGCTTTTATACAAATTTTTATTGTAATTGGTTAAGAATTTTTGACGTTATAGCGTTACAAGTATCTCTTGCATTAACATCTAACGTAAAATTTGATCTCTATTCTTAAGTAAAGTAAACGTATCTCTATGTCTTTTTTGGATTATAGTAAAATCTTAATACCATAAAAATATTAATTAGCTTAGCAAATTGTCCTTAGATTAAGATTTAGATTTAGTACATAAGTTAATATTAATCTTGATTACAAATAAGACTCAGCAAATTCAAAAAAGTGCCTTTGGAAGCAGAAATATCAATTTGAATTAAATTAGAGATATTATTAAATTCCATTAAATCTTTTTTAATGAGAGCATTTAAGCATAGTTTGTTCTAACAAAGGCAATAAAAAAATGGGTCGGATTGTCGAAGAATTCTGGCAGGAGCATTGAAAGAAGTCCTTGTAAGATGAAAAGGACAATCAACTACACTTTTGATGATATAAAAAATAATGGATATCTTAGTTTTGCTCTCGTGCTTTGTAATTTTTATGAACTTAAAAGCACACGTCTGGAATTATATGAAATTATAAATATATGAACTGTATCATGAAAGTGCAATTGAATAAGTTCAATACGATTCATATGACACGCGTGTTAAGGCTTCTAAAAGAAAGACGCATATTGTAGCTTAGAACGGTCAAAAGAAGTTTAAAGAATTTTATAGTTACATGGATCAGAGAGCTCACAACTTCTATGTCTGATAAAACTAGCACGTCATATGCCTTAGATGTGATATATTTAATGTAGCTTGAAAAGGTGAACTTTAAGTCGAAAATTGCACGCAAATCTTTAGTATTCTCTTCGAAGGATAGCATCAGGAACCGCATCAAAACACTTAGATAAGTCAGTGTATACTGCATCAACCTGGAAGCTTTTGTGAAAGGCAGAACAACAATCGTCGGTGAAAACTGCAAGATTAATAACTAAGGAGCGTTCAGGTACAAAACCTTTTTGATTGGGAATGATTAAAGTCTTGACCGCAAAGAATAGCTTATGGCTACTCAAAGAACTTAGATAGTTAGTTTGGATATCGTCCTTTGATTACTCATTACTAATAATTTTTACTACCAATCTAGAAAATGGGAGTTATAAAATAAATTTTCAAATTAATATTAAACGTACCAGAGTACAGAGATTAATTTAAAAATTCCGTCGAAGGATACACCAGAGAGGGGCATATTTTCAGCAAAATTACGAAGAGTCTGGTAGATTTTTGGCTTTTTTTTTTTTCTTTTCGATTGACTTTAATGAAAAAGTTTTTTCGGACTATTAATAATTATTAAATTAAAATTTTTTGAAAAATTTATATATTTTTTTTAGATTTTTCCTTCTGCGATTTTAGTTGAATGATTTAAATTAAAAATATTTAAATATTTGGTTGGCGCTGCTCACCCTTGGCGTAGATAGTAGATGACTAAACTTACAAAAAAGTGGTATAATTTATTTTCATGACTTTGTTTGTGTCAGTCACGGTGTTGTTGCTGCTGTTGTTGTCATTTTGGCGCTTTAATCCTTTCGCTTGACTTTGACGTGCTATTGTTTACAATTTCTTTATTTAGTTGTGGGTTTTATTCTCTCCGCGTTTGGCAATGCCCAACAACACTCACATTTTGTACATTTTTAATTTCCGCATTTTTTTTGGCTTTTGTTCTTATGGTTGTTTTTGTATTTTGTTTTTTTGTACTTTGTCTTTTTTTTGCATTCTACGCTATTCTTATTACAGTATTTTATTGTTGTTGTATGTCATTCTTTTAACATGCTGTTGACGGTTTGTTGGCTTGTTTTTGTGTGTGTGTGTGTTTGTGTTTTTTTTTTATTCTAAAAGGGTTAAATACCGTAAATTTTATGTAAATTTTATTTTCTTTTTTTTTTGCATATTTTTCTTTGGCGTATTTTTGCTATTTTGTTTTCTTTTACATTCGTTTTTTTTTATTGTTTTCTTTTGGTTGTTTGTATTAGAGCAGCTACTGCTGCCTTTCTAGCTGCTTTTAATACCCGCAAACAATTCAATTAGGCTTATTTTGTTTCATTTTAATAGTTTTTCGCTTATTTTGCCTTTATGTTTGTTAAGCGCCGCTGTTGACATTATTTTAATATCCTGTGGGGATGTGCTTTTCTTTTTGCATAGCTTTTATGCGAATTTTCTTATATTTGTAATAATAAAAACTTTTAGCATTACGCTCGTCATTTCATTCTAAAAATTTGCTTGACCATGCAAAAACTACAGAAACATTGTTAAGCCATTTGTTAAGGGGGTATGTGTATTGACATGGGTGCCAGAAGTGAAAAGTTTCTCAGAGAGTTGGTTTTTCTGGGAAGTTGCTTAATTAAAAAGAAAAAATAGTTTAGCTCAAATAAATATATGTTTGGCTCAATTATATGATTTCACTATATCAAACATACATTTGTTATACGCAAGCGAATCATTTACTCAGTGCAATTAAAGTGAGCGTCGCGTGCTGGCTGGTATATATCAGAGATGTGCAATGAGTGGCTCGTTTTTATTTACCATTCGCTTATTTATTGCTATTGCGTGCTTTTATTCGACAACATATGAAACGAGTGCTGCAGTGCATTGCCTTTGAATTTCATTGCCATTGCCTGCCTCTGCTTTCTTTGAACATACTCGAAAGACAAGCACTATTCACTTACAGCTCGTTCATTCGTTTCCATTTTTATGAAACGAATTATATGGCTATGCAACGAATGCTATGGCTATGCAACGAATGCTATTGCACAGCATCGAATACCTCTTACGATTTGAGCTTATGCTATTGTAGAGTAGTACTTTGCTTGCCGTTGTTTGTGATTGTCGAGTTTCTTCTAAAAGACAAAATAATTTCTTATTTTAAAGCATGGAAAATACACAAGTCAAGGAAAATATAGTGAAAAAAGTTAATGCTGCGTAATGACATTCGTTGCATAGCCGTAGCATTCGTTGCATTAAAATAGAAACGAATGAATGAGCTATGAGTGAATAGTGCTTGTCTTTTGTAGTGTGTTCATTGCCAAAGGCAAAGGCAAGCAACGGCAATGCGATAAAAAAGTACTGCACGTCAGCATTCGCATTCGCTTTGAGTGAGCAGTGTTTTCATTCGTTTCACACGTTTGATGCATAGTGTTGATTCACAATTCGTTTTTTGTGAGTGCTTCACAACTGCGTATGAATGCATTCGTGCACATCTCTGGTATATATCACCAAATATTCCCATTTTGAATTTACAAACATTTACTAAGTTTTGGCTTGTATAGGAGGTACCACGCCTTCTTTTAAAAATGTACACAATATCACTTTCGAAGATATTCATTTTGGTTTGGTGAGAGTAGGTTGCACTTTCTTAAATAATTATCTCAGCATTGTACTTTAATGTTTTTTGCTTGAACACAAAGTGCCCAGCCCTCTTTAAAAAATTGTTAACTTTTTATTTGGTACTAAGTCAGATTAAATTCTTAAGAGTTTGTATGCAATTTGGTGCCACAACCTTAGCAATTCTCTCAGTTAACCGTTTCAAAGCTTTAGTTTTAACGGGATATGCCACGCCCTTTATGTCAAAATTCATACAATTCTTGTTTAAAGCTCATCTGAACTATTGCTACCTAGTATTTGTGTCATATTTGAATTCATTTTCATATATCGCTCTTTCAGTATTGCAATTTTAAATGTTTGTTTATATGGTAGGTACCACGCCCTCTTAAGATAATGTGCCCATGGTGCAATTTGCAACTACTTAATGTATTTACGTTAAATATTTTTATATTACTTGGATGAAAAGTTAAAAAAAAAATACATTAGAAATGATAAAGTCAAAATGTAGCATCACACATTTAATCATAATTATTTGCTAATAACATGGCCATTTCTGACGGCTATACATTTTAGTCAATTTACAGTAAATATCTCTGTATTATCTTACTCCAACATGCGTTTTGGTATTTAGCCAGCAAAAAACATTAATTGCAGCCGCCCAAAACGCAATACAAATTCATTGTAAATGAAATTTGCAATTATTTTGCTACACACACAATTTATAATGAATTTTTATTTTACGCCGCATGTATCGATTCGGTTGATTTTGTGTAAATATGGGATTGGCAGCAAAATTGTTACGTTGTGTCTCAAAAATATTCCCTTTGCGAATTTGTCTATGTATTTGTTTTGTTTGATAATTGCGATATGTTGCTGTCCAGCAAACAATTTTTAGCAGAAAAAAACTTAACCGTTGCGTTTGTAACGACTTGTCATACCAAGTTGTATATGAATCATGCGAAAACAGTTTTGAACGAACAAATTGTTGAAGGCGAGATAGAACAGTGAACATTTTATTCACAAAAGCTATATAGATAAAAAACATTTTTAGTTGGCTGTGAGTCCTTCTATGGCGTAACTGAAACTCTTCTGTATGATTTGTGGGCGAATGGCTTTAGCAAGCCACTAATTTCTTCAAGTTTTTCATAAAAAAGTTTTCGCTTGACATTGGAATAAGAGAATTTCAATTCAATTCAGTTCTTTTAGAAAAAGTAATAAATGCAGCACTTCAACATTCCTCCAAATGTCTGCTGGGTGACGAAACAAAACAAAAACTCTCGCAAGTGCGTATGCATTTGTTTCATGCGGTTATTATTCTATCTGTTTTGTACATTCGACGCACTATTCAATTAATAATTATTGTAAAATTTTGCCAAATAACAGAATTTTGTGTAAGTAATCTATATGCTGATTACCATAACGTCCACGACCGTGATGAAAATGGCACTATCAAAGGTTATTTTGTGTTCTGGCAGCTATGGAGAAATTTTGTTGCTAACTTTGGAGCCTAATTATTTTGAAACAGTCAAAAATTGCTGGTACAGTAATTGTATGTTTTCACAGCATAATTAAAAAATTGATGCAAATTATTATTTAACATAACAGCTGCAGGACTGCATCAGTTTGCAATGCATACGCTAAGGTTCATCTCTTACGCAAAATAAGCTCTCACTAAAAAATATATAAAATGTAAAATAGTTTGATGCTTTCTGTTAAAGTCTTTCTTCTTGTTTTTTTTTAACAGCTTAGTATTATTTATTGAAAGCTAACATTTACAAACAACTTAATATTATTTAATACTTTTTTATTGCATATTTATCAGCGTTTATTTATTTTGCATATATTGGCGCACCAGCTGATGCTGCTGCTGTTTGGTAACAATTTCGTTATTCATTTTATGCATGGATGTGATTTGTCAATATTTGCATAAATTGTCAATATATTTTGGCACGTCATATACATTTTTTTTTCTCTTTGCAACTTATGAAGTTTTATCATCATAAATGCAAAGTTTTTTCTTTTGATTTATTATTTGATATCTGATGTGCTGATAGACACGTCCGTCTAGACGATAAGTATAATTTATGTGCTCGTGTCTATTTGTTATATTTTCGAACTAATCATTATTTATATAAATGATATGTGTGTATATTAAAATATAATATAAACTTAAATTAAATATTCCGCAGTTTCAAATGAAAGAATCAAATACAGCTTGTGCATCAGTCTCTTATTTTGTTTTTAATGGTTCTAATATTGTTTCTAAGTCTGCAAAAATTGGCATATTTTAAAAGCTTGGTAATCTTTTATATAAAAAATTAACTTTGATAATAAATCATACCATTACACGCAAATAGCTTGAAAATGCAACGTAGAAGCTTTATTTTATATAAATTTTAAAATTTTAATTATTTGTCTAATTTATGTGTGTGCTTAGCATGTTGCACTTTTAACCTCGAGCAGTACGTAGAACCTTATATTACCCACACAACAGAAGGTATCAGGTCTGGACACTAGATTCATTTATTGTACTAACGCATGCAGTGCTTTTGTATTAAATTTATTATGAAATTCCATTATCGCATATTTAACTCCGAAAATTAAAAAAAAAACACCAAAGCCACCAATGCAAAAACAAGCAAATGCAGAGACACTTTTACCTCTGAGCATTATTAATACAGTACGCACACGAAAGTGTTACTTTTAAACGAATTTAATCATACTCTTACAGAAATTTACCAGTTAAATGGCCGGTCACATAACCGGTTTTATATGTCAGATTGGTGTAGGGCAATGTAAAAACTGTTTACATATGTTAGTATGTAATTCTATATCACCTTTTATTGTTTGCTTTTTAGATCTTTTCAAATATATAGCTATCTCTGTTAGTCAATTCGGTTTTGCTGTAAATATTTTATTAATTTAGATCTTACTATTCAGTTTTTACTTAAATACTAGTTAGAAATAATGCTAAATTTTTGCTCGTTGTTTTATTCGTTGTTCGTTGTTCGATGAAAGTACAAATGCGCATGCAGATCCACAAGCTTGGAGAAAGCATTTACACGCTTGTTTTTAAATTTAGTTAAGTATTTACTTCAAAATTTACTGTTTGCATTGGCGGCGATTTTAATTGAGAAAAAAGTAGGGAATACAAAAAATTTTTGAACAAAGACTTGCAATTAAAAGAAAGCAGCTGTCGCAAGTTAATTATATTAATAAAGTAATAATCTGCTGACTTTAACATTTATTTAAAAATGTCTGCAGCTTTGAGAAACTACAGTGATGTAAATATTTCATCTAAAGTTGTGTCTTCATTTTTTTTCAATAATTCCTGAAAAATGTGCAGCTATTCAAAAATGCTTCATCGCTTCATTGATGCATATGATAATTGGAATATATAAAAAAAATAATTATTTTTTCATCCCTTATATTGTAAGGATTTATTTTGTTTTCCATAAACATGGATAATATATTTCAATAATTTCAGAAATAGTTTCCTGTGATAAATTTCATCACTCATTCTTTTTATAAACAAAATCACTTCGCTGCATTTATTTGAAGACTTAAACGCTTAAAGCGTTTATACACACGTTGTTCGTTGTTCGTTGAAAATATTCCCAAAACAACGAGGCACAAAATTAAGCTAATTTTTGTTTCTATTCGTTGTTGCAACGTTACTACATTTCTCATTTATACCTTTGTTAAAACGCGTACGTGCCGCTACGAACAACGAGCAACGTGCATAACAACGAGCGTTTAAGTCAAGCATAACATCAAAAACCGTTCGCTCTAATGTAAGTAACATTGATATCGTGCTTTATTTCTAACCATATACTCACATTTGATATTGTATTTGTATAATGAAAATAACAAAAAAGTTATTTCGAATCACAATTCATAAAAACATATGAAATTTGATTTTAAATTAGTGAGTTAAAATAAAATATTATTTTGTCTCATATTGTTAAGACATTATTATAATCTTATGACAATTTATTGAAAGTGCATTCGTTTCTTAAGAAAATTTTGCGAGTAAGTTGGAGTTGCGTATAGCCAGCTATCTAGCAGCGACGCTATTATGTCTGAAGTAAACTTATGGTCATACGTTAAGATATTATTTTGCGTCTAATAAAGCACTAACACCACATGCTACTGTTCACATTATCTAGTACACACTGTGTAAATGCATAGCAAATGCGCGCAACGAACCGTAGCGAAACGCAAACAAAACGTTGATAATAATGTAGTGGAAGGTAAAAAGCCAAAGCAACGCTCATGAAAATACACTAATAAAAGACACACATACACATTTATGAATACAAACACACATACAAAATTTACACAAAGTCCAATTCAAATGCAAATGATAACATGAGCTGCTGTAATATGCCTCCATTTAAGTCGCTCCGCAAGCTAGTGGAGACCAATATGAGAACGGACAATCTAAGTTGTAATGTATTTTTGGGATAGTGATATCGTGTTGTAAGGTTTAGATGTTCTTAATTTTGAAAAACTCAACTGAAATGGATTCCAATTTAAATACTAGAGGAGTTGGCCAAGTCGTAGGAATTTAATTACTATAGTGGTTTCAGTGATTGACTATTGTGCAACGCTAAGCTTTACAATTATTTCTCTCTCCTTTTCATATTTCGGCCTAACGTTAAAGTCACCGGCTTTAAAGTCCTCACTCTGCCACAAGCAAAGAGCACGGAGACATTTATGTCCTAACTCTGTAAGTTCGCTTTTTTGAAAAATCTCTAAAACTCAAATCAAAAGGGTATTTTTTATATTTTTCTATAAAGTGCACACAAAAATAACAATAAATATATTTTGGCATTAAAACCTGACGTAAAAAAAAGGTTTTTTTGTCATCACTCCTAAAAATTAAAACCATTGGTATCATTTTGCCCTATACTTTTCTTCATCCTTTCCTTAGTACTTACTCTAACTCCATATCAAATTTCATCAAAATCGTTACATTAGTATTGCTGTGAAAAAATATTTCCCTGTTAGGGGCATGACACTGCCCACTTATAATTAAATACCATTCTCAGGATTCAATCTTTATCTAATACAACTTCTATCAATATCGGTTCAGATGTGAAAACATATTTTCTGTTGGCGGCTTGGTACCGCCTACTGAAAAACAAATATCTTTCCTCAGAGTTCAACCTATTCAACACCGAATTTTTTCAAATATGATTCATTTGTTTAGCTGTGAAAACCAAATTTTCTTAAGGGCGTGGCACAGCCTACTAAAGAAAAAATGTCTTTCCATAGTAAACGATCAATCTCCATAGCAAATTTCATCAATGTCGGTCTATTAGTATAGCCGTGAAAATGTGTTTTCTTTTTAGAGGCGTGGCAACGCCTACTATTAAAAAAAATACTTTAGAGAATATTTTCTTTGACTAGACGTCTCAAGAAAATAAAAACCAAAATATTTTTTACCTTTGACAGTAGTTATTAACTTATTCTGTTTTCCGGTACCGTTGTTCTTAATTGCCTCCTTTTGTAAAATCTAGCTCTAGTCCTTATGAAGCACAGTTTACTTCTCTGTTACTAGGTGTGTGCCTTGAGCTGGATGTCGTCGCATTAGGGGAGACTGCAATTCATTCTTTTCAAAAATGCACATCAAGCCATTATTGACTAAGATAAGGGCTAATGTATCGATACCTTTCGTGTGATTACAATTTTTACTACTTTATGCAGCAATAACCAGCCGTGCTTTGGTGGCAGAATCTAATAATCGTGCGTCCAAAAACATTTATGATGCACGCTCTAATTTGCTTTTGCTTGCATTAACAAGCGGCGAAATAGTTCATGCACATTGAAAGCCGTAGTGTTGCATGAAAACTGGCAAATAAACATTTGAAAAATTAACTTTAAAATGAAATTCTTGTATTGCTACATAGTTTGAGCTTGCAGAAGTTAAAGAACAAATATTTGAAAAAAAAAAATGTTTAGGTGAAAAATAATGAAATGTAAAGTTGACTGCATTTGAATTTTAAAATATTTATTTTGTATAAAATACCGATCATCGACTATTTCGGTCGACAGCACTAGCACAACCACATAAAGCGCAATACCACAGTGTTGATAACACGCATTGCTGCTGTCATTATGTTACTGCTATGGTAGATAATAATTTTGCTTGCTTGAGGATAAAATTTTACATTTCAAAAGCCGGCTTAATATTGACTTTGTACTCGAAAATCGGCTGAAATTTTTTGAGTGCATTTATTGAAGAGTTCTATGTGCCCTAATAGAGAAGGCACAAAAACAGCAAAGCATAAAAGTTGCAATTTGAAATGATTTCAAGTGTGTGTTGAGGATATTAGAAAAAAATTAATTTTTAGTTGATAAGAGCTCAAATTTGGAACAAAAACACTTGCAGCTTAGATTATTAAAAAAAAAAATCACTGTGATATATCCTTACAGAGCTTGTGACTACATTTCTGACTTTGTGATAAATAAAAATAATTTCTAAAGAAAGTAATTTACTTTACTCTAAAAACATTAAGTTAAGTCTTTAATATAAAAAGACAATAAGCAGCGCATAAAACAAAATGTTACTTACACATATGCAATTCACAACGCATACACACATGTAAAACATTTGTGACAGCTTTTCTTTTTTTTTTAAAAAAATTGTTATTTTCTTTTAAACAAAATGCACTCGCCATTTTAAGTTATTTTTGTGACAATTGCTATTATGTACTACCTATGCAACTGCCGGTGTTGCTTTCTTCATTTCCGGCGTCAGTGCACGCAGACAAAAACAAATACAAACAAATGAGCATGCATTAGTATTGTGAGCGTAAATTCAAAGTGAATTGTATGAACGCAACGAAGTATAATGGAAAGCATGTCAACAAAGACACACAGCTGATGATGATTATGCTATGATGCTCTGGTGATGCTGATGTTTCATGTTTCAGTGATAGACATAAAAATAAACATAAACAATGTATTGTAAGAATAACGAGAAAGCTTAATAAAAATTAAAATTTTTAAGAAAATTTAATGTAAAAAATGGTGCTAAATTTCAAGGAGTTTTATTTTGGCTATTTGATAAAGTTTTATTTTGTTTTAAAAATAATTTCCCAGTATTTCGAAAGTATCATGAGAGCTCACTTTAAGTTTGATACCGAAAATTGTGCTCATATACTGAGTGGTCAAGTTCTGAGCAGTTTTAGGTTACGATTTCATGATTCATTTTCAGTGAAAATTTATCGGATGGGGAATATATTTAGAGCACCATTTGATTTATAGGTTGTGTTTTACTTGATTACTTTCTAAGTAATACAGCAATAAAAATGAGTGAGCTTAGCATTTTCGTTCTTAAAAATTAAAAATTAATAAAAGTTTATTGTAAAATTTTTATTTTTAGCTTCTCCCAAAAATGCCGTAATAAAATGTGATTTTCTTTCCAATATTTTAACGCACCAAAATGCTGCCTTCAAGTTCACTTTACAAAGTTTTGACTTGGGTCGTTCGCTTTTCAAGCATACATTTATTTTAATTATTGTCCAATGCAGACTTGTGCGTAATCAATTACATTTTGTAATTAATTACATAAGCAATTACAATTACTTGTAATTTTGTAATTGAAATGTTTCAATTACAATTACATGTAAATGTAATTGGAAATGTACTTTTTTTTTCAATTACTTGTAATTATAAGTAATTGAAATATTTTCGACGGAAATTACTGTAATCCAAAATATGTAATTGAAAAGCAAATAATTGAACGAAATTTGTAATTGATTACTTTTACTTGTAATTTCCAATATTTCAAGTAATCAATTACAAGGTATAAATATGAATTACATTCAAATAAATACATATTATTGCTTGTATGCACCTCTACGCTATAAGATGAGCCCATAACCCAAATCTCAATTAACTCATTAACTCAATGAGTCAGTCACGCGAAAGTTCTTGCTTTACATTCCCTTACAAATCATATGCAATAACATAAATATTTTTTGTGAATTTTATAAAATTTTAACGCTTATTAAAAAATTTTATTTCAAATTTTAATAAATGTAATTGCAGAAAAATGAGTAATCAATTACATTTTCGTTTCAAATTACTTGGCAAAAGTAATGGATTACAATTCTCTAAGGGATTACATTTTCATGGATTACTAGTCCAATTACAAAAGTAATTAGAATTGCATGTAATTGTAATCTTAAATTATATATAATTAAAAAAACTTCAATTGCAATTACTCTTTATTTCTTTTTTTTTTAAACCACTTCGAAAATTTTCTTAACAATTTCTTTACATTGAAATTTGTATGTTAGCTCAAACTAAAGAAATGTGGATGATAGGGATTCAAACTTTGCTGCTCGTCTTAATGTAAGAAACTGTAAAGGATATTTTTGTGAATTTAAGTGAATTTTTGAAAAATGGTCCATTTCAGCGTTTAAGGCTCTGTATCTGTATCAAATAAAATATAATTTCATAGCTATAAAAACGTTATCCTCCCGAATATGATCGCATACCTTGCGAATGTTACAAAATTGTCACAAAAGAGTCTTACACTGAATTTTCAAGAACTTAATAAAAAAAAAAAAGTACATTTGCCTGTACTTTGAAGTAAGCAGTACAACGTACTGTACTCTCTCAAAAAGTTACGGTTGGTCACGTTCTGTTAACATCGAAATCTCCACAGATCGGCTTTCGATATGGGGTTTTACAAAAAAAGTGTGTTTCATTGAAAATGTTAAGTTTAATAAGTAATATTTGAACTGTAAATGAAGTATCACAACTTTTTTTAATCTTTTCAGAAATTAAACGAAACTGTGAGCTGGCGCCTTTGCTGTTTTTAACATAAGTCAATAACTCACAGAATCACCTAGCAGGAGAATTAAATATTATGTGCAAGTAATGAGACCAAATGTGGCTAATGTTGTCATTCCAGAGACGATATAACTGCCATGCAACAGTTGGTAAGTGCATTTAAAGCATATTATGTTAAACCCAATACGAAATGTTGTTTTACAAAAATAAACCCTTTAAAACAACCAGTGACTTATGGTACTTAGGCGTAGTCGCCACACAGATTATATCACTTAGTGAATAAGTGAGGATTAGGAATACTGCGGCTACATTCAATACGAAATAAAAAACTTTCTGCTAATTCGATTTACCTTTTTAAATAAAGTTCCTTTATGAAGTTTTCAATTATATTTTACTCTATATACATATGTAAGTCCGTAACAAAGTGCCAGGTAGACTACAGTAAATTTTAATATTTTCTGTAAATTAATGCTCTAACGAGCATTTAAATAATAACATCACTTCCATTTCATGTAATATTTCTGTAAATATTAATGATAAATCTTTGAGAATACTTTTCTCCACAATAAATACCAAAAATTTGACTATATCCAATTTTCTAAAATTTTATCATGTGCCCTTATTCATCAGACTTGACCTACTTAGTTAAGCTGGAAAGAGTACGCCTTGGGCACACCAAGCTTACACTTAATGGATAACAATATCTCCAAATACACAAGTAACTTACCTAAGCTCTTTTTGTAGAGGAAACTTTCCAAAAATTATTTTCACTCCAATATTGATATTGGCATTTTGTCTCCAAGGTTTTAATTTTCTTAAGTCGAAATACTAAAAACCAATATCAAAACTATTTTTTTCGGTCTTATATGAAAACATAAATAGTTTAACTTGATTAAATTTATTGCACATTAACTTAACAAATGAAACATCGTTCACTAAATAAATTCATACGGCAATATTACAGCTGCAGAAACCTATTCTAAGAGGCTGCTTTAGATCAAACCAATACGAATGTTTTTTCTATATAAAAGCTTTTAAGCCGATTTTGATAAATAAATAAAATGCTGCTTTTTGTTTTAATAACAAGAAAAATATACGAATAATTATGTTCATAACACTGCTCTCTCGGAAACTCTGCTGTTTTCTATGAATTATGGCTCTAATGTGCATTTTAAACATTTGCGTTTATTTTCATTTCTTTTGTTTTAACATTTTTTTTTTCTGGCTGTTTTTCTTCCTGCCATATACTCGTGTACTTAATCCAGCATAATATTTTTCAGTAGCAAATGTAAAGGTTTTTCACTTATTTGCTCACCTTTTTAACTAAACGGAAATGGTGTTGTTGGTAATTACTTCCGCTTCCACTCTACTTACGAAATAAATAAACTTTGCACATTAAGTGAAATGCATGAGTTAAGGCATAATTGTGTTTTTGCTTAGGACTTTTTTGTTTTTATACTTGACAATTTTTGCTAAATTGTTCTTTAAATTTTTAGACAAAAAAAAACTTCATCATAATTCATTTACTTGATGAGTTTTGGTTGTGGTATTAACTTGTAAAATTGAGACAGTTTCAATAAGATTCGATAGATAGATTCGTAGCAGGCGTGGCATCGCCCCTCATTGGAAAAAACGCTGTCACGGCTGCCTCGCTCCTTTATTTTGATTAAATTTTACGTACAGATAAAGTTATTTCTGAGTAAAAACATTTGTTTTTTAGTGGGTGGTGTCACGCCCATAACAGGAAACTATGTTTTTATGCAAGACTATCGAACTGATTTTAATGAAACTCTGTGCAGAGATAGAGCGTACTCTGAGAAAAAGTGTTTGTTTTTGAATGGGCGGTTCCACGCCCTTAAACTGAAAGTATGTTTTCACAGCTATATTCAAAAAAAAAAAAAAACGATTTTGATGAAATTTCTTATGACGATGGACTCAACCCTGAGGAAAGGTATTTGTTTGCAAGTGGGAGGTGCCACGCCCTTTACTGTAAATATTTACAGATAAATTAAGTGACCGATTTTAATAAGATTTAGTAAGAATATAGACTGAATCTTAAGAAAGAAATATAAATAGGGATGTGGCAAAATGATGCCATTGCTTTATTTTTTGTTGTGTGATGACATTTAATCAGCTAAAATTGTATATAAATGTTATGTTTTGTCACAATAGTGCTTGAATTTTAAGCAGAAAGCGAACTCTAGTCTGTAATGGTTCGTCTGCAAATTTTAGTTTTTCAAGATTTTGCATAGCAATTTCAAAAACAGCTTTCACACTGTCATTATCACGTTTTCGCTGTCTTTATATTTTTGTCAAACAATAGCTCAGTTATTTTTGATTGGCTCTTTTGAGTTAAATGTTTTAAACGAAACTACTTTTTATTACAAAAATACATTGCGGTTGAATTTTGTATTTGCTTACTTTTCCCATAAGCGCTATTTTTATTGCTGTGCTGAACAGCGGAAAGAATTGAAGACTTTGACAACTCATAAGTGATAGTGCTAGTTTTTGTGCAAAAATAATTTTTTTCATTGTAAAAATCTACATCCAGACATTTCACGTTTAATATTTTATTAAATAAGTTACGTTTTATTTGATTTTTGGCTTAAATTCGTGTAAGATGATGCCAATGTGAAAGCCTTTTTGAGATGTTAAATTAATGGAAAATTGTATTTCACAAATTCTTCCCACTTTTTATTCAATTCAAATTGCTCGACACAATTTTCTGTTGGGTTTTGCTTAAATTTCATATGCGTTTTGCATATTTTATGCAAATGTAATCCTCTATCTATTTGTTTCATCTTCATCGCTTACAATTTCATTTAACTTTTATTTCAAGCAAACAAAAAATTTGCTCTAAAAAATATTTGAAATTCTAACAATAAGTATTATCCAGCATCCGGGAGAGTATAAGTTTTTGTTAGCAAGAAAAGCAGATTTGATTTTTGGCAATGGACACAAAAATAGAAAGTGTGTATATGGATGGCGTCGTTTGTCGAAGTATCAAAAATAAAAAAAAAAATCTTGAAAAATAAAACGCTTAGCTGCTTAGATAAAATAAGAATTCCTTTAAGCTATAGTCATGCTTCTTTTTTTTTTGCTTGCATTTTGTTGAAAGCGTTGGTTTTAAAGGCGTAAAAAGTTCGACTACGCAATAATTTCATAAATTCATAAATGAATGAATGCTCTGATAGTAAAATATGCTGTTGTCCTTTCAAGCATTAATTAGATTGATACCGAATGATCAATGAATTGTATTTGAAGGAAAACTTACGCACTGATTTATTCTTCAAATTAAATAAACTTTATCAAATTAGAAATATTCGCGGACATGCCACATAAATTCAACAGCAATGTCTGAAAATTCAACAATACCATGTTATTTGAAGTCAAATAAAGAAAATACAGAAGTAATCCCAGTTCAGCTTTAAAAGTAGCGCGTTAAAAGGAGTAACTATCACAGCTACAAAGATCACGAGTTATTTTAAGCAAAAGGGTGGCATACGGAATTTTGTATGACCTCTTGCTGCTGCTGCTGGTGCTGCTGCTATTCAAACAAAAGATAAACATTTTGACAGAAAGCGTCGCTTGACGCGCCAAAACAATTTCGCAAAAATGGCGTCCATTGTGCCATTAACTATTATGCTACTCGTACTACTGCTGCTACTCCTAGCGCTGCTGCTTCTGCTGGTACATTATCATTCCAATACTTTTTTGTTCTTATTGTGTTGCTTTATATTCAATGTTTACTTAAAACCATTGAGTGTGCTTGGGAAGGGTAGGGGGGTAGTTGTCTCCATAGACAAACAGCTGAAATGTCAAAGTTTGCGCACCAGAGTGTACGACGTCAGGAATTTCAATAATTTATAACAAAATTGAAATTTATCTTCAAATGCTAATTTTTCTTTCGTTTGTGAGTCGCATCATTTGGAAGTGTAGTGAGTTCTAATATGATTTGTTTGCTGTGGTATTGGTTTGTAAATAGCGCACCGGTAGGAATTAAAGTCACTAGAGCAGGCTTGAGTAAAATTTAAAAGAAAAAATTTAGTGTTTTTCATATTTTTTCTATTGATTTATTAGCAACATAAGCGTTAGAGTAGCAGTAAAATTAAACTTTCTTAGAGTTGCTCTATAAGATAAGGGTTGAGTCTTTAATGCTTAAGAAGTCAGTTTGCTGGTGGTTGCTATCAATGTGCTTAAAAGTATATTGTATGTAACGTAAATTTTTCTGATCTCAAGTAAAAATAAAGTGATTTCGAGATTTCGACATAAAAATTTTACTTCACTTCAAATGCATGTATTCTCTACAGCGATTCATTTCATTGTGGTGTATGCGAACAGATAATAATTTAAATTAATTTAGTTACTACTCCGTAGAGTGTGTGATCTCACAAACAAAAATAAAAGCACAAAAATCATAGCAAAAACAGTGCTACGTCTTGTCATACTTATTTCATCCATTGCTCAATGGAATCATCAGTGACCTTTTAGCCGATGAGTGAGAATTTCAAGACCTAATATGTTTTCATCTTTGCATAAATTTGTTGCGAACTGAAACAAAAATGAAAGCAAGCAAACCAAAGAATGCTCACTGATTTATTATATGATTTGTGCTTGCTACTTACTTTTTGACTGAACCGGAAAGCTTGAAGCGCAGCGACTGCAAGAAAGTAAAATATCATGGGAGCTACAAGAATATAGACACAACAGACGTTCGCAACAAATCTATGCAAAGAGAAAAATATGTCATGCTTAGAAATTCTCAATCATCGGTTCGGTTCGGTCGCTGATGCTTCCATCTAGCAATGAATGAAACTAGTATGACTAGCTTTAGCTCGGACTTTTGCTATGATTTTTTGTTGTTGTATTTTTTTTTTGTTGTCATACACTCTATACTGACGAATTCACACAAGACTTTGATAATTTGTATTAATTTTGCGGCAGCATTGCGCATATAAATTCTCAAAAAATGAAAGTTGTACTTAAATACGTAAAATGTTGTTGAATAGCTAATTAAATATTGAATATAATTTAATATCATATGCCAAAATTTTTTACTCTAAAGCGCTGAGCATTATATTCTTTAAAAATGCATAAAAAACCAACATAATTCCAGCTTATGATCTTGGCAACATAAATCTGTTGCTCACAGTTTTAAATGTTAAAATAACACTATAAATGGCGTGTAATTAATTTTAATTTATTTGCTTGGGATTGATGTTGCTTAAACACTTTTTCACACTTCCCTTGATGTTTTTTTTTTTCAACAATTTTTAGGTTTTTTTTTTAATTTGTAAGGCTGCCATATTGCGCTGCATATTCTATGTTGCTGCTAAGTGGTAGCAATTGATATTTATTATTGTATATGTGTACTTTGTCAACACACAAACAACCACTATTGTAAAAGAAAAAAAATATCCAAAATACAACAGCATGCAAGCCAAAAGCAGAAAAAATTGCCCAACAATATTGCTGCATCGTTGTTGCAGCCACCAAGAACAACACCAAAAATGCCGCTTATTTCTTTCGCTTTGCGAAATAGCAACAAAATTTTTTGCTATTTTTTATAACTTGCAGTTGTAAAAATATAATAAAATAAAAGCAAATAAAAAAATTTTGTAGTGAAAAAACTTAAAAATCGCTACATAAAAGATAAATTGAGGTTGCAGCAATGCGCTGAAAAGGCAGTTACACCACATTATACGACAAACTGACATGCAGCACCGCAGAAACTGTTGGTGGTAAAAGCAAAGAGGGGTAAACTAAAATCATTTTTTTCTGTGTGATTTTTTTTTTTACAATTTTAGTTTTGAACGGAACGAACCAAAAATCAGTTCCATTACATGAATTTTATACAAATTTTTGCACTTTTGAAATTTTTGTGTCAAAAAGCTCAAATTCTACAGAAATTATATCAAATGGCGCTTCTAAATCTATGGCTCACTTAACTTGTCGAAAAACCAAAAAAATTTCTTGATTTGTTTAACTGTTTTATAAGCGTATATGTTTTAGTTTAACATGACGTATGAATAACATTTTTATGAAAAATCGACTTTGAGTCCAAAATAAATGTTGAATTTAAATTAAATTTTAAATTTTTTAACAGTAAAGCTACATTATCAAATAAATGAGACACTACTTAAAATCGCCTCAGTCATTTTTAAAATAAGCTGCCACAAAATAGAATTGAAATTTTCTGTTTATTTTAAAATGAAAATTTTAACATGTGAAAAATTCATTAAATTCACTTTTAGTTCTTGGAATAACCCCATATTTGAATCTTTTTTGTTTTTTGTTTCTGGTTACCCGCGAATGAGTTTTGTCGTGGGCTTTAGCGGTTTAGCTGAAATACTCTTCTTGAAAAAATGATAAAAGCAAAATGTGAAAACCAAAAACTGACTTACCTAGACACAGAAAAAAGTCAACAAAGAATAGTAGCAAAAAATTACATAAAATTCACATGAAATTTAAATATTTTTCACACCTATTTTTCTCATAGACTACAACATAAGACTGGAAAAAAACTCTTCTCATACAAAATAAAATTTTAGCATAATAAAAGTGAAAAGTGAAAAAATATGCAGCATACGACAAGCGAAGAATTTTAAGAATTCCTTTGAAGTGCAAGCACACCATTTGTTTTTTTTTTTCATTTTTTCAACAACCGCGTTTTTGTTTTCATTTTCCATACGACAATATTAAAAATAAAAATAATAAAATAAAAACAATTAAAGATATGTAAAAATGTTTTAACATTTTTGTTTTCATAAAAAAAAAATGGTGTTCTTGTCACTGCTAAAAGGAGTACAAACAATTCACAGGAATATCTATGTATGTACATTTACAAAAAAAAAGGACAATTCAAATACTTCACTGTATTTGAGCTTCTTTTGCTGTCAACATGCCTTTTGTATAAAAAACATTGCATTCTTTTGCTTTTTGCTGGTGTTGCCACTGAGCTGTGTTTGACTCGGTTTGAAGAGACCAGTAGGAAACAGTATACTTTCTTGCTTTATTGCTACTGTCACAAGAACTTCAAATGCTTCGAAGTTAACAAACAATGACTTTAAAATATTAAATAAAACCGTGACACAAACTTCAAACCCCCAATCAGCCTTGAATTTGTAAGTTCCTATTGGGCTCGTGTAAGCCCGCATATCCTACTGTTATATTATTTTGCTGTCTGCATGCCTGCGCTGCATTGCAGTTGACATGTGTTCATAAATTTCGTTTCCAATACAATTGTTTTTTGTCCAGTAAAATAATTTTCTTTCAAAATTTGCTTTAAAAGGGCTTTTTATTTTATTTAATTGAGTAAACGGATATATTTTTTTAATAAAAACTAAATAAATGTGCAACTATAAAGAATATCAAGCAATTGCAAAATATAAGAAATATATAATATAAAAAACTTCAAAATATTTAAAGAGCAGCTTCTGTATCGAAAAAGTTCTAGAAAAGTACTGCTATTATTAAACAAACTAAAATTGCATGTAAAGGGTGATTTCTTAAGCGTTTGGTTTTTTAATATTAAAAAAATAACAAAAAATTTGCAAAAATGAATAAAATATTTATTTGAAACGATACACCAATTCCTGCCATTTATTTTGTGAAGATTATTTTATGTTAATGTTGCCCGCGGCTACATGAATGATCCATTCATAAGCTCCAATTTTGGCATACTTTTTCCAGCATTTTGGCCGGTGTCTCACCAATGGCAGCTGTAATGTTGTCTTCCAGCGCTGCAATTATGGCAAGCTCGTCCCTGTACACGAGTGATTTCACGTAGCTCCACAAAAAGTACTCAAGTGGGGATAAATCGCATGAGCTTGGAGGCCAATAGACTGCTCCAAAACGTGAGTTAAATTGCTCACCAAACTCGCCTCTTAATAGGTCCATGGTATCGCGTGCCGTGTAGCATGTGGCACTGTCTTGTGGAAACCATAGGTATGTCAACCAATTCTTTCATTTTGGGCGAAAAAAAAGTCAGTAATCATCGCACGGTACCTTGCTCTATTGACTGTAACGTTGCGATTTTCATTATTTTTGAAAAAGTGATGCCAAACAGTGCATTTTTCAGGGTGCATTGGTGGCTTTTGAACTGCCTCTGGCTGCTCTTCAGACCAAATTCAGCAATTCTGTTTGTTGACGTGCTCATTGAACCAAAAATTAACTTCGTTGCTGAAGAAAATTTTTTGATAAGAATTCGAGAAAAAAAAACAAACTTGTCATAATGCACGAATTTTGTTAAAAAAATTAAATGATTTGCAAGCGCTGTTCGTTTGTTAATCAACTTATTCATAGTATAATGGCAAACTTTATTGTCAAAAAACGTGTCAAAATATGTACACTGAAAAAACAAATAGCAAAAAAATCACACGTTATATCAATGAATACATAAATATAAGAGAGTCTGTTTCAACTTTTTTCAACATTTTGCATTGTTTTCAAGTTTTTTAACATTTTTTCAGCTTTTCAACATTTTTCGAAAGTTTCCAACTTTTTCAACATTTTTCATAATTTTTCAAGATTTTTCAAAATTTTTCAACATTTTACAATTTCCATAAATTTTCGACTTATTCAACCTCCTTCAATTTTTTTTTTTTTGAACTTATTCCATATTGTATCGACTTTATCAACATTTTCCAATTAGAAACGCTTTCAATTTTTCTCAAAATATTCCATTTTTTTTTTAGACTTTTTCAACCTTTATTGAACTATTTTCAAGTTTTTCAACTTTTTTCGAGTTTTTCAAATTCCTTAAATTTTTTTCAACACTATGCATATTTCATCATTTTTCATATTTCATATTTTTCAACATTTTCCATAATTTATTTCGACAATTTCAAGCTCTTTAAACATTTTTTGAATCTTTCAACCTCATTCAACTTTTTTCGAGTTTTTCAATCGCTTTCAACTGTTTCAACATTTTCAAAGTCTCTCAATTTTTTTCATGTTTATTCGACTCTTTCAGCATTTCTCACCTGTTTCAAAGTTTTTCCAATCTCTCCACTTTTCTCAATATCTCTATTTCTTATCTGTATATCCAATATGTTAAAAAATTGGTTTTATTTCCTTCACTATCCTTATTAATTATTATTTATCTTAATAATATAATATATTTCAACATATCGTCCAAGATTTCAATGGTATATCCTTCCTAACTTTGATGAAAACTCTATATTCTTCACTTTAAATTTTATTACTTCTGCGATTTTGCACTTTGATGGTATTTTTTCTCTTTTTAAATGAAACTCTTCGTTAATTTTATTAAAATCATTTTATTGTGATGTAATTGCATATGTTTCATATTCTTTTATTAAATAAAAACTGACTTAGATCAGGATTTCTTCAGCGATATAAAATGTTTAACGCCCGTCAGTCCAACATTTACATTTTCCATAGTCATTACAATTGCCACCGGGATATCCCTTCTCTATGCAGAAATCGTCGCAGCCTTCATCTTTGCATCTTGCTTCTGATTCCATTAGAAAAGCGAAGAGCAATAACGCAATGTAAAGAAAAATTGCAGGCTTCATTTTAGTTGATTACGTTAATCGACTTTTTCGTTTAAAGTAAAACCTTGATATAAATTTTATTTAGAATAGTACACTCTATATATACACCGATTTGAATACTTGGCAAAGAAGGCGGCACTCGTTAAAGCAGGCGGTCAGTAAAGGTGCCGCAGTCACGTTAATAAAACTTATTTTAGAAATCATCCATAAATAATTTAAGCCAAATCAAAGAAGCTTATTTCCGATCATTTCTTGACCATGTGATCATTTATTTAAAAAGCGGTTTTACTTTTTTCACCTTCCTTAATTACAATTATTTATTTTAACCTTTTTCCGACTGTATAGGTACAATTGTGCCCTTAGAGTTTTTGAATTGCGATAATTTCTGTACTTTGGGTCCTAGACGGCTGAAATTTTGTGACAGCTCTACAATAAAAGAATGAAAATATCTTCAAAAGATTTTGAGATATAGTGCCAAAAATTTTTTGCAACCAGGTACAATTGTAAAACCAAAAATAAATTTTTGTATGAAAACTGAAGTACTTCAATTCAATGAATATTGAAGTACTTCAATTTTCAAATTGTTGGGCTTAATAAAGGCAATAAAGGGTTTGTAACGCCCACCTTTATGCCTTTTAAGTGATTATCTATGTATTTTAGCGGTCGTAAACACCGGTATTTCAAGAATTGCTAAGCAGACTTGAATGAGATTCATACTACACATTTTTTCTATGGCTGTATTGAAGTCTCAAGCAAACGTCAATTCCTGAATTTTTCAAAACAAAATTGATGCTTTTTAATAAAAATAACCGAAACAAATTCAAAATCGAAAATTTATTTGATTTTTGTTAACCGCCGTTTTGATTATCCGTTAAGTGCCGTCCACATTTCAGCACATATTCAAAGATTTCAGTGATATACCCCATACCCATTTTTCAGACACATACATAAATGTTGCAAGAGAGCGAGTACATCTCTCCATATATTTACTATTTTGGCTTTTAACAGTTGAAAAGAAAGTGATGGGTTCAAAAAGTATTTGGCTATGAAAAGAATGTAAGCCATTATTGATTATGTCGTCGTAACTTATGAACGCGAGCCATTACAACCACAGTGCCAACTATACAAAAACAAAAGAACAGTTTCTTTAGTTGCAAGGTTGCGAATTAAATTCAAAATGAAATATTTTGCTTGACGCATATAAAATAATTTGTAATAGATTTGGAACGATCGTTGGTAAAAGTCCCAAATTCACGGAAAGCTGTGGGCCACAATTGTGAAAAAGTCTGATTACTCCAGTAGACTCACCCGCTATCATTTTACTGGCTTTGGCAACAGCGTTGTGTTCATATGCACGAGCATTTCGGACATCTATGTATATTGCCCTGCTAAGCGAAAAGAGTGTATCTAAGAAAAATTCAAATTCGTGATTCTTCTGGCATCAGATAGCTTAAGAACTTACGCGTTTTATGAACTACACCAAATGCCGGTATCTCAGTTCAAATATATAAAAAATCTCCTAAGAAAGTTTTCTATATCTTAATTTTTCAACAAATTAACATAGACAAAACATCAATTATATCGAAATGCATTTTTTGAGATACGCACTTTTCGCTTCTGAGGGCAGTCACATGTGGCACACGTTTTATGCAATCGAATTAAAAAGAACCCAAATAGAAACAATGTCGTTTACTTTCAAAGTCGAATTCATAAAAACTCTAATTGTAATACCGGACCAATGCACTAAACCATATAAATTAACAGCATAAGAGATTCCAATTAGAATTGTTGTTAACTGAATATATAAAGCGTGACATAGCACTCAGAAAAAGTTTCAACAAATAAATTGCAAGCATAACTTATTAGGGTTTTTACGGTGCCATAATATGCGGAACTTGTGCAGTAAACAATATTTACAATGTAAAGCGTGCCGACTTGCGGAACTCAGTGGAAATCTTTTGAACTAAATATTATTTGCAATTGAAACAAATTCAATTAAAGACATGGGCACATGGATGCCAAATGTCATTTTCCCTATTTTTCATTATTGCAGGGCTCTTAAGCCATATTTTGTAGCACACAAGGTGTGTCTTTAAACATATCTTTAAATGTTTGTATAACTTTTTTTATTTTGGGTGAAATAAGTAGTAGAATAAGTCAGCCAGATTCATATTCATTACCATCATACTTACATGTTTTAAAAATAACAGTCTTACAACACAAATTTTGATAATTACATCTCGATTTAACTATTTGAATTCATGCCGATTATATATCTTTTGTAAGTGCCACAAGTCAAGACACTGGAACACTTGACCAAAGCTCTACCAATCTATGAATGAGTGTAGAAAATTTGTGCAGTCTATAATTTATTCTCATTCCAATGAAAACATAAATTTATTTTCTCTACGCAAAATTCTTCACCTTTTCCTTCACTATCCCCAATTACTATTACTTAATTATTTGAAGTACATAAAATATATCGCCATACCATCAAAGATTCTAATGATATTTTCTGCCTAACTATAATGAAAGATATATACCATAAGCTTCGCTCTGAATTATATTAAATGTTTTTATTTTTTTAAATGAAAATCTTAATTTCTTTTATTTAAATCATTTTATTATGATATCTGTTATTCTCTTTTGTTACACGAAAGCTGATTGAGGTCAGCAATACTTGATTTTTTTGCTACATATACATTGATCCGCTCTGCAGCCGCCGCCTTTTTGTCAACACGACATTTTTCCACGCAGGATTCATACTTAGATGCATACAGCACCTGTTTGCATTAGAAAAGCAAAGATCAAAAGCGCAATGTAAAGGAAAAGTGCTGGCTTCATTTTATTTGATGAAACGTTGGAGCTATAGATGGGTTCTTTTTGCTTAAAGTAAAACCTCCGTATGAACTTTGCTTGGAATAGTCAACATTATTTATACTCCGATATCGTTGTTTGGCAAAGTGATGGTGAAGGTACTACAGTCACTTTTTAATGGCATGCAAATTATTATTTTTTATTTATATAATCTTCGCGAATTTCTGCTGTCAGTTTGGTTTTTTTGATTGCGATCAGTTGGAAACTAAGGTCATATTTTTGTAAAATTATGGATTTGTATTTCGCTCTTATTGACCATAACGCTAAGTTATTTTACATATCATAGAAGCAAAAAATTGCTCAAACTGTGTTTTAATTAATTCCATATGAATTAGTAATTAGCTGAATTAGCTGAATTTGGCTGAAGTTATTTTTATCTGATTGCAGTTTATTGAAAATGATTTAATGATTTAGCTTTGCTTATCGCCCGTAATGACCTTATCACGTAGGCTGTTAAATACGTAAATGATATAAATATTAACGAGAACTTACACAGCTTCAGAAAAAAGTAAAAAAGTGGCGTCGAGTAACAAAATTATTAACAAACGATTTAGGAGTTTTAGATTTTGGTGAAACCGAAAATGCCAACTATATCTTCAAACTGAATCAGAACTTAAACTTTCAAAAATTGAGGCAATTTTTAATTTCTACTCATTTAAATAACAACAGTTACTATAATATTTAAGCTATAACAAAACAGAACTCAAAAAGTTGAAACAGCAACGAAAA
This sequence comes from Tricholauxania praeusta, assembly GCA_949775025.1. NCBI lineage: Eukaryota > Metazoa > Arthropoda > Insecta > Diptera > Lauxaniidae > Tricholauxania > Tricholauxania praeusta. Next base: position 116,304,236 of record OX459031.1, on the reverse strand, counting down.
ATCAAAAGACATTTTTTGTGTAAAGTCTTGCAAAAACTTTATCCTAGAAAAAAGGTATATTTACATTTAAAAAATGAAAAAAATAATTATGCAGCAATGTTTTTTAATAAAAACATGTTATTTTAAAAAAGTGATTTTTAAAATCGGTTCAATATATTTTGCGCCAAAGCGTTACAAAGCATTTTCATATAAGAAATTTTATATTATTAGTACAGTTGTGCTAATAATGGCATTATTTTCTTCATTATACTTAATTAATATTCAATTAACTGATATGCACTGAAACATCTGATACTTCATTAATCGCTACTCCGGTTAACCGTTGCTCCATCTATGGTACAAATAGGGTTGAATGTTGAAATAATGCCGTATCGAAGTCTCATTCAACGTTGAAACAAACAATAAATTCTGAATTTTACAAAGAAAATTCATTCGATTGCAAACAATACCAATCGTTTCGTGTTTTTTAATAAAAATATTCGAAAAATATTGAAACTTCACTGTAAAATATTTCAACATACTATCCAATATACCGATAATATTTCCTGCTTAGCTATGATGAAAGTTGTATGTTCTTCGACTTAAATTTTATAACATCTGGGAGCTTGCACTATGATGAAATTTTTTTTGTTTTATTAAATGAAAATCTTAATTTCTTTTATTTGAACAATTTTATTATGATACAATCGCGTATGTGTTATTCTCTTTTACTATATGAAAACTGATTAAGGTCAGCACTTCTTCAATTTGATCGATGCTTACAAAAACATCTTCCCTTTACGCAGACGGCTACGAAATTTTTAAGCTTTTTGCAGCGTTTGTTGCATACGTCTTTGAGGCATATCGCACCTGTTCCCATTAGAAAAAAGATGATCAAGAACGCAATGCAAAGGAAAACTGCTGGCTTCATTTTATTTGATTTAGTCGATTCTTTTCGTTTTAAGTAAAACCTTTGTATGAACGTTATTTAGAATGCTGAATTTAATTTATACTCCGATTTCACTGTTTGGAAAAGGCGGCTAACAGCAAAGATACTGCAGTCACGTTTATAATGGCGTACAAATTCATTTATTTTTGGTAAGGGAAGTTGGGGGAACCAATTGTACGATATTTCATGTTCGCCAGCGTGTAGCTGTAAATTTAAGCGTCACAGTTTTCTATTTTTATCTAAATGATTTTAGCAACGCTTCGCAAGAGCTGTTTTGTTTTACGTTACTTATTTTTTACAGAATGAAATGAAAAGCTGTTAAGCTTAGTCTTATGGTTCCAGGTATAATACCCTATGGTCCAAGGTACAATGCCTGATTGTTCATTTAGACAATGCCTGATTGTACTTTGGACCACTTTGGCATTCTTAAGAAAAGCGTCTTTCTACAATCCAATCACTGCTACAGACTCGAGCTTTAAAGCCGAAGACGCAACTTCTAACTAATAAATTTAGAATGAGTGAAATGGAGTGAATGTCATATTTATTCCAAAAGCAGGAAACCCAAACTAATTCAAATCAAGAACTAAAAACCAATGATCCTGTTTTCCTTGCTGTCAAAAACCTGTCAATTTTTGAAAATGTTTTTTCAAATTTGAGTTACGTTTTTTGGCACTTGTTTGCAACAAAAATTAATTTCTATCACATATTATTTTGTATTTTAAAATATCTGCATAAAAGATTTTCGAGTAGTTTAATAAACTATCATATTAGAAAAGTAAAACTTAAGAAGTAAATAAATATTCCTTTGCATGGTTGCATTTCAAATTAATGCCACAAAATTGTTAGCAAGTGAAAGTAAATTTTCTCTTAAAGTTTTTCCTAAATACAAACATTTGTCAACGGAAACAACAATGGCCAAATGTCAGCCTAATTCTGTTAACGCAAACGGAAAAATTGCATCTAAAAGCGCCTAAAAGCAAGCAATGGAAAAATGCACACAATATGTATACGCATACGAGTGAGGGCTAGTCGCATACAATGGCAGCACAATGGAGCATAAAAAATAGCACAGCATGCGATGACAACAAATCGAAGCAAATGTCAACAACAGGGCTATGATGCAACAGCAAAAAAAAAAAGACAAAAACAAACTGAACTGCAATGGCAGCAACAAAAACATTAAGATGAACAATAACCAACAATAACTGTTGGAGACACACATATGAGCATATAGATTTAAACGTGCGTATGTTTGTGTATGTGGGTATATACATACATATGTATGTGGAAATGCCCAATGGAAAATCTGAAGTTGAAGATTAGTGGAACGCTTTTTCTTTCATTGTGCATGTGTTGGATTTTTATACCCAAAACTAAGGTTGTATTCATTTTGTCTATCCGGGATCAGTGTCACCTACTGAATTTATGTCCTTTCGACTATTCTTCTGTCGGTCTGTATGTTTATTTATAATCACGAAGTGTACATCTTTGAATCTTACAAAAGGGCGTGGCGTAACCCATGTCAGCAAAAACATCAAAACGCTATGCTGACAGAATAACTAAATGTTTCGAAATCAAATTGCACACAAACAGGAAAAGCTTCGGTAAGCTTTGTTTACGGGATATAACGCGTCATCGTAACTTATCTGGTGGTTGAACCCATTGTAAACTCGATTGATTGTTGAGGTTGTGTACCGCTATCAAACCATTTTGATATTTTCTAAAATTTTCAATTGTATTTAAGATCTTTTGATGAAATTGCATACAAAAAGTCAAGGAAGTAACTGCCGAAAGCCTTAAAGCGTCTTCGCGCTAACGCAGAGCTTACGCAGAAAAAAACTGTATTTTCAGAATTTCCATCTCCACATCCCCTGTATAGATTTCCGCTATTGTGCTGAATGTTTCTCAATAAAATAATATTCAGTTAATGCATCAGTCAGTATTCCTAAACGAATTCCATCCAATGTTTCGCAAGATTATTTTCATCCCATTTATGGCAAAGTCTTGCTGCAGAGTTGGCGCTATAAGCGATGCGTTGCTTTAGCGCTATTCCGCGCTATAAGCCACTGCGTATGTTTCCTTATATTAAAGCACAGAAAATGTCAGAGTGAGAGCGAAGCGAAAAGCAGATAAAAGCGACTGCGAAAGCGCTTTCTCACATAAGAACTCTTATGAAATATGTCCAATTATTTTTGCATTTAGATAAAATTTAGTCGAAAATGTTTATTGAAATTTTTGTTTTATCATAAAAAATGTTCCGATATTCTTTTACTGCCCTTAGAGGTCATAAACGCACCGCTTTCTTTTCGTTATTTTTTTTTTAATGATAATTTCGTATATAAAAAAAAAAACTTCCAAAAATCACATTCCGATCTACCCAATGATCTAAAACTGATTGCACAGGAAAACAGTAACAATATTATCACTTTTTGATCTACGTAAGGATTCGAATATGACTTTAGAACTTATTCTTGAAAATATATTTTGAATTATATTCTGTTTTGTAGTTCATAATAACTTTACTAGAAGTAGATAATATATAATGATGGTGATGAAAAGAATGGCAACGAAATGCAAAGGAACGTGAATGCGAACAAATTTAAGTCATATGACTCGCAAATGATTAGAAATATTACTCAAAAAAGACTCGCAAATGATTAGAAATATGACTCGAAAATGAGTCAAAACTGATTAGAAAAACGAGTCATAAACGACTCTTCAAAAAGAGTCGCGGATAGGGTACCATTTTCTCCCGACAAAAGTATAATTTATTATCAGAAAATGAGCGCATTAATAACCATTTCAATCAGACAGAGGACTCGAAAAAGACTCGAGTTTGATCGGAAATTTCATAAAATGCTGTCTGGGACGATGATGAAAAGAACGGCAAGAACACGCGAAGGAATGCAAAAAAAAAATTATAAGTCAAAAATTATAGGAATAAATAGTCTAAAATATGACTCGAAAAAGACTCGCATATGACTAGAAATATGACTCGAAAAAGACTCGTAAATGATTAGAAATATGACTCGAAAATGAGTCGAAACTGATCAGAAAAACGAGTCATTAATGACTCTTCAAGAAGAGTCGCGGATAGGGTACCATTTTCTCCCGACAAAAGTATCATTTATGATCAGAAAATGAGCACATTTATGACCATTTTAATCAGACAGAGGACTCGAAAAAGACTCGAATGTGATCGGAAACTTCATAAAATGCTGGTTGGGATCTTACTGGTTGCTGGTTTTGTAATTATTAAACTCGTGCCTTTGCTTAAGATATTTCTTGTTTTCCTTATTGCTATTCATGAAAAATTTTTGATGACAATTTGTTGTTGCAAATTGACCAAATTTCCCACCAGGTACATTAAAGTATGCGTGTAAGGTCACTCAGATCATTCAGTGCAGCATTTGCTATTTGGTTTTATTTTTCATGTTTTTGTCTTCAGTGCATTACAACAGCAAATATGTTTTGTTTTTAGTTACTCGATGTATGTGTGCACATCTGTGTGCTTGCGTCTGTATTTTATGCCACATAAACTGGAAGCGCAGAGATATATATTTTCATAATAAATCGCTGCCGTTTCCGGTTTTGAGATATTGATGAAAATGATCACTAGTGTGAGATGTTAACATAAAAAAATATTTAAAAAACTCATTGCATATAAAATATTGGAGTTATAAGTGAACTAAATTTTTCAGTTCAGATTTTCTTATATTTGCAATTTTTTGAAAATTTTTAAATATAGTTTCTTTCCAGTATTGGTATGATATGCACAGTTTCCTCGGTTGTGTCAATGCTATAAAAGTTTGAAATTTACAAAAAAATTAAAATTTTTTTCAAATCGTATACCTTTCTCCCCAACCTATTCTCATTATGTTTCAATCGTTCACTTCCGTCAACAATACTTAAAAATCGGATATGAAAAAACAGACAACTTTCTCTTGTACCCACCAAAAAGTATAATAATACCGAGCTCGTGCTTTTTTTTTTCTTCCTTGGCTTAAACGCTAACCGAATACTTTTGTTCTTTTTTTTTTTTTTGAAATGTTGATACTACACTGTGCGATGTCATCTGTTGGCTTTACGCCACGCTTCCAGCTGACATATTGCAAGTATCCTTTCTTTTTTGCATTCATTTTTTGCTTTTACGGAAGTGGAATGGTTATTCCCCACCACATACCACCAAATCCGTATTTGCGCCTTTGTTTATGCAACGATTTTTTGTCTTCTGTGAGTGTTTTTTTTTTTGTGTTTTAAGCATTGCCACCCATTGTTGTTGCTACTGCTACTGCTGGTGCTGTATTTTTATGTCAAATATTTGTGCTTTTGACACTTCAGCAATCAAAATTTATCGCCTTACAGTTGCTGCCATCGCTGCTGTTGGTTGTTACTGCTTTTGGCGTCCAAACTGCGTAGCACAACGCCACATAACGCAAGGCAAAAAGTCAGTAGTGCCTTGGTCAGTCAGAGTGTGACCAGTGTGTCCACTAGGGAATTTACAGCAGCAGCTACGAGGCACAAGTACAAGTTAACCAAGAGGAGTTGAACAATTTTTAAGTCGACAACAGACGACAACAGCCTACACGAAAAATAGCCGAAAATTTACGATGCGTCGCTTGGAGCATCGAACGCATAGTGACGTAGTGTTGTATTTTAAGCTTATTGAGCGGCAGGATGTAAAATTGTTGTTGCTGCTGCTGCTGCTTTTATTGCAATTCCTGCTGACAGTTGCTGCTATGTTTTTGTTGTTGTCATCGCTGTTGCTGCTGTTGTTGTCATTGTCATCGTATTTTATGTTGCATCCATTGCAAAATTTTCAACACATGCCAGGATAACACTTATTTACGCTTTCGTTGAAATTTTCCACTTTTTGAACTGAGAGTTGTTCTGTTGTTGTTGTACGTCTTAAAGTCAGAAGTTTTTTTTTTTTTAAAAATTTTTATCAAAAACTTTAAGTTTTTATTAATGTTGCTTTAACTATGCTTTATTTCAGAAATGGATTATTTACAACAATCTTGATGAATACTCTTCTAAATGCTGTGGACAATAAATAAAGAACTAAATTTCCAGGTAACAACATAAAATATTAAAATTTATCTTATGTTATAAATAAAAATTTATTAAAAAAGCTAAGCATATCAAACAAGACATGAATACACTATGTAGGATATCGTCGATGAAACGACATGTGCTGTTTCTTTTGATTCTAAGAAAGCTTCCCATACCTAAGTTTTGAAAAAGGGACCATTTCAAAAATGTTTCTCATGTGAATGATTAAAATCTCATTTAAAAAATTTAGTTATAGTAAGCCCAAAGTCTTCATGTTTAAGTTCTTGACCCTTTTGGTTCATCTTTCAGGATTCTCAATTTATAAATCAAATATTTTTGTTATTTTGAGGAACATTTTTTCCGTGATTAAAATTTTTAGAATACCTCAACAATTCTTTTAAATGAAATTCCTTGCTCAGTAAAAATATACATCTAAGAGTACTAATTTTTTTATTAACAGCAACTGAATTCTCCCCTAAAAAGATTATAGCCGTAGCATCACTAATAAGAGTTGCTGTAAATAATTATCCAAGTCAATTTCAGCAATTAAAGTAAAGGTGCAAATTTCCATAATTTTTGCATGACAAAACAAAACATTTACAGTGAACATAAATAAACATTGGTTGGAGGCACCAAGTTAAAATTAAATTCGAAATGCTTTGCATTGGTTAACAATAAAGTTATAAACCGAATATATAAGTATAATGTGTATTGCTTTGGTTTAACTTCAAATATATTGCTTAAGTTCATAGGTATGACATCATATTCTAACAAAAAACTAAAACTCCCACGAATAAGAAGCTTTAACATAAATTTACCCGCAAAGGTGCGGTAATAAAGGAAGCACATTCTTGCATACTTTAAGTAATTGTTGACGAATCTACAAAACCTGAGAAATGTTATATACATAAAACAATAAATAATAAAAACAACATAAAAAATATTTAACAACTTAAAGAAAAACAATTTCTAGCAAATAAAGTAAAAAAATACTTCCTACAAAATGGGGCTCAATAATACCTCATAGGAAAACATTAAAATAATGACTCCTTTACTATTACAGAAAATATCTTTGAAAATGAAATCATAATCGTCCACTGGTTCTGATGACATTAGAGGCGAATTATCAAATTAGGCGTGAAGTGTTTTCACTGCCTTTTGTTTTCAACAATTCACTACCCATCATGAAATTTTAGTTGCTTGAAAAAAGTATTGTTTCCTAATGTTTGCCCGCTCACTCACCGTTGTACAACCCCGCTTACACTTTACGCAGATTTTTGCAGTCGATTGAGTCCATGCACCAAATTTTACAACTCGGTGTAAGTACAAAGAATAACGTTTTTTTTTTGTATGGGAGGAGCCACGCCCCAATGTCCAATCCCGTGCACATTTTGCGAGTAGTTTGGCTTCAAACATTGTATATTCATGTTTCGCAAGTGTAACTGTCATGAATGTTAAAATATTGCGTTTAAAGTATTTTTTTTGTTAGGAATGTGACACGCCCCTTTGTCTAAACGTGTCCACTTATCATGAGGTCCTTATAATAGATAATATGCACTCTAGTACCAAATTTCAAATTTTCTGTTATCTTTAGTGATTGGATATATACAACCTAACATCAAATTTCAAAACTATTACCGTCATGGGAGCCAAGATATAGCGTTTTAAGTGCTTTTGTTTGACAAAAAGTGCCACGCTCTTTATTTTTATTAAAACTACATAAACTATATATTATTCAGGGATAGTGTAGTTTTCTTTTAGTAGATGAATTTTTGGAATCCGAGTAGTATATGATATATTTTGTGTTGGAAACTTAAATAAGTTCTTTCAAACCGAAAGCTTGAGAAAAATATTTTTTCCTTAAAAAAATGTAAATGGCATACGTTTTCAATAAGATAAATGTAAAACAAAATTTAAGGATAATTGGAAAGTTTGACTGAAATTATGAGCGTTATTTTTTTTAGAAAAACTTCTAAGTCTTCGAAATCTATATACAGTGAAATCGCGATAATTCGTAATCGCAAGGGACCAACAATTTTTTACGAATTACAGGGGTTTTCGATTTAGCGAGGCTTCGATTTTTTCGATAAAATTTTTTTTTTGTTCAATTATCAATGGCTGAAATGATGTTTTGCTTTTGCAACACTGATAAAGTCTTATGAGTACGTTTATTTGCCATTTTGACGTCACACTCTCTTTTTCACACACCTCTGGTAAAGCAAAGAACAAACTGACCACAAAATCACAAAAAATTCCACCAAAAAATATGAACGATGAAGGTAGCCTACTATGATTGATATTGTTTTTAAAACTATAGTTCCATAGAATTTTGTTTTGCATTACGAATTATAAGAGGTTGTCAAATCCAATTACGATTTATAAGAGGTTAAACAGACTTTATTGCACAAAAAAAATACGAATTATCGAGGGACCAAAATGCATGGAATTTTTACGAATTAAAGCGATTTTTTCAAGGGACCAACAGTTTGCTACGAATTATTGAGATTTTCGAATTAATGGGGTACGAATTATCACGATTCCACTGTAAATAAAATGATAGCTGCTTTCGATGTTCGAATATCACGCAAAAACTGCTTGAACAATTTCAATCAAATTTATTAAGGGATATATCTTAGACGCTTGGTCTCAACTTCCAATTAAAATTGTTACGATATTCCTGTTAAATATCAAAATATTTAAGTTTCATAATTCCAAAAAAAATTAATTTCACTCATAGAAACAGGCATGTAAGCATAACAAATCGTTGAATGGAAATTGAATGTGTTAGTTAGTGTGAGTTCTTTGTTTTTTTGTCGTTCCCATGGTTTCTATATTTCGTACTAATATGCACCATATCATTATAACCTGGTGCGTTAACGTCCTCTTGGATGTAAATATGGTAATGGCACATTACATTATTACCCGGTACTTTTATGTTCATAAGTGTCCAAAATAACTTCGATTATAGCTTAATTAAAAACAGGCTACGCGTACAAAATCGCGGGGATTAGCTAGTTTGAAAATAAATGTATGATATAGAATAGAAAAAGAATTTGTAGTGCTTCATGCCCTATTGCTTAAGTCTTACGAAAAGAGTCGATTTTATAAATACCTTTTGATATTTGACAGATTAGTGACCATGTCAAAATTTCGTTCAAGTTTTTTTAAAAAAATCTGAAACATTTTAAACTTTTTCAAAATACACTTTAATTTTCAATATTCGAAAACTTCAAATTATTTCTAATTTTTAGGCAATATTTGTTAGAAACAATAAGAAACAAATCGTCTACAATTTACAAAATCCAATAAATTCTTATTATCAATAATATTCTACGACAATTTCCTACTAACGGTATAATCATTTCAACACTCACGCATTACCATTCGCTGCATTTAATACAAACGTAAGCCGGCTTGCGTGTGTTCATGCACACATACATGTGCGTTGGTGTAGATGTGCGTACGTATGTATTTATTTAATTTAATTTGACTCACATTCAGTCGCGTGTTTTATTAACTTCCGGTTTTGATGTCTAATGTTATTTTGACGCGCCGCCATGTTGCCAGCCAACGGAAATGTTTGCAACTGTTGTTATTTGGTTCACGTTACTGTTGATGTTGCTGCCACATTACCGTGTTTGTTGGTACATATTCCTGTGGTGTTTGTGATGGCTGACGACTGACTGCGTGTGTATGTGCGTTGGTATAAATAAAAATTTGTTACAATTTGTTGTAAATGTTGTTGCTGTTGTTGCTTTTGAAGCAATAAAAAGGGTTTTAAGGCGCAAATTTATGTTATTTTAGCATATGTTTTGGCGCCAACATCGTGTGGATTTTCATTTTTTTGGCTGAGCCGCCTGCCTATATTTTTACTTTTGAATTTTGCAAGGTTAACATACATACGCATATGCATATGTGTTTGTATATATGAAAAACATATGCAGGTGTTTATTTAATTTTGCGTGAATGTTTGCTTTTTATAATTGAGGAAATTGTTTGTAATTTTATTGTTTTTTTGTACACACAAATCCGTTTTATATTGTGAGAGTTTTTGTGTATTAAGGCGTTGCGTGGATTTTAGAAAAATTTATATACATTTCTTCAACCGTTTTAAAGTCTAATAGATGTGGTATTGAAAAGTGAATTTAAGGCCTCGGATGAGAAAAAATTTAAACCAGAAATTTATGTGATTCTGCTTAAATATTTAAGTCTTTAATCTGTTGAAAAACTAAATACTTAACCAAAATACCTTAATCTTGGCACCTAAAGCAAACTTTTTTCACGTTTAAGTATGTCAGTTTTTTCGTAAAATTTCAACAAAATCGGACACAAACTTTGTCAGTCAGAAAAAAAAAAACATTTTAGCTGTGAAATTTTTCTTCAACCGTTGGCCAGCGAAAAAGCTTCTTTAGTATTAAAAAAATGTAATTTTTTACTAAGGCAGCAATCGCATTCCCAAAAGCTTAAATTTCATAAACTCTTTCTAACTGAGAGCCTACACAATTAACGTTTCTGCTCATCACAACCACTTTCAGTGACTCAAAACATTTTTTTATATCAAAAAAACAACAGTTTTGCATAATTTGAATAAAATTCTATTCTACTCCTATTAATTTCAATTAATTTCAATAACAATTCGCTATCGATTTCAATCAGCAATTGGCAAATTTATTAATTTTTCACAGCAATTTTATTCAATTGAAAGCAATAAAACTAATTTTCACATAATCCCAAGCGATGGCTATAATTCAAATTAAAAACGAGACACACACAGCCATTCAATTCAATCCAAATTTAACGCTAATTCACGCAAAAATTATTGTTATTATTATTACTACAGCTATTATTTATTAATATTTTTATCAATTGGCAAATAATCAATAGAAATACTTTGTGTTGGTAGGGTGTTGTAAAACATTTATCACTGCACATTGACGATAGACTTCTAAATGAGAGAGAGCATCACTCCCCCCTGTACAACAACCCATAAAAATATGAAATATTGCATAAATTAAATTAACTGTTAAGTTATGAATTCTGTTGCGCCATTCAAGCGAAATAGGAAATCGCATAGCATAAAAATTGCAATAAAAAAATTGCAAATAAAAAAAACAAAACAGTTTGTAAAAACTACATAAAGTATTGCAATAAAAATTGGATTATAAATAAAACTACAAAATCAGTCAAATCCAACTTTATGAGTCAGAGTTTATGTATAATAAATATAAAATACTAAACAATTTACAAATAAAAAATTAAAATGAATGAATTTGAAAATGTCATTTAAGTAAAAAAAACCACGACGTGCATTTAGGTTTGTGCATTTATGCACCTATAGTGATTGTGTAACCAACTAGAAAATCCATTTTTCAATATTTTTTTTTTTTGTTTATTTCAGACAAAAAATCTAAATAAATGAGAAAAATCAGTGAAAGTTTATAAATATAACATACACTGCACGGTGAGCCCATATATTGAAATATTTTTGTAAGGAACTAAAACAGCGGTGGGCATAGAAATCTAACAAAAGAGCAAAACAACAACATCAAGCAACAACAAACGAAATTTTAAAGTTTTTTTTTTACTTTCATTTCCAAATTTGCCATTAGCACAAAAAAAAAACCAAATTGCACTACAAACAAAAACAATTGCTACATTCGTCAAGACACAATGCGGCGCCGTCGTTTATGCCTTTGTGTTTTGTTTTTGTTTTCATTTGAATTCAAGTCAACGCTGTGCCTCGATAGCGTTGAAATTCTGCGAATTTTTTTTCGCTTGCTTGTGCGTCGAATAACGGTGAGGGCAATGAGAGCAAATAGAACCACTATGTGCCCATCACTGAACTAAAATATGAACCAGTAGTAATTTTTTTTAATGCGTTCTGCGTTAAAATTTTTTTATTCAATGGTTCGCTTGAAACAATCAAAAGGGTGAACCAAATTTGGCGACCCAAAATAGGGTACCATAAATTTTTCTTTTTTTGAAATTAATAAAATTAATAGTTAGGGAGCCGGTGGCCGAAATTTTTATATGATTTTAACGTGCAGCAGTTGCTAAAAATCATGAAGTTCTAAGTAATATAAATAATACAAACAATATCTGCCATTGCGTTATTGATTTAAGGCCCTATAAAACTGTTAAGAAAATTTATCATAAATAATTTCATCAAGTCTGCCTTATATTTTAAAAAATGTGTCTAAACAAAAAACAGCTAAATATAAGAGGTAGATATTTTTGTTGCTGCGTTTAAGAGTAATTAAATCTTTTTTCAAAGTTTTATTTTGTAAACAAACTTAAGTGATTTAATCGTCAGACAGATTGCAATAATTGTAAAGATTATGTCATAAGAAAAGAGAGAGTCAATCTCTGCCACTTAGTTATTGCTGCGTTTAAAAATTGCAAGCATATAAATGTAAAATTGAGCTATAAATCATTATATCGCGTCTGCCTTTTGTCTTGCTGGTTCCTTAAGTTATAAGAAATATAAAAACAGCAAAGCCAGACGTTGATTTTTTGAAGGCAGACTAGGCATTTTTTCTATGCAAAATTTACTATGCTATTTTTTCTCTAGACTAGACTCCATAATTTTTTTCAATTTGTTTTTTTTAATTTTTTTTTTTCTGAAATATCGAAATTGAAATTGAAATTTCCAAAATTAATATACATAATTGACCAAAATCGAGGTTTTTTATTTAAAAAATCTCATATATTTTATAAAAGCAGAGACCTAAACGTCTGCCTCTTGTATTTTCAGCTTCCAGGGGCAATACAGATAACAACGAAATTTTTAAAAAGTTTGTAAAATTATTTAATAATTTGTTTTTTTACATATTACCAATTTCTGTTGTTAAAAATTCAGCAGTGCGCACGTCTGCCTTTTATATTTTCATTATCCTACTATGCTCCTAACACAATACATATAAGGCAGACACGATAAACGAAACGAAACGAAAATTCTTGCTACGAAATTTATATTTCATGTTCGAGTTTTTCGAAGTATTTTGAAAACATTTGATGCTCTTCACTTTTTCGATATTTTTCCTCATTGTTTTTCGATACCTGTAAGCATTTATCGCTACAATTCACTACTTTCTGAATCTTTTGATATTTTAAAACAGTATGCGATAGTTTCAATTCTATTCGGTAACTTTCTACTCACAATCAATGTTTTTCGATACCTTATAACTTTGTCGAAATTGTTCGATAACTGCTGAATTTTCTCAGCTTTTTTTATTTTATTCAATATTATTCGATACTATGAGGCTTTTTGTCGACGTTTTCAATATTTTGCTTTTAATTTTATCGATACTAGTCGAAACTATTCGACTTTTTCGATATTATTTGACTATTTTCGACTTTTATAGACTTTTGATAAGTTTTTTTGAAAGTTTTATTTGAAACTTTTTGATATTTAAGGACCTTTGAAAGTTTTTTATTTTTATGGTTCGGCTCTTTCGATACTATTGATACTTTTTGACATTTATAGACTTGTGATAAGTTTTTTTTGAAAGTTTTCGCTCTTAATGGTGTCTCTTTCATATCTTTCGATATGATTTGTCCCTATTGTATTAAATGAAATGTTTCTATATTTTCTAATGCTATGCAAAAATTGATTGTCTTTAACGCTATATAAAATATAATAATTTAAAACCAATTTTTTGATAAATGGTATTTTTGGTTCGAAAACTTTACATAAATTCTATAAAAATCTACACTTGCGGTTCTTAACAGGACATAGGTGTGAGAGCAGGTGTTAACATTCCGACCACTGACGTTAAACTAAATTACAAACTATATGCGGACTGTAGTGTCTTTCAGGGTGAGTTGGAGGCTATGTTGAAAAAAAAAATATTTATTTTAAATTCCACTGTACAGTGCCTAAGCTGCGTTGTGGGATTTTGTTTGCATTTTTATTTTCTATTTTGTTTTTGTTAACTCAACACGTTGTTATTTAGTGTTTTTTTTGTGCGCTTAGTTTTGAGTGCTGTAAATCCTTTTGGTAGTGGTAAATATTTAATTCTACATTTGATCATTTTGGCTTTCGGCACTGAATGACCAAAACATTCAAATAATACAAAGATGTATGCAGCGTTTCAAAAAAAAAGCTAAAAAGTGAAATATTTTTTTAAAAACTATCACATAAAACTAATGCTGCAAATGCATTGCAAATGTGATTTCATTTTGCAGTGCAGATTTGTGTTGATATTTAATGGTTTTGATGCAAAAGCAGATTTAAGATTTTTTTTAAACCCTCAGTGCTGTGCTTTTGAATTAACTCAATATTTTGATGTATTTTTTTTTAAACTAAGCAAATATTTTTTTAGAAATAATTGTTTCTATTAATCGAACCTAAGAAATGCATATGTTGTTTAACATTTGCAAGGCAGACAAGTTTACCAATAAACACTCTCAATTATATGTCTACATACCCAATCGCATATTGGGCAAAAAAACATAAAATTTTTTCTACATTGCAACAGATACAAAAAAAAAAAATTCTAAAAAATAAAAAAAAAAATCCATACAAACAGCAAATGTCTACTTCGAAACCAACTAACGGTGCCATGAATTCCATGTTATATGCTGCAATGGTCAATTGTCCATCGTTAGGTCTTTGCCGCCGCCGCCGCCACCACCACCGTCGCCTTGCGCTGATTTATACCCAACTAGATACCAACAGACCACTGAAATTTCCATGTGATTTATTTCTGTTAAGCAATTTTCGTTACGAATCAAAAGGGATAGAAAAATGAAAGTGGAGAAAAATACAAATGAACCAAAGAAGAAATCGGGCATACGCAATGGGACTTTTTCACCAGTTTTTTTTAAATTACACTGGACGACACAAAAGAAATGCAGATAAAATCACATGAGTATGCAGAACTCATAACTAATAATAATAAACTAATAAACTAATAAATAAACTAATAAACTTTTCAAATAAGTTGTATACACCCAATTCTGTTTTTACACAGTCTTTTTTTGCACGGTTTTGATTTAACACGGTCTAGAAAAAAAAAATTAATTCCATTTTTAAACAATTTCTTTCAATTTAGCACGATTAAAAAAAGCTATTTGATTGAAAATTTAGAGAAAAATATATTTAATAACCATAATCTTTTAGAAATTTAGTTACAGGGTTGAAGGATATGGAACTAATCTCCTTTTTTTCTATGTATATAAATACATACTTCATGTCTTTTTTTGCACGGTTTTTTTACACGGTTTTTTCTGGAACGTGATCCCCTACGACCAAACAATATTAAGCAACCGGCTACAAATTTATTTCATCTTGATCGTAGTGGATCAAATTCATGTCTTTTTCAAATGGCTGTAACTTTGCGAGGAAACATCACAGATTACCAGTTGAAAGCTCATTTTAAAGAGAAAGAACAGTGCTAAATGATGTTATTATTAAACTAGCAGATGCCCGCGACTTACGGGTATACGTAGCCTGTTTTTCTGCGAAAGCAAACAATTTAATTTTTTTTAAATAGAACTACAGTCAATTTTGATTCTTCTTCACAGATCTATAGTTGTTGTTGTTTTCTCTTCCATAAATATACCATTGCATTGCCATGTGAAAGACAAACAACAAAGCCTAACTAACACATTCAATTAGCCCAGTTCACATTATCACTCATGCTGTCCAACATGGCTTGACAACATCAATGTTCGATAATGTGAACTCTAGGAACGACCGCTTGACACACTTGTTGGATGGATTTCAAAAATTGTTGTTTTTCCAGCTGGCTTGTCCAACCATACAACCTGTTTGAACTGACTGTCAAGCCTAGTGAACATTTTTCATTTTAAATAGGATTTCATGCAGTTTACTTCGATGTGGACGCTCATAAATTCTGCAATTGATGTTTAATGGCATGCTCGATAATGTGAACTCAAACCAATATTGACAGTCACACATGTTGTCAAGCCATGTATGACAGCATGTGTGTTTTCTATGTGTGAACCTACTGTAATTTTTTTTTCATTCTTCATTGTTCAAAAATTCCGCGTTGTTGTGTTGACAAATTGAGAATGAGAGCGAGAGTGAGAGCGAGAGTAAAATTCCGTTTTTAGTCTTCCATGGCATTGCCATATAAAAATAAAACTCACACACCCTTACTAACCCACTAACTTACCATTAAACGATTTGTTATGCTTACATGCTTCTTTCTATGTGTGAAATTCATTTTTTTTAGCAATTTTAAAACTTTAATATTTTGATATTTAAGAGGAATATCGTGATAACTTTAATTCTATTTTAAGACCAAGCGCCTAAGAACGATAACTAAAAAAATTTGATCGAAATTGATTCAGTATATTTTGCGTGAATCCCGTTCATCGAAAACGGATATCATTTTATTTATATAGATATAAGCTGAAAGTAGTAGTCTAACAGATGGCTGGCAAGGTTGAAACAAAAATTTAAATATTTTTATGGGAAAAAAAATTCTCCTCACCTCAAAGGTCTTTAAGCGCGAATTGAACTCATATCATCTTTTTCTTGTGTTAGTAAAAGTCCAAAATAAAATTTCAAGCGAAAAAAAATTTTCTTATAAAAAGCGCTATAACTCTGCCAATTTTTAACCATTTTGAAATTTTCTAACAGAAAATAAGAAGTTCTATAAGAATCAAAAAACATAAGTTATTTATTTTTATTTGGATGGAAACGCCGCTTTTTTGAAACAAATTTCAGCCTAAAAAGGGCATAACTTAAAATGGTCATAATTTCGTAAAAAAAATGTTTTAATCAAATCGGGGAAATATGGGTCCCCTTATATCCTTTGAAAAACAACATATTTGATCGGCAACCAATTCCATAATATGAAATAATTTGCATGCATGGTTTGAGATGGATTTGGTCTTTATTTTATTTTATTTATTATATTGACTTTCCTTGTGTAATTTTATTTCATTAAACTTTTCTCTCTTTTTTCACTGAAAAAATCAGCAAAATTCACGCAATAAAAAAAATGAATAATTTTAAACAAAAATTGTCTATTAGTGTATTGTTTTCCGTCACTTTTTTTTGCATTTTAAAGTAACCGGATATGCGACCATTGGCAACAAAAGGCAATGCTTGACAGCGGAAATGAGAGGTTGCCGCCGCACATTTCCCGGGTGTGAAATTGGACACTGATTATTTTGCAGTAGGGTCCAACTTGGTTCAGTTCAGTTCGGTTGTTTGACGTTGTAAAATGTCCGATGGAAAAGTGAAAAAGAAATTCGAAAAAAAAACATTAAAACACAGAAACAGTGCTATAAGGAATACAACTAAAAAAAAGGGAATAGCATGACCCTTTTTAATAGCTTTTGTCATGTTGCGTTCACTTTAGTTGCTTTACAATGCTACAGTCTATGCCATCTCACTAACATACCTACATAAGGAAAAATTTATTTTTTTTTAACGGAAATATTTTAAATTGGGTGTAAGCAATGTATCACACAAAATTTTTTTGGAAAGTTCACACGAAAAAAATTTCTTCAAAAAAACTTCTTAATTTTTAATTCGATTTTTAACACGTTTTCCTAAAAAACAAATAAACCCAAATAAAATAAAGGCAAAATTATATGAAAAAAAAAAATCTCCAGAGAAATAATTTTTTGTTTTTGAGTTTGATCTAACTATTCGCTCTAAAAAAAGGTCTTTTTTTATTTATTTTTCAGTTCTACTTGAACTCGTTTTCTTTCAATTTGTTCCAAATTCAATCTATTTATGGCTTATCTCAATTTTTGGAGAGTTTTCCTTAAAATCTCCACACATTTTCAACGCTCAATAGCTCAAATTTATCAACTGTTGCTGAGACAGCTCTTAGGAAAAGTCACTCAAACAGAAACCAAAAATTGCAAGAATAAATTGAACCAAAATATATATCGTTCCCCATAATTAATAAGAAAATGTCTCAAAAAAAAATAAAAATTCGATAGCCTCATTTTATGTAAATAAAATTCTTTCAGTGCAGTTTCAATGCGGCTCTACTTTAGCACTAAATCGGTTGGCCTGTTATTTTTCACTTAAATGAATTTTGTAACTCATTTAACCCTTTTTTAACTTGCTACTTTTTTTTATTGTTTCTGCCTACATTCAATTTGTGCTAAAATTCAAGGCTACAACCAGCCATACATTAAACATTTTTTGGACATGTAGCCGCCTATACACTTGAAACTGCCCGCAGGTAGATATTTTACTATGTTGCTTTTTTGTTGTTATATTGCTGTTTTTTAATAGTTCCAATTTATTTATCAGCAATTAAGCCTTAAAATCTCTTATTTATTTCCCCAGTGCCACATATATTTTAAGCTACAGAAAGCGAGAGTTTCTGTAGAGTGTGTGTGCCTTTTGTTGCATGTTGCTGCCACTGCTTGTCAATGTCAGTTTATCCTTAAACTTCTTAAGGGTTAAATTCAGCTTAAAACGACATTGCAACACTATGCCTTAAGCATGCTGACACACTTTTTGAGCTAAATGCGATAATTAAAATTTGAAATTTACCTTTTATTTGCGATCTGAAACCATTTTTCTTTTGTTTAATTGGTGCGCAGGCAATTACTAAGATAAGCATTTAATTGCGCTCAAAGTAACCCAGCTAATATATTTCTGGCTTTTGCACTGGCATCATAGACTGCTCGTTTTGTCATTTATACTGTTTTTGTGTCAAAAACACATGGAAACTGATGTATTTTGAACTTCGTTGTCTACAAAAACGTAATTTTTTCACCGTGATACCGTAAATGAATTATCAGTGCTGTGTGTATTTGGCACTTATTCCCATTAAAAACAGCATTCAGTATTTGTCAATATACAGAGTGATCCATTTTAAATTCTCCAGGGCAATATCTCGAGAGCGAAGTGTATTGAACAAAATTTATAAGGTTTCAAGGGGATAAATATTAGTGGCCTTGTCTTTGATCGATCCCAATGTTAAATCAAAGTCAACTGTGATCTTTTACATCTAAGGCTATATTTTTTATTACAGATTTGTATTATATGAAGTAAATAGATAGATTATTTGTTTTATTTTGTCTTTAAAACTATGAGTTTTTATGTCATTAATTAAAACTGTTTTGGTTAAAGTTTCACCTCTATTCGCTTTTTACTTTTTTTTCTAAAATATCAATTTTCAGTAAAATCGCACTGAGCAAAAAAATCTTAAAAATATTTAGAAAAAAATTTTTATTTTATTGTTAGGAGAAAGTGGGGTGCTTTTGACACTTAATTTTCAAAGGCCTATATTTCCTTAAACAAATAATGGATTTTAAAAATTGTTGCTGCTTTTTATACATTGATTATTTGGCATCAAACCTCGAAAAAGATTTTTAAAAAAACCTACGTAACCGTATTTTTTTAAACTTTTCCAAAAAAAGTCATTTTTGTCATAAGTACCCCAGCACGGGGCTCTTTTGACTTTTTAAGGGGCACATTTGACTTCGGACTTCAGTGCACTTTTTACAATTCATATTCGGTCTTACAAGTAAATGCGTTTTATTCAAAAAATATGGGGCTATAGAATTTACTATTGGTTAAATTGGAAACTACTTAGCTAACTTTTTTTAAAACGATTTATTACAAAAGAAATAACAAAAAATGCATATTAATTCGTTCAATTTAATTAAGAAACTTAACATAAATGAGTTCAAAACATAAAAGCTATCAGTTAATTTTAAATCATTTCAACTGTCAGTTCACTTAAGTCACACTTTTTGACATATTTAACTCAATTCTCTGTATGGTGGTGTGTATTCAGATGTCAAATGTACCCCTTTGGCAGAAGTCAAATGTGCCCCAAACGTTCAAGAGGCGTTTTCCTATTTTTTTTTATTATTACTGTTTTATTTTCACAAAGCAAACTTTAATTGTGTTGTTACTTAAGCGTAATGCTAACATATTTTTCCACTCAATTTACAAAAACAACCACATATAATTCACAAAACGCTTACGTACTTGGTATCAAAAATTACATCAGGGATCGCGAAAACAGAAAAACTCGTTTTTGGCAAAGTCAAATGTGACCCAGTGTCAAAGGAACCCCACTTTCCCCTTCACTTTTCTTTAAAAAAAAAAATTATGACGTCATAAGAAAAAAAATTTTTCAATCAAGTAAAAATTATTTTCTGCATATTTTGATAATTTTTAAGAAGCTTATACTCAGTGTGATCTTACTGAAAATTAAATGTTTGGAGGAAACGACGATAAAAAGTGATATTTTGACAAAAATTGTTTTTATTAATAACGTAAAAACTTATAAACCCTTGAGAAAAACTACGCAAAAATAAACCTATGCATTTTTTTCCC
Source organism: Tricholauxania praeusta (assembly GCA_949775025.1). Classification (NCBI taxonomy): domain Eukaryota; kingdom Metazoa; phylum Arthropoda; class Insecta; order Diptera; family Lauxaniidae; genus Tricholauxania; species Tricholauxania praeusta. The sequence continues at coordinate 116,283,960 of OX459031.1, read as the reverse complement.
CATAAAATACGAATCTGCAATATAAAATACAGGCTTACATTTAAAAAACCAAATTTCACCTTGAAAATTGGTCTCAAGGTCACTAACAAAATCACCACAATTTGACCCTTTAGATACCTTATAACTTCTGTGCAATATATTTATCGATATCTTACTTCGTTCTCGAGATATTGGCCTACGGAAATTAAAATGAAGCACACCGTATTCCATTACTTTTTGTTTTTAGCTAATAATTTAAAATGCCACTTAGTATAAAATATTGGTAAATAAAATATTTAAAATTGAAATTGATTTGAATTGTTGAATTTGTTATGCTATTTTGAAAAAATAACTCACTAAACTGCTATTAAAACAGTGGAAAGAATAGTTAGAAAACGGACTATGTAAATAAATACAATATGGAATTTTAAAACGATGAGAGTAGTATTGTGTTATAGAGCAGTATTTTTTGCTTTAAAAAGAGTTGACACCAAAGAAATAGGAGTTAGCAAAAATGTAGTAATGCCAGTGTGAAAGCTATTTGTAAAAACTAGGTAAGCCAAAAACGTGCTGTTTTTGTGTCAGTGAAAAGCCTTATTACCCTCTGTCTGACGCAATATGATCAATTGCACTAATTCGTAACATTTCTACAATTTATGTTGTATTTAAATAAACTAAACAATTTAAATAATTTTTGTAGAAATGTGTTTGCCAATTTTTGATATATGAAGTATGCCGCCTGCAAACGTTGTAAAATAGTTATTACGCGCTAATCACTTTGCTGAACAGTTTTTTCGTGCTTGTCAACAAAATTATGCAGTTAGCTCGACTAAAACTGTTTACTGGGAATTTTGAAATAGGTTTGACATAACTACTTTTGTATAGATTTGTGCGTGCATGTGTATTTTTGATAAAGGTTGTCTTTCCAGTAAAAATTGTTGATTTTTTTTTTTATAAAGGAAGCTTAGTTTTTGAACGTAATTAATTTGATTTTGGTAAATAAATTAGTTTGTTTTTAAATCTCCTAAAACTAGCAAGCGTGCAGTTGGTCAATTCTAAAGCTTATACTTTATGCAGGTTATATTGACGTTAAGCTCATTTTTGTAATTAACCAGTCACAAACACTCAAGGTGTAAATAAATTAAAGGCATTAAGGCTTAAAAAAAGTTTAGCATTTTAATAATTGCAAACTAAATTCATAGAGGATTTAGTGGAGGGTTAATAACTTATTTGTTAATTTATAAAGGGTTTATAGTAGGTTTTGAGAAAAAAATATCATGATATGGGAAAAAATTTTGTATAAAGAACTTAATGCCATAAAAAAAGATGTGCACAATAACGCTTAAGTCTCTTTATTCACTGCAGTCTAGAAATTGGAGAAATTCCTAGTAATTAAAACATAAATCTTCTTCATTGACTCAATGCTTTTCGACAATAGCGTAGCTAGAGAGCTAGAGGCGAATGCGAAAGGGGTGAAGAGGGCATCAAGGTGGGTAAACACATAAATTCAACATTATTTTATTCATAAAATCAAAACTGATTAAACAGCCCGTTTTTCTTAAAAAAAAAAAAAAAATTTTAGAACTTAAAAAGTAAAATATTTTACTATCCTCTACTCAAAACACATGTAGGTATAAACAACAATTGAGATTAGTGCATTTAAATTGAGTCCTTTAACAGTTGAATCTACCATCATTATCACTATAATCTTTAAAGCATATTTATAAACAATTCAAGCAGAAGTCTTAATTAGGAAAAACTTGGCAAAGGGCAGCTTTTGTATGACTTAATTCGATGTTAATCCATACCATTTATTCAATGGGCATAACACTTTAACTGAAAATTATATTAAAAACCAAGTAAAAAAAAAACCAGAGAATAAAATAAACAAACTATTTATGCACGAGTTATTTAATAGCTGAGTTAAATCCTCACACACACATACTCACACAGCAGCATAAACTCGTTGAAGCAGTGCTATCCAAATAGCACCCAAGTAATCCTTCACATATGCTCAGGTAATCCTTCAACAGCCACGTCATAACTTCTGTAGTAAACGAAGCGTAGGTGAGGCAATGTGTCGATGTGTTTGTGTGTGTATAGTAATAATAAAACCCTTATAAATATAATACATAAAAAAGAAGGACCGAGCGAGCTGTGGTGCTAAACTAAAACAAACAGGGTGTCACTACAAAATGGCAGAACTTAAATAAATATAATTTACAAAACAGGCACGCACACAGACGCACTTTAGACTTTTTACGGTCTTTTAAGCGTTGTGCAGCGTTTTATTTTTTTTAAGAAATGTGAAATGCGTCAGTGTGTTGGTGGAATTTTTTCGTTTTTTTAACTTGTATGGGATTGAAAAAATTTACGCGTACGAGAAAAAATTGAGCTTCATGATAGGTGTGTTGGAAATTTCTAGTTTTTCTTTTTTGTGCCATCTGTTGGCAATTTTAAAACTTTCTAATGAGATTTTTGCACTTTTTGGGTAGCTTCGTATACACAGAAGTTTTGGGTTTGTAAAAAAATTTAACGATAATGATTTTACAAAATTTTACTTAAATTGAATAATTTTGTCAAAGTTCACATCCACGTAGTAGCTCAATAATATCAAGTCCAAGTAATTGGATTCAAAATTTTATTTGCCAAAAAACTAATTTCCTTTTCCATGAAATCAAAATCTTTATTTCCGACTCGTTGATTTCAATTTTGATTCCTGTAACGAAATCGGCAAATGAATAAACTTCAATTGAAATGAAATTGAAAAATTCCATACTGAAATTCAATTCCAAGTAATCCATTTCATAGGATTGAAATTTTTTTTTTCAATTTTGTGGCAAACTGAATCAGTCAATTCCAATTTAATAAAACTTTATTTTCTTTCCAAGAAATTATAAGAAAGAGTCAAAAATGCTTATACGAATAAATGAAAAAAGGTCGAATATTAATTATAGACACCACAAGAGTCAATTTTGAACCAATCGATCGATCAGATTTACTTTAAAATTTGTCAGTTGAATTGAATTGAATAATGTTTCGAACAGTATTATCGTTCATATGGCTGCTGTTTATTGTAGCAATTAAGGATGACACACACATAAAAAGTTCTCATCTATGTCAGTGATGGAATTTGCACTTCTTTCAGTACATTTGATTCGTGAAAAATCGTCGTGTATACATTCCGTGCTTTTGGCTCACTTTCAGTATATTCGGCACATCCTCAGCATCTACATTTCTAAGAGTTATCATCTTTTAGTAAATTTATCGCTGATAAAGCCTGGAGTAAACTTTGCTGACCTTTTTTTTTTTCAGTAAAAAACTTAAAATTTGCCATTTTTGTAAATTTAAGTGACTTTTTCATGTCGAGAAAAGTACATTCGGCATCTTAAAACTACATTTCAACTCTCCATTCAGTACATTTCTACTAAACCCAAATGTCAGCACTGATCTATGTATATGACACGAAAATATTAAAAAAACGTAAATGGGGTTGGTGACACTTTTTCATTTCAGTCGGACTTGAAATTCTTTGGAGTATACTTATATACATATATCTGAACCCTTAGAAATGCCAAACTAAGCGTGATATTTTCCAAAAAGAATAATTTTGTGGATTCTGAAAAAAAATAGAAAATGACAAGCCAAATATCTTTCATTTTCACATTTTATATTTTTAATGAGCTTTTTACTTGATTTAAGGCTTCAAGCTAAATAGCTAAGAAAACTGAAAACTGTTGTAGCTTAGTTCTATTATTATTATTAAAGGAGGCTCGTGTACCTACTTGTTTTTCTCAATAACTGAGCTGAGTCAATAATTAATTTTCAAAGCTTCCATCACGATTATTGGAAAATTTTTTAATTCGCAAAATGCTCCATAGCCGTACCTTTCAAGTGGCCAGTCGCGTCTCTAATGGTATTAAAATCCACATCCAAAAATTTTCTACCCAATCGATTAGATTTCTTTTTACGAAAAAAAAAGGCAAAAGAAATCTTGTTTTCAATTCTTTATTGCATTTCCTTGAATGAAATTAAAAAAAAATGTAATGTGTTCAAAATTTATCATTCCGAATTATTGCTGTCGAATCGACAAAGCAACCGCTTTTTTAGGCCAAGCAATTGGATGCGTTGATTATGGACTCTAATTCTATGGTTTGAGAAAAAACTTTGCAACACACAAATTTGATTTTTGGTATGGAATCGGCATGGGAATAAATTTTTTTGCTATGGAATTAATAAAACAATTTCAAATTATACTGCACATACATATGTATATCTATTTCTTCTAATATTTCATGAACATTTTTAAGGGTCGATGACTTTAAAAAGATTGGCAAAGAAATTCAAAACGAAATAGCACATAAATCGAAAGAACATAAAATCTATTTGTTAATCTAAGCAAAAGTCGATGTTAATAATAAACTTCTTGCAAAAAAAAAAATTGGGTAGTAATAAAGAAAACTGGCTTTTGTCTCGAAATTTAAAGCACTAATCTACAAATTTTAGAAAACAATAGTTTAGCTCAATAAATCATTCTTCATATATTATCCATATTTTGGTTACCTGACCAAGGGTTCCTAACTTATAATGGTTTTATTTAATACAATATCGCGAACTTCCGATTTTCATAACTCCGGTACGTCTTCCAACTTATGATTTCACATTCGTTGTCAGCATTCAAAGCCTCGTAAGAAAATAATGGTCTTATAAAAAAAAGTATTGGGGCACCTTATGCCTCCCACCACCTTTAAATAGGTATAACAGACATTTTTACCAGGATTTTCTGAAAAAGCATGAAATTCCCTAAAAATTGTATAATAGAAATTAGATTCCGCAATAATGACAAAACATTTTTAATTTTTTTAATTATAATTTATTTAATTGAAAATACTTTCAGCGTGAAAAATTTTATAGAGCTATGCTAATATTGTACCAAAACTTCTTTACATTTAATTTTCACTAGATTTTGCGATGATGGCATTTTTGATGTCACAGGCTCATGGACTCCTAATATCACAAATACGTCTTTGAAATAGAAATTGCATTCTCAAAGTATAGAAGCTAATATTTGATGCCTTATTCTATTAGTACTTGGTAGTACCTGCGGTAAGGCTCTTTGCTGCAATTCAATGTCTGAAAGCCTTGTATTGACATGCAACCAGCATCAAATAAGTTTCATTAAATCACTAATCACTATTTTCTTAACAAACTTTTTAGCATTGTAATTTAACTCTAAAATAACTCTATATAACTCTTAATGATGTGGACTGGGTCTATTCAAATTTTAACTGACATTATTTCTAAACCTTTTATAAATGTGCAGTTGTTTCGATAAGACCCATTGAAATTTTTTTTTCGCGCGTTTCAAAACAGAATTGAATTCGAAGAGAATTCCCCATTTAAATTCTTCCAAAATTTCATTCAAATCACATGCTGTTTAAAAAACTTTATGTATCAAATAATTCAACAATCTAAGAGGCTTGAGAAATACATATTATTAAATTTAGAAAAACTGTTCGTACTAATCGTATATATTTTTTCCTACTGAAGCCTGAAAGAAAACAATGAAAACAAACGTAATGCTGCTTACGCAAAAGTCATAAAAGTTCAATCAAAAATTTGTTCAAATCTGCGGAACTGTTTCACAAGCGTTCCAAACAAAAACACAAATAAAACCCAAAGAAAAACACAAAAAAAAAATACATCAAATTTATATACCAAGGTTCAATAACGCCAGCAAGGGAAAAGAATTTTCTCCAGCAGTTGAGTGAATTTCTCGTACATGCAACTTTACGATATGACTTCCTATCGTTCGGTTTTTCTCTTTTCTTTTTTCTTTTTTTTCGTTGTACCACAACTGTCTTTGTATCAGCAGACCTTTTTTTCAATTTCTCTTTCTCGTTTCCTTTGTATTACATTTGTTTTTCCTTTGCTGCCGCTTCAAATCATTGAAACAATTTCAATTTCACATTGTCGCGTTTATTTCTTCTTTGTCACAATACGGCACATGTGTGAGTAAATCCTTGCATTTGTTGAAATGTATGTGTGTGTGTGTGTGCAATAGTTGCACTTCCGCTAGCAAGCAGTGGAGTGAACTTTGGGTTACGCCATTTTTTATTGTGTAACTGCAACAGAGACAAAAGAAGCATAAAACAACAGCAACAACGAATGTGACTTGAAATAAGTTTGCGAGATCGAAGCACTTGCCAGGGTAAATGCCGAAGTGGTCAATTCATAAGTGAGGCACAGTTTATGTTGAAACACAATTTAAAAATTTCCAATCTCTGAAATTTAAAAAGGTTGAAATATTGCACGGTGAAGTTTAAAAAAAAAAATTTTTTGTCTTACGTCTTTTTTTATTAAAATTTTCAATTTAAAAGAAAAAACGATATTCTTGTAAGCTGCATTTTCCTGCCAAATTTTAAAAAAATTTGCTTAACACTTTTTGTACTATGGTAAATTTTCCATTTTCATGAAATAACCCATATGTCGCCATTTGTTAGTGTTTGGCATTACTGCAGTTATGTGGTATATATATACACATACGTTTTACATGTGTATGTGCATTTGGTGTCATTCGAGATTTAAAAGCAATTTTCCGAATCTGAATTTAATGCATCAGCGCACAAAATAAAAATAAAATAAAATCAAAAATAAACACAAAAACCATGAAAAATAAAAAAATATTCCAGAAAATTGTACGAAAAACAATAAAGCACATTTTCAATTGAATTTGTCCGTGCAATAGTCGCTTGTTGCCCTTTCTTTTTGTTTCTATTCCTTTCTCAGCCGCAGTTAACAATTGTATGAATTGAGCCAAACATTCGATCGTTTGCCAATTAAAGACTGGAAATTCTTAAATATTTATGCGCGACAACAAAAATTGCTCGTGCAGTTTGTCTTATGTTGTCTTCGTTTACAGTGTATTGGAAAATGAACAAAATATTGGATTATTTATTTGAAAGATGTTGTTGAGAAACAAAAAAAAATGTGTAACTGTTTTAGAAGTATTGGACCCTCCGAACTGAAGCAGCATTTTGACATTTATATGATTTTAAAGCTTAAGTGTCGCAAATGTAATTTTTCTAGAATTTTAAATTTTATATTTAAAATCAACTGCCAAATCTCTAATCTTGTCAGAATTTTGTGATATTGCATCCCAAAATTGCTAAAAGAAAATAAAAGTACAAAACTTAAATTTGGTTAATTTTGAAATATATAAAAATCCTAATAAGCTTGAATGATTCAAAGCTCGAATTTAGAATCAGCATCAAAAAATGTAAAATAAAAAAAAGATAACTTTCTTGGAACTGTTAAGCTCTTCAGATTAAGGACGAGAATATTATCAAATTCAAAATCTCAAATTCCGCATTCGAATCCTAAGTAACGGGTTACACTTTAAAGCAGGGGTTGAAACAAGAAAATATTATTACTGCAGAAAATTTTTCTTTCGGCATTCCAGTCCAGACATATAAGGCTATAGTAATCCGCTGACACATCATAAAAAAATCAAAATGTTTTTATTTTTTCATGTTTAAAAAACATGAAACTTTAAAATTAAATGAATTTTGGTTTATTTGACTAGATAGACTTATAGATTTTTATATAAAAGTTTCACAATAATAGTATGCTATTAAAAAAACAAGTTTCCTTGTTAGTTGCCTAAAAGTCAGATATATATTTCAATAAAGACAATTTGCAAATTTGTTTCTAATTATTTAGCAAACTACTGCCTCTATTGTACGTTGTGTCTGTGTTGCAACTTAATTGTTAACAAAGTTAATTAAATTGTTGTGTGCCACTTGAAAATTGATTGTTCAATTGTAAATCGTGAGTTCTTGTCGTGGCAAAACTTTCACAATAAAATACCACAGAGTAGCACCAATACCAGCAGAAGTGCACGTCGTCGTATAAACACTCATGCATACAGCAGTAATTCTTTTGCTATATGCAGGCGAGTTTTACTGTTGTGGAGAGCATAACGATGAGAATGACAACTAGTGTGCTTGTTAGTGTGCCAATAGTGGTCAACTTTGTAAAATGGCAGTCACTGACAAAAATTATTGCATTCATTTGTGTTGAAATAAAAATATTGCACAATATTTTGTAGATTTGAATTTTTTTGCTTAATTTTTATTTTTTCTTAAAACTTAAACCCATGAAAGGTTCATAAAAGGAGTGCTGTCTTTATGAATACGATAATGTGTACATAAAGTCAAATCAGTTTTTAAATGTGAAACATTTCGTAACCCAATAACCGCGTGAATCTCAAGGCGTCTTTTTCAGAGTTTTTTACATCAGATATGGAAAAAATTTTACGTTGAGAATCCCACTTTTTTTTTAAATAAACATTTAATTTCTAGCTAATTAATATTAACTAAGCTCTTCTGCTGAGTTGCATATTTTAAATTCAAGCACTTGTGTGTTGCAACCCATGCAGTCATTGGTACACATACTATTTATATAGACAAGGAAAAAGAAATATCATCTCAAAGGCTTCTCACGCATTTCACCGCTTATTATAACTCACTTCCAAAAATAATACTAAAATTCGCCAGCCCAAAATATTTGAGTAAACAAATGTCGATGACTTGTCACATTTGTGTATCCTTCCGACGTGGCATATTAAAATTGTTTACCATCAAATAACGGCAGTGGATGAAATATACAAATAGTAGCAATAATAACTGTAAACAAAAACTCTGGAATTATTGTGTGAGTTTCTGTGGCAGGAAAGAAAAGAAATACTAAAACTCACTCCAATTTATAGTGGTGCGAAAATCCTTTGTGGGACCTTGGGGACACAAAACCCAAATCAAACGCAAAAGTAAACACAATTTTTGACTGCTGGTGACTTGTGTAACTTTGATTTACGTAAAAGTTGTAGATATTTGTTATGAACAAAAAAAAGTAAGGGAGGCAGCAAAAGCTAAACGTCGCTGATTGTGGTGCATGGTGTGGGCTTAGGTAGTGTTGGAAATTATATGCAAGTATCGAAAATTGAATTTCACGCGTAAGTAAGTTACTTAAGAATATCGCATGACGTATGAGTAACATATATTCAAATGCAACTTTGTTTTTTTTTTTTTATTTATGCAACTTGAGATGTATATTCGGTTCGATGTAATTTGGGTATTAAATATCAAAATATTTCTTTATATTCATGAGTTTTGTGCAAAAGATATTAATTTTATTTATGGCCGCCAAAAAATCAGCCAAACATTTTTAATTATTCAATTGTTATAGCGTTTAATGTGCATAATTCGCATCCGAGCAAAACTTTACAATTTCTGTTTACTTCAGCTGTTGATATTTTGTGTCGGTGCCATCTGTAGCATTTTGTTTTAAGTCATTAATTATTTTATTTTTTTTAAATAATTACTTTTTAATAATATTGTTTTACTTTCAGTTTCTTCGTGTCCGATGCTAAAAACTATCTCCTGCCAAATAAGAGGATTTCAACACCAAAGCTATGCTTACATTTTCGACCGTTTGGAAAGTGTCGTGGATATGAGAAATTGTTTAAATACATATCCTTATGCTGTGAATAATTTGATCAAAAAGGTATAGAAAATTTTGTATTTTACTTATATGAGCACCACTTTATTTGTTTAGAGATTATTTTCATTTGCACTTTTTTCGTACACAAACATTAAAATACTTAGAAGATCTACTGAAGAAAAAGTTAGAACAATTAAGCTGGTTTCAAGCCAACCAATTTCAGTATTTTTTTTAAGAAATTTGTATACGTCCCTAACTTTTTGTTGTTTCTTCGAGAATTTCTACATTAATCAATTCTAAATGAATTCGTTTGTTAGTAAAGTTTGTAGATCTTATTGCAATTATTTGGAAACTACCATCATATTATTGTAAAGTTATAGTCTTGTTTGGTCTCTAACGACCTTATCCTTTAGTAATCTTATAATAAACATTAAGAAAAAATTGATTCCACATAAATTAGTAATTACTTTATTTGGTTCCAATTATGTTGTTCTGATTGCAATCAAATAGAAACTACAATATTATTTTTGCAAAGTTATAGTTTTGTCTTACGCTCTGAATGACCTTAACGCTTAGTATAGTAAACATACATACGTCAATGGTTAATATTTGAAGGATAAGTTACACAACTTTACAGAAAATATGTTTTTTTTTTAACTTTTAGGGGTTAAATATTAAAATTCAAATTCAGCATCGAATTCTAAGAGACGGATTAATTCCGTCCAATTTTTCGTCCTAAGGTTTTCTTTTCACTTTGCTCAAAGATTTATTATGTTTCATTGGAAAACCATTTGCTAAGTTTTTTCATCTGTAGAAGGTACCACGCCTATTTCTTTTTATAAACTTACTCTGCATTTTTGCTTAAGTCCGAACTGTCACGACTACTTAGCATATCCCGTCCTGTTTTGGTCTTGATATTGTCTCTGTCAGTATGCATATTCTGTTAAAAACTCTATAGAAACAAAATTGTACTTGCGCACTTAAGTGAAGTGACACTCTCGTCCGCTCTCACCACAATGCATTGGAAAACTATCGAGATCAATGATAGCTTTTGGATTTTCTGGGAATGTATTTTTCGCCAATTAACCAAAAAATTTTAGGAAATTTAGGTAAAATAAAAAATTAAAATTCACTTAAAAAAAGGTTTTTCAGATTAACTTTAAGCATGTTTCATTATATTTGCGAAAAAATGAGTAATTACTACAATTAGTTCAAATGTACCTTTACTGTCAGCCGTCTTGTCAAAATCCAAATCGGACTATAAATAAAGCAGAATACTCTTAGGAAAATTTATTCTAAAGTTTTACTTTAAACAAAAAGTATCGTTTCATCGAATAAAATGAAGTTAGCATTTTTTCTTTGCATTGCAATTTTTTTCTTTGCTTTTCTAATGGGAGCAGAAGCAGAATGTGTTAAAGCGAACTGCGAAAAGTACTGCAAAAATTACAGATATCCCGGTGACAGCTGTGATAAATATAATCAATGTGCTTGTTGGAAATCAGATCTTTATTATTAAAAAATAATATCGAATATGCATCAAAATAAAATGTTTCAAATAAAACAAATTTAGATTTTCTTTGAAAAAAAAGAGGAATAATTTCATAATAGCCCAAACTCCATAAGTTAATAAAATTCAAAATGAAGAACATATGTACAACATTACCCATAGTTAGGCAGAAAATATCATTCATTGATGATATCTGTGGCAACAAGCAATAACAGCTTAAGTCGATCTACGATGACAATCCGAAACAGTATAAGTCACATGCCTGTTGATTTGCTTTGTGATCAGATATCGACTTAAGCTGTTATTTCATGTGACCACAGATATATTGAAACAATTGAATATCATTTAAAATAGATAATTATAATAATTAATGATATTGAAGGAAATGAAATCAATTTGTGAACATATTAGATAAATAAGGATTAGAGATATTAAAAATGAGACAAAAATGATTTAGAAATGAGGAAAATGATTAGTTTTTCTTATGAAATGATAATTATTGATTGCCAAACATGTTCCACTCATTAATAGATTGTCAGTGCTTTGTTTAAGAGTTTCAGTGTCTGTCTTATGACAAAAACTATAACTATAAAACAAAATTATAACTTTGCAAAACAAAATTATGATCATAATTTTCAGCAAATTGCAATCAGATAAAATTAACCTCAACCGTTTTTCAATCGCCTTATATGTCTAGAAAAATCCCATTAGTAGGATTAAGGTTAATAATAAAAACTGAATTAGCGCCCTCTGTCTTAAAAATATTGATTTAAAAAATGTGCAAGTTACAGACGTTATAAAATCTGCAAAGTGGGTCTGATTTTCGGGAAACTATCGATCAGGGAATTCAAGTCCGTGATTTTTTGTTCTTCTTCTTTCTTTCTTATAAAAAAAATTGACAATTGACCGGGCAAAAGTAAATAAGTACAGATTTTCCACTTTCTAGCCGCAACACCTCAAATATTACCTTACCGCCGATCCCATGGTACATCAATTTAATGTACTGTTATTTGCTTTAAAAAATGCAATAAAAGTAACATTACATTGGTCGCTTTACATCATATTTTACAACCCTCACCATGAACCTAATCAAATTTCAACTACTCAATATATTGGTATTTTTTCCTCTTAGCTTTGCATGCATGCGATTTAATAGTTAGCCAACTTGAAAAAAAACAATTTGTCTTATGAGTGCACATACATATGCAGTTCTCAGCAAACAGTTGGCGAACGCTGCAAACTCAAAATCAACTTGCACATCACTAAAAATCACAATCGAATGATTGTTATCGATTTGCGCACACCACTAGCATTCGCAAATTAACGGTACCCGTGTGTTTGATTTCGGCTTTTTTGCTTCGTTTCAATTTTTATAGATTTCGTGTAGTTTTATAAGCGCAATTGGGAAAAAACTTTGAAAAAGATTATCTGCTCTTTAATTAAAAAGTGATAGTGAAAAAATATTTCACCAAAAATGTGTAAAAGAATGAATTTGTTTAATTTTATTGATAACGTTGAAACTTTGCACAAAAGTGCAGCAGACAACGATGACGCAATTAACGTTGTTGTTGTCTTCGTGCAAAGAACCGAGAAAACAACAAATTTTGCACGCTGCTTCAACGTCGGCAGAGCTTACGTTTTTGTTTGTTAATTGTTTGCAAGCAAAATAAATTGCATTGAAACTGTATGTTTATTGTTTTAAATTTAGTTTTAACATATATATTTTAATAATCAAAAAGTGCGTGTACATTTATTTAGAAAAATGCAGATATTTTGGATTTAAAATAAGAAAATGATCTGCAGTTTACGGCATTCTTTCAAGCAAATAACGGCATTGAAAATGATGTAACAAGGGATCGGCGGCAAAATAATATGTGGTGCTTTTGCAAAATCGGAATTTTTTAATATTTTTTCCGGTCAATTTAAATTTTTTTTGTAACAAAAAAAGAAGAAGAAAAACTAATCACGGATTTGAATTCCTTGATGAATAATTACCCGAAAACCATACCCACTTTGTTGGAAAATTTTATGGCTTAAGTTTACTTCAGCTGACATTCTCCAAATCAATTTCTTTTTTTAGGAGTGATAGAGGGTAAAAAATAAAAAAATATAAAAATTTCAAAAAAAGTCGCTCAGATCTAGTATCGGAGATATAGACATCGGAAGTTGCGGATATAGCTTTTGGAAAAATGGTTATAAGTTGGGAACCCCTGAATGGATTTCAAAAATATGAGTGTCACAAGATAGATAATTTAATGGCCTACAATAATGGTAAGTAAAGTTTTGAAATTTGATCCATATTTTTGGAGATATTACGATTTTTGTGAAATTTCGACCAATTTTTTTTGAAAAAACTTTTTTTCAAAAAATGTGTTAATGACCTGAAACTTTTTTAGCATATTAAGAAAGCTTATTTTATTCCTTTTAAAATGGTATATAGCTTGTTTTAAATTTTTTCGTATTTACCCCCTTTTTTGCCGGAAAATAAAAAAAAATATGCAATAAATTCTTATGAAAAGTCTCTATCGCGCACGCGATTTTTAATAAAAATTTTTCGCCTGCGGCGCTTTTTTCCTTGAACATAACCTCACATTTTAAAAAATTTTTAATTTATATGAAAACCATATTATTTTATTATGAGAATCGTTTAAATAATAATAGTTGTAGGTGTACTAATCGTTGCTGTTGTTGTTTTCCACTGTTTTTGTCCACAAAAACATAGTTTTCATAAGAATTCATTGAATATTTTTTTTGTTTTTCTTTAAAAAGGGGCTAAATTCGCAAAAATGTACAGCAAACTATATACCATTTTAAAGGGAATAAAATAAGCTTTCTTAAATGCTAAAAAAGTTTTAGATCATTAACACATTTTTTGAAAAAAAAAAATGTTTTTTCAAAAAAAAATTGGTCGAAATTTCACAAAAATCGTAATATCTCCAAAAATATGGGTCAAATTTCAAAACTTTACTTACCATTATTGTAGGCCATTAAATTATCTATCTTGTGACACCCATATTTTTGAAATCCATTCAGGGGTTCCCAACTTATAACCATTTTTCCAAAAGCTATATCCGCAACTTCCGATGTCTATATCTCCGATACTAGATCTGAGCGACTTTTTTTGAAATTTTTATATTTTTTTATTTTTTACCCTCTATCACTCCTAAAAAAAGAAATTGATTTGGAGAATGTCAGCTGTAATGTAGGCCATTAAATTATCTATATATTATATTTTTATATTTTTTTATTTTTTACCCTCTATCACTCCTAAAAAAAGAAATTGATTTGGAGAATGTCAGCTGAATTGTAGGCCATTAAATTATCTATCTTATGACACCCATTTTTTTGAAATCCATTCAGGGGTTCCCAACTTATAACTATTTTTATAAAAGATATATCCGGAACTTCCGATGTCTATATCTCCGATACTAGATCCGAGCGACTTTTTTTGATAATTTTATATTTTTTTTGTTTTTAACCCCCTTTTAGGAAAAAAAAAATAAATAAAATTGGACAATGTCAGCTAAAGTAAACCTGTTCCAATTTTATAACCTCTGTAACTTGCACCATTTTTTAAATCAATGTTTTAAAAAATGGGTTGTCTACTTAAAACAGGGCGCTAATCCAGTTTTCAATATTAACCTTAATCCTAGACACATCGTGAAAAATCATAAAGTTTTTATTTTGAACCGCTCTAATGTACATATGTCCAATATGAGTCATTCCAGATGAAAATGTCTAATCGGCTTAGTTTAAATTTTGCTCAAACTTTGCGAGAACCCTCTTTAGGGTTCCAAGGATAGAAATCCAAAGGCATTTAATTTGCGGATGCGGCATTTCCCGCCTGACCGAATTGAAGCATATGAAAAAGTCACTTTTAGGCTTCAATATTTTTAGCTGTAAAAATTTTTCTGCTTAAGATATAGACCCACTTGATATGTCATCTTAAAGCTAAGAGATAGTAATATTTGTGCCAATAATATAAATTCACACAATCTGTATACGCGAAAATTAGATAAACATTTTTCTTCGTTTTTCCAAAAGTATGAAAAAAGGGACTTGGCCGGTTTTGCAACTGGACGCCTCATATATTTATATATTAATGTAGCTTAGAGGTTCAAGTTGTATTATCTAGCATTTAATACATTTAGAAACATTTTATATGTAGTTATTTTATTTTTGCATACAAAACTAAAAATAATGTGACACTTAATAGCTAAATAATGTCGTTAGTTTTCTTCAAAATTTGCCTATTTTGCGACGAACACAATTTCTGAAATATTACAAACACTAAACACATATCATGTATCATGAGAAAAAAAGGATTACATAGTATCGTCTAAAATGCTGTCACTAAATATCTGTGGCAAACTTAGAAATTTGAAACAATTTGACAAATGAACACTCGCCTGTGTCAATATACCAAAACTCTAGCAACAACTGAGACAAGCAAATAACCATCTAGGAGCTGCATAATTTGACATTCAGCAAAATTCAAATATGAAACAAAAGTTTTCGTCAGTAACCCATAAGTAAAGTTTTTGGTCGAATCAAATGCGCTGACGCTTACTTACCTCTTTAAAGGAAAACAACACAACATACATATATATATATAGGTATATTTACTTTCGTGGCTTATTTAAAATAGAAAAACAAAGAGACGGCGCGTCACAATCCTAATTAATTATTTATGTCGAAACAAAATTTTTGGGATTAATTTGAATGGGCGTTATACAGAAGTTACAAAAACTTAGTGGGCGGCAAATGAAAATTAAAGGCTAACTGGAAAGTTGCTTCAAAGTTTTGCATTTAATATATATAATGATAAAAAAATCCAAAAATATACTTCGAACATTCTCTGGAAACTTTTTGTTTCATGCACTCAAGCTTGTGCTAAATAAAGTGCTTAAAAATCAATTCAGTTGTTTATCCTGTGTATTACATCGAACTTTTACAACAAATTGAAATTCAGTGAAATTTTCATATTCACAACACAAAAAAAAAAACACTCACAAATCAACAGTAAACAAGCAAAAACAGAAAGAAAACAAAACGATATCCCAATACATTGAAACATGTGTCAAGGTTATTGAATTTCTGAAATCCCAGATGCCAACATTTGATGATGAAACTTCAAAACATAAGGGAAAAAATGCCAGAAAAAGAAAAAGTGCAAAAACAGAAATAAAATTAAATAAATAAAAATACGCAGATAAAAGGATAATAAAAATCTAGTTGAGAGCAACAAATGATTTCCACACTTAAAGGATTACTTACACAACAATGCACCCGCATAGATGGAATGAATGGTAGGCGGTATGTGGGATGGGTACGTACGTACGGTAAAAAGTTTACGCAACCACAGGGGGCAGGATGTAAATAAAACAGTTGCACACACAAACACACACGCATAACATATGAACATAATAAAATTGTGTTATGGAGAGGAAAAAATCTTTATTACCGGAAATAAGGTTTTCATTTCCAAAAACTGTAGTGCGTTCCAAGAAAACATAGCATAAATAAGCAGTTCAAAAGGCAGACAAATAGAATCGAAGCTGGCCAACTGGGAACAGGTGGAAAAATGAGATTAAAATCTTTAGGTCAGGCTATGTTTGAGTAATAGAAAAAACTGAATTGAACATAAATTGAATATGTAATGCATTTGTGGAATTATTTCATCTTTATTTGAAATAAAAAAAGAAAAAAAAAATTGGGTCGTACGTCTTTCGAGCTATAAATACAGTTTATTTTATTTATGAAAACGTATAAGAAGTTGTGTCATATTTATGATTTTTGTCTGTTTTTAAATTACCCATAAACATACATAGTAATATGGTATGTCTTAGAAACTTTATTGTACTATAGAAGAAATGATAAGAGAGCAAATTTGGACTGTTTTCTTAATGCTCAGTTATAATTAAAATGGGATTTTTATAAATAAATATTTAAAATATATGTAGTATACTGCAATACCGCCGTATCTCAAAAAATTTCGTTTCGAGAAAATTGGGATAGAAAAAATTCTCTTAGGAGATTTGTTACATGTTTGAACTAAGATTCCGGAATTTGAAGTATTTCATTAGACGCGTGATTTTTTAAGCTATCATAAGAAATTTGTATATTTTTTTTTTTGAGATACGCCCTTTTCGCTTAATACGGCAGTATAGTCAATGAAATTATTAATTCATTATAATTTAAGAACACGCAAGAAAATGGGCTTTTTAAAAGACACTTCTTAATTGCTTCTTATACCACATAACTTTAAAATTGGAAGCATTGGGGTTGGGAAAGAAAAGTTTTTTTTTTTTTTTGTTAAAAATGTGTTATGGTTTGCTTTATATTTTATCATAAAAGGATTTTGAAAAAAAAAAAACAAAAAATTAAACTAGCTCTTTATTTAGTCTATATACTCTATAACTTATTTAATATAATATTTCTAATTTTTCGTTAAAGCTCTAGAAGTATTATGATGGCAGCAGACTGCCGTCCAAAAGAAGGTTAAGAAAAAAAGTGGAACTGGAAAGGCCATGCTTTACAAAGGCTTGTAGGTGACATCACTAAAATGGCAACAATAATTACAAATGCAGGAAATGACTGTCCATAGTAAAGGCCAATGGAATGTTATAAAATATGGTAACACAAAGTACTTGGTTTGAGCCACTAAAATCGGAATCCATTGAAGTGAAATATTTGAGCGTTATTCTTAAATCCAAACCAACATATGTATATGTACATTAGACCGGGTCGATTTGTATGAAGCAAAATAAAGTCAGCCAGACACCGACTCAAAAGTTAGAAGGACCCTTAAAAACGAAATATGCGTAATTTTTTTTCGTTCCGAGAAAAACCAATGGAGTACTTTTCATTCTCGTGAAGGTCCTTTTTGGCTAAAAAAAACGTGTTTTTGCTCGTAGCTTTTATTTCTTCTCAGAATGTATACCCGAATTTGCTTGAAAAAGAAAAATTGCGTTCTTGCAAAAAATTTAACGTTTAAAAATTTAAAATTTTTTTTTTCTATTATAAATAATATTTAGTCCAAAAATTCGATTTTTCCATATAAAAAATGTGAAGAAATCGAATTTTAGGACTGAATATTATCTATAATAGAAAAAAAATTTTAAATTTTTTATCGTCAAATTTTTGGCAAGAACGCAATCTTTACTTTTCGTGCAAAATCGGCTATCCATTCTGTGAAGGAATAAAAGTTACGAGCAAAAAACACATTTTTGTATTGGTTTTTCTCGGAACTATAAAAAAAATGATGCAGATATCGTTTTTAAGGGTCGTTCTAACTTTTGAGTCGGTGTCTGGCTGAATCTATTTTTCAATCCGCTCTAATATACATACATGCCAAATGCTCGTAACTATCGGAAAAATATTGGAGATGAGGCTTTATAACGTTCACTAGATAAATACCAGCAACATGAGCCCCATTTTAACATACGGAATAGTGAAATGGTGAGAAGCAACTTAAACCAAATTATGGTCAAGTTGAACAAAGCTTAGAGTTAAAATTGCTAAGGCATCAATTGAGCACTAAAATCAACAGCACCAGCAGGTCTAGAGACGATTTTGTATCACCCGCCGCTTGATTTGCATATCCATTGCCATGAGACAACAGTGCCTACGGAATACAGAGCACTTCAGGACATGTATTTATTTTGGTAAAAATACGATGGAATAAATAATGACTAGTATGTTTCGTTTTGATCGTTTAATCAACATAAACTGTATTCTTAGTTATATATTTAATAAAAATTTACATGCATTGATATTTCTGGTGGTAAATAGGTCTCTGATGTTATCATTTTTCTTTTAAGTAAGTTAATATAATATTTTTATGTAGCAATGTCTAAACTTTAGTTTTGTCTTATTATCAAGACCATCAGAGCAAAAAGAAAAAGACAATTTGTACAACATTGCACTTGACATAAAGTATTTTGAAACTAAAATTCAAATTCATGACAATCCAGTGCCAAGCACAAACATGAGTGAGGAGTTTTCTATATAAATGCACGAACAATACAACTAATGGGCAGACATTTAAATGAACATTAAAGTTGATGGGGGATGAAAATTTAAATAAAAAAAAAACTTACAATAAAAAAAGCCATAAAACGTAAAGCATCAAATGTGGCACAGTATGTATTTGAAAACAAATGAAAAAGTGGCAATACATTAATTATTAATGTTGCCACATTTCCTGTTTTCTTGCTTCTTCGTATTGCTCGCTATCTTAACATTACGTTTTCTATTCGACCAAAATCCCGCTGATGAGCTGCTAAAGATAACGATAATGTCAAATCAAATTGGACAGCAAGGGATTGTGCAAAAGATAGCAAAAGAAAAAGTGAATGAAAAAAAAAAGCAAAAACTTGACACTTTGACAGCCAGATTGAGTGGGCAGGAAACATGCGAAATAAAATGTCAATGGTAAGTTACTCAAAAAAAAAAAGGGACTGCGAAAATATTGCTACACATTAAAAGGCAATAAGAAATATTTAGGTAAGAAATTTATAGAAAAACAAAAGCGCTAGCCAAAAAAAATACAAAAAAAAATTATTTTAAATAATTGAAATTTAGCATTTTTCACTTTGTCAACAACCCGCAGCAAGAATTCGCTGAAATCTTTGTGGTAAGTGGTTATAAATCTGGGCCTTTTTTAATATCAGGGAATGCCGCAGTAAGTAAAACATGCTATCGCTTTGAAAAAAATGAAATAACATATATTTAACATTGAAAAATTTCAAAAATAGGACTTACTTACAGCTCTAAAAAAATAAGAATTTAGCAGTAACATACACCTATTCAACGAACATTCACTTTAGTAAAGGCTGCGTGCAATTGTCTAATATCCAAACCCCTTTGCAGTGTAGATCACTTTATAACGCTGCCAAAAAGAATGCATGAGTTACATCATTTTTCAAATAAATATGACTTAAAATGGTTATAAAATATGATCTTCAATTAAAAAAGTTGTCTTATGCGCTAAAATTCATGAAAAAATTCCATTAATAGTCGTCATAACTTGCAATATTCTCTCAAAGTACACTTTCTCTTTAGCGCTTACAGCGCCATCTGTGTTTCGAAATCATTATTAATATTAGCTATTTTTAAAAAAATGTAGCCAGCTTTTGGGCATATGCAAAAAAGCAAAGTATGACGTCATGAGTTGCATGACCAAAATTTTAAAAATTTGGTGCGCGCTTTTGGGGGCATTCAAAAATTTGGCTACTTGCTGCGTGTTTCTGATCGCCTGGTATAATCAGAAATTTGGAAGACCGTGGAAACGAACTCGATTTCAAAATTTCGAAGACCGTGGAAGCGAACTCGATTTCTTAGTATGAAGGAAAATAGAGTTTGTGCATTTTGATGATTTTTTCGCAACTTTTTGAGGTTATGAGGTGTTTTTTTATGCTTTTATGTGACCGTTTTCCTTGAAGTTTTTAAGCATCTTTTGCTGGATTTCATTTTATATGTCATTTTCGGGCCATCTATTTGAATAATACAAACAAAAAGGGGTGTAATGGCAATACTTACGTGCAATATCTTTGCTAGAATTTTAAAGAAAACACAAGTCGTTTATTTAATTGTCTATTTTACATTTTATTCAGTTAATTTTATGTTTTTATTTCAATTTTCTTGTATTTTAATCATTTATACATAGAAGTTATAGAATTTTGGCTCAAGTTTTTTCATTTCATTTTTATAATATTTGTATGTTTTTTTTTACTATTTACGTATAAAATTTAATTTATTTTGCTTATATGAATTTCAAAATTTAAATTCCACATGATTTTCGTTTAGTTTTTCAATTCAGTTTGTATTTGTAAATTTTTCACTGCTCTCCCGAATACAAAGTCTAATTCTTTTGGTTTGTTATTTTATGGTTTTTACTATATTTTACTTAAAAGCTAAAATTTGATTTTAAAGTTTTGAATTGTTTACATTTCGATTTTATTTTTGCTATAATCAAATAAACGACAACAGAAAAAGTACATTTTACAATAATTATTTTTAGTTTTTAACTTATGCTATGCAATTGAAATATTATTATTAGTAATATATTAAATTTAATTTTAATACTTATATAACAACAATAAAGAATTTAGTTTTTATTTATTTTAGTTTTGTTTTACTTAGAGTTTTCTAAAGCTAAATTAATAACAAGAATTTTTCTTATAAGATTTGCATTTAAGTTTTACTTTTAATTTACATTTATAAAATATTTCATATATTAATTTTTTTATTACATATTCTCATGCTTTAAACTAAACATAAATTATTTAGTTTATTTTTTTTTTTTTTTTGTTAAATATTTTCACTCATTTTTAATTTTTTGTTTTCGTTCTTTATGGATTTTAGACATCACTTAGGGTGGCTCCGGACCCGGGAAAGGCCGTTTTTGACCCATTTTCGGGAAAAAAATTTTGTTTTTTCAAACGAAAGATAACTCAAAAATATTTTTGGACATCAGAAAGGAAGGCTCGGGACCCGGGAAAATAACGTTTTTGACCCGAAAATGTGTCCCCGGGCCATGGTACGCGTTTTTGACCAATTTTCTGTAAAAAAATTTTGTTTTTTTAAATGAATGATAACTCAAAAATATTTTTGGACATCAGAAAGGAAGGCTCGGGACCCGGGAAAGAAACGTTTTTGACGCGAAAATGTGTCCACAGGCCATGGTACGCGTTTTTAACCCATTTTCGGGAAAAAATTTTATTTTTTTAAACGAAAGATAACTCAAAAGTATTTTTGGGCATCAGAAAGGAAGGCTCGGGACCCGGGAAAGAAACGTTTTTGACCCGAAAATGTTGCCCCAGGCCTTGGTACGCGTTTTTGACCCATTTTCTGGAAAAAAATTTTGTTTTTTTAAACGAAAGATAACTCAAAAATATTTTTGGACATCAGAAAGGAAGGCTCGGGACCCGGGAAAGAAACGTTTTTGACCCGAAAATGTGTCCCCAGGCCATGGTATGCGTTTTTGACCCATTTTTGGGGAAAAAATTTTGTTTTTTCAAACAAAAGATAACTCAAAAATATTTTTGGACATCAGAAAGGAAGGCTCGTGACCCGGGAAAGAAACGGTTTTGACCCGAAAATGTGTCCCCAGGCCATGGTATGCGTTTTTGACCCATTTTTGGGAAAAAAATTTTGTTTTTTCAAACAAAAGATAACTCAAAAATATTTTTGGACGTCAGACAGGAAGGCTCGGGACCCTGAAAAGAAACGTTTTTGACCCGAAAATGTGTCCACAGGCCATGGTACGCGTTTTTGACCCATTTTCGAGAAAAAAAATTTGGTTTTTTAAACAAAAGATAACTCAAAAAAATTTTTGGACATCAGAAAGGAAGGCCCGGGACCCGGGAAAGAAACGTTTTTGACCCGAAAATTTGTCCCCAGGCCATGGTATCAGTTTTTGACCCATTTTCTGGAAAAAAATTTTGTTTTTTTAAATGTTTATTTACAAATGTATGAAGTTGCTTACGCCATATTACAACAAATTGTGACAGCAATAAAGGAATCAATGAATAATAATGTTTTTTATTAAAAACCAAAACTTGCGTTTTGCTACAACAAAAAAAAGTCCAATCAGTGTGAATTCTGAATAACATTAAATTACAGCGCTTTTTTTAAATAAAACCTCTTTCAATAACTAAATGTTGAATGTCATTTAAATATAATTTTTATGTTTTCTAAAGTTTCAAAGTATTCAATAATAAATAAACAACCAAATCGGTTCAGCGCATTTTAGTTATGTAATAGAAAAAAAAAATATTAAAATTCATTTTAAATGATTTATAGCTCTCACATTTTGCTTGCAATTGACATTTTAGTCTATTATTTAGTCTGTTTAATATTTTCTTATATAGCAAATTTTTTCACTTATATGCTGTTTTTTTGTAAGTTGTCTTAAAAATCGTTTAGTTCCATTTAAAATTTCTTTTATTTATAGCACATACGATACTTGTAAAATAATTGCATCTTGGCTGTTGTTAGTTACAATTTTGTCCTAGTGTTTTTTAGTTTTCCTCTTCTCACTGGCAGTTAGTTTTTGTTTTTTTATATAATGTAATTTTATGTTAAATTTAAGTTCTTCCTGTTAACCAATTTCTTTAGTTTTTTAATTATTTTAACTTTTAATCACATTCCATTATAGTCAGTTTTTTCATTGAATTTTTTTTTAGGTTTTAATTTTTTTCCTCTTTTTGTTTAGCAAGCAATTTTTGCTTTTACTTTCTTGCATTTTATACTAATTCAATTATAATTTTGTTGTCTTTATATATTTACCGTCAGAATCTTGTGGCATGATTGCGTTCCTTATTCATGAGCATATCTTCTCCGTTAAGCTGATGATGCAGTTCTTCGGGTACAGTTTTTAAGATGCCAGTATTGGACTATTAAAAAAGAGAAAAACAGTTGTTGTAATTAATTTTTAATTATAAATACTATTTATAAGAATAAAAGCCAAAAAAAAATGTTTTCTTAAAAAAAAAAATTAGTTTTACTGATTTTTTTTTGTTGCGACCGTTTTTGACCCATTTTTGGAAATTTTTTGTTTTTTCAAACGAAGGATATTACAAAAATATTTCTGGACATCATTGAGGAAGGCTCGGGACCCTGGAAAGAAACGTTTTTGACGCGAAAATGTGTCCCCGGACCATTTCGAGAAAAACATTTTGTTTTTTCAAACGAACAGCCATTATTACAAGACGATTTTCATTATAATACCAAAAAATTTTTTATTAAAAATTGCACGCGGCGCTCCTTTTTTTTCAACATAACCTTACATTTTAAAAAATTATTGATTTATGTAACAATCGCATCATTTTATAATGAAAATCGTCTTAATATAATTGTTATTGTTGCAATAGTCATTTTTTGTTGATGTTTTTCAATGTTTTTTTCCATAAATTCATAGTTTCCATATGAATTCAATGAATTTTTTGTATATCCTTGATCAGGTCATGCATCAAAACGATGCAGAACGACGTAGATTTTCTGGAGATGGTTTTTCTCCTTCCGAGTTGATATTTCTTTACTCAGTAGGTAATATTTTGTTACGTTTTATTATTTTTAAAATATTTCACAATCAATTTTGTTTTTAAAATATTTCCCAATCAATTTTATTTTAAAAATTACTTAATAGCAAAAACACCACATAAATCGCGCGCGAAAGTAGATTTTTTTTTAAGCACATTGACAGTAGCAGCTGTCAAGTTATGTCGCATGACGTTTTCGTTTACTATCGAGTTGATGCGTTCGCTTTTTAATAGGTACGTTCGTATAGTGGTGAAAATAAATAGCTAGGTTTACAGTGTGCAAATTAAGTTGGATTTAATTTTATGTTTATAAGGAAATGTTTTAAATAGAAGAATGCTCTGCTAAAATTTTAAGTTTGGCTACGTGTATGTGGGGAGAGTATCCAACCCTGTGTTTCGCATTTTATTATTCTTTTCTACCAAAATCCAATCTAATACAAAATAGCACACACCTTCAATCTTTTTAAATTGAAAATCGGCATAGTTGGGTCACAGACACATCTACCGCCGATGTAAATAATACATTTTTGACTTTGGAAAGGACCGTTTTTGACCCATTTTCGAAATTTTTTTTTTGCTCCAATCGATAGGGAAAGCTCAGGAATGGATTTTGATCGAATTGTTTATGGTGGGTCAGGACCGTGGAAAAGACCGTTTTCGACCCATTTCTTTAACATTTTTAGGGTGGCTCCGAACCCTGGAAGGACCTTTTTTGACCCATTTTAGGGAATTTTTTTGTTTTCAAACGAAAGATAGCTTAAAAATATTTTTGGACATCACTAAGGAAGGCTCGGGACCCTGGAAAGAAACGTTTTTGACCAGAAAATGTGTACCCGGGCCATGGTACCCGTTTTTGACCAATTTTCAGGAAAAAATTATGTTTTTTCAAACGAAAGATAGCTCAAAAATATTTTTGGACATCACTAAGGAAGGCTCAGGACCCTGGAAAGAAACGTTTTTGACCAGAAAATGTGTATCCGGGCCATGGTACCCGTTTTTGACCAATTTTCGGGAAAAAAATTATGTTTTTTCAAACGAGAGATAACTCAAAAATATTTTTTGACATCACTTAGGAAGGCTCGGGACCCTGGAAAGAATCATTTTTGACCCGAAAATATATCCCCGGGCTATGGTACCCGTTTTTGACCCATTTTCGGGGAACAAAATTTTGTTTTTTCAAACGAAAGATAGCTCAAAAATATTTTTGAACATCACTGTGGAAGACTCGGGACCCTGGAAAGAAACGTTTTTGACCCATTTTCGGGTCAAAAACGGGCACCATAGCCCGGGGACACATTTTCGGGTAAAAAACGGCCTTGAAAGGGTGACGTGATTAGAAAAAGAGAAAATTTAACGTTACCAGGGGACTATATTCTCAAGAAAAAAAAGCCTTGTCTTAAGAGTACCATCTAAGAGATTTAATATTTTTTTGCATGACTTTGAAACCCAACTACCCTAAGAGTTCGAAAGTATTATACAAACGATTAACAATCAATGATAAAATGAAAAGTTCTTCCCAGTGATTGACTTAAGCTTGTGTTCGTCTACAACATTCAAAATCTCGAAAAACTACGTGAGACAGATTACTTTGAAACACAAAAATATATTTTTTAATTCCCACTCCCGCATGTCTAGCCAGCAAAAGGCACAGAAAAATATACAATATATATAAAGGTAATAAGTCTGATCCTTAGGTGGGTTGAACTTGTGAAAAAACTACGACTGAATTGCTTTTGTTGATTTCATTTAATTTTGTATAATCATTATCAGTGACTGATTTCGTCTAATTAGATAACTACTTTACTAAATTGTTAAATTTTACTCTTTGCCGAAACCTACACTGAAAAAAGAGTCGATATAGTATATTTGGTATTGACCAATTTCAAACATAAAATGT
This sequence comes from Tricholauxania praeusta, assembly GCA_949775025.1. Classification (NCBI taxonomy): domain Eukaryota; kingdom Metazoa; phylum Arthropoda; class Insecta; order Diptera; family Lauxaniidae; genus Tricholauxania; species Tricholauxania praeusta. Next base: position 116,258,030 of record OX459031.1, on the reverse strand, counting down.
TTTAACCGAGTCTTACCACTATTTGTTCCAAATGAAAAATATTTTGGTCAAATATTTACATATATGATTGCTCTATATCATTTATACATTTGTTATATAAAATCAGATAATTTTTTCATTGCAGAGTTTTAAAATATTTTTATAAGTAAATTTTACGGGCTCGAGCATGGCTAATATGTTTTTGTCGTGTACGTAAAATGATTGAAATCAGTTTGTTATCCCTGTAAGTCCCTGAATTTTTTAAATAATCTCTATGCAAGGACACTTAGTTTTTCGAAAAACGAATGATACTTCATTAAATTCGAAGACATATTCTGGAAAACGAAAATTTATGATAAAACTACTATTAGCTAGTGCAAATATCGTACTTTTAAAATTCGACTACTTCATATAGTATGAATATAGTTCAAGATAACTCACACGCTTTCACATAATGAAGTTTGTGATCAGCTTCACAGAAAGAACTGTATCAGCTGCTGTTGTGATATATAGTAGAAACAACAAATTTCTCGTGTAAAATAATATTAAATATTTCTTTCAAAAGTAAAAAAAAATCTCATGTTTTCAAAGATTTCTGAGCTCAAAAGCAAATATATTGGGTATTTATCAAATAACTTACAACAAAAAACCTACACACAACATTGCGAGTATTAACTATCGAATGATACAAAGAATCTCAAAAATGTTGATAAGCCCACACAGAAAAATCATCAAAGATCAACATAAAAAGTGAAAATATTTGTTTACTTCTTTTAAGCAAATTCCTTTTCTGCGTTTCTTGTCAAATACTTGACAAAATGCTAAAGTGTTTACACAGACACGGGTTGACTTATGCTGAAAACTTTAGTCTCTTTGCCTTAACAATATACACATTTTTTTTCTACTCGTTAAACCTAAATGTTCTAAACTATATAAATATATAAATAAAGGGAAGAATAAACGCAGTAGCATCCTTGAGGATATGAAGGACACCAAGGAGCATTGAATAAAGTTAGTAGTTAAAAAGCGGATAAAATTGGCACACACAAAAAAAACTAAACAAAGAAAATGTATTGGGGGTGGGAACGAACGAACCAAATAAAATGTTGCAAAAAATGGAAAAAGTTTAAGAATGTGAAAAAAATGAATTTAAATTGGACACATGGGTAAAACCGTAGCCGAAAAAAAACATAAAATCCCATGCTTAACTTGGGGTTCATTTCATGTGAATTTCTTTTGAGCAGCAGCAAAATATATAAGAAAAAGTACTTAAAAAACAATGTTGATGATGATGGCTGCAAAAGAAAATACAAGTCTTAAGTTGATAACAATGATGATGATGATGATGACGGTGGAAATAATAGTCGTGATGAGATGAATAGGTTGAGTCATGATGTGATGCCGCTGACAAGCGACATGGAATGAAGAGTCCAATGAAAAAAATTTAACAAAAAATGGTACGATCTCTGCAAATAATGGGCAATGCAAAAGATGGAGACTTAACCCATTTTGCAAGAAAATTTCAATCCGAAAAATCATAATCAAACCTTGGCAAAATCGGTTGTCGCAAAATTGTTCAAAAATGTGGGGCTGTGAAGACTATGAGTAACATTAAAAAAATTTTGCTCAAAATTAATTAAAAACCCTAACAAAATTTTTTTTTTTTCAAAATATGCCCACTTTTTGCTTAATGATCGCAATACACTGAATAGTTCTATCGGAATATAGTTTCAAAAATTTTTCTTGAATGCCTCGTCCTTTTGTCGAAATATGAAAACTTCTTTCTTCTGTTTATAACGTTTATCTTGTATATTAGATGCGACGCCTTCTTAGTGCCGGCATACACACGGAAATTATGTGAAAAAAATTCTTGTCCTTTCTCTTTTGTGAATTTGCTTTGCGTTTACATAAGAAAATTAAAATTTTTTTGTACTTGTAAATGTTAAAAATCCATTACTCCATCAACAAATGTAAAGTCAAAGCATAAGCATTAGGGTGGTTTTTTGTAGTTTTAACAGATTTAATTGTTGCAGGTACATTAAAGAAAAATGCTGGTGCAAAGACAACTTATAATATTAACATTAACTGGTAGCACATCGAACTTTTTACTTTTCCATACGATGGAAAAAAATGATTCTATAGACAGTTTCATTCATTTCTCGTGAAAGACAAATCTTAAACAAACGAAACTAAGCCCATTGAAAAGGATATTAAATTTTCCATAAAAAAGTATTTAATAATTTTTTTCGTGAAGATATGTAATCAGTTCATTAGCTTTCAGAGTTTAGGTATATTTCGAAGTTTGAGAAAAAAAAAATCGATTTTTTGCTTTTTTCAATGGGCTTGGTGCCGCTTTTGAAGATTTTTCTTTCATAAAATATACATAAAACTGTATAATATAACATTCTTTCTCATAAAAAGCGCGATAAGCTACCAGTAAATATTAATATTTTGAGCTCTCCTTGTAGTAGCATTTTTTTGTATGTACCTTCAACTATTAAACCTGTTAAAAAAAAATATTTGAATCACCCTAATAATATTTTTTGCTGCAAACGCAACATGGCAAATGACAAACGAATTAAAACAAAAGGTAATGTGAAAATTTATCAGTGACTGAACGATAAGAGAACGAAAGAAAATTTACGAGTACGACTAATTTTTTACTAGTCTCTTTCGTTTTTTCCGTTTTGTCAACAGACTCGAAGAATTTTCGAAAATAATTTTCATGTGTAAATGGGGAGTAAGTTTTCCCAATTTTTCTCCAAAGATTGTTCAAAAACGATTGCTACATTCGTGAGAAATGCAATTGCATTTACATAAAGAACTCTCTCAGTATAGTATTTTGAGAATGTTAATTGTATGGGCGGTAGGTGTGTTTGTCAACCGATTTAGCTCAAGGTCATTCCCACAAGCTATGCTTAACCTTGTGACAGAAATCTAAAACTAATTTCAGAAATAATTTTTAACCGCAAAAGTTAATTTTGATCATGGACAATCATGAGCAAACTAAGCGGATGCTCTGTGCACTAGTTTTTTGAAACAACATTTTTTTGAATCAAAAGTTCGGAAGAGATTAAAAATTAATTAGTGTCATAGCTTCTAACTTGCGTTTTCCGTCGCTTTTAAAACTAATTATAATAAAAGAATTTAGCTACTACAACTATTAGCCTTCTTAGCTATTACCCTTGAAGCTTTAAATCACGAAAAAAGCTTATTAAAAATAAAAGATAAAAGTGAAAAAATGATGAATGTTTGCAATTTTTTATAAGCTTTTTTACTTGATTTAAAGCTTCAAGCTTAATAGCTAAGAAGGCTAATAGCTGTAGTAGCTAAACTCTATTATTATTATTAACTTTTCGCGCTTTTTTAACATAATATTCAAAATAACTTAATTGAAATGATCCTTGAAAAATAACCAAAACTTACAGCCTATTCTGATTGTTAACTTGTTAAGGAATAATAAAGGTGCTCTTGTTAATCTAATTGTTATGAAATGTAAATATTGGTATTCTAAAAAATTATTAACAATATAAAAGCTTTTGAATTCCTCACACAAAAGCTTTCGTGGTAAACTTGTCAAATTTTGACTTTTTAATTTTAAATTAATAAAATAACATAAAAAGTAATAAAAAACTGGAACACACAAGGCAATGTGGTGAAGTAGTTAGGACTGTGCGTAAATCCAATTTTTTTTTTTATTGATATCAATGAAAATAAATGTTTTTTTAAGACATGGTTGTAAATATTTCAAGCCACGTTGTCCTGTCTTTTTAAATTTTATAAAAAAAATAATTTTTACTTAGCTCAATACTGAAATATCATTCGTTGTTAAGATAATTTCTGACATTAAAAAAATAGTGAGGAAAAGAGCATTCAAATGTTTGCCAGAGTACGGAACATTAACAACTTGTTAATATTAAATATTTTGTTAATGTGGTGAGCTTTGCTAAGCTGCCAGAATAGGGCTGTTAATTTCGTACAAGAGCCAGGGTATTTTATTTTTAAGAAGCATCACACTTTTTTTTCTTTTTATAATAAAAACTTTGATATTCTAAATAAGTGGCTTTCGATATTTTGTTAAACAAAACAGAGTTTCTAAGAATTTTTTATCAAAAATTTTTATTGATTTTATATGGGTTAAGCCAAGAAAAAAAAAAAAAGGTTTTGCCAATAAATAAGCAGAGCGTAACTTAAAAAAAAGAAAAAACTTTCGTTTTTTCTTTGTTGCTGTTGTTGTATAGTAACATTCTGTACATTTGTTGCAGACATGTGTAAGTGTTGTTTACAGCATGGGGTTTTATACTTTTTGTCCTACTTTAATCCAAATGTAAGAAGTTTGTTCCTTTTTTGTTATTTATTTCATTCTTTTTAGTATTTTGACCCCCTCCTTGACTATTGTGGCAGCGATTAACAAAAGAATTACTTTATTTTGATTGTTGTTATTTATATAGAATACATGCTGTTGTTGTTGTTGTTGTTGATATTGAGCTGGGTGCAATTGTCCAATTGTTGCTGTCAAATTGCAAGTTAATGGTCTGACATTAAGAACAAATGTTGATGATTTGTTAAAGCAACAATAAGCGAATTTTGAAGGAATTATGATATAAGGGCTTTTATTCGTCCATAAATAATAAGAAATGAATGTAAAAAAAAAAGGTTTTTCTTTAGCTGCCAGACTCATCAAATCATCATGATTTGGCAAAGTAAGCTATAAAAGAGATTTTGTAATTTATAATAAAAATCAAAAACATTTTTAAGAAGAAACATAATATGTCTGTTGCTTGATTCTTTTGTGGTAAAAACTGAAAACTTTCATACTGTGAGACTTGAGGGAGTGTAAACTGAATTGACGCTGCACGAGGCATAAAGTTTTAGTCAGAGAAATTTACACTGGGTAAGATTGATTTTAATATTCAGATTTACTTTATGAAATTCACCTTATCTTTGCTCTGTGTTTAAGTCTATTGTAGCCACAAAAGCAAATTCACGATACTTCAGAATCAGCCTACAAAAAATGTATGGCGAACTACATCAGGTGCTGGAGTAGTTGTATTGCAAGCGGTGGATCCTACTTTGAAGGCAACAGAATATATTATATGATACAATAAGAAGGAAGCTCCCATTCCTCAATTTTGATTAAATCACTTTTCTTATGGGCTTTTTAATTTTAAGCATAAATATGCAATCAAAAAGTATCGCTCGGATCTGGTTTCGGATATATAGCTATCGGAAATTGCGGATATAGCTTTTGTAAAAGTCCTTATAAATTGGAAATCCGTAAATGGATTTCAGAAATATGGGTGTCATAAGAAAGATAATTTAACCGCCTACAATAATGGTGAGAAAAACTTTGAAATTTAACCTATAAAAATAAAAAAACGGGTAACATAATACCCGTTTAATAAAAATTTGACATTTTTTTTTTCTTTTAAATAGCAAAATAATAAAAATCAGTACTGAAGAAATTACTGTGCCTAAGCTTGAACACCGTCAGAAATAAAGAAATGATTTATTCTTAATATTTTGCTTTTATAGTTAAGAAAGTAACACACTAGCATCGAGACAGTATTTTTTTTTTTTTTGTAATCACTACCCATCAGATATTGATGTCATATTTTCTGACATCTGGATCAGTCTGTGCATTTTTGGGAATCGTCAGAAGCAGTGTTTGGCGATGTTCAACCGTAACCGCTTTTTGGGTCATTTTGTAATTGTGGATGAAACTTGGATTTACCAGAATACATCAGATACTAAGGAAAAGTCAGTGAACTTTTCCTGAGAAATTGAGACCGAAAAGGGCCAAGGTAGGCCAGTCAGCTGACAAGGCGAGGTTGATAGTTTTTTGAGATGCCCGTCATATAATTTAGATCAATTACCTTGAAAAGGACAGAACGATAGCCGGACAATATCAATCACCTGATTTAAAGTAGAAGTGACCGTGTATGGCAAAGGAATAATGCTTTTGCACCAAGACAACACATCGGCATTTAAAACTGTAGACGCCATTGCAAAATTGTACGATTAGCGTTACGGATTGATTTCTTTCATCCAGCATATTGTCCGAATTTGGTCCACTGTGATTATTATCTCTTTCCAAACTTAAAGAAATAGCTTGGTGGAAAGAGATTTAAATCAAATAAAGAGGTAATCTTTGAAGCGAATGGGTTTTTTACGGACCTTGTCAAAATATTACATGCAGTAAGCATCAAAAAATTGAAGGACTTGTATTGAGGTAAAAGAAGATTATGTGTAAGAATATCCTAAGTTTCACCCGTTAAAACGGTGTTTTCTTGCCTAGGCCCAGTACTTTTCAGTGCACTCACGCATATCATAACGCGATGTACAAATGGAGAACTTAAGGGGCTATACCAGTGTAACCTATGAGAAATTAGGCGATTTTCGCGAATTTTTTTTAAAAGAAAGTACTCAATAGAATGTTTTGAAGTTTCTTGGACATAATAAGGTATATTTTCAGCTATATTTTAAGATTTTTTTTTACAAAAATATTGAAAAAATAACGAAGTTATGTGCCGTCTTCGGAGGTGCCAAAAAAAAAAAGTTCCTCAACTGCTGAAATGATTCCGGCCGAATGAGTAGTTGAAACAAAACAATTCAAAAAGTTTATTAAAGTTGAAGGTGTTTCCCATACAATGAACTACGATTATCAAAAATTAACAAAATGGCGTAGTTCTGAAAAAAGTGTCGTTTTTTGAGGTAAAAAAATGGTCGTTTTCTTAATGCCGAATTGACAATTTCCAACCAATCAAAAAGATCGTAGGTTGTTGTATAGTAAATATATTCAAGAATACTCAGTTTCAATTTCTCAGCAATTTTGAAAAATGTCGTTTCGAGAAAAACGCGTTTAAAGTTTCAACTACTGGCGGTTTTACCTGCGAGCGGTCGCTCTTTAGAACGCTGCCATTCAAAAACCATTCAAGATACGATCTTGCCGCTTTCACAGGATATTTCTGAAAGTATAAGCTATCGAATAAGCTTAACCAAAAAAAATTAATTTTTTTGAAAGTGTCACACTGGTATAGCCCCTTAAATGAAAGAAACTGCATAGCATTTTTTTTTTTTTTTTTTTGGAAAATGGTAGGTAGGATCGAGGATCAGTAAAATTTAAAATCATATCATTGACATTTTTAATCATTAATTTTAGAATTTATTCTTAAAACCTTTTTTAATCATTTACAATGCAATTTTTGAAAAAGTGTACTGCTTTCATTTAAGTTTTCCAACATGATAAATCATAGCAACTAACAAAAATGTCATGCAATAAGATTGCAAGTGACAAAAATCGCATGAGATTAAAAACTCAAAGTCATAAAAATTTCATCGTAAACAAATTTCGTGCAATAAAAATTTCATTGAATTTAAATGGCATCTTTAATGCAGAGTTATCAGATTTTGGGATTATTTTTTATCACAAAAAAGTTATATTATGATCAAAATATAAATTTTTTAAGCTTTTTTTTAATTACTTCCTCTGACTTCGGATTATTTTTGATTAATTGTGTATATTGTATAATTATATGTTTAAAGGTGCTGGAATGAAAATTGTGGTGATTTTATGGCAATTCCTTTTACTGTTTTAAAATGCATATAAAATAAAGCATTCTTTTATAAATATTTTTATAACTTTTCGAAATAAATGAGGCAAACATTGCTGTAATTTTGTCGCTGTACCGCGAATTTTTCCTATTTGCTTTTTTCTATGCATTTTATTCCGATTACTTGTGCTGCTCCAAAAACAAAAGGGAATTTAAGTTATTCCATACTTAGGAGAACGCTGCTACCCCTCCATGACCAAGTGGAAGAGGAAAAAAATACAATTATTATTTTCGTCATAATATAAGCGTATACCGCAATGGCAACACTGGCAAAAAGAAATATATATTTATATTTTGGTAACTTTTTGTAGTGCACTTTCTATGCAGTGAAGTGGTCGTTAGTGCCACGTCGAGTGCAGACAAATAAAAAGGGCGTTAACCCTGCTATTTTTTCTATAATTTTGTTTCACATTTTTCTATTTGCTGCCTGCTGCGTTGCTCCGAAAACAATGCAGCGTGTTAAGTTGGTTGTTAAATGAACGTCGGAAGCAGGCGAAAGTGCTTAAGAGCATCCGCTGTGGGCACAAGAAGTTGAATTGCGGGTGTTTCTGATATTTTTTTTTTTTGCTTTATCTTGAGTGTTTAGTGCGAAACAAAATACAATTTTTTTTGTAACTAAAAATGAGGTCAACATTTTGGCCAGGCAATTTTTTTCTTTTTGTTTTTGGTATCACTGATCTTAGTTTTTGAAGCCAAAATATCTAATAAATTAAAAACAAAAATTGATAAAGTGCTATTTACCGTTTCTAAGCCATAGATGCCAACACCACCACTGCTGCTGCCAATTCCCACAATGCTACCATTGCCACCAGCGTTTCCTAAGATCATACTTTGTGTTGCAGGTATAGGCGGTGACTGAGGTTGTTGATGCTGATGCAGATGATGTTGCATGATTGACGCTGCCGAATGCGCTGGCAAGCCCATGCACACTATACTCCCTGGAGGTGCTGCTGTCACTGTTTGCAATAGGCCGTTGCTTGTCACGCTACCGCCACCGGGTGACAGCGTTGATGATGTTGCTGCCGTTACAACTTTATGCGCAAATATTGGAGGTGGCGTTGTAAATGTTGCCAATTGTGATGGATGTGACATGGTAACACCAGTGATGGTATTAGTATTGCCAAACATTGGACTTGTTGAGTACATGGGATGATGAGCGAGATCAATCTGTGAATGAGCAATGAAATATGATGTTGCATTCGTGAGTAGCATGCCAATGATATTGGAAGTATATAAATATTTACATAGAAATCATAATGATATTGCGTATAATGTTCGTTTTTAAAGGTCATAGAAATGTCTACAAATCTTTTTCGATTTGTTTTTTGGGAGTCTTAAAGTGTTGTCAATTTGTCATAAGACTGCTGATAATGATGATAAACGATATAAATGATAATGATATGCTTAAAATGTTTGAGGAAGTAAAACACTATTTCACTAAACAGTTTAGGTGGTTTAAGCCATAGATGGGCAAAGTAGGAAAAATTTGTCAATTTTAGCTCTTACAACAAACACGTCGTTTTTTTAAAGATAAATAATAATAAAAAAAATTCACTCACATTTTTAGCATTGTTATTTGCTATGCCACGTGATATGTTTTATTGTTGTTGTGGTATCATTCAGAAAAAACAAAAAAACCCGAAGCTAGCGGGTATGTACAAGAAAACAACAATACGCACATTGAGAACAGCTGCTTTCGTTTCATTCGATCAGTGTACTTTTATTTTTACACTCATTTGGTTCTTGCTTGATTCTTGGAATTGGATTTTGGTGTATTGCTGATTTTTTTTTTGCTATCGCGATCAAAGTTATGGTTTGATTTTTTTCTGTCTCATTTTACGTACACTGGCATATTAGATCATCATATAATCTTAAAGAATAAATATCTAGAAAACCAAGCGAGATTCGGAATTTTTTATTGAAAACCATGTTCAAATTGCGGCACTACGGAAATCGGAATAGTGCATTTGGGGAGATTTTCGATAGAATACGTCAAAATAAATCACAAATCTCGCTTTGTTTTCGAGATAACGATACTTTTGTACGTACTCTTTTTGGCCATTAACTCAAAATTCTATTTTAGGATTTTTTCGCGCCCATTTAGACTTTTGTTAAGATGCTAAAAACTAGTTCTTTATCAATTTTTGAAAGTTGAACATGAACATATAGTTCGGGGTAATTTTTATTTTTTGGAAGTTAAGACTAAATGTCAATGTTAAAGGCGCAAAGTCGTAGCCAGTTTAATATCCTGTAAAAAATTGGCAAAAGCTTCAGGATGTGTGTCGCATATATCCAAAAGCTGTTGTTCACTTTAAATCTGGGCTCAAAACAATTGTTTTCAACTTTTGGTAAGATTAGATTTATGCAATTATATGAGATAAGTTTTGATGTTGTATGGGCAAGCATTTATGACAAAATATACAAGCTTTGAATGAATTTGTACAAAGTATGTGATTGGATTTTAAGACAACAAAACTTAAAATTTAATATTTTGATTCTCCATAAATGTTTATCTTACGAAAAATATTTAAAAAGAAATTTAGCTTCCCAGCGGCAAATATGTTATACACAACATCGATGAATAGCTATAATCATTGTAGGCAGTAATGCTCACAACCCTAGCCACAACTGTAAATGCTTTTTACAAAGGGAAGGCCGCTTTGTAGGCAGCTTGCCTACATCTCTATATACAATGTGTAGCAAGGGAAAGGCAGATTGCCTTAAAACATCGCTTACCAAGTGCCTGTATAGTTTTCCGAGTTGCCTACATCTCCACATACAAAGAATGCAGCCAACAGGCAAGACTCCTTACATCTCCATATACAAATCAGACAGCAAACATACAGACTGCCTACAACTACATATACAACTCTATATACAAAGGAGGCAGCCAGCACGCAGACTGCCTACAGCTCCATATACAAAGCAGGCAGCCAGCAAGCAAATAAACAAATTATCACAGTAACAATTTCATTTTTGAAACATACAACACAAAGGGTATAGCTTTTCATATATGAAAACTCAGAGTACTTCATCGATTTGCCGCTGGGTTGTTTTGTTCTCAATAATTTTATGTCATTTTAACAAAATGAGAACTAGTGTTTCTTGGAAATATTTGAGTAAGTTTAATTTCGCTCTCACATGAGACTTTTTAATTTTGTAGGTACGAGTACTCTTATTTGACTAGAAATTAAATGAAATAAATATGATGCAGCCGAAGAGCATGTAAATTTAACGTATAGTTTTATAGAACTAACTCATCTATTTTGACCGCATCTGTATATCGATTATTCTTTCAATGACTGCACTTTGTTTTATTTTTTGTGACTTTTTTGAAACTCAAAAACTATGCGGAATAGGATAAAAAACCAAGCATAATTTTGTAGTTTTATAAAAAAATGAATTTGTGAAAAAATTAATTTAATTATTTTTAAAAATATTTTGCAAAATATATAAAATACTAGAACATACTGATTTTTATCTCCGAAACGATACAGTATGAAGACAGTCTGATTTTTCGGATTCATGGTTGACTACAGTTAACTAACTGTCTACAAAGTATTAAGTTTCACACTTTTTGCTTGACAAAAATATTGGCATATCTAGATTTACTTGAAATTTGTAACGAAATTTGACATTTCTTTCCAACATTTATTAATATAAATTCTACCATTAATTTTTTATAGGTACATTTCCAATTTTAACATCAACAAAGAAGATTTTAGAACTCTTTTAGAAAGTCAATTTTATAATTCTGTAATTTGTCAATGTCGCCAACCAAAAAGGCAACTTTTACTCAGCGACTAAAAAGCGGGATTGTAGCCAACCGTGAAAGGGCTGAAAGTATATATAATTTTGGTATAAAGGAAAAAATTAATTTGCATGTCATTCATTGAACAGTGACTGCAGTACTTTTACTTGTTGCCGCCTTTAACGAATGCCGCCTATGCCAAATATTCAAATCGGAGTATGAGTAATATGGAATATTCTTAGCAAAACTCATAACAAGGTTTTACTTTAAACGACAACTATCGATCTAAAGTTCTAAGAATTTATCAAATAAAATGAAGTCAGCGATTTTCCTTTATATTGCGTTTTTGATCTTTGCATTTCTAATGGAAACCGAAGCGTTACTGAGGTGCCCAGGTTGGGATGGCATTTATGACTGCGACAATTATTGCAAAATGACTGGAGCTTCTAGTGGCAGCTGTGATAGTTGGGGTAATTGTCAGTGTGAGCCATGGGATAATGCCAGCATATAATAAATTTTTAAGCATTTTATATTGTTAAAGAAGTACTGACCTAAATCAGTGCTTATTTAATAAAAGAGAATAAAAAATATGGAATTACATCACAATAAAATGATTTAAATGAAACTATAATTTAAAGCTATAATTTTCATTTAACAAAACAAAAAATTCCACCAAGTCTTGAGAAGTAAACTAAGTTTAACCGAAACTAACCAAGAGAAAAGTTCTAATAAAATTTCGGTAAATTTAGAAATAAATATTTTATAGATTTTGGCTGCAACCAGAAAATGTATTTTTATTATTTTACAAAAATGGGGAAAAAAAATTATGAAAAATATTGCGAATTTTAATAAGAGATGCAAAAAAAAAACGTACATACGTAATTATGACATTATGTTTTTTTTTATATTTCAACTCATTTTTCATTACTTAACAACATCTCTATTTCTATCAAAGGAATAACTGTGGAAATTTTTATTTTTTTTTTTTTTGGTTTTACTTTTTAACAAAATAATTTATTTTCGTCAACTCTTGCTTGGTGTCTCAAAGGCCCCCAGGTATCGTTTACCACAACAATTAGTTATCCTTTTTTTTTTCTTTTCTTGTATACTTTATAGTAATATCCAAACAGTCAGCCCGTCTGTCTGTCTGTCTGTCGGATTGTCTACCTTTCTAAATGTCTGTCGAATGGCTTCCCAAATATATGCTATAACGTGATGTTGTCTTTGTTGTTGTCATTGTTGTTGTTGGTGGAGTTTGTTTTATTTTTGTTGTGGTTATTGTTGTTGTTGCAATTGTTGTTGGTATTCTTGGCAATTGTGCAATTTGTTGTCCTGCTTCTGTATCCTGTAAATTTATTACCTGTGAATAAATGTTTGGCTCTGCACGTTTCATATCAGATTGTCTTGGTCGTCCCAGTGTTGCACTGCAATATGATGTCATCCTTTGACCGCCGGGTGTAGCTAATTCGGCATAGGTTAAATCAGTCTATGAAGGGTTGAATGATATTTTGTTGTTGTTGTTGTTGAAAATTGGCACATGAAAGTATAGAGAGAATAGATTTTATTTTAGTTTTTAATTTAATGTTTTGCAATATTTAATAATATAAAAAACGTTAATACGGGGGAAATGTTTTAGTGAAAGCATTCACTACTGATCGTGCAAATTAGTAGATGTTTTTTTTGGAGGCCTTTTGCTTCATAAAGAGGTTAAGGACACAAGAAGGATATTCAAATGTATCAAAAAATTGTGTGAGAAAATGTAGCATCCTAGCGATCTATGTAAATAAATATGCTGGGCTGATTTGTTTGAAATCGAAAGCAAATTTTGAACATATTTGTGTAGAAAATTGATTTACCAATTGTCTGCCATATGGATTCTCTTCATTTTTTCTTTACCAATAAGCTAAAAGTTCGTTATTGATAAAAACCACAATGTCATTTGCAACCGAAATCAATAAAATCTACAACATCATTGATGAAATTAGAACCAAAGGCAGTAAAAGCAAATTCAGCTTCGAGTAAGTTTGAGTTCAATTGAGGTTTTTCCTAAATTCACTTGAGTTTTTTCCTGAATTCACTCGAGTTTTTTATAAAGTTTTTGGCTGTAATACACGATGAATCTTAGAAGGGAAGCGCTTTACATGAAACCGACTGTGACATGTGGATGTATCATACGCCATAAAGGCCAGTGGCACATGCGACTTTTGAATGTAGTTTAGCTCTTAATAAATGATATTTTTGAGTGTTATACCGCAAAAAAAAAACTCCATTCACAAAGTGGTATTGTCAGAAAAAAACCTAAAATAAAAAATCTTTGGCAAAGCCTTGGGCGGTTACTTATACCATTCTGTGCTTTTTGATTTAGGTTCTTGAACAAACATTTCCAAGTTAAAGTAACACAAAAAAAAATCTCTTTTAAAAGAAAATAGAGTTTGAGATGATTTATTTTTTGTAAGTAAATTATGCACACAATTTGATGTTCCTTTTACAGAATATTTTTCGGTACAGTTTTTATATACAAATTTCCGATTTGGGTTATAATTCACTTTTTACAATTTTCTTTTTCTGAGATTATACAATCATTGATTTTTCCTCTACCAATAAATTCTTATGTTCTTGCAAGTGTTCGAAGACTTAATTAGCGAACCGAAAACGTTGCATTGCTCATACCGAGAACGGGTTGTCTTATCGAATTAGGATCCATTTTCTCGCATATGTCTCACAAATTGATCCACAAATTGCGTGGAAGGCACTTCATTTCTTCCGAATCTGGAACGTAATTTTCTCATAGTTTCGGTGGAAGATTCATCATTTTGCAAGTTAATTTTAGTTATTTTCCAATGATGTCTAAGTGTACAGTGCTTTAACCAGAGAAATGAAACTAACGTTCTGTCATATAACGAATGAAAATAGAGTTGCCACACACAAAAAAAAAAACTAGTAGTTCAAATTTCAAACGATAGAAGGAACATCGTATATAGGACAAAATTAAAACAGTCAAAAACCATAAAAAAGGAAATAAACAGGTCGTTTCAGTTTCCGATTTAGTTCGGAAGTGAAATTTAAGTTCGAAGTTGAATGGCAACAGCTCTTCTAAAACTATTGGGCGGAATTAGCTACGAGGGCAGGTCAATAAGTCTTTAGAAAAATATAGAAAAACATTTTTTGTTTTTTATTTTTCAACATAGTTTCTTTTTAGATCAATAGGCTTTGACAAATGTTCCTCAAACTTTTTTAGGCCTTCAGAAAATTAGAATTGCGGTAGTTCCGCAAAATAAGCATTTGTGTGTGCGATGACCTATTCATTTGACACAAACCGTTGTCCGCTGAGCCATTTTTTAAAATTTGGAAATGGATAGTGGTGTATCCATATTTCATCAACAGTTTCTAGTATGCGCATAAATTTATATGGGTTGCGACGCATGTGCTCCAAAAGAGCCTTAGAAGGGACCACACCGGTTCGTTTATTCTCAGCTAAGAGCAAACGCGGCAGCCATCTCGCAGATATTTTTTTCATATCCAATTTATTATGCAAAATTAAAATGATGGTATTTTTTGAAACCCCTGTGGCTTCAACTATTTTGCGCAATTTTATTCTTTGGTCACTTAACATGATATCGTGTATTTTTTCGATCATTTCCGGAGTACTCACGTCTACGGGACGTCCTGAAGGATGTTCGTCTGTTGTTAATGTAGGGCCACGTTTAAATTCATTTTTTCAATTATAAGCTGTTGCAAATGCAGGGGAAGATGTGTCAGGAACTGAATCCAACTCATATTTTATTTCTTTTGCTGTTAAGCCTTTTAAATAGAAATGATTAATCACCACTCTAAACTCACTTTTTTCAATTTTAAAAAAAAAACAATGGCTGCAACTTCGACAGATAACTAGTGAGGAATGATACTTACTAAAAACATACCATTTGCGACGCTATGAGCATCATCTCTTAGATTTTCTAAGGACTTATTTTTATATATATTTTTTACTTTGAACTCCGAACTTGAGCTGTTATAGTTCCGATAATTTGACGGATTTCCTTTTTTGTATGATTCTGAAATAAACTTCGGATTTCGAACAGAAATGCTGAATTCTGCTGCAAAGAATTCTGGTCGTATGTCGTTTGTTAATGTCATGTCGTCGAGTTCAAATTCTCCTACAAATCCGGCATATATTTTTTCTAAATTCATTTTTGCGTTGCTATTCCCGAGTATAAAATTTATGTCTCATTATTTTTATAGAACCCTAAAGATCTGTACATGAGTTCGTTTGAACTTCTGTAGTTCTAAACAAAAGTAAGATTTAGCAACCCTACTAAGAACTTGAAACTTTTCTAATGTCAACTCAGTACTGATGAATATTATTCAGATTTTCTGCTTTTGCCTTTGCATCTATGCATATTTGCGGTCGTGACTACGTATACACTGCCTTTGCTGATTAAGTTTGCAAGTGCGAATTACAATGATAGCAGTTTGTACCGACTGTTTGTGCTTTGCCATCAAATCAAATCGTCATTTCAGTGATGGCGATTGAAATGCACTTAACTTTTACTTTGCTGCAAGTGCTTACACGCTTGATGTTACAACGACTAGCACTATTACATATCACTGACATGTTGACCAACAATGTCGCCATCATTGATTTTTAGCGGGTGTGGCAGTGTATTGTTATTGTTTTTGTGCTGGCTATAAAGTGACTTGAAAATGTTGTTTTTTTTGTACGTCATGCAGTATTTCTAGGAGCTGCCTGCAGTAAATGCAATTAAAGTGGAACGAAACAACAACAAAAATTTACTGCGTGTGTTGGTTGCTTACTACACTAACTAAGTACTAGGCGGAGAGGCGGCTGTGGAAAAGTGGCGTGATGCACTTTTTAAAAAGTTGCTATTATATACATCAACATTAACTAGCAGAATTACTTTACATACTTGTGTCTATACAAGTTATTCAAGGTCAAAGGTCACAAGAAAAGTTTTTTGCCAATATCTCGCGTATTTTTGAGAGAAGAGAAATTCAGTCTGATCAAAAGTTAAAGCTCAGATAAATTCTTAAAAATCATGATTGTCAAGGTCAAGGTCAAGATTTATTTTTTTTTTTTAATATCTGACTTCCTGTCGTTCAACCACTGTTTTTTTTTAGGAAATAGTTGAAGATCATTTGCTTTATAATAATAAATTAGTGGCATCCTAATCTACAATACCCAAAAAAAAAAAATAGTTCTAACCTTTGACCTTGAATACCATAAAAACTGTTAAGCTTAAGTGATATACACATGAGCACCATCTTTTTTACACAAAATTCTTGAATCTAAAATGTTTGTTCAGACATCATTTCCGTTCGCTAACTAGGGAGCGATATAATTGCGAAAGACTGTTTTTGTGACCTTTGACCTTGAATATCTTGTATATTTACAGGTTTGTGACAATTTTTTTCTAATTTATTTTGATTTTGATCATCTTGTGCACGCCAATTTTCTGCGAACGCCTCTTGAGCTATAGCGCTGGCTTGATGTATTTGAGTTTATGGTCATTGTTTGTTATTTGGCAGCACCAGTGGCAGCACTTGTAATTAAATTTACTTGCGATGAATTACGTGCGTTTGCTGTTATCCTTGCGAAATGTAACAAATATTGTTGTTGCACTAACAATTTGAATGGCAAAATTTTGCTTAAATTGGCAAGTCAAGAGAAAAGTTTTACAGTTTGAGGTAAGAAAATACAATTCAACTCTCATAAACTTTATAAAACGGCCAATTTGACGCATTTATTTTATTAAATTTTATTTAATTTGTAAAAAATTTTAATACAGAAGTGACATGAAACATTTACAAATTTAAGAGTGTGTTAATAAAGGAGCAAAAAAGGAGCAGTAAATACAAAGGAAACAAGAATGTCAAAAGTAATGCTGAAAAATATGTCTTACATTAGATAGTTAAATATACTAGACAAATATTTAGATTGAAATACGAAAGCAACTTTTTTGAAAGATTTGTAAATTGAAAGGTGCACTAAGGGAGCACAATGCGTACAAAAATCTTTAATGGTTTGCAAGATTGAAAACATGAAGGAGCTAAATAGCAAAAGATTAGTATTTATGTTATTAAGAGCATACGAAACCATTATGTTATTCTGTTAATTATCAAAAAGTATGCAGAGTAGTCTTAAGGAATACAAAGTTTTGAGTAAAATCAATTTTTTAAAATAAATTGTTTCATTGAGAAAAATGAAGTATGATATTTGCCTTAAATTCTTATAAACATCATTTTATTGAGAGAAGTATAACAAGAAAGTAAAGCATAATTTTTTAGAACCTTAGAAACAGAAAATTTTACAAATTACATATTGTGTATCATAAAATCATTCATTTTGCTTTTGCAAATATTCAATCGGACAAGCATAGTAAAATTAAAAAAAATACAATATTGCTAGCTTGTGTTTGAGAAGTAAGCCCCAATTTTAAAACTTTTTAATCAACCACAAAAATACAATAACACAAAAATATGGAGAGGATATTTGTCTAATAACTCAAACACGCCAGCACATACAAATATAAGGTTGCACCAAAAGTCTACATATGCAAAAATGGTAACATGCTTGAGGGAAAGCAGTGCGTTGTACTAAACTATGGTATGTACGAAATATTGTTGTTTGGTACACTGAAAAAAAAAAATTGAATAATTTAAAAATCTTCGAAAGTGAATAATTGTGACTTTTTTGTATTTTAAAACAAGAAAAATGGTTGGGGGGAAGAATTAAAAAGTCGTTGGCTGTGCCGGATTCCTTATCAAATAAAGAGTTCATTGCCGAAATAGATTGTTATTTTACAGATTTAAAGAAATCCTACTCTTTGAAAGGCTGGAAAAAATTGAAAAATGTTAGGGGTTGTGTATGACAAGCTAATAGAAGACGATGTTGAGAAATAACTAAAAATCTTTTGAAAAAAGCGTGGCATCTCCAATGATAATACAGATCAAAATAAATCATATCTTGAACAATGATATGAGACGTAAAAATGCTGAGTGACTGAATAAAGCTCAATATGAATCGCTATGTGAAGAAAAATTCTACTAATTGGCTGCAAAATACTTTCAAGCCATTGGTTTTTTATAGTAATTACACTAGATTAGACGAAATATTTTCACCAAACAATTTTTTTTATTTTATTTAAATGGAATTCCGAAAAGAAATACAGTCGTGTTCAAAAGTATTAGGCACCTTGTGTATTTTGGTATATTTAGACCTACTTTCGATTGCGAATTTATTCAAACCAGGAGCAACTGGTTGAATGTATTTATAAAAGGAGAGGTGAGTCAAGTTTCCCACTCTATAAGAAAATGCTTTTTTTGACAGTATGCTTTGTAGAATAAAAATTGTTATAAGAACTAAGGAGGATAATAACTGCTGTACATAGGCGACACAGTTATTCAACGATACTGCATTTTAAATTTTCAGAAGTTGGTTCACTCTCGCTTATATGAGAAATGTCTGGGCATTACGAAAAAATCACTAAATAAATTTTGATATTTTTTAGTTCCTTAGACGCCTAGTCTAAGTCTCCAATAATAATTATCACGATATTCTTATTTAAAATCAAGTTATAAAAGTATTAACATTGCTTAAGAAAATTTGCTTGCGCAAATAGGAACAAGCATGCAAACACAACAAATTGTTTGATGACAAGTCAAAAGTGTTTGTGTGTGTGGGTTTTGTTTTTGGTTTTTTTTTTATCTTTTAAAGTTGTAATCGGAAAATACAGATGCGTTGGGGCTGGAGATATTGGCAGGGATAGAGAGAGCAGAACAATGTCTGCAGGTACACTAGTTGATAATATATTTCAATTTGAATGGAGGCATTGCCGATATACAACGTTTAAGAGAGCAAATTTGCTTATAACTTCACCTTCATAATTCTATTATGATTTTTTTTTTTAAGATTTCGGGTTTGTTTTGATAGAATCCTTAAGAAATTTCTTAGGAATTCTGAAACACTGACGAACTCTGCTGCGCACTAGACTAATGCTGTCAACTTTCAATCCAAAGTTTGAATCTATTTCGTATCTTTGCATCAAGTTTCATATCATTTCTACTACAAATTCTGTTTTTAAATTTTACTTGTAATGGAGGTGTCAGACTGACTTGCTCAAATCCAGCCTTATATGTTTGTTATTGTTTCACTATGTGTCTTTTCGATAGGAAGCTACGAATTGTTCTTATGGCGTCAATAGTAAGTATTTCAAGCACTGTTTGATAAACTAACATAACTATTTTCAACATTTTACCCACCATATCCCCAAAACCAGCTTAATAGTTTCAAAGTGCCACTACATGTTTTTAACAGTAAAATCTAGATTAACATTTTGTTATGCTTAAGCATATATAATCGAACAATTTTATGTGGTTGAAGCCAATCATTATTTTTTCTACAAACTTTGAGCGGCTGTCGAATTTATATGAACAGTTTTTTGGCCTAAGCTTGGATTAAATTTTTTGAAATTCATAAAGAGAGCAGAAAATGTAGACAACAAGTTATAACAAATCTGTTAAATTTCATATTAAGTTTCAAAAATTCGCAGAAAATATTTTACTCAAAAAATTATCCAAAAAAAAAACTTTATTGTTTTGTGTAAAACAGCAACTATGGCTAAACGCAGAGTTTTTCCATCACGCCGTTGTTTCGTGAGTGCAGAGCTACAAATATTCCCTAATTTCGATAGTTTTTGCCATATTTATAGCTAAGCAATGGCATGTGTGGCACATCCGGTTCTGTCTGTGTATAGCTTTATATGTATTTATGTGCTTCTTTTTACTCTTTAATGGTGTTGATAACTGTAAATGCATTTCCGTTTCCTTTACTCGTTGCACGAATGTTTAATGCGTCTGAAATTCTTGTGTTGTGTTGTTCATTGCTGCTGTTGCTGTGTGCTAAGTTTATTGCAACGTTTTTTTCTTTTTTTTGCAATAACAATACATTGTTGCTGTCGTTATTGTTGCTTTCGCCATTTTTGCTGTTGTTTTTCATACTTATCCTTTGGCTGCTTTTTTGCCACTTCTCTTAGTCTCTCTACTGTTGCTGTTCATTTTCAAAGTCGAGCAGCATAATTTATTTTTATTAAATTCGCATGCAACATTAATTTTGTCACCAGCTAGCAACACATAGCAAAAGCGCAACAATAATAGCTGCACTGGCAGTCAGTAAGTCGCCAATGAAATTTTTTGTTAATATCGCTGTTGCTGCTATCGTTTTTTGCTACTGACACTGACATTGAAGCTGCACTCAGTATGGCTGCCAGCCAAGTCAGTTGTAGCAGCAATGAAGTAAATTTGTTGTTTTTCTTTTGCGTTCTTTGCAATTTTACTCCAAATGAGTTTGCGCTGGGAATAAAGTCAGCTGAGGGTTAATTAAATGCTGCGAATTCTTTACTTAAGCAGTAATCACAACAGCAGCAGCAGCAGCAAAGATGAAGAATGATAGCTAGAGTCAAGGATTAGTGTTGACAAGGTGGATCTAGTTATTTTATATGAAATTTCTTGTGGAATAAACTGTGAGATTAAAATACACTACGTTCTTACATTATAGTTTATGACTTTGTCAAAAATGTTAAAGGTTTTTATGGAAATGCAGACTGAAGGCAACCATTCTTAAGAATATGAAATAATATACACCCTATGATGTAGTCATTGAACAGCCAAGTGCTAGGGAATAGCTTGTTCAAAGGTTGCATAATGAAGCTTAATAAGTTTGGTTGTAGAAAACAAAAAAGGTTTAATGCAACTATGACACAAAATAGCAGTTAATATTGCCATTCAGCTCGCATTTAATTTATTATTCAATCTTTTGTAAGTGGGAAACATTTTGCTTTAAAAAAAGAATATTGTAATTCCAAAGAATCTCACGAATTTGAGTTCAGAAACTATTCATCACATCAAGTTTTTAGGAAAAATATTTTATTTAAATCATTTTATTTTCATGTAATCACATATGTAGCTATTGTATTTTATTAAATGAGAACTGATTTAGGTCAGCACTTCTTCAGTGATATAAATTGCCTTAAATTTATTAAAGTACATTCATATGCTCATTGGAAATTATGCGTCAGGTTTCCATTTCAAACAAACACAATTACCATCACTAGTGCAGGCGCCAAGATTATATCCATCTAATTTGCAGTTCGGTCTGCATTCTCCAGTGCCAACTTGGCAATTCGCTTCTGTTTCCATTAGAAAAGCAAAGATCAAAAACGCAATGTAAGGCAAAATTGCTAGCTTCATTTTATTTAATGAAACGTTAAATTTTTTAATCGAAGCTTATCGTTTAAAGTAATACCTTGATATGAATTTTGTTAAGAATATTTCACTTTATTAGTACTGCGATTTGAATGTTTCACAAAGGCGGCATCCGTTAAAGGCGGCTAAAAGAAAAGGTACTGCGGTCACGTTTCAATGGCATGCAAATTCATTATTTTTTATCAGTGATGGCGTTTTCAGTACATGCGATTTTTTTATAACATTTATTTTAGTACATTTGGTACAATAAGAGAATTTTCAATACAATTGGCGAGTTGGCGCTTTTTAAGTACATTTTCAACACATTTGGAATATTTGTAATAATTAAATTAAAAAAAAACTTTAATAAATATGATGAAAAATGCTTAAAAAAAAAGTCTAAATAAACTTTTTTTGGTTTCAGTAAATTCTGATTTTTATTTTTCTTTTTTCTACATAAAGAATATTTTTTTTATTGTTTTTATTTTTTTAAATTTATGTTTTGTTTTATTATGTTTATTTTTTTTTTTTAATTTTAATTTTAATTCTTTTTTTAATATTATTTTTATTTTTTTTTTCAAGAAAGTTAAAAATTTTTTTAGAGTATATGGCCTGAAATACATTCGCTATTGAAAATAAATACATTCCGACCATAAGTTCGGTACATCCTCAAAAAAGCTCAAATGATCTGGGCCAGTGATGGCATTTGAGTTTTAGGGAAATGCACTGAATAGACCTTGAAATGTAATTTTTTTCTATGCCGTAGGTTCCCACCCACTTTCCGGAATGAACATTTTCAGGAACGACCAAAAACCCGACATTTTTTTTCTGGAATCGGTTTTCCGGAATATTCATTTTCCGGAACGACGGTTTTCCGGAATACGTTTTCCGGAATCAGTTTTCCGGAATGTACATTTTCCGGAATGATAATTATTCGTATACATAAAATTCACTTGTACTCTGCTTTAATAGAGCGTCAAAAAGAACAGGCACAGACACTCAAATAATAATAGCCGAATTTAGTCTTGGGATAAACGTGAAGGCGGCTCCAATAAAGAAATTGGTTGGACTTCCAACGTAGAATCAGATCACTCGTTCAAAATTACGCGGAATATGCAGATCGCGGTGATGACCTGCGATTTCTTTGCTCAATCGCACACAAGTGAACATTTCAAGTTTTGTGTGCGATGTTTTATACAAATAAATTTATACAAATTTCATACAAATACAAAATATTTTACTCATGACGCATAAGTTAGTTATTATTATTTTGGAAAAACAGTTGTTCCGGAACATGTTTCGGGTTTTTGGTCGTTCCGGAAAAATTTTAATCATAAGTTAGTAATTATTATTTTCGAAAAACAGTCGTTCCGGAAATGTACATGCCGGAAAACCAATTCCGGGTTTTTAGTCGTTCCAGAAAATGTCCATTCCGGAAAAAGGATTCCGGAGAGTGTACGGTAATCATGCCGTATGTACTTTTTCGACATGAACATGACAAAGCTACTTAGAATTAATAAAATCCAGCAAAGTTTTAACATTTCTACTAAAAAAAAAAGTTTAGCAAAATTTACTCCAGGCATATTTCGCGGTAAATTTACTAAAAAAAATTGTCATTTTTATAAAAAGTCGAAATTTACTATAAATGTACTGAATCTATTAAAGACTTGTTTATACTGATGACGATTTTTTACGTCGCAAATGTACTGAAAAAAGTGCAAATGTAGGAAAAATGTCACCACTCATCATCACTTTCATTAAGCAAAACCCATGCACCAAGAAATGATCATGCTACAGACAAAAAAAAAAAATAAATAAATTTCAGGTTTTTTGTAGTGGCTACAATGTTAACTAAAATTATTTTAAAGAAATCCCGTTTATCTTTGGAAATTTGGAAAATACTAGCCCACTCATATAACTCACTAATTATTCAATACAATGTGACAATTTTTAATAAATTTAAATAATTTAATATATGTTTTTTTTATAAACGCATTTGAATGAAGCTTTGCATAGTAAAATTTGGAATCCATTAAATTTGACATAAGTGCAATATAAATACTTCAAAAACCTCAAACACATAACTATGAGTAACAGAACATTGTCATAATTTCATTACTCGTATGTACATAGTTAAGCATAATTATATTTTATCGTAGCATTAATGCATCATTGTCCCTAGACAAGGACAACAACATCCGTTCACTTTATAACAATAGAAAAACCACATCACTGACAACGACAACAACCACTACAACAATAACATCAACTAGTTGTAATAGCATTGACAACAACATGACTAACAGCATATTTATCAAAATTATACTCCAGAGTGCCATCCAAAACCATTAATCAATTAAAAAGTGTTAGTGTGTGCGGTGGCTACTACCCCTATTGGGTGTGCCCTCCTCTGCCAACCTTCATAAAACCGTAGAGTAATATTAAAACAAATTTGATTACGATGACAATCAATTATGTGTCGAAGTGAAGTACTAATAATATAAGCGTAAGGAGAGAGATGGAAAGTATGTATTTGCGGGCAAAGTGTTTGATAGAGATCAACTCGAGGAAAGCATGAGTAGAGAGAGACCCACTTAAAAAGTCAACGCAATGAAGGCAAGCCAACTATGACCAGCAAAAATATTGAACGTCAGATTGTCGTTAGGTGACTTTTCTCAAGTATCGAATGGAAATCATTTTGAAGATTATCGGTTTTGATAGAAATATAATATAGGGTTATTAACGATTTGATCTATAAGATCGGTACGTTGTTTTCACAATAAATTTTAATTGGTTGTGGATCTTTAAAAACTGAGAATCTGAAAAATGATGAATATCTACTGTCATTCAAGGAACAAATCATTTCTTAAATATATACCATCAAAATCTGAGAAAAATCGTATGAGAACTTATTGGCTAAGACCGGAATTTCATGTCAAAGGCGAGGGCATGCTAGGAATTCAAAAATTTCTAAAAAAGCCGAAAACTGGACGATTTTTTGTGACATGTTCTTCAAAGTTTTGTTGAACGAACAAAAAAAAAAAGGGTCATCAAGTTTTTTCTATAACGAAGTTTAAGTTTATACCATAATATTGCTGACCAAAAACAAAAAAATGTCATTAATTTTTTTCCATAAAAAATATTCTTATACCATTTGAGGGATTTTTTTTTTTTTTTGAGAAGGCATTAATTTGTTGATAAAAAGTAGTCAGGAATGAATGGCGCTCTCAGTCATCAGATCTTTTGTTTGTCATTGACATTCCGAAAAATTTCATGGCTTAACATTTGTAAAAATTACGCGTCAGTACATCTGTCTCTGTGCGTGTTTTCGATTTTTCAAGATTTTTATTTTCAATTTTTCTGAATAAATTATTCCAGTTTACAAATTTGGGAGTCATCTCGAAATCTGGTTTCTTATAAAATTTTTTCAATGTATTTTGGGGCTATGTCCAAAACGATTCTTAAGAAAAAACAAATCGTTGGCATTTTTGGAATATACCATCCAAAATACTTAAAAAAAGCATGTGAGAAATCAGACTTTGAAACTTTTTGATCAATTCAAATTTAACTTTAAAAAAAGTTTTTGGCACTTTTTTTCACTAACAAAAACTTATTTGGGATTATAAAAAAAAAAAATTATCAAATTAGATGTCAAGTACCTACACACATGGTGACCCAGCATTGGTTTTAATCACTTTTCAAGGTCTCGATACAGCCTATTTTCAAAAAAAAAAAAAGCTTAACAACATTTTCGATCAAAGTTGATGTATGAGTCTGGAAGACTCAGTGTGTTCTCGGAGGGTGAAATCTAGGTGACTAAAACCAAATAGCTCTTTGAGGGTTATTTTCAAAATATTCAATTAATTGAGCTCTGAGTTAATTTTCAAAATAGATATAGTAAAGGAAATTTACATTTCCTTTCCATAGTTCAGAAATGTGTGAAATGTGGGCATTTTATTATAAATATTATATCTTCCGGAGAAAGCAGTGGTAAGCGAGTGACCGATTCCCATGGCTATCAAGTAAATAAGGTATTTATTTACTGCTACTTATTTAGCAATGTACTGGCAATGTTTTTAGATTAAATATACCACAACAAACATTTTCTAACTATTCTCAATCCTTTCCAGTGAAGATCATTTTCGAAAATCGTAACAGTCTTCATCTTAAAAAAGTGTCAAGGGTGTGTCACACTATTATTCATCTGAAATTAAGATGAATCAGCACAAATAACTTTCATATCATAACATTTTAAGGCATTTGCTTCTATGGGGGGTACCACGCCCATCGGTATAAGTTTTGCTGCTACATTATTTTACTTTTAATACATATAAATGGCAAAAATCACACGGCGTAGCATTTTTAATATTTCACATTAATAAGAAATATTTCACATTTTTAAACAAAATTCTCGCACCTATAGTTCGTAACAAGTTTTTTGATTACAATCATATTATAATAATTATTAATATTTTTGTAAAATTACTATATGCTTGAAATAATTCGTTGCAAATTTAATATTGGTTAATTTGCGATAAATAAATTGAATTTTTAAATTTTTTAAGGGCCGCTGAGGAAAGCGTGTAATTATAGTCGATGCGGTATATTAAAAATTTTAATGTGAAACTTAAAACTTGTAATTCATTCATGTGCCGTTAAACGTCATAAGTGACCAACACAGCTCAATTTTTCAGTTCGTAAAGTAAACAAGCTATATTCATAACTATAAGTTCAAGGGCTGCTGTTGAGAAAATTGATACAGCAAAAAACTTAGAAAAAAAAGTTTCAAAAACTTTATGAAATATTTGAGAACGATATTATTGCTCTAACGAAAAGTTGTCTGAAAGATGCATTATTGACTAAAAATAATTAAGGGAGACTATATCAAGCAATAGCGTAGCTCATAATTGCATTGCTTTAATTAATAGCCGCTGCTGCTTTTGTCTTGGAGGTAACATTGAGATGACTTTATCAAGATTATTGTTAAGTTGTATATAGATAAACTCACCTTATTTTGTTGATGTTGATGCTGCTGTTGCTGTTGTTGCTGTTGCTGATGTTGCTGGTGCTGTTGGTGCTGCTGTAACTGCTGTTGTGTGGCAAAACCACTCATTTTACTAACCGGTATCAATGTGTTGTACTGTATATATTGACCATGTTGCTGTTGATGTTGCTGCTGTTGCAACTGTTGCTGATGCTGTTGTAATTGTTGTAAGTGATTTTGTGATTTTTTATCAACAACAGCATATGTCGGTATATGATCATATGTAGATGAGGTGATGACAGCATTTTGTTCAGCAAGTGCTGCAGTGGCATATGCGCGATTGTGTCCTTTGGTTGTCCATTCATCGTCATCATCGCGACCATCTTAAAGAAAATTATAATTAAAAAAAATTTTAATGAATGAATAAAATATCAACTTATTTTAGGCAAATATTTTTTCACATTTCTTTATCCTTCATTTAATAGAAATACAAAGCTACGTAAACTTGCCACCCTAATTTTTCAAAGACCAACACCACCACCACCACTGCTTGTCCACTTACCTTGTGGTATTATATCTGGATTCTTATCAATGCTATCCAAGCTACTTGTCACATGACACGTATCCCTGCCAATGCGTATATCCTGTATTGATTGGCCATTGTGCAGCGAACCCAGTGTGTTGGTCATGTTACCATTGTTATTGTTGCTCGTGCCACCAACACCGACACCGCGAACACTGTTGCTGTTGTTATTCGTCACCTGATGTGAGTAATTGTTACGATCACGTCCCGTTGAGCCACGCATGCGAACAATGATTACAATGATGAGTGCCACAAGGAAAATGCTACCAACTATGCCAGCTAGGATACCGAGAAATGGCCGGATATCCTCAATGACCGGTGCATAGGCCAATGAGAGATCTATGCAAAGAATAGAGAATGAAAATGTTAGAATTTAATTGTCGTAATGTAGACAGACAGAGCTGATGATTTGCACATTGTGTCGCATTTTTTTTTTTTTTTTGTGGATTTTTAAAATGTTGATGATGACGAGTTGCAAACAAAAACTTTTACTAGAGGTACTACATTGGGTTTTGATTGTATATGCAGACATGTGTGTGAGTTTTTAATGTTTTACTTTACGTTTTGTTGTTGTATTCTTATTTTGCTTACTATCTTTGCTTTTGCTTTTAGTGTCAGCATTTACATTTATTGCTTGCTCATTGTCATCATCACAAATAATATCATTTATTGGTTTAGTTGGTACCAATGGTTTTGCTGTTTGTTGTGTACCAGCTATAATTTTTATTGAAACTGAAAATTGTGTTAAAAAAGCAAAAATTATAAATGCAAATTATAAAAAAATTGTGAATTTGGCCAAACTTCTGCTCGGTCTAATTTTGTATGATTTTCTAAACTCTAAAGTTTTGCATTGGAAAAACCAAACGTATTGAAAACTTTCTTTGAATACTAAACTTTGAAATAACTACGTGACTCAACTTCCGAGATGTCGTGCTTTTCCTATGCAACTATTTTGGTCTATGATAATTCTACTACATATTTTCTCTTGATTTAGCATATCATAGGACACAGTGTCAAGAGAAAATTCACATACAACATACTTGTAGATCAATAAATTACTTAAAAGCACACAAAATTAAAAAAAAAAAACATAGAAAAATTCTTCAAAGTGATGCCGCAGTAAAGATCAACATACCAGCCTTTCAATTAAGAGCTGAACGACCAAATCGTTAGAATTCTTCGGAAAACACAACGAGAGTAGAGAGTTACACAAATAACAGGGCTAATTTGCGCGATGATTTGGTCAAAAATTTTCCATACGATACTTTAAACTTCGTTTGCGAGGTTGGAAAAATGCACAGTTTGCGAGGATTTTGCGCGTTTAGATGAATACCCGTAATATTTCTACCACCTCAAGTCTCTGAAGTATTCCCAAGATTGCCAGTGGGTAAAATGGAGAAGGCAATTTTGGTACTTATGATTGGTATATATCGAATCCTTAACATGGCACAACAAAAAGTAGTACACTATATATAAGGGTGTTTATTCTAAGTCAGAAATCATTTCATTAAAAACGTTATCATTATCTGTATACTTATGATCATTAGTGCGTCTGTTAGTAATCACGTAACTTCTGAACGACTTCATTAATTGAGGTCATATTTTGTTCTTTCTTATGTTCTGTGTAAGGTTTTTAGCATAGTTTTATTTGGAAATAAATGACACGTCCTCCCCTCCCGGCCTGAGAGAAATATCAAATTCAACATATCTCAGCAACTATATGACGCAGATTAATAATTCTTTGTACGTATAAAAAAAGTACGAGCAAAACTAAGTTTCAATAAAACAAATGGGCAGTGCCACACCTCCCATATAAGAAAAAAAAAAACCGAAAATTTTTTATGTTTCGCATTTAAACTCGCGAACTACTTAATGGATTTTCCTATTTCTTTTTAAATGCTTCTTGTGCTCAGTGAGAGGTTTTCTGCAAAGTTTGGTTTACAAAAAGGGGCAAAGTCCCCCAAAATTAGACTCATCATATCTCATCAACTATTTGACGCAGATGAATGAGACTTGGTACGTCTATAAAAGCTACGCAATAAACAAACTTTGAATAAAAAAATGGAAAGTGCCACGCCTATCATATGAGAATAGTGAAATAGTTGCCGAGATATAAAAAATTTTGTGCTTATGTTTCTTATGGCTTATGGAAGGTTCTTAGCATAGATAAGTTTGAAAAAATGGGCGTCACCACGCCCCCCTCATAAGAGGAAATTTAATTGAATTATATGTCATCAACTATTGGACGCAAATGAATGAGACTTTCTACATATCCACACATGTAAAAGACAAATACCATACCAAATTAAACTCATCGCCCCACCCATCGATAAGAGCAGAACAAAGTCTGCTAGTTTTCAATACAATTTTTGCCCTTGAACTAAAAAAAAAATCAAAAATATAATGCTAACCTCAAATTTTTAATGTAACTTTTTTTTAATATTTTCACTCACCCGTTTGCTTTTCTGGATCCTTCAGTGTGTAGACTTGCAAAATTGTAGCATTGCTGCGTCCTTTGCTATTCTGTGCAATAAGAAAAACGTTGTAACCAACACCTGGTACCAAGCCACGCACCTCAAAGTATGGAGTTCTTTAGGAATGAAAATAACAAGAAACAATTGTATGTACAAATCAAATGCATATCGTATATTGAGTACATTCAATGGAAAATCACAATTATGCACATATAGAGAAAAATTAAAAACAAAAATATGAAAATATCTAAAAATTAAAAAAAAAATTTGCTTAAGCAAAATTTTCTATAAATTGCAGAGCTGTATGGAAAGCATTCAGTTTGGGCGGCGAAAAAAAAAAAAAAAAAAAATTGGGAAGCGAAATTTGTAATACAAAATTTAGTGTTGAGAAAATGTACGCATTTAGAATTTATTTTAATTGTAACAAATACAATTTCATGCATTTAAAGGAATGTCAAAATATTTACTTAAGAGACTAAGAATTAATTTGCGCCGCAAAATAAATATTTGAGTGGCAAAAAAATTTAATGAGCAGCAAAATTATTGAATGGGCGGCAAAATAAATAATAACTTGCAAAATACTTTAGAGAAATTTTTACAGCTCTGTCAAAAAAAAAAAAAAAAGTATACACACAGTACAAAAATAATTGAGACACTTAATCACAAAAACAAAAACTCACTTATTTTTGAAGATTTTCGGATGACGTGTCGTTCCATTCACATACACTTCCATGATAAAATCCTGCAGTAGACCACCATCGAAACCTTCGATGCATTCGATTTGGAAACCGGTCGATGTTTGATTGAGCAAAGTGCAGTTAACCAAAGAATCTGGTTCACCTGGTTTGGTATTACAGGAAAGAAACAAATTGAACAGAGGACTAAAGTAGTTTTTGGCATGAAATTTCACTTGAAATTTCAGTTGCGTATGCGTACGATTGTCTATATGTTATGTCTGTATGTCTGTCTGTCTATCTCTGTAAGTAAAATAGTGCAATAGACATTAGCAAGGACAAAAAAAAAAAAACTGCAGACAATCAGTGTAACAAAGAAAAATGTGTACACTGACAATCAACTGTGCATTTAGTTTCATACCCAGTAGGCAATTGAGCAAGAGGCCTTTTTTCGGCGAAGTTCTATAAGAGTTGCGATACCGAAGAAAGCTTTTATATTATATACCTCCAACATATCAGACTTTATTTCAAATCAAAATTAATTTATGAAAGTATTGTAACAAATCTCAGCAATGATATATTAATTTATAGTGATATTTGGCCGTTTTCTCCATGTCCCCTTATATAACTTTCTTTCAGCTTTCTTTGCGGTAGTGAAATTAGAAGACCAGCTAATAGGTATTGTAGTGAAAAGACCTACTAAAGTACACTCCCTGTTATGTCGTTTTATGTAGACTTTTTCGAGCTAATCATTTCATATAAAATAATAAAGTTAAAAAGAGAGAACCTAAGCAGGCCTGCTTCCTCCCTAGAATGTTCCTTAACCAGCACCTATATTCCTATCAGGTCATTACAGCATTCTTTGAATGTGTGCGTGTAAATATTGATTTTCATTGTTGGGATGGTTGCAAAAGTAACAGTAGGAGGTGAAATGGCATTAAAAATGAATTTGCGTTAAGACCCAAAAAGCACAAAAATCATTGAGCCGGAAAATTGAGCAAACTGAAATGAGTTTTGTGGCTTTGAATTGCTTAAATTTTACGATAGGAAAGCGAATTGTTTTGAGAAAAAATTTAAATTGAGTCTAATTTACTACGACGAAAAATGGTAATGACATGATATTTAAGCATGGATTTAAGAAATTTTGCATTAAAATTTTAAAAATTTTTTGCAATTCTTTTGTACCAAATTTATAGAAACCGAATTATAAAGAACGTAAGTTCAAATATTGAAAAAAAAAAAAATGTTTGTAAACATCAAGAGAGTTTTGTAGTTTTTTTATCTTCAAGGAATGAGTGTACTCTTACAATCTGATTCTAAGTTCCACTCAGTGAACGGCTCACTGCGGTTTTTTAGCAACTCAATAATGAGCGCGAATCTGAGTTGCACTCACTAATAGCGAATGCGTAAGTAGCATGAATGTTAGTGTGTAACCAGCTCGGGTTTCACGAATGCGAATGCGTGTGAAGCTCACACTCACATGTATTCAGCATTCATGATACTCTGAAGAGTGAATGGCTCGAGTCACTAATCATGAAGTGTATCCAAAGAATGTGGGAGCGCACTGCTTATGGCAAAATTAAGACAATAGTAGATACCCAGGATTGTCACCGAAAAAACTACCACCTACAGGAAAAAGTTCCACAGACATGTCTGTTTTTAACAAATCTTTATTTATTCAATATTGCGAAAAAAAAATTGTTAAAACCAATCATTGAGAAAATGTCGAAAATGAATTTTGAATAGCACTTGGAGTGGTCCCGATCTATTAAAATGGCTCGAAAACGGTTTTACCAACGGTTGTCCGCCAATACTCCAAGTGATTCGTAAAATCCTTTTTCGACCTTTCTCTATCGATTGGAACAAAAAAAAAAATTTTTACAAAAAATGGTCAAAAACAGTGGCTTCCAGGATTCGGGGCCACCCGAAATGATATCAAAAACTCTATTTTTATCTTTCTCTATCGATTAAAGACAATTTTCTCCGAAAATGCCATTTTCGATCTTTCCCCATCGATTGGAGCAGAAATAAAATTTCCGAAAATGAGTCAAAAACTGTCCTTTTCAGGGTCCGGAGCTACTTAAATGATGTCCAAAATCCATTTTCGATTTTTTCCTATCGATTGGTCAAAAAAGTTTTTTTTTTCGCTGTTAAAATCCATTTTTTAAAAAACTTCACAAAATGTTCCATATGAGATCAACAAATTTTTTTCAAAAAAAATCATGAAATATTTTCGATCAAATTAAGAAATTTAAGTGTTTAAGGGGGAATGGCCCCCTTATTTTTTTTTTTTTTTCATTTTTTTTTTATTGGCTTAAAATATCCCTCAACATCTCTAGAATCAAAATCTACAACGTCCAAGTGTAGATCTCAACTCAAAGTATCTTAAAATTAATTTTTTCCGAAGCATCTTCTTTTATGCTACTTAAGATTTATAGCATTTTGAAACTTTAAACGCGTTTATCTCGAAACTATGTTTTCAAAATCGGGGGCCAGCAGAACTCAACAAGTTTACATCCGATTGACTTAAAATTTTAACTGCAGCCTCTTCACTAAATTATCTAGTGCAA
The DNA here is from genome assembly GCA_949775025.1 of Tricholauxania praeusta. Lineage (NCBI taxonomy): Eukaryota > Metazoa > Arthropoda > Insecta > Diptera > Lauxaniidae > Tricholauxania > Tricholauxania praeusta. The sequence goes on along the minus strand of OX459031.1, from coordinate 116,225,145 downwards.
GGCACACGATTTTTGCGATTGGTTACTTAGAAAAAAAGTTATTAACAATTTAGGTCGTTTTTTTTCGTCAAAAATCGACTTTTTCGTTCAAACAGTCGCCATTTTGCGAAAAAAATGTTTATCAATATAATCGTGTGCCTTGCACTAGATAATTTAGTGAAGAGGCTGCAGTTAAAATTTTAAGTCAATCGGATGTAAACTTGTTGAGTTCTGCTGGCCCCCGCAAACGACCTTTTGAAAATAGTGCTGTGCAGTAATGACCGTAGAGCCGCCATTTTGTAAAAAAATGTTAATTAAAAATTTTTTTCATAATCTACAAGAGTTGCTTAATCAAATGATATATTGTTGTTATACCATTAATCCTTACTGTCTTAGAAAAAAAAACATTAAAAAGGCCTTGTTTTTAGGGCAACAAGGGGGCCATTCCCCCTTAAATCAATTAAAGATTTTAAAAAACGTTAACGTTAATATTAAAATTTGTAAACTTAATAGCATAAATAACATTGCACACTTTTTAGGGTTTTTTGTTCTACTGCAAGTAATGTACTTTACGTCTCCTTTACGAACGGAAAATCTCTCATATTCTATACCTTGCATGATGGTTGAGTTTTTATCAGTATATAGTACCAGCAACAATGTAACTTTTGACGTTTTAATTTTTGTAGCAAAAGTTGTGCATGTTGCATTAGCTATCAGCAATTTTACAACAACCATAGAGCAATGCATAACAACTTGAGCAGCTGCAGCTTAAGTTACAAAAAGCACCAGCACTAGTGCTGAAGTAGTGAAAAATTTAGATAACAATGTTGCCAAGTTAGTTTAATTTAACCTCAAGTACACAGAGAAAAAGAAAAATAGTAAAATACAACAAATATTTAGTATAATTGAAATTGCAACATGTTGTGCTGGCATAAAATACTTTGTAACAGCAGCGAAAAATTGGTTAAATGTAATATTTTTTCTAAGGAGTAAGTACTTCAAATGAAAAGGCTCTTACTTATAAAACTTTTTTTTTGTGTAGGTACACTTTCCGATGCTTTTTCTTCAGTCAAAAGTTGATCAGTTTTTAATTTTCCCCTCATCTTCTTAACACCCTTCAAAGAAGTTATTACGTATGCACCAGCAAAGTGTTAAAAATGGAAAGTTAAGCTGCAGCTAAAGCTGTGAGGTTTTTGCAAAACTTTTCAATTATTTAAGTGCATACGTACGAATTAAGTGAGTGACTGTAAACATCTCATATAGTTGTTGGAAGAAAACTCGCATATGTGAATTATCATAACTTGCTTACATCATTTTGAAATTTTAAAGTCAACTATATGAAATAATCTTTCTGTTGTAGAAAATAGTTTTCGGTGTCAGAAAATTGGCGTATAGTGAAAGAAGAAAGATGCAAGAACACAACAAATATAAAAAGAAACAAAAATTCCATTGCACACTTTTCGTTGTTAAAGAAAGATAAAATAAAGTTGTGAAACATAAGAAATATCTAAAATTCTGAGAAGCGCGTGCCAGAACCCACGAGCGAAACGAAAACTGCTGGAGCGGGAGGTTGGTGATCGAAGGGTGAGGAATTTCTTAGTACATACAATATAAAAGTGTTTGTTAAGAATAAAATATTATATCAAAGAAGCATATTGAAAGGTCTATGAATTACAGCCGGTGAACATCAATTTGGTGTCTGGGTACTAGATGTCAAATTTTGATTTCTTTCACATAAGTAATTATAGAAAAAAATAGTTTTGTTAGTTTAAGTTAGACCTAAAAGTGCAAAAATTAAATTTTCCTACATATTTGAGGCAAAGTTACGTCGAAAAGCAATTTTTTTTTGTATGAAACCATTGATTGAGTCCAAAAAACTTCTTTTTTCCTTGAAAAAAACACACACTTTGAATTATATACATTTTTTTCCCCAAGAAAAATCGTATGCAAATTCAAAATTATGATACATGGTTTCGTAAAAAAATTATCTTTTGATATAAAATAACCTCAAATATTACGAAAAAACCGAAATTTTCACCATTTTAAGTTGTTATGGTTCATACAAAATCAATTAGTTTATCTCGAAAAACAAAACTATCAGAAAGTCTTGCCTTCCGGTTCGAATTTAGCGCGTCAAAAACCTTTGGCGAAGTATATTCGGGTTTAGAAACAGAGGTTTGACTACGTCTTGGAAAAAGCGTATAAGAAAGTGGGCAGCATTATACAAGTGGTCTTGAAAAAATAAAATAAAAAAAAATTTGTGTGGGTCTTACTGGAGAATGGGTAGAATTTTGGTGGAGTGATGTTGGGTGGCAAAAAAAATTTTTAGACTAACATTAATCGTTCAAATCGCGAAAAATGCAATCAATATAACTATTTCTGCTCAAAACTACAGTATTTATTGGAAACTTTAAGACGGTGAAAGGTGGGTCGAACATTGTCGTATGGGGACTATTTGGGCATGGAATCGATGTGTTTTCATCCCCTTTAGAACATTGATCCAAACATTTTTTCTACTTGTGGCATACTTTCCGAATTATTGTGAAACATTTCTTTTGGCCTTATTTCGATTACACTGTAGGTAAATTTCCAACTTTTGAAAAGACACACAAAAACGCCGAGACACGTCAACGTATAAAATGTAGTGGCATACTCAGTTTTTCCCAGTCAGATCAAAATCTCGAGGTATTTGCTATTGAAATTTAGTCAATTTTTGACCATATTTTTGGTTTTTTTTTTATTTTTGAAGAAAAAGACATTGAAATATATTTTGAAACCAAACGAAAATTTTATTCTTGTGTGGCAATTGACCAGCAGAAATCGGCAAGCTTCAAATCGAATCTTTTTGCCAGAAAACCGGTATTCAAAGTCATGATTGTTTGATGGAATCGTTCACCAGCTTCGTCCGATTTGGTTGACAACTGCTTATCATGAAAATCGAAATGGGCAGGCATTTGTATAATTAAGACACGAGTAACAATTGTCCTGGTCATGTTTACCTGGATCCGCCCAAATAATGGGAATTGCAAATGACATCGAATATCTCTGCTTTTTCCACCACTTGTTCAGAACATTATAACACATACATTTTCTAATTCATCAGCAGGTGTTACCAAAAAATAATAAATAGTTGTTGGCTTTGAGTGCATCTTGTGAGTGTATATCAAAATATTGTTAGATATTTTTTTCGCTAATGCTTGATTGAAATATTTTTTATACTGCTGGTAAGTAAAGAAAATCACGATGGAATCAATGATGGAAAATTACGAAAAATAGTTTCAAATAATCACGCCCACATTTGGTGTCCAACTGAGAACTTATGCTAGACACACATACCAAATTTTTTCTCCGTAGCTCTAAGCACTATTATTGAGTTATCACTACTGTGGGTAATATGGGAGGTGCGCGTAATTTTACGCGTATGCCAAAAAAATTCAATAGGTCTAATAGTTGGGTTCATATGAACGTATGTACCGAATTTCATTCGAATTCCATGTCTTTTTCTACATATATAAGAGAAATATATCTAGAATAAGGGTTTAAAAGTGACAAAATATCAATCGCGAATATCTCGAGAATTCGATCTAATTGGAAACAACTGAGTATGCCACCAAATTCTACGACCAATAATTCATTTGGGGTGTCTCGGCGTTTTTGTGAGCCTTTTTTAGGTCCCTACAGTTTTATCAGCCTTTTTTAAACTAACAATTACAAAAAACAATTAACTGGGAGGAAATGACTTCGAGAAATGCAACGATACCTCCCAGACTATGTTGTTTTAGCTCATTTCAACTCTTCAGTCATCCCATCTTAGGCTCTCCGACCACATATCAAAGGGTTATCCGATAAAGTAGACGATTTTGATTTATTTAAGTGACCGTATTAAAAAGTTCGCGAATGCTACGTATTTTGTAACATTTCTTTTCAGGCTATAACTTGAATACCTGCTATAAAATGTAGAAAAATTAATTTCTAAAAAAAAATTTTGGAAAAATTTGCTTTCTAGAAAAAAAGGACTACACATTTTTGCTTAACAATGTATTGCTTACGTAGTAATTAGATTGTATTTTCCAAAATTGCAAGCGGCTACTAGAAATGTTAATTGAAATTCACTACATTATGACTTTATCATTTTTCTGAAATAAAATCGAATGCACAGCACTTTGCAATCAAAATGTTAATCAAAAGTTAAATTTAATTTATTAAAATTTCAAAAAATTAAAAGGATTCCGCTATCACTTCTCTCACCATAACTGTGGCTTCTGCGAAACATTATTAAAATTTAAAAAATGTTTGTCCTTCAAACATCATAATAAATAAATTATATTTTCTACCATAAAAAGTGCAGTTGACCATAAATAAGTTGCTGCGTGTTACTGCCCCACTACTGCTGCTGCTATTAAGCCTTTTATTCCATGCACAAACATACATGTCAATTTAAGCCTGCAACACTGTTGTCACTGTCCTTGCAAATTAGCATATTCATGTTAAGCTGCCGAGCACCCAGCTCCCCTTAACGCCCGCCCGCCCGCTAAATACAACCATGTAAAATTTTCCAATGTTACGGATATGCTGATACCAACGTCTGTGTAGACGGACTACAGCTGCTGTTGCTACTCCTGTCACTCTAACGTATGACAAACGCCAGTAGAAAGAAAAAATAAATAAAAAAATAAACGAACAGCTTCCTATCATATGTTTTTGTTGTTCTTTTTGTTATGTCCTTGCTACGTATGTGCTTACTTCCTTCACGTGGTGTGTATCATAATTTAAATCAATTTTTCTCACTCACCTGCTGGTGTAATTGTGTAAACGCACGGTTCACTTTGATCGCCAATTTCATTGCTTGCCCAGCACAGTAGGGTGCCATAGTCCTGTGTACAGCAGCAGCAGCAGGATTATGTGGCCAATGTCATTGGTGGATATATGAAAAAGTGGGAGGGAGAGAAAGAGAAAGATAAAGCATTAAAAATTGAAATATAAGCTAGCGCAGCTAGGAAGCTGAAGGAAGTACTATGTTGTTGCATGCAGTGTCTGTCAGTGTACTTTATATAGAAAATTTTCTAAAACACGCAAATCAATTGGAAAATTATGCAAGTCGTTTGGAAAATTGATGATTTATTAGACCAGCAACAAAAACAACAACAACAAAAACAACTAATAAGCACACACGCAAGGTATCGTTTCAACTGAAAGGATATGCGTGTGCTTAGTAGGGCTTTTGACTTTGCTGTGTTGTGTGTTCTTTGACGCTAAGAGTCATGCATGCAGTGGACGAACATAATTTTCAGCTTCCATAATAAGCAATATATATTTCTTAAATAAAAAAACATTTTTTAGTTTTGTGTAAATTTTGTTAAAAGACTTAAAATAAAACAAAAATTATTCTTTCAATTTCTACTCACATTTTCTGTCATTGGCGTGTAATGTGCTATGCTACGTCCTCGATCTACTGCTACCAGTGACGCTGGTATATCAATTGTTTCACCCAGTGATGCATTGAATTTCCAAATGTAGCTCGCTTCCTGCGGATTTGCTTCGATTTCGCAGACAATTTTAACAGTTTCATGACGTCCTGAACTGTAGTACGTACGCTGGTTGGGACGACAAATGGGTGCAACTGCAAAAAAGATATTCAGTTAAAAATAAAATGACTTGAAAAATTCCAAACTGAAGAGTTTAAAATTGAGCTTTGATTTTATCATGTAGGGGTAGCATACATTTCAGATTATCTATGTTTATTTTCTTTCATAAAAATTGTTCAGTAATGCATTTTGCAAGTTTTTTAGCCCAAGAAAATGTAGTACGGTATCAATTTTGAAAAAAAAAAAAAAAAAAAAAAAATTTTGAATCAATTTCACTTTGCCTTCTCTACATATTGTTACGAAATTTCTGTCTCTTTGACGATAATTTCGATCTCTCACACTTTTCTGAGTTCGATCACTGGATTGTGGAACAATTAAAAACACACAAACTTATTTAGTTATAAAATGGTTTATTTTATTAACGTTCAAATTCTAATATTAATTTAACACTGTATAGAAAACTGTTTTGTTCTACTACGGATCACACTGTATTCACTTTATTGCTTACTGCTTCGCTGGTTTAATTATACTGTGTGTTCAGCTCAGATGACAACCCTTTTTATACTGCAGTCATCACTCTCTCGAATAATCCAGTACTTTCTAAGTGGCGTATATTCTACCATTATCTACAACCCACCAGTGCTACTTTGTAGCGTGCATTCTATTACTATCCACAATTCACCACGTTGACGTTGAGCTAGCTATTCTGCTAGATGTTAGATGGCGTTGTACGTTGTACGACGGCGATAATTTCTCTCGGTTGTTGACTTTTTATTGTTTACTGCAGCGTCTGTTCGGTTTATTATTTTTAGCATTTTGCGCTAGATGGTGCTAATATCGTTTAGTTTCTTTCGTTGGTATTTATTTCAAGAGTCTTCTAGCATAAACCAAATTTCGCTACAATATTATATTGTTTATTATCCAAAACAGAAGAGAATAAATTAATAAATATATAATTAAATGGAGCCTTCAATTGAATAAAAAATATATATTGTTTAAAGAAATCGAATAGACAAAAGTAAAAAATTAAAAGAAATACTAACTTCACGCATTTAATAGAAAAAAAAAAAAAAAAAAAAAAACAATTTGGAAACAAATATTGCTAAAAAAATCTTAGTGAATATGTTAATATTTTAAAATATGTCAATAAGCAATTGACTACGGAAGTAATTACAAATATATAAACCTATAACAAATTGATGAATGTATAAACAAATAATATTTTAATATTTAAAAAAATCAAAAAAATATATAATTAAAAATATAAATAAATACATAAATACTTAAATAAATAAATTAATAAAAATATACAGCCGTGGACAACTAATTAGAAACAGTCAAATCTCAATCCTTCTTTTTTTCTCTATTTTTTCGTCACAAGAGACTTCTTGCATGAAGCTCTTTCGTGAAGCCCAGATTCCACCAAACGTCTTCGTACAGTACGAGTGGATATCATAGTATCAGTTTGATCCAAAATTTGGCGTTGAATCTTCCTAGGGGTTATTTTATTTTAGCCCATCGAGAAACTTTTGCATCCGTTGTTTTACGGGTCCGTTTTTTTTTTGCACGTTTTCTATCGTTTTAAAACGGTTGAAGTGTTTAATAGCACAATAAAAGTTCCTAACTGAGCAACCAAAATGGCTGACAACTGCTCGGTATGATATTTTGAGGTATTCGGGTTGCTGGGTCACAACTTCGCGGTTTTTCCATTTCAATAGTATCTGAAACCTAGTAAATTGGCTTCTTCATAACTGAGGTTATTGCCTGATTAATAATTTACCAGAAAAATTAATTCAAGGTCCAAAAATTTGCTACTGACTTGAACACAACTTATTGTTTCTAATTAGATGGCCAGCCAAATTATGCACTTCTCTTAATTTTCACATCAGCCAAAGGTCACTTTTTCAATAAAACCAACAAAAAACACAAACCACAAAAGGGCACATGTATAATAACAACAACAACAAATGCAACAATCGTTGCATGAAAAAAAAATTTTTAAAGGTATTAAAAGCCAAGAGAACACATTGTTTCTAATTAGTTGTCCACGGCTGTAAATTATTTAATAAAAAAATAAATTAATAATTTAGTTAATGAATGGATTATTAACAAATATATATAAATAAATTAATAATTAAATAGATAAATACTAATTTTAAATATTATGTTGAATGCATATTATATAGAATTTTATATCTCTCCGACGGTTTCAATATTTTGCCAGAAATGGAGACCAAATTAAATTGGCAATGCAACGTCCGCATCAAATAGTGTCACGGCAAATTAAGCATAATTTTTTATATATAAATTTTTTTAATATGTTAACCGGGTAGGCGTTCGTTTTAATTATTAAGTAGTGATGTTCTTTTGATTAAAGCATATAACAATTTGTTTGCTATACTAAGCTTTTGAAAAAATTTTCTTTGTAAGTTCATTAAAAATTAATTTTTTTCGTGACATACTCCGAGATATTTAATTTAGGAAAGTTGCTTATTTTCATTTCAGTTTTATTTTATTTTTTTAATTTAAAATAAAATTTTAATATTTTTTACCTTATCATGTGCATATGATTAATAATCACCATATTATTTACTACTTATTTAATAAAATATATTACAATACAGCATTTGAAAAAAAAAAGCAATATATCTAAAGCAAAAACAGTCCCAAACATACATATGTACCTATATGAAATACTAAGAGAAAATTTCACCCATTTGTGTCCTTTTTCTTTTTGTTTTGCGTAATATCGAGCTCCTTCTGGGCTTACCACATGAATTTAAATTTTTTAAACTACTTTGTACAATAAATTTCTGAATTTGAATTTGAACATTTAAGCTTGTTTCGATTTATGCGCAAAATAATGTAAAAATAAAATACCTTAATAGTTTTCACAAAATCTACAATGCATTATATTTACAGAATTCTATTTTGGTCAGTGATAAACAAAATTTCAAAGGAATTATTGCACTTTTGCTAGCAAACATACGCACCAACTTCATGTAATTCAAATATTTTGTAGTGTTGAATTAAAAAAAAAAAAAAAAAACAATATATTGCATACCTTAAGGCTACAATATGGAGCCCTACGGTTGTGTTCTTTCACCTTGTTTCAATACGTAGCATGGCCGAAGCAAAAGCCAAATGTCTTAAAGACTTTCACAGTTATGTATGTGGCTTATTTGTGTATAAATGTTATTGCTGTGTATGTTTGCTAATCCATGTGTTAGTGTTGGTTTAGATGCAAATACACTGTATGCGTGAAATATGTAAACTATTAAAACCATTTAAAATATGCATGCAAGATTGTGTTGACTTTACAACAGAAATGGAATTTTATATATTTTTCACTTATGTATATGTGTCCACACATGTTTGTATGCATGTGTGTGTGTATGAGTAATAAAAATAGCTCCAACGTTATATATTTAGAAAGATAGACAGGCTGACAAATAAAAAAAGAGCACACACAAATATGCAATAAGTATAAATAAAATAAGTAGGGTAAATAATACAACGTAAATGGATTTGCTTAAGTGTAGCAAAATTTTATTACATTTAAAGATTTGAAAAAATGTTAAGGACTTAAGAAAAATTGTGTATTATTAAAGTAATACCATGTATTTGAAAAATATTTTTGAATCAATCATATATTTTGTAATTATTACCAAATATTTCTGTGACATTTATTTCCATGCATATGATGTATTAAAAATTTCTATAGTCTTCGCTGAAGATGAGATTTGCAATTTTATGTCTAAAATTAAAATTTCAGTTAAGTCTGATAATGACGGCATTTCATCCATTTTACTTAATAAATGTGCTTTTTCCTTATCTAAGCCTTTATGTAAAATTTTCAATGCATCATTAATGACTGGTACTTTCTTAGATTGTTGGAAAATTGCATCTATTACACCAATTTTTAAAAGTGGTAGTAAAAATGATGTTTCCAACTATAGACCTATTTCTAAGCTCTCTAATGTATCTAAACTTTTTGAAAGTGTCATTAAGAATAAGCTATTCTTTTTAGTCAAGCGACATATTTGCCTTGAACAACATGGTTTTTTTGCTGGTCGGTCAACTGTAACTAACTTAGCAGTTTTCTCGAGATTTTGTATTTCATCTTTTGAACTAGGACATCAAGTTGATGTTCTCTATACTGATTTTTCTAAGGCATTCGACAAGGTCCCTCACAGTGTTTTATTAGCTAAGCTTGCTAAAATGGGCTTCCATTCTGCTTTTTTGAAGTGGATCAAGTCTTATCTGCAATCCAGAGTTTGTTTTGTGGAGATAAATGGCGTTAAATCGTACTGCTTCATTGCTACTTCGGGTGTACCACAGGGTAGTATTCTTGGCCCTTTGCTTTTCACATTATTTATTAATGATGTCTGTAAATACTTTCGTTCAGCGAATTTTTTGCTTTATGCGGACGATTTGAAAATATTTAAGAAAGTTTCTGACATAAATGATGCTGCTCTTTTACAGAGTGATCTCAATAATTTATTGTCTTGGAGTTTACAAAATTTTTTACCCTTAAATTTTAATAAATGCTTTTCTGTGTCGTACTCGAAATCCAATAATTTGCATATTTATTCGTACTCTCTTTTGGGATTTCCTATACAGAATGTTAAGTCAATTCGAGATTTAGGAGTTATATTTGACTCTAAGTTCACTTTTGTTGACCATATAAATTATGTTGTTCCAAAATCATATTCATTACTTGCTTTCGTGCGTAGAAACAGTACAGATTTTTCTGACCCCTACACTCTGATTTGCCTTTACAACTCTTTTGTAAGGTCAAGATTAGAGTATGCTTCTTTTATTTGGAGTCCTTTCCATGCCATTCATTGCTCTCGACTAGAAAAAATCCAAAAATCGTTTTCGAGATTCGCGCTCCGTTCATTAAATTTCAGTGGATCTTTTCCTTCCTATAATGCACGAATTATGCTATTGGGCTTGAAATCTCTCGAAACAAGAAGAAAAATGCAATCCTTGATATTTGTTCATGACCTCATTTCAGGCAATATTGACTGTGCACATTTATTGCTTTTTGTTACTTTTAATGTACCTTCAAGAACGTTAAGGCACTACACGTTTTTTCATTCACGAATTCATAGAACTAATTATGCACTTAATGAGCCTATAACTCGTGCTTTATTGTTGTATAATCAACTTTCTTCTGTCCATGATTTAGATCTTTCTTTTTCGAAATTCTCTTTTAAGAAATTGCTAAATAGTCTGTATCTACTTTAATTTATCATTTATTATTGTAAGACTCGTTGTTATTTTAATTACTTATATTAACTTGAATTCTTTGTTTGTTTTATATAACATTTATATGAATATATTATTGTTTTATTTTTTTTTTTTTTTTTTTAAGTAGTCTGTAAGGATATTGTATTCCAAAGACATTATCAGATAAAATAAAATAAAAAAATAAATAAAATATCGATTTACGAAATAAAGAAAAGTCGATATTTGAATTGATATATCGAGAGTCATTGGGTTTGCTGATAACAATACTTGTCTCTTATATCTTAATTTGATATTTTGAGTATTCTGCACTATTAAAATAAACGATAGTAAATAAACTAAATCATAATAAGTTAGCATAATATTTATTTGGCTCAACCAAATCCATTTATGCTGAACAATAAATACCATGTTTTTTAAAATTAACGCAACTTTAAATGTTGCGGGATTTATGATGAAAAGAATTTGGCACCTTTTTAGTTTTTTATTGCAAAAAAAGCTATGTATTTTTAATGCAATTTCAGTAAAAAATCGACATCGAAAAATTCGCAAATGTTTATAAAGTTTGTCTATGTTTCATTTACGCTATTTGCAACGAGCAAATGCTTTCAATGACTGACACGTTGTAGAAATTTGTAAAATTGCACAGAAATATATTGCACACATTGATAGCAATAAAATTGCAAACGACAAACAAATTGACAATACAACAACAGCGAATATAACAACAAAAATAAATGCAATAACTCGTGGCAATATTTGGTACTATTTGCAAAAGTCTAACATGAGATTTACATAAAAAATAAAAGCCTTTACACTAAGATTTGTAAAATCAGTTTGAATAATTTGGCATTTGCAATGTTAGTTTTATTAATAATTAAAAAAGTTATTCGGTTTTCTTGAGTACCATAAGCTTTCAGTACCGATTAGATAATTATTAATAATGTTTACGTATTCAATGAGCCATGTTAGTTGGTTGTGCTGAAGTTTTTGGATAGCTGTATATTAAATCGGGTCGAAATTTAGATTTATCCAAACACCGACTCAAAAGTTAGAAGAACCCTTTAAAACGATATATGCTTAATTTTTTTTTTCGTTTCGAGAAAAGCCAATGGAGCACTTTCGATTATCCTGAAGGTCCTTTTTGGCTAAAAAAAATGTGTTTTGCTCGTAATTTTTTTTTTCTTCACAAAATGGATGCCCGAATTTACTTGAAAAACAAAGATTGCGATCTTGTAAAAAATTTGACGTCAAAAAATTTTAAATTTTTTTTTTCTGTTATAGATAATGTTTAGCTCCAAAATTCAATTTTTTCACATTTTTTATTTGGAAAAACCATTTGGAATTATTGTTATTGTCATATGATTTTATTTTGTCACTATTTTAAATTTAAAGTTGCGAAATTTGTTAGTAAATAATAATAACCGGTTTCAAGTAACACTAAGCTGTTGCATCACACATATACAAAATAAATAAACAGCACAAACACAGACACCGGCAGCATGACAAATATTGTGTAGATAGTCACAGCACCACGACTGCATAAAATTCGTATGTGTAGCTGTTAGTCATTTATTTTATTTGTGTTATTTGTAGTAGTAGTAGAGATTTGTTTTTGTTGTCTCAATAATAATTTTAGCATTTTATTGTACAAAATTATTTGATTGCCAAAAATATGTTAACATGAAGTATTTGCTGTGTTCTGTTTATCTGTGTTCGTAATAAACGTACACATGTATTTGTTTTACTTGTGCAATGTTGTCGTACGCTGAGATTTCTTGTGCAAAATCTCTCAATTAATTGCGTAAATTTACATGTTTCTTTTCAAGTCTGCATAGCTAAGACATTTTGTACTTTTGAATTAATTACACTTTGTTTAAATGTTTATTCGTACATGCGTTCACTCTAACCAAGATATGCAGACAAATTTTAATTTAAGCTTTATAAGCAGCTGAGATTTCAATTTTTGTATTATTGTAGAATTTTGCTGAAAACCGAGCAATGAAAGAAAAAATGAGTGAAGAAATTATTTAACTTAAATCATCATTTTAAGTGCCATTTGACAAACAAAAACATACAGAGACCAAATCCATTTCAAACTATGCAGTCGTATTAACTTGAAATTGACTCAAAAAACCCACCATTTTTTTCGCTTAAAAATTTACTATGGATTTGTAGTAATATGGAAAAGAACTGATAAGAGTTTAATACGGGATCGAAGAAATTTCAGGTCAGGAGAATTTTTTTCTCAAAACCAAAATTTAAATTTTTGTTTCAACATTGCCAAGCCATCTTTGGTAATATTTTCAGCTTAAGAATTAAAGATTCTGACATAGAATAAGAAGTTCGATTAGAATCAAAAGACGAAAGTTAATTATTTTGCTGGAGATGGAAATGCTGCTTTTTTGAAAAAAATTTCAGCGGTTTTTCAATTTTAGACACCAAAACTTAAAAGGTGCATTACTTCGTAAAAAATATTTTTCAATCAAATCGGGGAAATATGTGTGCCCTTATTTCCTCTGAAAAACAACATATTCAATCGGTAAATGATTCAGCAATTTGAAGTCAATACGACTGCATGGTTTGAAATGGATTTGGTCCACAGTCAAAATGACGTACAATGTAATCTATCATCAAAGGTGTGAACAAAATATTAATTTTTTTTTTGTAGCAGATATTAAGAAGATCAGAATTTTTAAAACGTGTCGTGCTGTCAATCTTTTACCAACATTTTTAATGTTTTTATTCGCATAATGATGGTTCAGTAAGTGATATTTGCTCAATTGTCTTTGAAGCATTGAACTATAATCTTGAAGAAACCTCATAAGAAGATATCCAATAGTATTAAATCGCATGATCTTGGTGTCAAATCCACGTCTCTCCTTTGAAAAATGATTCGATTATTAAACTTTTCTTTGAAACGATCGATTGATTGAGTTGCTAATCGACATGTTGCAACGTCCTGTTGAAATCACATACTCTGCACATCAATATCTTTCAATTGACTTCACTAAAATTTTAGTTTGAGGTTTAATTGCTATGAACGACGACGATTTGATGTCGTTGGCTCTTCAGCAACACTTGCGCTAACAACTGCAATATTTTCACTTGAACGATCACTACGATGATAAATTCTGCCGCTCTGATCTTGAATTGAACCAGTTTCTTCAAATTTATCAATGATAAGTTTAAAAACACGGTTTGTCGGAGCATTTTCTCTACCGTATTTTGAAAGAAATTTTCTTCCTATGCTCTCCTTTACTGTTTCTATCATGCTACCACATGAAGAACGGACGTTACGTTTGTCGATATCTCCAAACAATTGTGTTCAATGAAACAATGCTCAATAGAAATGAGTTCGATGGTAAAACTCATTTACACTTAACATTTTGAAAATTTAAGAGACTTGCGGTCTTCGATATTGTCAATATAATTTACCAAAATTATCCACATTCCACCTATCTTTTAACTGAAGAAAGCATGCTGTTGATGATCGAAAACTGGCACTTTAACAATAAGCCAAAATTAATTCAGCTCATATATTCCAATTTCAAGTTAAAAGCAATTTCTATTTTGAAGATAAAAAGATTTTTTTTTGAGAAATTGCTGCCTACGGCATATGGCAGAACAACAGCCCAAAAAATTGCCTGTTTGACTGTGTTACACAACCTAACTAAAAATTTGAATTACATTTCGACAGAGGAAATAATTTTTTTTTTTTTGTTTTTTCTGAACAAACGAAATCTCGTATCTATATGCCTGCCACATGAAATATGTGGCATGAAACACAGACTGAGTCTGACTTCCGGTAAAATGACAAGCAATTTGTTACTGCTTTCAGCAACACTGTTATTCACACACACACATACACACACACGCATACATGACCAAAGTAAAAGCAAAAGCTGCTGCAACAAAGAATGTTGAGGGAAAACTGAATGAAAGGTTAAAAACCGGCAATGAAGCTGTTGACGTTTTACAATGCTAAAGAATATTTAAAAAATTATACAAATAGTACATGTAACAAACACAGGCAAATAAAATGCACGCACACACATGTATAGCACATACATATGTATGAATGCAGGCTAGTAAATTTCATATTAATATGTGGCATGCTCTGTGTTCATTTTCATTTTTGGCTGAAGGCATTGTTGTCTGTTTGTTTTGGGGTGACTTGAAAATTTGAAAAATTTTAAAAATAGTGTGAAAACGTAGAGTTTTCTGTGCATCCTTACACACAGTATTGCTTTTGCAAATGTGAAAATTTATATTCTTTTGCTGCTTTTGCCCTTATTACTCTGCCTACAAGCAGACTACAAATGTAGTTAATTTGTTTACACACACACACACACACAAGTTCATTTACACGCATACACTTACATCTGATATCCAAATGCACTGGATTGCTTTCACCATCACCCTCACGATTGCTACCGACACAAGTGTAAATGCCGCTGCGCGCTCGACTCACGTTTTGTAGCACGAGACTCTGGTTGGCAACGATGATGCCTTCACCAATATTGTTCTCCAATACGTTGCCCTGATGACACAAGCAGTGCATGGGAGCATGAAAAGAAAAATAGAGAAAAAACAACAACAATAAATATTTTAAAGAATATCAAGAAGAGAGAAAAAAGTACAAAAATTACTATATGGTGTGTTTTCCACTTAACCTCTTTGTGGAATTGTAGAATCTAAAGTATTTTAATTTCTTTAAATTTGTAGGAAATCAATATATTGTGATAAAAACAACTATACTTAATTTTAGGACTATATTTAGTTACACAAAAATTTCCTCAATATTAGGAATTCTTCCTTGTACTAAGTCAATAAGTCATTTCAAATTTGTTACAGATAGCTGATTTGAGCAATGAAGAACATTTTTTCGTTGAAAGTAGGAAAAACACTTTTTTAGGTAAACCTCTTTCTAATTCAAATAATACCTCGTTAAGCTAAGCGAATATTATTAGCATAGTTTGAATAGGTACTGAAGATGCTGCATTCTCTAGACATTTGTTTCTTTAGCACTCTCCATAATTTTAAAACTTTTTTGTCTTGATAATAACGATTTAAGTAACGCTAAGTTTAAGCGCTGTAACAATAAAAGTAGCTCTTAAAAAAATTAATTGTTACGCATACGTCATGTTTGACAAATCAAATGAAATAATATTTAATACGAGCTCTTTTAGCGGCCATTGACAACACTTAATATTTTAATAAACTATTTAGCGCAAATTAAAAATGAAGTAGAATAAAGGTCCTAAGCTGCATCGTAGTTGCGAAAAAAGTGCTTGAAGCTACATAACCTTTAACCATGACTTTCAAATTTACGTTTACTAAATTGCTTATCCTAAATAGCAGTTTTTTTTTTCTTAAATTTTCAAAATTTTCAAGACTATGTGTTAATTAAACCAAGAAAGAGTCAAACTTTTAGAAAGACATAACATTTTGTTTGGCTTCAAAAAACTTTTCATGCAATGTGATTATTTGCCATTTTAATACTCCTAATGCTATTCACAGCTTTCTATTTTATTATGTGCAATTTTTGTTATTTTTTTTTTTTTTTTGTATTTCTAACTTGTGTCTGTAATTGTATCCCTATGTCTGTTATCCTTTCTGTGTTCCGATTTTATTTAAGTTTTGCTTTACTTTGTTATTGTCACTGATTTCCTTCATGTTGTGCACAAATTTTTGTTTATATCTTCTGTTTCAGCTTTTGTTTTTGTTGTGTCGTAACTGCTTGGTTATGCAAACCGGAAAACGGAAGTGACGACAGCCGAGCGAGCAGCCACTTAAAGGAACTACACTCGATTGCATTTGTGTACAGCATTTGCAGCAGGGTATATTTGTTTATGTTGAAAATATGACGATAGACAGAAGGCAAAATGATTTAACGCTTGTAAAAGTACTTTAAATTAAAGAAACCGTATATATTCTTTTCAAATATTAAACTTTAAGCAAAAAAAAAAGAAAAACTTTTGATTGCACAAGAATACATAACAATGAATTTTTGAAGAATTTCGACATGATTAGATTGGCTGCTAGCTAAATTTTTTCATTATTATTTCAGCTTTAAGGTTTTTGTTATTGCTGTTTTTTCGTTGTTGCTTCACAAAGCAACATAACAATACAAACTGCATGCACATGTACAACAAAAAGTCAACAACCATTGGCAAGAAAAGTTTTATTCCATTTTATTTCCTATGGGAAAATAACTTGCAATATTAGAGAAAATTGCAACCAAGCGCAATTTGGAAAATAGTAGACAAAACTTAGAAGTAAAGATGACGCGGAACAGTAGTAGGGAGTGGTACAAAAAAAAAAAAGAAAGTTTTGTTAGAAAAAGTAAGTTGCTGCGCCAACATGCAAGTGGTTCAAATAAACTTTTGAGGGAAAATTGCTGTTTCAGCAATGAAAACAATTCGCAAGGGTTTCAGTTTTGAAAATAAAAGTAGTTAGTAACAGCAGCATTTTTTTTAAAGAAATTATTAGCAATTTTTAAATATTTTGAAGCATAATTTTAAGTCAATAAGGGCAATGATAATAAGAAAAGCTTAGTAGTTTTGGAAGGTTGAAAAAAATTGTTAACTCTCACCTGTACAGCAGGTTGTTAATTTATTTTTTAATTTCAATGAAAATTATAGAAACATCCTACAACTGACACAGCAAGCACATTTACTTGAGCGTAACACATCGAAAGAGAAACATGCATACATGCAAACACTGCTGGGGTACGTCACACCCCACCTCAATGACTGCGTTACTGGGAAACTTCGCAAAAGAATAAGTACAAGTTCTGAAGAATCATTTGAGGAACTACAAAATGTGGCATTCGTGAGAGGATGTTTTGAGGGTTTCCCGGACGAAGATAGATTAAAAAAATATACCTGCGCTGACTGTTATCAGTGCGTTTTCATGGAATATAGAGTTTATACTGCAAAAAGTGCGAATATTCTATGGATTGACTTTAAGTATTTATAAAAATTCGTGGCATATTTTCTAGAAAATATTTTTTAGTTTTAATTTGTTTGTAAGGTACTAGCTGACCTTCTTTAAAAAACTACTCGCTTCTTGACTTATTTTTTTTTTTTAAATTTCTCAAACAAAACTTAAAGATAATATCTCTACCAGGAGCTTAGTTTTCAGAGTTTCAGCTGTAATTTAGGTCCCATGCCCTTTTGTTATTAAGGCAATGAAAATTTATTCATTAGTGTGTCAAATCTAAAATAAGTTCTTGAATGGTCTACTACAGTGGTGGGCACGTAGTGTCCCTATCCGCCCTCATTGCCCGCACTGTTATTTGACGCACAAGCAAGCAAAAATATAAACTTCGCAGAATTTCAGCGCTATCGAGGCACAGCGTTGACTAGAATTCAAATGAAAAAAAAAAAACAAAACACAAAGGCATAAGCGAGGGCGCCGCATTGTGTCTTGACGAATGAAGCAATTGTTTTTGTTTGTAGTGCAATTTGGGTTTTTTTGTGCTGTTGGCGAATTTGGAAATGACAGCAAAAAAAACTTTAAAATTTTGTTTGTTGTTGCTTGATGTTGTTGTAACAGGCTTAAAATGGAAGATCAATATTTCTTTCATGGTTACAAAACGGTAATCCAGGCAATATACAGGCTTCATTCATGCAATAAGTTCGAAAAGGTTTATTTTTTTTGTAATTACGTTAAGCTCTTGAGAGGTTTTTTTTAATTTTCAAGAAACTACTCTCTCTCTCTCTACTCTATTCTTTCCCGGAACAATAACTATTGGCCATATATTTTTACAGTCCAGAAAAGACTTTGCTCAATTTTTTTTATATTTGCAAACATATTTAAACATTTTAATCAAAGATACAATTTAATCTTCACTCACATGTTTAAAAAAAAATTATATAAAAACTGAAATATAAATAAAAATTATCAAAATTCATACAAAATTAAAACACACAATACAAAACAGAGTTCACAACATGTTAATTAATATAATTCCAATAAAAAGCAGCAATAAAAATAAAAACAACGACAACAAACTTGGTATACATATAAAATAGGTCAAAAGTAAAACCTCAACGTATGCACTACAACAACTATATAACAGCGCACCAACAACAGCAACAACTTTAACAACAACAGCAACAACCATTACAACAGCAATTTATATTATTGCAAACATTTAATCCTTTTAAATAGCCTGCAGTCAATTGAAGTGAATAAAAGCATTGGGGAAAGTAAAAGAATCTCAGCTGGAGCGAAAGAGAAAGATGCAACCAAATAGTGTGAGTTATTGTGCATTGGGGACAACAAAGGATAATAGAGTCTTATGTGTGTGTGACACATATCGAACATGCAGTAAAATAAAGTTTTAAAGTATTAATAAAGATTTTGTTTTTCATCTCAAAGTTATGTGCATGGGATTTAATTTTAATGTATTGGAAATCAAAAAAAAAAAAAAGGTCCATACATTAAAAAACGAAAATTAAGTTTGATCGAGTTAAAATTTTAAATGTTCACCTATGCAACAAAGTCAGGTAATGTTATGCCAAAGCAAATTGAATTAGCGGGAAAACTGAAGTTTTTTATGAAGAATTATTTATTAACAATTAACACATTTTTTTAAAATATTTTACTACAATTTTTTATAGTTTGAACAGTATTTTTTGAAAAAAAATGCTGCTATAATAATATGTCGAGAGCTTTAAAAATGTCGACCTATGGTAAATTATATCTCATTCAAATAACAACGAAAATTGCATTGTAGCAGGTCGGAGCATAACGCGGTACTATAAGAAGGTACAAATCAGGCCGAAATACATACACCATAGGTGGGCAAGGTCGTAAAACTGAACCAATTTTAGCTCTTTATAACAAACACGTCGTTATTTATACTCGCTATGCGCGGGATTCCTATAAGAATTCTTTTTTTTTTTAATTTTTCTTAAATGACCGAGAAAATAACTTGGGTTTGAATTTAAATGAACCATAAAAGAAAACTTAGTTCTAATAATGGAAAATTTACTAAAAATCAGTTGATTTTCTTAAATTTTCAAAAGCAATCGCTGCGGACTAAAAAAAACCAAACGAATATCACTGATATGAAATGAATTCAAGCATATCATCAGCAACATTATTTTTCGTCAACAACTCAAATATTTTTTTTTTTCTTCACAGAACTCTTGAGAAATTTAAAAATTCTCTTTCTTACATTCTAAATTATTGAAATTATTAATCATAATTATACTTACATTATGCCGCCAGCTGACTTTATATATCCATGGGTTAGACTTAATGTTGCACTCGAAAAACACATCGATTCCCTCACGAAAGGTGGAGTTCATAGAATTTGTGCCAAGCTCCAAGGTAACAACAGGTATATCTGCAAAAGACAACAAACAAAGAGAAAATATATACAACACAGTACGCAAAGTAAAAGATTAAAAATATTTTTTTTTTATAAATTGCCATAATTTATCTGTCTCAAGAAGAATGTAAGTAAGGGCTGCTTTATTTTTGAAATTTCTTTAATAAAGTTTTAACAAATATAATGCCATATATCAAGCTGAATTAAACACATGTTGCGCATTAAAACTTAAGATTTATTGTCTTAGTAAGGTTTTATAAAATGACACATGTGTAAAAAATTAATACCATAAGCAAAACGAAAAAGATTTTTATAAGCATTTTGTTCATATGACTGAAACACACAGTTTTCCTAAGCATTTTTTTTTTTAATTTACAAACTCAAAAAAGCCATATATCTGGTTAGTAATTTTCAAAATAGTTAAGATAAAATATACATAAAAACTTTGAAAATCTTAGGCAACTAAGCCGAATCAACTTCAAAAACTTTTTCGGTTCTTTATCAGCACACAAGTGATAGTTATGCATTCCAAATCATGCAACAATTGATTTATAATATTTTTTTATTCTAACCGGCGAAAAATTAGCGGCAATAAGTAAATCATGCATATATAAAGTGAAATCTTCTTAGCATGGCTCAAACCAAAGTTTAACTCTACACAAAAACAAACGATCGAAAATCATAGTGTTTCATTAAGTAAAATGAAGACTAAAATTTTATTTTTTGTAGTTTTTTTGCTCTGTGCCTTGGAATTTTAATCTGCGATGTCAATGCAAATAGTCGTTAAGGTGCCTTTTCTGATACGAAAAGCCTGCCAATGCTCTTGGCAATGTGGATGTATTGATTATCCTTAAATGCATTTAATTCAAAATTCTTCACATCCATATAAGATCGCTGATGAAGCACCAACCAAAAACAAAAATTATTTAATTCAAGATAATTATTTTAAAACCGTAAAACAAATTATCAGCAGTTATAATTGTATGGTGTATAAATAAAGTGTAGATTTTTAGCAAGGATCATACTAAAGTTTTATTTTTTAAGAAAAATTATGTTAAATAATAAATAATGTTAAATAACCAAAGACTGTAAGGTATCATAGTTTCAAACTCATGTAATTTTGATTTCTTTTTACATTTGCACTTACAATAAAACTTCCTGACTGCATTTTACGTTTTCCACATAAAGAATTTTAAAGAAAAAATTTCAAAATTTAAGGAAACTAAGGCGAATCAATTTTGCGATAGCTAATTTTATCGCAAACGTTTTCAGTGCCAGTTTCTTTATCAGCGTACAAGCGATAGTTACGCATTCCATAACATGCAATAATTTAGTTATATTTTTTTTATTCCAACAAGTGGAAAATTAGCGTCAATAATTAAATGCTGCATATATAAAGTGAAATTTTCTCAGCATGGCTTAAACTAAAGTTTTACTCTATACGAAAACGTACGATCGAAAATCATAGTGAAAATGAAGATTAAAATTTTACTTTCTATTGCTGTTTTGCTCTGTGCCTTTCAAATTCAACACGCAATAATAATTAGCCCTAAGTCCAAATGTATCAAGCATCCTTTATGTAAAAGATATGGAACAATCTGCACTTGCTCGGAGGACGAACGTTGTTTTTGTGTTTATACGCCTAAAAAATATTTTATATAAAATGTTTCGCATCTATGAATTTACATATGATCGCTAATGGAATAATTAAATATTTTTGTTGAAATATTTAAAATGACAAAATTATTTAAAAAAAGTATGGCAAATTATAAGCGGTGGTTTATAAATAAAGTGTATATTCTTAGCAAGGCTTATATCAAAGTTTTATTTGAAGAAAAAAAAAGAAGGACATATTATAAAATGCTTGAATGAGGATATAATAATATTGCTTTCTTGCTTCTCTCGGGTTGAGAACCGAATGTTTTGGCAGACGAGGTCTGATACGCATAAAAGTTGATTTCAAATGTAATGACTAGAAATAGATTTGTTCGAATGCATAGATTTTTCCATTTCAATGATAAATTGAAAAATGATTCTAATGACCGGGGCTTTATAAAATTCGGCCGCTGATTGACTATACGAAGCAAAAGTTTAATGAATAATAAAGTAATAAATTTTTCTTCTATGAACACCATCATGCTAAACAGTTTAGCAGAGGCACAGTTTTAAGTGTTGATGCCTAATTCGAACAAATGGTTATTTACTCAAACTTTACCTGACAAAGTGTTTGGCGTTCTCTTAGGGTCATCAGTAACTGAAAGACAGTGCGTAAAGTTTTTACTAAAGGAAATAACTATATATTTAGATAATTATTTTAATTCACTGAATAAAACTTAATATTTTGAATTGAGAAAGCACCGCTAAAAACCCTGGTAAGGCCACATTTCCAGGTGTAAATTTCATGCGTTGCAAGAAAATTCATCAAACGTAGGATGGAGTGATATGAATCAAGTTAAATGAGTACTATGAGAAATTAATTGCAGGAGGTGGGATAAAAAACAAAAAATATTCCAAAATGTTCCACGGCCCGCTTTGATTAAAGAGTATAATAAATATATGGGCGGTGTTGACCTATTTGACAAACTCAGAAGTGATATGAAAGTAGAATTTTGAAGTAGAAAATGGTACTGGCTCCACTTTTGAATTTACCTAAATGGTGTTCTTTAAAATGCCTGAAAACTTTGCAGACTCAAAGACATCACGTTTCACGTCCGCTGATAGAAAACTTTCAAATATTCGGTTCAAGAAAACATCATTAGTTCAAGATAGACATAATTTTATTAGACGGAAGGGACCACATTCGTGACGGTGAACCTAACAAAGATGTGGACAATAATGCATTACATTTCAGTGTTAGAAATGCAATCATGAAGTTTTTTTTTTTTTTTTTTAATTTAACTTTTTTTTATGAAATAAAGAAACAAAAAGGCAAAGTTTTTAAAAAAAAAATTACCAATGTTATAACCCTTTGCAACGTCATATTTTAACTTAGAAATGGGGGTTAGAGAAGTGCAAATGAGGCTAAGCTATAAAGCAGTGGTGGGCACGTAGTGTCCCTTTGCGCCCTCATTGCCACCACCGTTATTCGACGCACAAGCAAGCAAAAAAAAAAATTCGTAGAATTTCAACGCTATCGAAGCACAGTGTTGACTTGAATCCAAATGAAAACAAAAACAAAACACAAAGGCATAAGTGACGGCGCCGCATTGGTTCTTGACGAATTTAGCAATTGTTCTTGTTTGCAATTTTATTTGTTGTTGCTTGGTGTTGTTGTTGCTTGATGTTGTTGTTTAGCCCTTTTGTTAGATTTACATGCTCACCACTGCTATAAAGCAATGTGTTCTTTATGAAAGTAATTTCAATTATTTTGGTAAAACCATAAGAATGAAAACGATCTGAAGCTAGTTAAACGCCTTTGAACTTTATTTCACTTCACATTTATGATTTTTCGACATATTGTACTTTCTACACACAGCTAGAAAGCTCAATGCTGTGCTAATTTACTTAAAGTTAAAAAAAAACTCCTTCAAGTTAAGCAGACAAGAAGAAAATAATTAAGAAGAAATGAAAATTTGGATTTATGGAAATTGTGCTACCATACCTCAACCGAAAATCGAACCCTGACACTTCTGGGTTGTAAGTGCAATACACTTGCACTGCATCGCAAGGCCAGCCAACAGATATTAACGAAATTGCTTTTTTAAACATTTGAACTTGAATATCATGAGAGTTTTTAAAATTATGACATTCATGTTGTCAAGCTTTTTTTTATAAAACATATTATTTATATACTTTTGGTCAAATCAAATTTATCATATTTTGAAAGTTTCTTTTTCGAGGATTACACAGGCCGATAAAATTTAACCAACATTCAAACCCAACAGCCAGACAATATTATTTCAAAGGTTTTTGATGCGCTGAATCCAAATTTGGCCTCGAAAATGCTCTATTAGCTCTATTTTTTCGAGATATCCTAACCTAAAAGTGCAAAAAAACACCGTTTTTTACCCATTTTTGAGGCTATGTAGTATTGCGGATTTTTTATTTCACCTAAATTAAAGGTTGACTTCTTTAAGTACAAGTCCTCTTCTTTCAAATAGCGTTAAGTTTGCTCAAATATCTTTTTTTTTTTCTCTGAGATATCGCATTTTGAAGTTTTGTAATGTTTTCATATACAAATGTCCATAATAAGTTTTCAGGCATAGGGAAATTCATAAACATGAACATTTCAAAATGCTATAACTCGGCAAAGGAAAAATATATTTCAGAATACTCAACGCTATTTGAAAGATAAAGGCTTTTACTTAAAGAAGTCAACCTTTAATTTTGGTGAAATAAAAAATCCGTAAGGCTACATAACCTTAAAAAAGGCCAAAAACGGTGTTTTTGCACTTTTAGGTTATGATATCGCAAAAACCAGAGCTGATAGAGCATTTCCGTGGCTAGATTTGTATTCAGCGCATCAAAAACTTTCGGAAACATATAGTCTGATTTCTGGGTCTGAGATGCTGTCGGCCTGTGTTATTAACCAGTATTTTCCAAATTGCACTTACATTGAAACATTTTTTTTTTCGTCGTGTATATGTCTTGTCAACAACAATGTTCACACACCAATAGAGTTCTAATTTGGAAGATACTTTTTCTAAGAATTCACAAACAAAATTCTTTATAAAATTCTAAATAAGTTATATTGATAAATTAGAAATTCATTGATTTCTTTTCTGCGAATCGGCGAACTGTAGCTTTCCTAATTGATGCTCAAAAACATTCCCTAATCTTTTTCTTAATGATATTTAAAAATAAATGCTAAATCCAGTTCATGCATATATATAGAAATATTGTATTTGTAAAGTAAATTAAGCTAAGGCATCAGTTGCGTAGGTCGAAAAATGTATTAAATATATTTTTTTTTTACAAAAAAAAAAGAAAATGCCTTGCATACCTTAAGGCGCTTTGCAGCATAACAGCAACAAAAAAATTCTTAGCTTTTTCTTTAATTCTAAGCTCTCCCAAAAAATATAAAAAAAATGTTTTATTGCATTATCCTTCTTCATGTTATATGTCGCTGTAAAAAACGCAAAAATTTCTCATTAAAATTGTGTTGCCCTTTTTTTTGTGCTATTGCTCAAGGAAATACGTATCCTTATTTTCCTATAGTTATTTTAATTTCGTTTTTATATTTTTGTTTTTTTTTTTTCAGTTGCATTAATCCTAGCCTCGGTTGAAATTTCGCAGCACTACAACTCTTTCAATGTCTATCTTGTCTGTTATGTCCTGTTTCGCGCAGCCAGCTCTTCTTTTTTGGTATTTTCAATTTTTAAGCCGCTTAACAAATTACGCCGTCTTTCATTTCGTTCTCATTACATTAGATTACGCCGCCCATTTTATTTCACTGCCATCACCCCACTGACAACACACAGCTGTATCCAACTCTCTCTCTATATTACCTTGAAGGATTTTAATTTTCTGTTGCAAATTCCAAAGCCGTCGTAGCAACTCGCCAAATGAATGAATGTTCTTGTTGTAGAAAAAAAGGTGTAAATATTTTAAAACCAACAAATTAGGCAATTTTGGCTTGTTTTTCCACTTTGCTTTTATTTTGCGCGTAAATTCGTAATACTAAAAGTGGGCGTGGTGTAGCTAGAAGAGTGTATGGCGCAAAAAAGGTAGTATAAAAGTATTACGCTTGTTTTACACGAAAAACACTTTATTTTGTAGTAGCGAGGCAAGCAAGCGTCTACATGGATTTTTGTAAACATAACAAATTAAAGTTGCAATTAAAACAGATTTATTGCTGTGTAATTCCACTGGGTTTAATGCAAGATTTCAGGATAAGTGTTGAATTTATATTTTCTCTTTTTGGAAACAATTTTGAATTCAGTTATTTACACTGTTGCCGCATATTTTGAAGTTTATTAGAGCTCTGAGAGATGTAAGTAAGTAGCTCATCATGAGGTATGAGTAACGTTTAATTAGTGAAATTTAAAGTCTTCAGTAAGTATGCTCGGTCTATATAAAAACTGCAACGGATTTAAAATTAGCAAAAGCTCAATTACATTTATACATTAGAAAATCATTTATTGAACTGATTAAAGATCAACCAAAATTATGAAAATAAGACCCGCAAGTATTTATCAATTAAACAGACAGTACAAAAAATTAAATTAAAAATATAAATATAACTAAATATCAAATAAATGAAGCGTGTGATTAAATGAAATTTTAATGAACTTTTAAATATTTTCTGTAGAAAAAAAAAAGAAAAGTTAATTACCCCAATTTCAAATAGTTAAAATAGGGTGAGCGAAAAAAAACTTCGGCCTTAATTGCTTAATTGTTCAATGTAGGTGCGTACCAAAGCATTTAATTTCTCTTTTCCAACCACTAATTTTTTTGGTATTTTTTACGTTGAATTAACCCTTGCTGGAACTTAAAATCCCACAAAACTTTTTGCTGTTGCACGTGATAAATAAAATAAATATATACAAACATACACCGTTCTGAAAGCAAACTCTAAGGACAGCAATCAGTGAGAAAAATTATTGAAAATTTAAACCAACGATACTTTTAGTTATCGAGGTTTACGAAATTTTTCATATAATCAAAATCAAAAGTTACTAGACAACTTAGTGTCTTAGTATTGATTCTTAAGGGGTTATATCTCCCTAATTTTTTTTTATTTTTCCAATTTTTTTTTTATTTTTCCAATTTTTTTTATTGGCTTAAATCATGCCAAAACAATCCTAGAATCAAAATCTACAACACCCAAGTACGGATTTAAACTCAAAATTTTTTTAAATCAATTTTTTCCAAGAAACTTTGATGAAGATGTATAACATTTTGAAACTTCACACGGGTTTTTTCGAAACCATGTTTTCAAAATCGGCGAGCAGCATAGCTCAAAAAATTTACATCCGATTGACTTGAAATTTTAACAGTTGCTTCATTGTTTGATTATCTGTTGAAGTATACTCGATTTTAGCGATTAATTAACAAAAAAAAAAAAGTTATAAGAAATTTAAGTCGATTTTTTTTTCGTCGAAAACACGACTTTTTGTTAAAACATTTCGCCATTTCGCGAAAAAAATTCTAAAAATATAATCATGTGTACTTCAATAGCAAAACTCATGTAGATAATGAAAATAATTTTTTTTTTTGTTATAGGTGGAGTTGGACGAGAATTCTACTGCTCGCCGCGGAAGACCTTTTTGAAAAAGCGGTTCACAATAATCACTGCACAGCCGCCATTTTGTAATAAAAATTTCAATAAAATTTTTTTTTCTCTTCTTCAAGAGTTGCTTAATCCAATGTTATATTATTTGTTTACAAAATATTTACAAAAATATTCAAAAACTTTCAAAAATTTACAAAAAATTTCTGAAAGTTATTAAAAATAGTCCAAATGTACCGAAATGTACTGAAAATGCGCCAAATGTACTAAAAATTCGTCGCATATTTTTCGCAACACAAATGTACCAAAAAAATTAAAATCAAAAATGCCAACACTGATTCACAGCAATTTCACATCTATTTTTCTACCTTAAACTGGACTGCAAAATTTTAATTTCACAGAAATTTCGCTGCTTTTTTAAAACAATTCATATGCTTGCACTATTTAATTATTTTTTCACGCATGCGAGAAAAAAAACTCGGCACTTGCACTTTTCATTGATAAATTTTGATTTGTTTTACATTTTCTTTGTACAAATCTTTTTTTTTTAAATTTTACACTACCTATGATAAAAGCAAATCGAGAGCAGTAAAATAGGCGCAACTAAATGCAAGTGCAAGGTGTGACTAAATTTAATGCCAGATATGTTTTAAGTAACTCGCGTACATCAAAGTAAAATCTACACCACTAGTACCATTTCAATGGAGTTAATCAGTTCTTCTAGTGAATGGTTCATTTATAGAGATTTTTGTGGTATCATAAAAATTAGCTGGCACTTAAATATTGAATTTTTTCGGCGCAGGCTGGAGGTCAAATTTTTGAGAAATTGAGCTATGTAGATTTTAAAATTGTTTACTTATTGCTAATTTATCAAAAGAAGCCAGAAAACAGAAAAATGTTTTTAAAATTAGCAAAATTGTAGCTTTTTTAATAAAAAAAAGGTCAGTAAAGTTTACTCCATTCATATTTCGCACGCATAAATTTTACTAAATAAAAAATTAGTAACAGTCGAAATGTACCGAAAATTAACTGGAGTTTATTGTTAACAAGTTTACTGAAAATTGGCCAAATGTACTGAATAAACTAAAAACTTTTCGAATGTACTGACGACGATTTTTCACGATGAAAATGTACTGAAAAAAGTACAAATGTTCTGAGAATACCATCACCGATCCATATGGCACCTCCAATAATTTCTAATTTTTCGACTGCTTAAAATTTTTTTTTCATGCTATACAATTTTTATATATTTTTCAATGTTATTCGATACTTTTCACCATTTTTCGACTTTTTTTTATGCTTTCCGATACTTTTGGACTTTTTAGAAGATTTTTAATTATTATCGAATTCTTTTAAAATTTTAAATTTTTTTCGATAACATTCGAAAACTATCGAATTTTTCCGATACTCAAGTTCTATTGGCTTTTTCAAAGTTTTTCGATACCATTAATCCATTATCATCGACTTATTCGATGTTTTTTAAAACGTATTTATGATTGAACATTGATGAACTTCGTTACAATTCGACACCCTTTGACTTCTGTCCAATGTTTGGTTATATTCAATACATTTGAACTTTTCTATCTCTTTTTCGATGACTTTATAATCATCAATCGACTAATCGACCGTTTTACTGTTATGAATTTTGTGATGCTGTTCGGTAATGCACGTGCTTTTTCGATACTTTTTAACTATGATACATTGAAACGATAATTATTCAACTAATTGATATTTTTCCTATAGTTTAAGAAGTTTTCTATGTTTTTTGATACATTTCAAGCTTAACCGATGTTTGTCACATTTTTTGATACCATTCGACATTTATGGAGTTTTTTCGATATTCATCGACTATTCCCCACGTTTTCGGTACAAGGTTATAGGACTATAACTAAAAGCCAAAACAAAAAAAAATCAGTGTTCGGTGACACTTAAAATGGGATGACAGTAATCTAACTTTCACATCTATTTTCAGAACGCTTCCAAGGGCATATAAAAACATTGAATACAAATCAAACAAGCTACTTTTTCGTCATTGTTTGTTTGTTAATGATAAAAATCTTAAATTCAATTTCTGGATTTCTATTTTTTTTTATTGAATCCAGTGTTTAAAATCAAATGCTTTAAAAAAATACATTTCTGAATCCTCCATAATAAGTTAATGATTCAAATTATCGATATTTTATTAACATCTCAAAAAAACGAAACCTTACAAATCTGACCATCAACACTCCCTACATTATAGAAATTTTAATTTAGTTAAAACGAGTGATAAATCGCATTTATCAGTATTTTGAGCAAGAACAAAACACTGAAAAAGCGAAAATACAGAGCTCTAAAACCTCTGGTTTACGGTAAAATGTTCCATATTGAATTGAATGTTGCCACCTGTTTACAAAGAAAGTAGCTGTGTATTTAAAACAGAGCTTGAAATAAACTTTTATAAAAGTTTTTTTTTAGGTAAAAGTAAACTTTAAACTTTTATTTTTGTGAAATAAAAGTAAAAGTTTCCTTAAAACTTTTATATCCGAAAATAAAAGTAAAAGTTTTTTTTAACTTTTATTGCAAAAAGTCAAAAAAAACTTTTTAAAAAAAACTTTTATTAATAAAAGTTTTTTTTAAAAGTTTTTTTTGACTTTTATTAATAAAAGTTTTTTTTAAAAGTTTTTTTTAACTTATATTTTTAATAGTCACATGCAAAGAGTTTTTTTTGACTTTTATTTTTCAAAAGGCGAAAATAAAAGTTTTTTTTGTATGAAAGAACGAGGAAAATCCAAAAAAAATATCTTGGATCACTAAGCAAATATTTCAAAGGAGAAAACTTAGGATTATTGATAATAAAGTCCAAAGGAAAATACTTAAGATGTTTCTGAAAAGAAAGAAATTTATGATAATTATGCACTTATAATTTTTAGAAAAATTGTGCTTAACGCATCAATGGGAAAAGGCCGAAAATGGATTTTGGGAGTACAGGGGAGGTTCCTGACCCTCCAAAGAGGTGTTTTGGACCCATATTTCGAAAAAAATTTTATTGCACGAATCGATGGGAAAAGGCCGAAAATGGATTTTGGAAGTGACAAGTGAGGTCCCCGACCCTCCTAAATGGGATTTTTGGACCCATTTTTCGAAAAAAATTTTATTGCACGAATCGATGGGAAAAGGTCGAAAATGGATTTTGGAAGTGACAAGTGAGGTCCCCGGCCTTTCTAAATGGGATTTTTGGACCCATATTTCGAAAAAAATTTTATTGCACGAATCGATGGGAAAAGGCTGAAAATGGATTTTGGAAGTGACAAGTGAGGTCCCCGACCCTCCTAAATGGGATTTTTGGACCCATATTTCGAAAAAAACTTTATCGCACGAATCGATGGGAAAAGGCTGAAAATGGATTTTGGAAGTGACAAGTGAGGTCCCCGACCCTCCTAAATGGGATTTTTGGACCCATATTTCGAAAAAAACTTTATCGCACGAATCGATGGGAAAAGGCCGAAAATGGACTTTGAAGGTGACAAGTGAGGTCCCAGACCATCCTAAAAGGGTTATTGAACCCATTTTTCGAAAAAAATTTTGCTCGTGCAATAAAATTTTTTTAGAAAATTGGGTCCAAAAAACCCATTTAGGAGGGTCGAGGACCTCACTTGTCACTTCCAAAATCCATTTTCAGCCTTTTCCCATCGATTCGTGCGATAAAGTTTTTTTCGAAATATGGGTCCAAAAATCCCA
Organism: Tricholauxania praeusta; assembly: GCA_949775025.1. NCBI lineage: Eukaryota > Metazoa > Arthropoda > Insecta > Diptera > Lauxaniidae > Tricholauxania > Tricholauxania praeusta. The sequence goes on along the minus strand of OX459031.1, from coordinate 116,194,088 downwards.
TTTAGGAGGGTCGGGGACCTCACTTGTCACTTCCAAAATCCATTTTCGGCCTTTTCCCATCGATTCGTGCAATAAAATTTTTTTCGAAAAATGGGTCCAAAAATCCCATTTAGAAAGGCCGGGGACCTCACTTGTCACTTCCAAAATCCATTTTCGACCTTTTCCCATCGATTCGTGCAAAAAAATTTTTTTCGAAAAATTGGTCCAAAAATACCATTTAGGAGGGTCGGGGACCTCACTTGTCACTTCCTAAATCCATTTTCGGCCTTTTCCCATCGATTCGTGCGATAAAGTTTTTTTCGAAATATGGGTCCAAAAATCCCATTTAGGAGGGTCGGGGACCTCACTTGTCACTTCCAAAATCCATTTTCGGCCTTTTCCCATCGATTCGTGCAATAAAATTTTTTTCGAAATATGGGTCCAAAACACCTCTTTGGAGGGTCAGGAACCTCCCCTGTACTCCCAAAATGCATTTTCGGCCTTTTCCCATTGATGCGTTAAGCACAATTTTTCTAAAAATTATAAGTGCATAATTATCATAAATTTCTTTCTTTTCAGAAACATCTTAAGTATATTCCTTTGGACTTTATTATCAATAATCCTAAGTTTTCTCCTTTGAAATTTTTTGCTTAGTGATCCAAGATATTTTTTTTGGATTTTCCTCGTTCTTTCATACAAAAAAAACTTTTATTTTCGCCTTTTGAAAAATAAAAGTCAAAAAAAACTCTTTGCATGTGACTGTTAAAAATATAAGTTAAAAAAAACTTTTAAAAAAAACTTTTATTAATAAAAGTCAAAAAAAACTTTTAAAAAAAACTTTTATTAATAAAAGTTTTTTTTAAAAGTTTTTCAGAAAAACTCTTATGAAAAAGTTTTTTATAAAAGTTTTTTGAAAAAACTTTTATGTAAAAACTTTTTGAAAAAGTTTTTTGGAAAAACTTTTATTCAATAAAAGTTTTTGAAGAAAGTTTATAAAAACTTTTATAACAAAAAAGTTTTAAGAAACTTTTATTTTGAAAACTTTTTGAATAAAAGTATAAAAGTTTCAAGGTCTGATTTAAAATACAAAAATAAAAAAAAAATGCAAAATAAAGAAAACTTAATATTTATGAAAACAAGAAAATGTGTACGGAAGTATAAGCGAAAAACATTTTGCCATTTGTTTTGTGCCAAAAGTAGAGAAAAATCTTTTCAAAAAAAATACAAAAATCAGTAACATTAAATAAGGTTACTTTTACTTAAAGTGTTAACAAAAATATGTATTTCTATATACGCTACTTAGTGTACAGTATTAGAGCGAAAGAGATGAAGTATTGCGAGCAAAGTAAAAGACAACATTCAGATGGTAGATATTTTCACTTGTCTGAAAAGTGCGCAGCACTGAGCACACTTTGCCAAAAAAGTTGTGTGGAATTTTTAATCAACTACAGTTAAGACAAAGTGCTGCAAGAAAGGAGTAAATAAATGTGGAAAAGAAAATTATTTTTACTTGTAAGCATACTGAGGTTATGTTGCAGCACTTTCGGAGAAATAACTTTAAAAATAATTAACTTATTAAATTGTTGGTGGGAGCATTAGTGTTGAGTTAGTAAGAAGATTTTCTAAATCAATTTTAGTTAAGTTTTGTATTTTCTATACAACTTGAAAATCTTAAACAGTAATCTAAATTCATACAACAAACCGATTTTCTAGGATAATCTTAAAGAATAAGTAAAAATAAAATCAGCGATTCAAAACTTATGTTGAAAAAGAAGACAAAAATAAAGCGAATGAAAACTAAAAGCAACCCGCAAGTAGAAAAATAGAAAGCTCTGAAGTGCAGCTAAAATGCAAATAAATGTGCTACCTTTTTGAAAGGAGTTGGGGAATCAGAACGAAAAGAAAGAAACTGTGTTGCCAACAAATGCACTTGTCACAGTGGATAGAAGAAGAGGAGCAATGAAAACTCTGTGGCAAATGCAGTCATTGCAGCAACAAAGCCGTCGGGGTAAAAAAATATTAGTGTCAGATTATGGAGGTTAAATAATAAGGTAAGTAGTTGGCTCAGTGCAGTGACTTAGAAAAGTTTGCTGAACTCTTGGCTACATCATCATCACGGCGGGCTGGAACGCATTTCAAATGTGACATAAATGTCAACGAAAATGCAGTACGCTAACTTGTTCTTTGTGGCTTAGAGGCTTAATAAAACTTAAATATAAAAACAACGTTTTTGCGTATTATCAGCATATATAGCTCTTTAATATAAGATTTTTCAAAGGGATATTGCTTGGTGCTTTGATTACAAAAGGGCTTCATCAATTTTCTGTGTAATTGTGAACTAAATGAGATAAAAAAAGTTAAGAGGACGTGAAATCGCCCATACAAAAAATATAATTGCTCAATTCTTAGGAATTAATAAGAAAAATTCTATCATATTCTCGAGAATTTTGTTTTAAGTTAAAAAAAAAAATTTAAATTAAAATCGTTAAGCGATCAAAAGCTGATTGCGAAAGATATATTATCATAAGATCTCAGAAAGAGGCGTATTTTCGCTCCTAAAAATTAAAGTCATCATTAAAAACAATAAAATTATAGGTATTCGAATTTTAATTGTTCTACCTTAAATATTAATTCAAGATAGGCTTAACTTCTAGAAAACCATGGTCGAAAGGTGGGTCCAAAAAAAAAGTCCAAACCATGGCCGGCTAAAATGACAATTACTGTGAAAATGAACATGTAAGGAAAAATATGCTATCTGATAATTGGTTTCTTGTGGAACAATACAGCAACAATATTTCGATAAAAATTTTACCCTAAAAATTTTTCAATAGCATGCTTCTCAAACTAAATATCGTCTATTAAAAGTTAAATTTCTTAGCATCTTATATTTGTACTAGTGAAAGGTTTGGAGATGTTGAAAAAAGATAAAAAAAGGATATTTAACTTTAAAAATAAACAAATTAAGTATACAATATCCTTTGTAGCACAAATATGTTGTTTTAAAAAATTAATTATTAAAATCGGTTCAGTATATTTTGCGCCAAACCGTTACAAACCATATCAAAAAAGAAAAATTATGTATACATAGCTGAATTAATGAAATCTTAAAAGCACTCCGCAATATCTCGATAAGGGAGTATATAATTTTGGAGATTCAGAGACAAAGTATGTATGTATAAAAATGTCATGTCATACACAGTAAGAAAGAGTAAACTTTCCTCTTAATGTAGAATATCTTCAATTATGGCTCAAATAAACTTTTCTCGTGGTTTTAAGCTCGAATATCACAAAAATGTTATATAATGAATTTGAGTTGTTATTATGCACCAAAAAATAAATGTTTCAGATCAATCTGCTCATCTGAGAAAAATGTGTATATAAGCCGCCCTTACATTGAAAAGTTATTATTATATTTTGGAAATTAATTTTTCTTTTTGTCCTACAGTACCTTCTACATTTAAGTCATTTATCTTGTTCTGTCATGGCATTTCAATATTTAAGTAAAATTTTACAAAACAACATTGAAAAATAACTTACGGTAGATATCCAATTTCCAACCATCTTCCATGCCAGATTCTGGTATCATCGTTTGTTCGGCGCGACATGATAAAAATTTTCCTCGATCATCAATAGTTGGTGTAAAAGTCAATATTGACGTTGTCATATTACCATCAGGATTTGCCTGCAGATAGAAAAGAAAATAAATTCAATAAAGAAACAAATTTAAGAGCAATTGTTGTTGGTAATAAATTGAAATTAAACAGAAACTGATTTAAGAAAAGTTTCTATTTGGATGCTTGAAAAATTGTTTCTATCTTTTATTATTCAATATAACTGTGGGGAAATTAATGACTTTGTTGAACTTTTCTACGAATTTCAACACTTCTCTATCTGAATATTGCACTTTCATACTTTGTTTTTCGTTTGCTTGGTTTTTTGTTCAAAGTTCAGGGTGTTTAAAATGAGTAGCGGGGATTTGTTTTTGTATAAAGGTTACTAATGAGCAGCTGTTAACGAATTATTTCCCAACAGAGTGTTTTCTCGTAGATATTTAACTTGTCTTCCAAATGCTTCGATTTTAGTCCGATTGACTATTTTCCAGGGATATCGAAAAGGTAAGGCATACGAAAACAAACCGATGAATATATTGCAGTCGAATATCACGCCAGAATTGGCAGAAGTTTCGAGAGTAATATGTCAACGCGTTACAACCAATCTTCATTCGACGCTAGGGGAGTGCCAGCAGCGTGAAGGTTGGCATCTAGAAAACATGATATTTTCTAAATAATTCTTCAGATTATTGTCCATTAGAAAGCTTTCACATAGAAATATTATATACAATTTTGTTTCCTGAATAGCTTTTGATCCAAGGATGAACATATACAATTGAAGGCTTCAAAATCATGAAAACTCCTGGGTTTAGTTGTTCTTCGCTTTTGTGGGCTAACTTTAAACTAATTTCCCCACAACATATTATCTTAATGAGGCATATTATTACCAAAATGCTAACAGCTCAATTTTTCTGAATGATATCACTGATTTTCGGGAGTTTGTAAAGAGTATAAAGAGGGTTTACATGCAAATTTTTTCCCCGAACTAGGCAGCTATTTCCACTTACAATGCATTTAAGATAGCGATGGTTACTACCAACAATATACTTACAATTTCATGTGTATTCTTCATTGGTGTGCTGCCCTTCCACCATGTTATTGTCGGTGCCGGACGTGATCCTATGATAACACAGCTGAGCTGATATGAGTTGTCAGCTGACAAAGGACGATTTTCGCCTTGCAGTTTAACAATCAAAGGACGCACTAGTTTGGAAATAGAGAAGAACAGAATAAAAATTAGCAAAAAATTTTACACAAAAAATGAAAAGACAAAAAAAAAAATAATTAAATCAATTGAAGAATATTGTCGAATTGTGGCTGCAGCCAAGTCAGCCAAGCTGCAAAAATTCGAAAATAATTACAACAATAAAAATAAATTACGCATCAACGCTCTTTAGTGGTGAGCACGAACAAAATAATTTTACACTTCAATAATTTTGACATTCATTCACACAGTAGCGTAAATAACTACAAAACGTCGTGGAGTCATTGCCAACACAAAATTCAAAGGGATAGTGAGGACACTCGCGATTATGGCAGTGATAGGTTAAACATCTGCGAAGTTTCAACAAGAGGACTGGCTTAAAGGCAGCGAAAGTGCCGTATCATTAGTAAGTTTCTCTTGGAGAGAAATTTCTTGGAAAGTCCTTCAATCCTAGTTTATTGTAAAAATCATTTATCAAGTAGGTGAGTAAGCCCTACTCACTCAAAATACTTCTTTTTTTCTTAAAATCATATTTTTTAAGTCCAGTGCCCATTTAACCCAACTAAAATTTGTGAAACGCCACTGTCTTGAAAAAAAAAAAAACTTTGCTCTCTTTTGTTCGCTGTTGTCACGCGACGAAGCGTACGCGATGACGACGTGTCAAACCACAGAATTTCATATGAAACAAAATAAATTGAAGGGCATCCTGGATATATACGAACCACTAAAGTAAAAGATGACAAAAAAAATTACAAAACTTTTGTATGATGTTCCGCAGCATAAAAATTAAAATAGAAGAAGAAGAAGAGTAGTAGCTTCACTCAGTAAGAGCAATAGTCATAGTGTTAGAGAAAGAGAGAGAGAGCGACATTCTTAATTTGTCACGTACAATTAAGTTTAATTGCATTGCAATTCAATTGTACGCTTGCTCTTCTTCGTCGTCATCGCTGTTGCACACAATAAATAAATGAAAAAAAAAAATTGCAATACATTAACCCTTTTTGGACCGGTTGCTAATTGAACTTAATTTGAGATCACAGCTATATTCATAGCGAATTCAAATAAAACATGAGTTCAACATTTTTAATCCCAAATATATGATTTCAATTACTTGTTAAGCCAAACGAAGGGAAAAGCTAAAGGATTTTCAATGTCACTGAGGGATTTTATCTTACTTGGAAATGTCATAGTCTTTTTGATTATTAGTTGTCATATGGTAACAGAATTTTCAGTGACTCCTTGGAGCTTTAAGCTTTAAGTTTTTGAAGTAACTATACATAGCAGTTCATATCGCATTATGCTTAAAATTACATTCAACGATAAAAGTTTTCAGATATTTTTTTTTTTTTTTTTCGGGTGGAGGATGTTTAAAAACGCTTCTGCGCTAGCCTAAAACTACCGTCATAGTTTTAGAGTGTGTTAAAGTCACTAAAAAGAACACCCTCTTTTCAGGCCTTTATTTACCCTGGGACTGCGCTAGCATTGCTTCGGGGTTAAAGTTTTCAGATATTTGGATTGCATATCTACCATTATTAATTTACCTAAAAGTAGGCGAAACTGGAAGTCGGCGTATTAATAGTTGGACAGTTTTTAATTTTTTTTGAACCTCAACCTTTTTCAACATTTTCCATATTTTTTTTCGATTTTTTTCAACCTCTTTTAACTTTATTCAACATTTTCCATGTATTGCAATATATTCGAACTTTTTTAACATACTTATTTCAAGATTTTCAATATTTTTCCACACATTCCTCCTCTTTCAACTTTCTTCAATTTCCATATTGTTTTCGACTTTTTCAGCGAGTTTCAACTGTTTCAACATTTTGCGTATTTTTTTTTTTTTTTACTTTTTCAGCTTTTTCTTCACACTTCCCAACAGTTATCAACTTTTTTCCATGTTTCGCAACCTCTTTCAACTTTTTTAACCCTTAGCGGCACCACTTCTATTTTGTAACAATCCTGCACATTGGGGTCTTTCACGACCCCAAAAAAAAAAAAATATAAAAAGCGAATTTTTAATTCCAGGCTTCATAACTGTGAGCGAATGTTGAAATGACTCTACTGTATCAAATTAAATGATTTTTTGGGATAATTTTCAAAAAATGTTTGTGATGGGGTCGTTCACGACCTAATGATTTTTTGGCCGTTAAGGGTTAAATGTTTTACCGACTTATTCATCCACTTTCAACTTTTTCAAATCTTTTCCATATTTTTTCGACTTTTTCAACCTCAAAACGAAAAACCGAACTTAGATCGTCGGTCCGTCTCCTGGTACTTAATGCTTGTAAGTTATTGTTCTTGCGCAATATCAGCCAAATACAAATCTCTCTACGCTACTGCTTAGGACAATTGAATAGGATATGAAGGCGAAACAAAGTGCCGAATTTCGAAAATCATCAACATACTTCTATAGCGACTGAGTTTATCTAAAAAACGCTGGCAATGGATAGCAGAAATTATGCTTAAAAGATTTGTACTCGTAATTTGGTAGTACTTTCTGGTTAGCAGTTGAAGAGAATGACCAAAAACATCGTAGCACCGAATGATAGAAAATAATTTGGAAAATTTTGGAAAAAAATGGCACTGCTCAAAAAAAAAAAAATACGGACAACGTATAGAAATAGTTATATAACTATTGTTCCAGCTCTAAGTTCCTAATGAAGTTTTAGGATACAAGTTACTTGTATTAGTATTGTGTATTATTGTTAACAAATTTTAGACATTTGCTTAAGGTAAGTACAGAAAAAAAAAATGTAATGGCTCTTTCAATATGTAAAACTGATTATAAGATTTTATGAATTTCCATTGTTCTGAGTCAAGATTTTTTAAGTAATATCAAAACTGCTAAGTGCTATACTTTCATCATACAAAGCGGATTACCATTGAGACAACTCTGGGAATTGAACATTAGTGGTATACGTATTCATCTAAAAGCGCAAATTTTTCATTTGTGCAAATATGCAATTTTGAGCGATGTGTTTCACGAACACCCCCTCGATTATTTTGTGCAATTTGTGGCAGTTGATGAGCATGTCATTTTTTTTGTGAGAGAATCGTATGCGGAAAGAGAGTGACAAATACAAAATGTGTAAACAATAAATTTTTGCTGAGAGAATAATATGGGAAAAGAGTGTGACAACAATTGCACAATTAGCAGCGCAAGTTGGCGCGACAATTTGGTAGCGCAATTGTCGCGTAAACTTTTCTAGTTTGTTCAAAAAACTTTCCATACGATTTTTGACAGTTCGTTTGCGAGAGCGCAGAAATGCACAGTTTGCGAGAGTTTTGCGCTCTTAGATGAATACCCTTATTGAAAATTATTTGATAAATTGTGTTAAATATAATTGACGTTATGCAAACGATCTGCAGTTGTGTCTTCTGGATGTGAAAATATGAATTAAGATATTGAGCTATTTTGGTGAACGCTGTTTTTTTGCTCATACCAAATTTAATATGAATATTTTAAAAAATAATATGCCAAAATAGTGTTTCCACTGAAAGGTTATTTTATTTTGAAGATGTTCAGAAAAACTGTCAAAACTCTGAATGCTTCTACTGATTAAACATACTTTCTGTTGCGGAAATTTCAAGTATATTTGCCTTAGGTTATAAAAATGCTTTGTCGTACTGATGCATTAAGTTATCGAAAAGGAAAAAAAAGTGTCGCAAAAAGTTTCTGCATTCGTTATAAAATCGAAATCACTAAACAATGGGTTAAGCCACAATGATGACTGCTATTGTATTGCTGTTAATTTTATTATTATTATTGTTGCGTCTAGTGTTGTTACTCCGTTTGTCATGATGAACTTGGCAACAATGGAACATGCAATGAATGCATGTTGCATTACAAAATGACATATCTACCAAACAAACAAACGAACAAACAAAGAACCAATCTACCAGGCCAAGCTACTAAGCAACGAACACTCACTTGTCGAGGCAATTAAAATTGCGGTATAAAATGAGTAGATGTGTTGGTGTTGTAGGTAGTATGGGTAGATAGCATCTAAGGGTAGACAAATTGCCTTTAGCAGTACATAAAAGTGAAGCAACACTTGTGTTTCCTCTAGCTTTATTTTTGTACTTAGGGCTGTCGGATTTCTCATTTATTTGCTGACAACATTTAATTGTAATGAGTTTAACAAAACATAATTAATTAATGTTGAAAATTTAAATTGTTAAAGTGGAAAGCTTTGAAAACAATTTATTGGTAAGGAGTATGTGATTTTCTTTAAGTAAAATATTCAGAGACCGAATACTAAAGAATAACCAGCGAAAAGTTTGAGATAAAGTCATGATTAATGACAACTCAAAAAGTAAAATCAAACTTTTCACAAAAAAAAAAAAATTTGGTTATCATTTTTAAAAAAATTATTTTAGTTTGGGAAGACCAATAGTTCCTTGTTTTTAACTTGGCCACCTTGGAAATGACTATATTTTTTATTAAATACTTTCAGTAAAGAATACATCATGCAATATATAAATATAATGGTATTATTTGAAATTGCTAACAAAAGAACTTCATCTTTTCAAATTTCTAGCACCAAACAAACTCATTAAAACGAAAATAATTCTCAACAGCAATATTCCAATACTTACAATTCATATCTAACGTTACGGTGTTCGTAATTGGTGTCGTAAGATTATTGTTAGCCGCCTGACATGTCAGCTGCATATGAAGATTCTTACGTTTCAATTTTCCCAGTGATAGCACGTTCCCCACACGACGATCCGACAGTGGATGTGAAGAGCTGTCAAGTAGAGTTTTCTCATGCCACCAGGTAACTTTGGGCTGTGGGCGACCTAAGAGCAAAAGCAAATAAAGAAAAAAAAAACAAAATTAAGAACGTTATACATACAAGGAACTGAGATGATGGAGAGTGTGCTGTAAGTGATAATGATGAAGCTGCTAGCAATGGTGCCAGCTAGAGAAACTTCGTAGCCGTAACAGGATTTCAATTAAGAGAATATGACTCAGAATTGTGGTATAAAATTAAATATTGTCCCACGAAATATATTCATATAAGCCCCGAAATTGTGAAATATTTAAATTCTTATGCATTTGTTGAAATATTGAGTGTACAATCCCGTTTTTGCATTTGTCCACGTTTGGCTTGAAAAATATTTAAAAACACACCCTACAGGGGAAGACTAAAAACTATCACCCCTATTATGAATAAACATTCCTTCTGAATTTTTCTCCAATCCCCTGTTTCATGGAAGATTTTTGGTTAATGAGAAAAAAAACCCCTGGAAAATGAGGTTATCGGCAATGCTTTTTGGGGAACATTTTTTGACGTTTCACGCAAATTTTTTTCCCTAACTTTTTGTCGAGGAAATTAATGAGGAAGGAGTCAATATTGGCAATATTTTGTAATTTTATTTGATAAAAAGATTTTTTTAACATATTTACAAGATCTAGCAACACAAACAAAGAGCAATTACTGATATTGGTCCAGTACATGGAATCCAATTCGGATACAGTAAAAGTCTTCATGAAAAGGAGTAGATGGCAAACTATCAAGCTACGCTATACTCCATTTTAGGTGATTTTTCTTTTGTAATATAGATAAATGCACTTAATTTTTATTTATAAAATTGTTTAGCTGACAGATAAGCTAATGTCAAATATGCAAAATTACTGAAAAGCTAATGTCAAATATGAAAAATGCAACTGAACGGACTGAACGGAATTAATTGGAAATATTTTGGCAGCACTGATTGGATATGAAGTTTTCCATTCCTCAATTATTTATGATCGCAAAATACTCTTCTCGAGAAAAAAAAATTCTGAAAGATAGGGGTGTATATTTCATTAGATAATTCATCAAAATTCCATATATGTATGTACCAGTGAAGTATGGATAGGAAGCAACTAAGAAATTCTTCTAATAGCTTACACCAATGACATATATTTTGATGACATTTCATTTTTACACATATTTATTTCATATCATTATTTTTGAAAATTTTCCATTTTTAGCAGTAAAAAACTTTTATCTGGCAACACCACCTTGTAGTTGCACTTGTGCATGATAGGTTCATTGTTGCTGTATGTACTTGTGGTTATTATACTTCTTGTTGATGATAACTTCATATTGTTGTAAAAGTAATGGATGTTTTTTTTTTTTGTATCTTGATTGTTGTTATTGTTTGTTGTTGACATCTGAAGTGTTGTCAATGTGCAGCAAAGAAAAACATGTCATAAAAATTGTATAAAAGCGAGAACAAATAAATCGCAATAAAAAAATTTAAAGAAAGTAAGGAATTTTTCCGCTAGCTTTTATCATCAGACATATGCGTACAGTTGAAGCAGAATTTTGTGCCAAGTAACAAAAAAAAAACAAATAAAAACGAATTTCCAAGAACTTAATAAAATGCTGTATGAAGCACAACGAAACTTGTCATCTTTTTCAACATTGTGGTCTTTGTAACGCTGTCACCGAAAAGTGTTGAGTCCTCGCTAAGGAGAAATGTTGACAAAGTGAGTATTAATTTGGTTTGAGGGTAACTGTATACAAAGGTTGCGGTTATTAAGCAAAATATTGATGTCCTTGCGCGTTTTTCAACAGACTTCTCTCTCGAACCTATTTAAATTTCTTAGCGTTGACTACAAAACCAATGTGTGGAAAATTTTTACTTCAATCGGATCAGGTTATAGGCAACTTAAATTTTCAGTTAAATAATTGATGCGATTCATATTAATTTTCACTGAACCAGAGCTTCTTGATTACACACATTTTAATATTAATCGGAGAAGTATTTGTAACTCTTATAAATTATTTTATCAACCGGTAAGTGGAACTAATTATATGGCTGCAGTTCACTTCCATTGCATGACAACTATTATTGATTGATTATTCATATAATTGGCTATTGACTATGTAGTTGAATAAGGAACAAATTCGAAAAAACTTTATTTCATTAAATTATTTTGAATAAAGTAAAGCTAATTTTAATTTGAATAAAATGTTAAACAACATTGAAAAATAAAATTAAAATGGCTCGGCTCTAAAATAAACTGACTTGGCAATAAAAATCAAATTCTTAATTTTGTTTTCACTGCCATCAGTGCCAAAAACTATGCAATGTAAATAAGGCCAAGGTCAATCACTTTCATCTCTAGTAAAATATGAGCAAATTTAACTACATATTTTAGGAACACTTTTGACGGCCTATAAAAGCATATTGTGTAACAATAATTTTTACATTATTGAAATTGAAAAATTTAGTTTTACAAAAACACTAAAGAGCTCCATTTTATTACGTTCATATGCAAACCTATTAAATTAGTCATAAAATTTTAATAAAGCTAAATCCTATGACACACTCAGCAAAACATCAAACGTTTACATTCCCTGCTGTCAGCTGAAAATTTGACAATCTCATAAATTTTGCGACAAAACCAAATTCACCATTTGCTCATCAACCCCCATCAGTACAACTTACAACAACAACATTATCGCTATTACCAACACAAATGGCAAATGAATGTAAGTATTTCTATAAAATTGTTTTCATCAGCGAGCGGGGGTAAGGAAATTCCTTTTAAGTGATTCACAATGTGTGGGTAAAAACATTTAATAGGGTTGCCGCCATAAGTTTTCTTTAATTGCTGCGAATGTCAACTAACACATGCATACCATATGAAAGCTTTATGAAAGCCGCAAATGTACCCACATATACACACATAATACATACAGGCATTCAGGCAAGCGGCAGTCTTTATACAAATACTTAAGCATAGTTAAGTCATTATTTACATATGAACGCACAAACACAAACATGGTGCTGCAATGGCGGCGGTGGCGGCGCACTTAAATTCACATAGCACCAATAATAAACACACACACAGGAACACACACACAAATGTCATACATATTGTATTTATGTTAAATTTACAAAATATGCTTTCAGGTAATAAATAATTCCTTTAATAGTTTCGCTATTTAATTGCCAACACACGTACTATATGTTATACGCATACATCTACACAACAGGGTAATTATTATCATGCGGGTGCTACGTTAATCTTGGGATAAAAGTTGTTGCTGTAATATTATTTAACGTGCATTTGCTTGTTGGCGCAACAAATTTATTACCAAATATAGCGCAAAATTTTGCAAATTATTTTTAATTATTTGAACATTAAAATGATTTAATATTCTTTATATGAAATTTTTCCATCTTCTCGCATTAGGGATTATGTGGGTGACAAGAAATTTTGAAATTCGTTAAATGTAAGACATCAAAGGAGTGCATGAAAATTATTTAAAAGCTTCGTTCGAGACTAATTTTGGCATGAAAGCATACATTACAGTTCTCCTGTGGCATGTACAGTAGTTGACATGGCTTAAAATTATAATTTTATTTTTTAATTTTTCCAGCACATTCAAAGAAATGAACTTAATTGCTGATGATGCACCTTTTGTCGAAATGTAGTTTTAAAGAATTATCAAGTTTTTTCTCACCTAATGTATGTATTATGTGCATTAAAAAAATTTAAAATGTAAATGTGCATTAGAGATACATACCAGCAGTTCAACATTACCGTAAGAAACTAAATTAAAATTCAAGATCAAAATGATTGATTAAATTCTACTCATTTACAAGTAACGAAGACCATCAAAAAAGTAGACAAAAGAAAGTTCTTGCATTATTAGTCGTACCCGCGGCTTCCAAAGTAATTTTTCATAATTAAATTACACTTCTAACATCTCAGCATAACCTTGCTTTTCAAAAGTAAAAAAAAAAAAACAATTTGAATTTGTTCTTTGAACTTCGAAGCCAAATACAAATGCAAAACAAACAATAACAACAGAATTCAAGAAGCAATACAAGCATAATCAACGAAAAACCAAACTACAATTTCTGTGTGGGGTTTTGCATAGACTTCATCCTAAAAAAAAATATTAAATGTGAAAAAATAAAAAAACTAAGTATGCAATAACCTTTTTTAGCATAAATATGTTGTTTTAAAAGAAAAATTATTAAAATCGGTCAAGTATATTTTGCGCCAAAGCGTTACAATCATATCATATTAAAAAAAAAAACATCCAAAAAGTCGTTAAAAGTAAGAAATTATCAAAATTTTGAATCAAGATATTTTTTAAATAAATTTTTCAAGGCCGGCTCAGCAGCTTAAAAATGAAGATGAAGCAAATTTGAAGAAATTTATCAGTTAAGTATTCGAGTTCTTGTTTGATTAAAATTTATTTGTATTTTCATGCAGTACTTGTAGTTTAGTTGTGGAAGAGTAGATGATATTGTTGTGGTTTAAAGAAATTTAAATTTAAAGTTAGAGTTTTGTAATCAAATTCCAGTATATTCTGACAACGAAATGATTTTCACTCATCACAGCTCACCATCTATTGTTAAGTTAGGTTAGCATTGTGGTGTAGTGGCCTGTCTAAAGACAATTGCAGAAGGCTCAAAGAGCTGCTTCCATGTGCATAAGTGGTGCTCTGAGGACCACACCGACTGATGCCTTGGAGGTCTTCTTTAATCTCGTTTCCCTTGACCTGTTTGATAAACGGATGGCAGCATGTACCACCATTAGACACAAAGAAGCTGTTTGCTGATCCGAGGGAAGAACATGACACTCAACTATCCCTAATAGCTTGATTTCCGTACCCTTTAAATTGGACTATACTGTTACAGTAATCTCATTCAAGAGGGATTACGTAACTCCCCTTCCATCTAGGGATGACTGGAAGGAAGAAATCCCGAGGAGAAGGAACCACATTAATTTCTACACGGATGGCTCCAAGCTAAATAACCAAGTGGGTTATAGTATTTACTTTAAGGAACTGAAGATAAAAATTGCTGCAAGGTTACCAGATCATTGTAGCGTTTTTCAGGCAGAGGTTATAGCAATAGAAGCAGTAGCATCTGAGGCTGAGGATAATTATCATATCCAAAAAGGATATAAACATTTATTCAAATAGTCAGGCTGCTAAAAAATCCCTAGAATCAGACTTCCTAAGCTCACTAGTGACCCAACAATGCCGCTCGTCTCATAATGAGATGGCTCAGTTTTTTAACATTCACCTAATCTGGGTGCCTGGGCATAGGAACATTGATGGCAATAGCAAAGCTGATGAGCTTGCTAGGCACGAGACTATTGCACAAATTCTTCAAGACAAGGAAGGTGTTGGCATGTCACTTGTTACCTGTGAGTTACTGCTTAACTGCTTAAAGAAGACATGATATATACGGCATACATAAGATTGACCCAGGGGTCAACTTGCAATATAACAAGGCAAATCTGGCCGGAATGAAACGCTAAGCGATCTCTAAAACTGATATCCCTCACTAGACATAGAGTCTTGTTAGTAGTTGCAGTCATAACTGGCCACTGGTTTATCAGCAGACATGCGGAGAGATTAGATATTCGGTATTTTGACTTGTGTAGAAGTTGTAGGGATGTGTAGAAGTGGGAAAACATTAAAAATTTTCTTTGCTCCTGCCCTGCATTTGCTAGAAAACGCCACAAAACACTTGGTTCGTTTTTGTTTGATGACCTTGATGACCTTACGCATGTTAGCATAGATCTACTATTTCGTTTTATTATGAAATCGGGTTGGTTCAATGAGAGGGTATAGTTAAGTACCCTGTGGCATCACAATGGATCAACATTTGGTTTAAGTGAGTCGGTTTGAAACTGACTACTTTGATCTCTTTTTTACAACAAATTGACATAACAATTCTGAATTTAACTAGTTTTTATTCAGAATGTCACCACATAAATAGAAAGTCTGGGCATTGCGACCTGCTACGATAAGTAGGCAGCTTATTCATTAAATGATATAAACCATTTTAAGAAACACGCGAACAAATTATTATCTTCCCAGTTTATTCCCCAGATTTTTTCAATAGCTGCGCAGATAAAAACTGAACATTCAACTTGATGTCACCCCTGCATTTCGTGCAGTACATCAATGATGTCCCAAGAAGAAAACATGAAAATTCTCTTTCAGGTCTCAAGTGGTTAAAATTTAAACTAATTATATGTGATTTATGACATCCTGTCGCATGATTATATGCCGGAAATTATTTTTAAACATTAAATGTCATAAAATAAACTTTTAAATAAGAAAATTTTAACTTAATTTATATGCGTCTTATTTCAATTTAAAGTGCTACCTGCTACATTTATTTATTTTTGTATAATTATGAGCCGAAATTTTTACTTTAAGTCTGCGATACTCAAGAAAAAAAGTCCCAAATTATCACTACAACGTTGTTGGAACACATAATTTTTAATATTAATTTATTCAGGCATTCTTTCATCATTACGGTGATTGCTACAGGCTGTCATCACACACAGCCAGACACACAAACTCTCATATAGTACGTCCATGATTTTTACTATTTCTGAAGTAATAAGAAAAGTACAAAAACTCATCATACAACAAGAAGCAGGAAGTTACCGAAAAATATGGAATAAAATAAAAATTAAACAAAAGTCATGTCAAGACGCCACATTTTACGCTTGGTGAAATTATGATGTATGAGTTGTGTTTGCCTATTGCCACATGCGTCTACCACTACCAACGATATATGAGTTGTGTAGAGTTTTTTCGTCTTTTGCGTTATAATGTCGCCGTTGGGTAAGAGGAGAAATATTCGTGAATTTAATATGATAAGTTTGCAAAATTAGATGACAAGTTTAGGCTTATTTTTCGACAAAAAAAAAATATGGGCCAGGTCAAAAGTGGTAAGTCTATATGCGATCATTCAAAATTATAAAAATGTACAAATGCAAAGTCCTTAAAAGGACAAGCTATAGTAATTGTGTAACTTTTCCTTAAGAAAATTTTATATAGTAATATAGTATATTTCTACATAAAATTGTGGCTGATATTTACTATTCGAGTGAGTTTTTTTTAGCAGCTCTAAGTATTTTTAAATTTTTTTTTTATTTGAAGCTCTTACCATTTCGCGCAATTTTCTTTTACAAAAATATGTCCAATCACCCTATTATCGCATATAGTACTACATTGCGGTGAAGGCTTATGCCGCAGGATGTCTCTTGGGGTTTTCCTGAATTTTTTCTTTTTTTTGCGCTGAGCTCGTTTGTGATGAGCTCGTTTCTTGCATGAATTCTTCGCTTGTTGTTTGCTTGACTTGGTTAGTAAGTTGGTTGGGTGTGCGGTAACATAATTTTCGCTAATAATATATGGCGTATACATATGGTAGCAAAGACGACAGCAACAACAAAAGTTACATTCTTTTTGAAAAACAACAACGGCAAAAACAAGCAACAACTAAATACAATACATTGATGTTAATGTTCTTTTCACATTTCTTTTATTTTGTTTTTTGGTTTTTTTTTTTTGTTTTGGCGCGTACACAAGACATTTATGTACCATCAACATAAGGATAATAAAATGTATCCTTGCATAAATTATTAACATACTATACACCCTTCTCAATTGTTACTGTTGTTGTTTTTCCATCAATGTGTGCTAAGGCCAACAACTGACAATAATTTATTGATAATATATGCGCATGTTGTGTGTTAAAATTGCAACTTCATATTTTTGTAGTGCCCCATAGGAAATTGCATCAATGATGGCTTGAAAACTTTTAGTAGAAAAATTTTAAAAATACAAAACTGCAGCAAATGACAACAAAATCTTTATTTGATTAATTTTTTACAACATGTCGTATGAGTAACATTTATTTATATTACAAAATTTTAAGTCTTTTAAAAAAAAACACAGTGCAGTAGTAATCCTCCGATACTGCAAAGCATATATTTATCAAACAGCCTTTATAGATTTTTTATTACTCTACATAAATAGCTAAGTTTAATAATTGGCCTTCCAAAATTAAACAGGAAGTGCTCATACAACACTGCTACTATTTCCTTAATTCCAGTTTAGCGTACATGTCGTATGAGTATTATTTTTTCACTCAACAATAATTTGAGTAAATGGAGGAGATAAAAAATAATACAGATAATAGTGTGAGAATGGAGGAATTCCACTTGGCTCCTATTTAATTATAATCGTTGTGATTGTTCTGTTTGGGAAAACAATAATATTTTTATAATATTTTTATTAGAAACAAGAAAAATTTCTCACAATACTCAATGCTCGCTAAAGGACACAAGAAGAAGAAGACGAAAATTTTACTATTTAAGAGTTTTTGCGTATTTTAGAAATTTAAGCTAATATAACTCAACCTCCTTACTGCTAAGAGTGTACTGGCTCAAAAGATTTTATTTATTGAATGATGCTCTCAAAAACAGCTGAGTTTCATTAATGGCCACATTATGTTAATTCGACAGTTTCCATTCAAGAGCGGTAATATTTTCTTAATTTGTTCTAAAAAATGTCGTATGAGTAACATTAAACCCGTAGGAAATTTTGAGTGTTTCAAAAATATAAACTTTATATTCTTGACTGTGATATTAACTCATAAAGAAATATTTATTGTAAGTGTTTTGTAAATATTAAATGAAGCCCTATAAATGCACTTATTTTTAATTGATGATCGACCAAAATTAAGCTGTCTTTTTACGTAATATTATTTCTTGAATTTGTATAAAAGACTTTGCTAACAATTTAAGCTTTTTGGATATGTTGTATGATTAAGGTTTGATTTCTTGGCAATATTTTATGTTTTGAGGAAATTGAAATTGTGAAAGTTTGAGTCAAATATTACGAAAAATTTATTTATCTACAAGGTAAATATCACAAACAGCTGCTTTAACTTAAACAGACAATTTTTTTTTCAAAAATGGTTATTAGTTTGCATTAAAGGCCGTTTAAGACAACAAGTTAACCTAACACGTCGTATGAGTAACATAAAACTAAATTGCAATATGTTGAATACCTTAGGACTTATAACTGAATTCATTTACTACTAAAAACATATTAATCGAAATGGTTTTATTAATATTTTTCTGATACTTCGAAGCAGCGTTCTCATTTTAATAGCCGCTTTGATTTAAGCAGACAACATTTACTCAAATTTTTTAATATTTATTAAATTTTACCCATACAAGGATTTTAAAAACCTAATGCATTAAGCAAATTCCCACCAATTTTGATTCGCTGTATGACATGCATACTTGGAATATGAAGCCTATTTGTGTCGAATTTCTGCTGGGTATGCAAGTCTTATATATAAATATTTGTTACATCCTTAACGTGTATGTCTATTTTTGGTTTCAAATGCAAGAAATGAAAAACGAAAAAGTTTTTGTTTTTCATTGCTTCTCATTTGTCTTCATCTTTGGTATTTTACTCACCTCCAACAGCAACACATGTGATGTTGATGACGGCTCCTTCATTGTAAGGGCCCAGCTGATAATCCTTAATGTGTGTTCCTTTACTGTCGAGTATAATGAGTGTTTCGGGTGGTGCTGAAATAACATACAGAAAAAAAAAGTTCAGCAAGAAATTTTATTTTCGCTTTCGTTTAAAATTTAGCTTAAATATTTTCAGTTTACGTTTTTTTCATGAAAAGCTTTTTTGTGCAAAAAAAAAGAAAAAAAAATGAAATCAAATATAAAACGTATTACATAAAAATGCATATAAAAATCAAACAGCAATAAAAATGCTTTTTATTTTTTTATTCCAATAGTTTTAAAATTTCTTTAAGAACTCCGCCTCACACATTGTGCTGACATTCGTCTCTCTTTCTTAAGACTTCAAGGACATTTTTGACTTCATAGCAAATCTTATTGAAAACTTTCCTCTAGCTATCTTTACTTACTGTCAACTTTTGTGCTTTGCTATTGCTTCTTATTTTAAAATCGCTATAAACTACATTTTCGCTGACAGTATTGTCTACTCTTTGGTGAAAAACCCATCCGCTACGCTTAAGCCCTTCACTTTCCATCTAAAGTTTAAAATCAACTTTTGTTAACAACGAGCAAAAAACTTTTCCCGACGCACATAGCACAGGCACATGTGCGAAATGTTTTTTGCTTTCGACAATTTTGCGTTTTTTTTTTTATATTTTCCCCGCTTGAAAGTTGGCAACACTATGAAGTCACTCTAATAGATGTCATGTCGTTGTTAGTGTCAGTTTGTGTGTGCACGAATTAATGTCGTATGTGTTGGTAAAGCTGCTTATCTTATCTTTAGAAGCGCTGACCGTAAAGCCAGCAGGGTTAAAAGTTTTCTATTTTTAATAGACGACGGAAAAGAGTGATGAAACTTGCGCCAAAAAAAGAGAACAAGTATAAATCAAAAGTTTTCGTTTAAAAGGTATTAAGAGACCAAATTAATTTTTCAAATTCTTTCATTTTTTTCACTTTCTTAAGTTTCGCATTTCTTTTACATTCATTTTTTTTAACTATTTTGCTTTTTGGCTCCAGTTTCCTTAATTTGCTAACGTTCATTTAAAAAGATGAACTGCGAATTCCAAGAAAAAAAAAGGAATTGGCATCCTGTGGCAATTATCTCTACAAAAACTTTTTTGTGATAAAAGAGAATATTCATTTGTAGGTAATAATGCTAAATATATTTTCGTGTAGAGTAAAAAAGAAAAAGATTTTTATGCCAGTAGTGAAACATAATTTTAAGCCTCGCGAAATTACGCGAATGTGTACGCAGTTCGCAAAGTTAAGCGAAAATGTGTAAAAGTGCGCAGATATATAAAAGTACGCAAAATTTATATGAAGATGTGTGCATCTATCGCTTGATAGGAAAAGTTTTCGTAAAACACTGAATGTCTTTAGTTTCGTTTTAAGCAAATAATTAATATGCTTAGTTGTCAAATTTAAGTTTTTACTTTATTCTTTTTGCTGTCACTCAATTTTAGTCGACACTTGAAATAACATAAATACAAACACTTTAAAACTGAAACGGAAATGAAAATGTTCAACGCTTACTTTGTTTTGGGAGAAGCTTAACATTTCAGCAACAAAATAAACAAAAATGTACAAAAGAACAAATATAAAAATCTTCAAACTCTTAAGAACATCCATTAAATGTCCTTAAACCATGCGAACGAGAAAAAGTATTGCGCTGGAAAGCAATAAAATGCAATCAAAATCAAATGTCATGCGCTTCAAAAGCCAATATCAAGAAACTTTTTTTTTATTTTTCTATTGCACTTCCTTAGTAACATTTTCATGGTTTGCTTTCTATTTTATTAAAAAATTCTTTTTATTTTTTATATAAAAATTTGTTCAGATACCAAGAAAAAATGCTATTACTTGTGGAAAGAGAAAAAACTTGGTCCTTAGCGAATAAGAAAACCATTTTGAGTTTTTAACCAGAATTAATAAAAACTTTTCACAATACATATATGCAAAAAAGTTTAAGCTAGTTTTAGTCTTATGCGTATTTTTATTTTTGAGCAACTTTTTAGTCGTATGCAACTTTTTAGTCGTATGCAACTTTTTAGTCTTATGCTACTTTTTAGTCGTATGCAACTTTTAAGTCGTATGCAACTTTTTAGTCTTATGCAGCTTCTTAGTCTTATGCAACATTTTAGTTTTATGCAACTTTTTAATTTTACGCAAATTTTTAGTTTTATGCAATTTTTTCATTTTTTGCAACTTTTAAGCAGAATGCAACTTTTAAATCATATGTGAATGATAAGTTTTATGCAATCAATAGTCAAATGAGACTATGCAAGTTTTTTTTTGTTAACATTTTATCATGATCAATTTTTTAGTTTTATGCGACTTTTAATCGTGCGCAACTTTTAGCCAATATTTGAGTTTCAGTTACATGAAAGTATAGAAATTTCTTAGCGATTTTTACTCATATGCAATATTTTAGTCTTATGTGACCTTATTATCGAAAGCAACATTAAACTATACAAATTTTTTAGCTATGTGCTAAAAAATGTCTTAAGTGACTTTTTTATCGTATGCAACTTTTAAGTTACATTTGAATTTTTGGTGTGTCACAAAGTTTAGTCGCATTCAACTTTTAAGGCTTATAGAATTTTTAAGTTTTATGCAAGTTTTTGAATAGCACACAAAAATTTTTAAAGTCCTATGATTTTTTTTGAGGCACATGGAGTTTTTAAGTCTCATGTGATTTTTTCTTTGGTTTTAGCAGTATGCGACTTAAGCAAATATTATGCTTTTTTGTCGCATGCAATTTTTAGGCCTTATGCAATTTTTTTTCTAATGTAGATTTTTACCCTTGTGCGAGTTTTCTATCATATGTCACTTGTTTGATTAAAAGTATTTTTAGCACTTACTGACATTTTTATATCTTGTGCCGTTTTAGTCTTATGAAATTTTTTAGTCCCATGTAACTTTCTAGTCAAATGGAGCATTTTTTTTATGAATTGTTTAAGTCTTATGTAATCTTTTGAAAAGCACATCAGATTTCCGCAAGGAGTAATAAATAATGGCACGGAATTTCAAGGAAACTGAATTATTTTAGGCTCTAATACTACGGTTAAGCCTCTATCCAAAATTTAATATACACAATAAAAGAAATCGACAAGCGAGAGTTATTTTATTGTTTTACGAAAGCTTAACATTTTCTCATGATAGTTTTCCTAAGTCATCCAAGGATACCTTTACCTGAAAGGATTACACCTACATGGTTTGAATGCAGCATATAAGCTTGCTAACATTACACATATATTTATCTTTTATCTACCATAAAGACTGCTCTCTTCTGGAAAAGTCACAATTTAGAATTTAATAAAGTTTTATTTGTGCTCAACACAGAAAATAAATTTCCAACAACTCCTGTTTTCTGGATACAGAGCAAGGAAAAGGAAAAAAAGTAACAAACACAAAGTTCTAACTGACATGCGAGCGACGTTGCCTTGACAAGCAACAACATTTTTTAATATAAATTTTCGCCATATTGGAAAATGTTAGCAGCAGTGAAATCAAGTACCAGTTATTGTGATAGCGTGATGAGAAAATGTTTTACCAAATAAACTGGATGTTTTGGTAGCATATATTAAAAATTCAAGTTTTATTAAATTTAAACATTTTACTGCACTCAAAAACATTTATAAAAAGAAATGTTGAACAAAAAAAAAAACATCTAAAAATATGCAAGTCATATAGTTATACTTTTTAGAGTCATTGTCTATGCATTTTTTATTGCATACTTTCAGGCACTCTTTTAAATTAGCTAAGTTGCAAAATCTTAATGTTTTTGTACTTTTTTCATAAATTAAAATAATTTTAAGGAACAATTGTCACAACTTACTTATCACCGTTAAGTTCACTTTAGAATTTCGCGTTGGACTCTTTTGAAAATCTACACGACATCGGTATTCGCCAGTATCATCTTGACGTGTCTTCTTAACCGCTAATGTGCCAGCGCGTCCTTCCACTGTAAACGACAAACGTTCACCATAACCTTCATCGGACCAATGTGTACCTTGTGAAAAGTTGGAGTCACGTGTGTCAACACTGAAAATAAATTTGAGTAAGATATAAAAAATTTTATTAGGGAAGAAATTTTAAAAATTTTGCGTATTTAGTTAAAATAAAAAACCTCACGGATTTTTAACTGAGTTTATTCAGTAAAGCCAGAATCACACGCTAATTGGGACATTAACACGAGATCAAATTACTTTCAAATCATTATAATACAAATGATATTTGTCACATGGAAGTTGATTAAGTTAATTCAAAAAAAAAAAAGAAGACGTTTTGTCATGGAATAAAAAAACCAACTTATGCATTAATATGTGTGTTCGTTTAGATATATGTAACTGAATAAATATTCAACTTCTTATCTAGCTACCAAGTTTGGCATTAAAAATGTTCATAGCAAAATATTTGCTCTACTCCTGTTTGATTTCGTGGAAAACCTTGACCATGTAATTAGCTTAATGCTTAAATGTATGCAACAAAAAAAGCAAAATTAAATGAACATCCGTGCGATGGTCAAAGGAAAATTAAGCAGCGTAAAAGAAAAAAAAAAACAAAAACAAAACTCAAATGAAATAAAACTTTAACATCACAGTCAAAATAGATAAAGTCGCACAGCAACATAGATTAACATTGGTGGCATCTTGCGTTAGACAAATGTCATCATGAAATTCTGTTGATTTGTCTTCAACTTTGAATGTTGGCGACGACAAAAACAATGTCGTGGTATACAGATGGTGGAAAAAAAAAATCAACATTTTTAATTAAAGTTTTCTGCGTAATATTTGCATTGAATTGCGTTAGGGAAATTCTTATAACAGATAGAAAAAATTGATACAAAAGCATAATATGCATAGAAAATATTTCTAAGAAAATTTTGTTGAAGAATTATTCTTCAGATTTCCTTTATGCTTCTAATGACATCGGAATCACCTTTGTCTTAATCAAGGTTATATTTTTTTCTCCTGAAATATCTTCATGTACCTCTCTAACAGAATATTAATGATTTCTTTATGTCGTGTAAAAAATTATTGATTTCTGTATTATTATTAAGTTCAACAATTTAAAGCGTTGTAGCAAAAATTTTGACATTTTTATTTTTCAATGAAAAGTCTTCATAATAAAATTCATATTACTCTACTTAAAATGCTGTATCGGTATGTTTAATATAAGAGATTTCTGTGCGCAGATTTCTGTAGGCAAGTAAATATAGCTTATTTTTAAGCATCGTTAAAGTACTCCACTATGACCAAATTTTAGCCTCTGTTCTATACCACACCGTATTATCATTGAAAGAATTATCGCGCAAAAAAAAATCCCAGATGTACGCAAGAATTTGAATAACATGCGGCATATTGAAAGTAGTATACGGTTATCCTCTCATAGCATACGCAAAAAACGATAGCATAAAGGTAATGGAAATATGGGGTAATGAATATATCTGAAACAAAAGAGTAGACAAATTGTAACTTCAGGCGCACAAATTCTTGGATATCCATTGAATGGAACAGCGCCACTTGAACCGTGATTCTTGTCATTGAGAATAAGAAAATTGAATTTCAACTTGTGATGAGACGACATATTATTATTCTACAATTTTATATTCTGAAATTTTTCCAAAAACACAAATAGAAAAATTATTCTGCTTCATTATTTATTATCAAAAAAAAAAAATGCCTGAGCAATCGATGTGAATAAAATTTGGAGACGACTTGCATGCGCATTGATATTGGAGATGGTTTTGTATTACATACCAGAGCACTGAATCGAATAAAGCCCCTCAAAGTCATTGGGAGGAAAAAAGCTAAGAATACTTCAACCAGTTCCAGCCGAATTTCGATATGTGTGGAATTTTATAATTGCAATAAAATAAAAGATGTTTTCAAGTTATCGATACATAGAACTAAGTGGGCTCAGCGCAAAAAAAAAAAATCAGTTGATAGACATGGGAACATAAATAAAAATAAATAATTAGCAAATCATTCCTAAAATCAGTATTATTTTGAGATAATTGCATATGAAATTATTTTAGATTTTGTTATTTTTATTTAAAATTAATAAAAAAAAAAATTTAATTTTGGATTTTTTTTTTATAAATCAAAGGCGATTTTTTTTTATAACCATAGATTTTAAAATAGATTTTGATTCATATTTTTTTTTATATAAAAATTAATTTAGTTTTTCATAAAAATGATTTTTTTTGAGAAAAATATCCCAATTTCGGGAATTTTTATTTTTTAATAAAAATTCATTGCGATTTCAGATTTTTTTTTTCTTTGGTTTGATCAAAAATAACCCTTATTTTGAGTTTTATATATTTTTGATCAAAATCGGTATTTAATTTATTTTTTTCTTAATTTTAAAAATTGTATATGGGGCATTCCATGTGAAATTTTCGATCGAAAAATAAAAATCGATTTTTACCCCTGGAATATGTTCTTCAATATCTTCCGATGACCCTCCTAAATTTTCACGACAATCGCTTGCGCCAAACCCGAGATATCCCTTGAACAGATTATTGCTTAGACAAATTTTCTTGTTTTTACATGATTTTCAGGAGTGAATAACTCGAAATAGGTGCATTTTCATGACATAATGATTCAGATAAAACTTGTTTGTTGTTTCTTGAAAAATATTTTCCTCGCGGTTAAAAAAATTTTTGCGCATGCGCGCATGATTTTTTGTTCAACTAGATTTGTTTTTTTAGTTTTCATATCGTGAGCCCCGAAATTTTTTCTCTCAATTGGTCCCAAAATGTTCGTCAAAGTGTCCTTTAGTAGTCACAAAATTTTCAGAGTGGAGACTTTTACATTGCTCTTATTTTTTTATAAATGAATATAAAGTGAGATAAAAAAAATAGAGGAAATCCATATTGAATATACATTTTTTTATTAAATCCGACGCTTAATGAAATTCAGATAGATACAGAAAGAGCAAGATTGTTATGTCGACATTTTCAATAGAACTAAATTATTTGAATACTGTCGTTACTAGACTCATTAGATGTTTTTTTTTTAAATACAATCGAACCGTTCTGATCCGCCAGGAGGCAGTGTTGGTGGGCAAAACCTGGAACTATTTTTTTAATGTCGAAACGCTTTTTTAGGTGCCTCTCGGCCTTTTTATAATCTTGCTTTGTTGCATAGACAGATTCAATGTTTTTAATTCGATCAGTGTCGTTTAACCACTCAAATAATTGAAACCCATATATATATGGGTCATTCCACCTCGTTTTACATTGAAAATTTGAATTTCCCAAAAACAATTTTTATCCGATACTTTGTCAAAAAATATTCAATACGTGTTTTTGGAAAAAGTTTTTCCGAGCTTATTTTCGAAAATACGAATTTTTGAAAATCACAAGTTTTAAAATACATGGATTTTCGGACGCTTGTATTTCAAAATGTACGCGTCATGTAGAAAAACCGTGAAGGCATAAAAGCTAGATTTTGACGTCTATTTTCATATTATCGTATATCGGAAAAAAATTTTTTTTTTCGAGAAATCTAAATTTTCAATGTAAAAACGAGGTAGAATGACCCCCATGTAACTTTTTTAACAATAAACGATAACCGTCGTTGATTTAAATTTTCTTTGACCATGATATATATATAAACATAATTTTTGATAATTTTTTAGAGAGTTAGAAGACTTTATACTTTTTTTAATAAAAATAAATAACTTTTGCTTTTCAACTTACCTGTAAATTGGTGTTTTGAGTCCAACTTTATACCATATCACCAACGCCACACGATCATCCAGTATTGGTGGTGTAACATTACAAGGTAAACGACCTAAAGTACCCTGAATTGATTCTGATAGTACGGGTGGACCTGCAATAGAAAAAAAAAGAAACCAGATGAGAACATGAAACAAATTAACAAGAAAATGAATTACATAGAAACTCATTAAGGCAGAGGAACAAAAGAGAAGAGAACAAAATAAAAAAACAAAAAATTAGAGAAAAAAAAAACATTAAAAAGAAAATAAAACGCAATAAAAAGGCGACAAATGGGCGTAATTAGCCTTCGAGCATCGTATAGTTGAAGGCATAGTCTTCGTTGTCGTCCTGGGTAACGAACGGCAAGTGGTCGAGGTCAAAAACGTGATTGGGAAAATTGACAAAAGTTTAATGTTTCTTTTTCTTGTTCTCTTTTAATTTTTTGCTGTTTTCTTTTTGATGCTTGTGCTAACAGCAACATGAAAACAAATACGAGTATGCGAGAGCAAACACACGCAACAAGAAGAAACACCTGAAGGATTTTCTTACGCTATAATTTATGCAGGATTCTTGTGCTTGCAAGGTTTTTTTTGAAGTAAAAGTGAATGAGAAACTTCGTGGAAAACTTAAGTTTGAGCCAATACAAAGTATTTTGATGCTTTGCTTTCTCATAAAAAAAATTAAAGCGTGCTTGTTTAGTATTAAACCATTTTGTATAGCAATAATGCATGATATCAGAAAATACAAGAGAGTCTATATTTTTATATACTGTAATTAAATTATTATTTGTGGCAAAAAGAAATAACAGATTAGGTCAACTTAAGGCAAACTGATTCGAGGCCTCTTTTGTATCAATTTTGGTGAAATTTGAGTTTTTTTTTTGGAAATTATTTAGACCCCTCCATAAGTGCCATCAAACTGTCCAAAATCAAAAGAAGAGTTTTAGTCAGAATTGGCTCAAAATGGGTTAAGTTAATATAAAAAACGCAGAAGAGTAGCAGCAAAAAACAAATTAAATGTAATTTGCGCTATTTTTTTGCACTTTGTGCTGCTTTTAATTGCTCTTGTTGTTTTTATTATTTTATTTTTGTATATTTTTTTTCGAGAATCTTATTTCTTGTGCTATGCATAAAAAAGAAAGTTTTACACCATTAATATGAAAAAAAACAAATATTAAGGGAATTATAAAAAAAAAATCAAATATTCTATCAATGGTTAAACTTAAAGCGATTTATGGCAGATTTTTTGCAAATTCAACATCAAACTCTTTCCATAAACTTATAACTACACAACTTCGGTTCTTGAAAAACAATCCATTTTTGATGGATTAAAATTATGCAATATAAAAAATTGTATAATAATGTAAGTAAAACACTTTTATTGTTTTTCTGGTAGCGCTATGTTTAGTTGTAAAGTTGATGCCAGGTGTAATATTAGCTCCAAAGTAGAGGCAATAAAAAAAGCAATTCGAACGTGACAAAAAACGGAAGTGTTTTTCATGGTCGTCTATAGAAAATCGGAAGTCAGCGAAACCTGGCAACATTTTTTAATGCGACTAATTTTAAAATATTATGGAATAATATAACTTTTTATTAGATTTCGTTTGATTGAAAAATCTTTTTAATTTTTTTCTTACAAGGCATAATATCATTCGATACGTGACATTGCGAACGTTACATATTTTTCCATTATGGTTCGCTTGGGCAAATTTTCATAAATATTTTAATATTTATATAAATAAGATTTATATATAGTAATTAAAAAACAAATTGAATGTTCATGTTTATCGAATTAAATAGTGAGATCAATTTTAACAAAGAAAATAGGAAACAGTATATATTTTCCTTTAAAGAATATGAAACTTCTCTTTTTGCTGTTAAAACGTTTTTTCCTACAAGGGACATGATTCCATCTCAGGAATCAGTATGTCCCTATACAAAATTGGATTAATATTGGTGTATCGACTCAGGCGTGGTTGAGTTTTTTCTCATAAGGGGTGGTGCCACGCCCACTCAAAAGACTTAGAGTCTCTTATAAACTTTTTTAACATACAATCTATTTTCTAACCAAATTTCATTAAACTCGGTTTATTATATTAGCCATGGATGGGTATTTTCCTCTTGTGGTCGTGGCACCGCCTACTATTTGAAAGAAAGTTTTATTGTGCACTGCGTCTTTTCTCAAATTGGCAAAAAAAAAAATTATGCGATTATGTAGTGTTATGGGAGTTAATAAGTGGCTTAACCGTTTTGCAACTGCGACTAATGTTTGCGAACGTGACCAACTTCAAACAGCTCCAAAAAGTTAAAATTTTTTTTTTTTTTTGCACTCGTTGCTGTTTTTTTTTTAATTATTTACATGAAACTGTGTTTGAATTAAAATGTTGACACACTTGCTGCTGTTATCAATCACGAAATGAGAACAAAAGATGTTTTTCTATGTCGAATGTGACATTAGAACATGAATTGAAGCAAATTAAAAATTTAGAACAATAGAGATTGGTTTGATGTTTTCCCATTTTATTTTTTTTTAGCTAATTGATGTTGGAAGAGAGATTTTGCGAAATGACTATCATCATGTATCACCGCTCTTATAGACTTTACTATTTAATGCAAACTACTATTCAAAATTACAAAAAAAGAGAAACTGCATTTATGCAAGTTTGCTGGTGGTTTGACGGTCTTCCGGCAAACGAGCGATATGTTTATTTCAAAAAAAATATGTATATGCAGTCACCTTGTGCTTTCATCGTAAGCATCGCTTCTGTTAAAAATCTAACATTTACCAAAATGATCAATGGAATAAGAAAAGGTAAGTAGACTTTAGGGAAAAGAGTAAAAATTCACAATATAAATATCAGCTTTTTTGAAAATTAAGCATTTACTTAAATGATATTGGCATATTTCCTGTGAAAAACCTATTTTGTCATAGAAATTCCACAATACCTCAATACGAGCCATGACCTTAAAATTGTGCGCGTGCTTCTTTGACAAAAATGAACCACTTAAAAAATTTCCCTGAAGCATAAATTTTCGCAATCAACACTCAACAAGCTTTAAGTTGGAAATAAGTTCAACAAATTCTTTGCGTTGTCTACTACCTCAAAATTATTCGTGAATAAAAACAGAGCAGTAAATTTAGGCGAAAAGCCTTTAAAGCGCAACTGGCAGTTGTCATAGCACGCACACATTTGAAAAATTGAATATAAAATATACTCAGACTCCAACAAATGCCAAAGTAATATGTCGAGGATGGAGCACAACAACATATTCGAGCAATTTAAATTCACATTTATTACCAAAGAAATAAGTTTTAGGCTAACAAATGTACACACAATTACACGCAAGACCATACATATATGCACATACACACACACACACGCGTATTTAAATTTGTAACAATACAATGAATAGAATATACACGAACTCAAACGCAAAATTTCTTTGAGACTTTAGCACCAACGTATGCATGCTACATATAAAGCATTGAGGTAAAAGGATCAACTGTTACATATACACACATGCATACATGTGCTTAATTTTTCAAGAAAATGAACACACACACAAACAAAATTAACAAGCGAAAGCAACAATTTAAATTGTTGAGACTTAACTTTAAATTGGTTCGGTGAAAAATAATACTGGGTAACAAAAAAAAATATAAGTATGTGAAAAGAAAATATCTGTCTGTTTGTTATTTTTAACTAAAAAGTCCTTGAACCGATATTGCTACCGTTTTACTGATACGTCGGAGTGCCATTAAGGAACATTTTATTAACTTATAACAGAGTTTGACTGATTAAAAACAAATGAGTAAATCATATCATATGGGCATTGTTGCTCCAGAGGCTGACGCAACAATTTTAAAGAAGGAAATGTGATTTCACTTGCTGAGGATTGATCAGGCTACAAACCAAGTCTGAAAAATAACACAGTCGCAAACGAAACATACGAGGTATCTGGCAACTTCCTTTATAAACTTGCTTTTTATAAGAAAATGCAGCTCTGTGACGTGGATATATTATTAATCCTGTAGTTATGCGACCAAAACATGAGTAAATCAAAGAAGCAAAAAAAAAATCCCAGTAAAATCTAAGAAAAAATTAATGGCAGACGAGCTTCTATCAGTAGCATGAGTTACTTTGGCTCAACTTATTCCGACTGAGTATAAGTATATTGTAAGATGAAAAGACTCATTTAAGGGAATATTACCGGTGACAAATAGAAGTTGGTAGATGTTCTTCTGGCAGACATCCCTCTTTAGATTATTGAAGAAAATCCAAGTCAAATACCTAGACGTTAAGTTAATTGCCTACTACGATGAGCCGTCTGCCATTTTGTACTAGGTAAGTGTTAGTAAACTAAGAAAAATCTACTCTAACATAAAACTAGAGTCCATGAAATAGACGAATATTTTTTTAATTCCAAGGATTCTACAGACATGGATTCTACACATGCAGAGCACTCCATCAGAAGAAGATGCAGTGTTGCAAATGCTTCAACTGTGAAACCTTAATTTTTAAATCCACAATTAGAAGAATTGTCGACTTGTACTGCCAGTTGGGCCAACTCTGAAAGTAATGATCCTCGTAAATATAAAATTTGATAAATTCAATTACCCTAAAGGGGTAATTCTTCGGCTATTCACGTAGATCCTGCAATGAGGATACTGCTCTTTCTTCGAAGCTATTGCCAGTACGTTAGTAGAAGTGTCAGTGAAATTGGGAACGGAAGAAGTGGCTATGAATCCGAACTGTTTAACACATAGTTCCAAAGGCGAACCAGAATCGTTTTGTGACGAATACTACTCTGTGACCTTTTACAAAATTATGGAAGCAGGCGAGGTCTTCGATGAAAACATGCTACTCAAGGAAGTTAACGACAAAGCTGATAACGTAAATAAAATGATAGTGGAGAAAGGGGACAAAGTATTCTATAAGGGTCTTTCAATAAATCTCCAGAACATATAAGCTCTGGGCTCATGTCGTTAGGGTAGGCGGCATAAGGGCGCCGAGTTCTAAGATACTGGTAACCAATTGTAAGCTCGCCACATAGCGATGTAAGCATTTGAAGGAATATCAAAAGGAAGAAAAGGGATATTCAACTATAACCAAAACAAGCGATTCTGCATCTCCCTAAAGACCTGCTGGATCGCGGACTATTTTTATGAAAGACACAAGAGAAAATCAATAAGGCTAAGTTATATGGAACATAATTTCATTAAAGTGAAGTTTTAAAGTATACGATACTCTTGGTATTGCTTTAAACGATTTATCACTAACAGATTCCAGTAAAAGCTCTAGTCGGTGACGGTTCTCGTAGGCGACAGCTTCCATAAACTGACAGTATTTCCATAGGTAGACATCTCCCTTGGCCGGACGAATTTCTTAGTCAAAAGTTTCTAGGATAAAATATTTTCGAGTGGCCGAGTACCATATTTATATACATTTTATAGAACTCCCTAAAGAGCACAAAAAGCACTTTCTAACCATGTAACTGACGACTATATGGGACATTAGACGACAAGCAAAAAAGTAATTGATATGAATAAGACTTTGTAAATAAGTAACTCATACTGAGATAATTTGATACCTAAAATTTAAGAGCCCTATCCCCCTTACACTGGTATCACGGATGGTCAAAAAATTGAAAATTTCGATATGACCCCAATTTTGTAAATTTTGTAGGTAAACGGATGGCTATGATAAAAATTCAGAAAAATAGTAAATTTGTAGCCTTATTACCGTAAAATACAATAAAAATATTTTAAAATTTTCGAAGTTAAATTTTTATTCTTTTTTAGAGATTTTAAATATAAAATCCAAGTTTTGGAATGTATGACTTTTTTTGAATTTTTTTTCCATTTTTTACAAGCTTGAAACTTCTATTTGTAAATGCTTTTGTTCCAATTATCTTACGAAATTCAGTGAAGTTCCTTGAGGACTCTGAAGGTGAAAATCCTGCATTTTTTGATAAAAGTTTTTCTAACTATCATTCCTATGCAAAATTAACTTTCAATTTCAAACCGACAACAAAACAAAAACTATTTTCTGTTTTTATGTTAACTGCTGTTACACAAAAATTTAAAAAGAAAAAATGAAGTTAAAGAAAAAAATTCAAAGTACAAAGCAACAAAAGCCATCAAAATATAAGAAACAGGATATGTATTTTGAAAATTTCTTTGTAAGGATAACAACATATGGAAAAACAAGAAACTCCAAACGTGCGCCTAACTTCACAACACTGAACAATGCAAAAGTTAAAGAAGTTTGATTGGAATACACAAGGATATAACAACAGCAACAGCAACAACAAAAATGGCATAACATTCAACAGCCTTTAAGCATCACAGAAGGCGAGAGAGATAGATACTCATACAATCTCAACGATTTCAAATCTAATTTGGTTTCTCGATGCCAACTTATGCCGCAACCAATAGTATGGAGTATTGTTGCTACAATTGGTGTTGTTCTATTGCTGTTGTTTTGCTTGTTAGGATTTTCCATAAAATTTCTTGCACGAAGTTATTTCTTTTTCACTTATTACTTTTTGAGGTTAGAGACGAAAGGAAGAGAATGGGATCGGAGGCTGCAATGTGTGGTGCAATAAACGCAACTACTTGTTGTTTTTACTTGGTAGAAAGTAACTAGAAAAATAATTTTTATAGGCAAGGACTTGCATGGTGATATTTTTTTCACAATACTTAGTTTGGCATTTTGAGTTTTTTTTTTTAGAAAACAATAAACTTTTAAGGATATTATATTATTTTATTAATACTCTGAAAATATGCAATGAAAAAACTAAAATAAGCTGACAGTTCAGAAATCTTAGTTGTCATTATTATTAACATATTTTCGTTGGAAAATAAGCTACATAAAAACAACAGCTTCTTAAAAAAAAGTAAGCTAATAACATATTTATCCTTAGATCAAAAGTATGCTACCATATTGTGCGCATAATATGAAAAAACAACACAAACTAAGCTGCTTAACAAGCCAAAAGGTAAATACTTAACTGAAAAGTTTTATGTTGACTTACATGAAAACACAGTAGTTGTAATAAAAGGCTTAGTAAAGAAATAAAATAATAAAGTACACAGTAAATACATTTAATAGCTGAATATTATGCAAAAAAAAAAAACAAGCAGTAGTAGTTGAGGAATCTCTTTATTTTGTACCACTACCCCACGGTTACTTATAATTTTTATTAACCTAATAAAGGGAAACAAGCCAAACATAAACCAACATCACTGAAAATGAAACGAGTGAAAAAAAAAATTACTTAAATAGCAAGAACCCATTCACCACTTAAATGTAGGCAACAAAAATGCCACATAGTACTAAAGAAGAATGGCTAGGTTGACAGTATTACCATCAAGAAGATTATAAGATTTAAGTCAAAATTTCAAAAAAAAAAAAAATATCATTATTTTATATTTTTTTAATTATTCGACATTTCGGAATTGATTATTGGGTAAAAAAAATAGGCAAAGCTATATAGTTCACATTCGGTTTTTCTCAAAGGCGTCACTTATTCTTAATGCTAGAAGACAATATATGAAATTTTTAAAAAATTTATACGTTTCTCTATAAAAGTTCTTGGAGTAAATGTGCAATATTTCAAGAAATATGGGAATTCACTATTTACTATTTGAATTCATGTCGTTTAATTTTCGTTTATAATATTAATTCATTATATTTTATATACATAATTCATAATTCAATACAATAACTATTTAAAATGATCGTAAAACTTCACAACAGCTGATACCCAGAACTTAATAAATGCACTAATTTAATCATATAGATAACTTATCCGGTTGTAAAAAATCTGAATTTAAAGCCCTCATTGACCCTTAAATGTATTCCTACTGAAAACATTACAAAGGTTGAAGGTTTTTGAAGCTAGCGGGCAATGAATTAAGAAGAAAGTTGAATCGGGTGAAGAATTGGGCCTGAAAAAGTGCGGAAGATTGCTAATTATCATCACTATATCAGAAAGACACCTAAGGACAATTTGCATAGAAAACAGATTTGCTATCATAAAATTGAGAACACCTGAATTGAAAGATCCCAATGTGACTAATTCTCAGCTCACTGTACGCAAAAATTCGACGCCTTTAGATTTGAAAGCTTGCCGACCCGCCAGAAAGGTCAAGTTAACAGTTGCAATGAAAGTGGCTAAACAGTGGTGTCTTAGAGATTCGGACTTCTGGAGATCGAAAATATAATATAAAATTTATAACTTACGATGTAATAATGAAAATTCATAGATTGCATGCCGTCTGCGATAAGGATCTCATTTTCCGAATTTTTTTTTTAATTTTGGAGCATGCCATTTGGCTGGACTGTAATTTTCCGTCAAAAGCTTTTCTCTTTTTCGGCTCTGAAATATTTCTAAAAAAGATTTTTTGAACAGTACAGTATTGTTTTTTTCGTAAGGACCATGAAAAAATTAATTGGAATCCTAATTTACAAATAAACTTTACACCTCTTTATTTTGGAAACTAATAACGTTCGAGCAAAATCCACCCGGAATTTAATCGATCTCTACTAAAACTACAAAACATCAAAATTTAAACAAATCGGAGCATAAAAAGTTTTAACCTGGTACGTTTGGAAAATTTTACCCCAACAGTAAGTAAAAGAGTTTCGTGAAACCGCAATTTCATTACTTATATTGTCAATACTATAACTATTATTACTGTGAATCTTAGTATTATTAAGTTAGCTACCAAAGCAGAGAATATAAAGTATCTTGACTTTAGTACCGTGGCTATCAAAAACATGGCCGTGAATTTTTTTTTACTAAAAATTGTCAAAATCAATTCAATACCTTGCTGGCAACACTGTCATCACGAAACCATCAAAAACAAAAATAAAAAATCTAATTTATTGTTGCCTACCTTTAAGTGTGCAACAAATAAAATCAACAGTACCCAGTGAACATTTGGAAGATGGTTGAATCTTCTAACTTCCAGGAGATACAAATGAATTTTCAATTGTAATTTTTTAGGCACTTCTGTAGCTTACGTGTTTTTTAATGCATTATGATTTGACAGTAGTTTTTTCATTTGCCTTCTACAAATTTGGAATAAAATACAAAATTGCTTATATGGAAATGATTTGTAACGCTTTGGCGCAGCATATACTGATCCGATTTTAATAATTTATTTTTTAGAGCAACAAATTTGTGCTAAAGAAGGTTATTGCACACTTATTTTTTTTATTCGTTTGATATTTTTAATCATTATAATAACACGTTATATGCGAAATGCTTACTGGGACGTCTGACAGTAGCAAAAACATTATTGCTTAATGCTAAGCGAGTTGAGTAACGTATACAGTTCAGTTAAGTTTTTATTACAAATGCTTTTGTTATATAAAAGCGTCAGCGAAACTTAAAGTTCAATTCATTTTATTGCTAACGTTTTGTTTCTACTGTTACTCCAACTGTTATTGTGTTGAACTTTCACTCACACATAAATACCGGGTTAAACATTACATTTGATGATGCGATGTGATGCGCACACAAAACGAAAGACGACAAGAATGATGAGTGCAGAAAAGAAGAAGAAGAAAAAAAAACCTAAGAAACCTAACGATAACGAGACACAGATAAGCGCGCAAAATTATAAGCAAAAGAATAAGAAAGCCAAAGTGTAATACAATAAAAAGCGCTGACTCACATGCTATTTAATCAACCACCACCTATACTTATGCATCTACTCGTCGCTTATCACATACATGGGTGTGTGTGTGTGTGTGTGTGTTTTTGTTATTGTCAATATAATACGATGAATGTTTGTATGTATCGGTTACATTATTATCCGCTTTCATCTTGTGCTTGTGTACAGGATAATGATCTTTTGTGAACTTCATTGTTGCATACTTAAAGGGGTTGCAGAGTCATTGTTATGTTGTTTGTGCCGCGTAATATGTTGCCTTGGTTGTTGGCTGCATGCTGTCTTGTTAGGTTGTGTGCTTGCCTGTTGTTATGCCTTAACTTGAGTCTACTTTAAATTAAATTGAGCAAAGTTGTTGAAAAAGGATGCTTTTCTGATAATATTTTTGTGCAATTTACTTAATGCGTGGTAAAAAAAAAAAACTTTTTACAAATAAGAAACT
This sequence comes from Tricholauxania praeusta, assembly GCA_949775025.1. Lineage (NCBI taxonomy): Eukaryota > Metazoa > Arthropoda > Insecta > Diptera > Lauxaniidae > Tricholauxania > Tricholauxania praeusta. Next base: position 116,157,119 of record OX459031.1, on the reverse strand, counting down.
GAATTTTTTTTAAGTAAAATTTCAAAAAAGAAAAACTGGTCTGACTATGAGCATATTTTTCATTGTTTTTTAATATTAATTTGAATAAAATAAAGAAACTTTGGCAGAAGTAAATCGGATCGTGCTGATTTACACAACGATTTTACTATCGATTGCAAAAATTGTGTTGTGTGTACAGAAAGTAATGATAAATTTCGAAAAATAAATTATTAAAATTGTTAATTGCTGGTGATATAGTTTGTTCAATAAAAAAAAAGTTTCCAAATTAGCACTGAATTAATTGTTGCGTATACGTCATGTTAAACTTAATGTAGGCAAAGTCTGTATGTTTAACGTTTGTTAGCAGGTGAAGAACTGACTTGATCTTTATTGAAATCCAACAGTTTTGTTGCAGTACACTACCAAGGTTATTCAAGTCGTAATATTTAAGTTTTGACAAGTTGAAATCGCGAAATAATTGTTTTATAAACATTTTATATTCAAGAAAACTTCATAATAACAATACATAGTAAAAAAAAAATTATTATTTAAAGGGTTGGTGGTAGCTTAAAGTTTTTAGTTGAAAACAAGTGAAAATTATATAAAGTTTCTTAAGCAAAATGGTAGGCCTTACATTTCATAATTAGAAGGTGTATGCGTCATGTATGAGTGATAAGTGGGGTGTCTATCTGCTTCAAATTTACTATATTTTACTCTAGGGAAACGAATTTAATATTATGTTCATGGTATATAAATAATATTTCTTAAATGGATACTGTATTGAAATGATTCACTTATGGCAAATATGTAGGCGACTGGTTGTGAATATAGCAACAAAAATATTTGACATTCTTTCAGTCTGTATGGAGAAAGTTTGAAGATTAACTTTAAAAATATTTTTTGCTTTAAATAACTTTGAACATGGGTGATAGTTTTTGGTGAATTCTTTATTTAAAACCAAGACATAGTTTATGACAAAAGTGTATAAAGCTAAAGTTTTCAAGCATTTGATGTGGAGCTTAACAACTTTGTTCGTTTGTTTCTTGAATTTCTAAAATAAAATTGTGCGGTTGAAACTTTTCATGATATGCACGTAGACTTTGTACCTACATACGTGGTATAAAATGCAAATTGTAAGACATATTGTATGTCACGTACCTTCACTCATGTTTTAAATTATTCAGAATTCTACAACAAAATCAGCTGATTTTTTGACATAAATTAAAGGTAAATCATGTGTCATGTGTGACCTAAAAAAATGTCTAACTTTTTGTTATTTTTGTACAAAAACTTTAAAGCAATGGCCACAAGATATTCGCACAAAGTTTCGAGCTTTAAATCAAATAGTTTTAAACATCGGTGGTAGTGCCTTGATTATATATTTGATAATTTAAAAAAAAAAAAATAGCACAAGTAGCATAATGGAATTCCGCTGCTGGTAGAAAGTATACTGCTTTTAAGCACTAAGGTAATGCATTAGTAACAACCACATTCAATTTCTTTGCCATTTATCTCCTTAACATACTTTATTCCTTTTACACCATGTCCGTATTTTATTTAATATACGATTTTAGCCAACAGCACTAATTATGCCATGTTAATACCAAAACACTCACTGTTAAGCCTCTTTATATATGTAGGTATGTATGTATAAGTTAAGCCAATGTGTGGGTTAATCTCTGTTTTGTGTATGCGTCTAAGTATGGTCCAATGTCATTGTTATTCCTGGATTTTGTATGTGTAATTTTGTGCTCAGTAATTAACATATGCCGCCGCAATAATCCATAATAATAATGAGACAAAATCAACATCGTCATCATCATCGTCATCAGCATTATTTTTGTTTAACTTGCAGAGTTCTGACCATCGCATATGATAGCATTTTGCAAACTGATTATCACTAACTGCCAACGTTAACATGCTCATCATTTAATGCAGCTGTCTAAGTGGTGTATGTTGTGTTTGCTGCTTTACTGTTTGAGTTCGTCACATACGCAAACGAGACAAGCGTCCCAAAAAGAAAACATGACTGAAAGTTGTCAATGGTGGTTTGCTGCTTTGCTCATGTGCACATATAGGGTAAAGTGGGCAAAGGGTATGCCTTTAAATAAAATTTTTTTACACAATTTAAAATTTAAAGTATCAATTTAAAAGAAAAAACTTTTATTGTTTTAAATAAAGTAATAATTGTTATTGGCGAAGCGTTTTATTCAAAAAATATTTGCATAAATAAATATTAAAGACATTGCACCGCAGAATATGCTGAAAAAGAAAAAAGCGTGTTAAGAAATACCCTAAGTCAAGACGATGCTGCTTGTGAGAGTCTGATTTAAGAACCAACTGTATCGATTCCACAACGCGCTGCACAATTGACATTTCCTTCGGCACATTTTTTTGAAATCAAAGTTTTAGTTTCATCCAATAAAGTACAAGTCACGCAAAAACTGAAGTTTTTTGACCACAAAAAAAAGGTCGATTGGATATTGCAACAAAAGTCAATGAATGATATTTTTTCTTCTGCCATGAAACCCATTTCTTACTTGGTGCATACGTAAATCACCAAAATTATCATTTATGGAGCACTGGAAACCCAGGAGTTATCCTACAGTTGCCATTGTATCCACAAAAAGTAGCTACCTGGTAAGCTCAATGATTTGATGGTATTACTGATACAAATTTCTTTGAGAATAATGAAACATCGATTGTTGCCGTCAATGCTGGCCGTTTTATAAGGAACCTACTTTGAGCTGCAACTAAAAAATTCAAACTGAAAATTAATTGGCTTCCACAAGACGCACCAGAAGAGAGAACCAATTTTGGCTTTATCCAGGTAACTTTATTTAACGTAATTTTGAGACTCGGTGTAAAAAGCCTTGCTATGCAGTAAGTTTTGATTTTTTTTTTTTTAAATTTTGAACTATAGAGGTTTTTTCAATTTTCTCGAGTTTTTCTAATTTTGTCGACTTTTGAAAATGTTTGCAAATTGGAATTTTTTAATTATTTTGAAATTTGAAATTCTAGAGCTTTTTCAATTTTTTAAAATTTTTCGATTTTTTCAAATTTTCTGATTTGTTAAAAAACTTAAAAATTTTTTGGAATTTTTTGTAATGTTTATACTTATTTTTTAATTTTTGCATTCTTCAGCTTTTTTCAATATTTAGAGATTTTTTTAAATTTTCTAATTTTTTGAAAATTTTAAAAATTTTTGAAATTTTTTTTTTTTTGAAATTTTGAATTCCATACCTTTTTTTTAAGTTTTTCAACTTTTTAAAAAACACTGGAAATTTTAGATATTATCATATATTTTTGAAACTTAGCTTTTTTAAATTTTTCGATTTTTTTTTAATTTGTTGAAAAACAAAAAAAAAATTTCGAAATTAGTGCAAATTTTGAAATTTTTATACTTTTTTTGTATTTTGGATTCTTCAGCTTTTTTCAGTTTTGAAAGATTTTCGATTTTTTTAAATTTTCTTATTTTCTGCAAATTTTAAAAATTTTTGGAATACTTTATATATTTTTGAAATTTGGAACTCTAGAGCTCTTTTCAATTTTAAAAATTTTTTTGATTTATTCAACTTTTGGAAATATTTCATATTCGTGTGCACTGTTTGACTATATTACCCTTAATAAATTTCTAAAATTCTTTTTGTGTCATCTAGTAAAACGTTGACATTGCTGATTATTAACAGGCAAAATCAAAGGAACTTAAATGCCAACAAAAGTACACACACACACACATGTAGTCATAGACACACTAATACACTGAAATGTGTATTAAAGCTTTACTGCCAAATCTGCTGAAATTACAAATTTATTAACATATTTTCAACATTAGAAGTTATGTCGCTTTATATAATTCTATAAATAGTTTGTGTGAGTATGTGTGTGTAGTAGTGCAGATACACATACATGCGTACACACATATAGCTGCAGGCTTGTAACTGTATGTCTGTATTTGATGCTTGCGCGTGTATTGTAATTATCGTGATTACAAGTCCAACGTCAAGCTGATTTGAGTGATTTTGATGATTTTGAAAATTAACATTGCTTGTGCGCCTGCACACACACACACACAAATTCAAATTATGATTATTGCTGAATACACAATAAGAAAAAAACACAATTTTATTTAAAATATGTAAGAAAACATTATTCATTCATCTGAGGTTCAGAGTAATCAATTTCAATCAATTTTACCCATTTTTCAGTAGATGATAATCTGAATTCACTTTCTTGTTAATGAAAAAAAAAGGTATTCAGTGTAGGTGCTCTCTTTGTGATATAAAATCTTAAAAAGCTTCATAAGCAAAAAATATACTGAAAAAAATTTGTAAGTGAAAAAATCGTAAATGGAATTTTTTCAAGTGCACTACATAAATTTTCTAAAAAAACTTATAAAAAAGTGAATTAAAATGAATAATAGGCCAATCTGAAATTTTTCGACATGCACTAAATAAACTTTACTTTTCTTAGTATATAAATTAGGATATATAGGTAGTATAACTTAGTTTCGATGCATGTAATGTCTTAAATTTCACTTCCACATTTATTAACTACTAAGCAGCTAAAATTATATAAAATTTGGTTTGTGGCCGCTTGATAGTGGTCAAACTGTGAACAAAGCAACTACACGAAAATCATATGAATTAGAGAAATTTTCCATTTAACATAATTTTAAAGTTAACTGTAACCGCTAGTTTTAAGCTTAAGCTTCATTAATACACTTAAATAGCGGCGACCAGGCATATGCGCGCGAGCGCCTGACATTCACTTTCCGCTTAGTCCTTTGAAACTTCAAGTTAAACCGCAATTTCAATGCATGATTTGTATGCTTAATTTGTGCTTTGGTGAATATGTAAATGTATTGGTGACATTATATATACAAACATACGCAAAGACAAATAGATACACTTAAACGCAGGCATGTGTACTTACTACATGCATAAATAGATCAACATAAAATACGTTAACAATGTCAGCATTAGCTTAAATGTATAATTATGGCAATTAGCTAATTAGTCGCAGCCCTAAAATTTGTGTCAGATTTAATATTCTTCTTTGACTATGTCTCTCTTTTTTGTTGTTGCTTTTGCGCTACTGTTGTTGATAATATTTTTGGTAAGAAGTTAATATTGCTTGAATAAGGAAAACAAAAATAAATTTGATTTAATTTGTGAGCTGACTCAGCAAGCAGAAAGAAAATATTAATATTATTACAAGCGAGTAATTCAAGTTTATGTTAATACTAAATTCATAAATTTGTCTTGAAGTAACAACATTTTGAGCGAAACTCGACAGTTTATTATTCAAAATTTAGTCAAATATAGAAGCCAATTTTATTACAAATAAATTTAGTTTAACATGTCGTATGCGTAATTTGTTTTAGTAAAATTTTCTATACATAACTTACAATTAATAAGGCTTGTAATATTCAGTGAATCGATTTTAAGGAATCTTTTACTTGAAAGTTATTCCATTTAATGAGCCACTTTTAAGTTTTTTAGTATTTAGTAAAGGATAATTTTTAAATAAATTTATTCATTACTAGTCGGAACACTACAGTAACATGTCCTGATTTTCTGCTGACAGCATTTTTCTCACTCACTTATGTTCTGCTTTGAGCCGAAAAAATCTACCTCGCAACCGTTGCTAAAATCCTGACGAAATTTCTGACTCTTTAATGAATGTCAAAACTTTTTCCAAATTTAAATTAAAGTAATTCCCTCAAAAGTGATTGCAATTAAATACATTTTATTTCAATTTTAATGTTCATATCGTTACTTTTTAATGACAATGTTTAGTTCACGCTTTATATTCCTTAACAATTTTGACATGATAGAAACTATGCAGTGCTTTTTTGCACGCTTTGACAAGCGGCAGTTCATAAGAAAACTACATTAAAAGTCTCTATGTCAGTCTCCATGTAATTAAAACACAAGCTCTTACGATATTTCCTTTGAAACTTATGGCACTCCTCATTTTTCGCTATAAAGTTGTTGCTACGTTAACTACGTTAAGGTTTATTTTTCATAATTAAAGTTTTGAGTTAATAATATAATTAAAAAAATATCTACACTATTCAAATTAACACACTTAATGTTGTTTTCTTACAAAATAGTTGTTGCGACACGTGTCGTATGAGCAACTTTTAATTTTTAATTGAAAGTCAAAAATTCTATAAAATTTAAAGGATTTCATTCTATATGAAGTTTATTTATATAAATCATTTTAAAATCAAGCGAAATAAATTTAATTGATAACGAAAAACTAGTGAAGAAAAAAATTCAATTGTTAAAATATATGTGTTAATTGTTGCTGAAAAAATTGATTTTTTTTTTATCTTTCATTTATGATTTTTATTGTACAAAAGTAAAATTGATGTTGATAGAAAAATGTAAAAATAAATTTTTTTATTTGAGTAGGTATTAAGTTGGCTCTTAATATCAATTTATATACGTTTGATTTAACTTTTATATTTATAATTAAGAGCTTTAAGAGCTTTGTTTACAGTTAGTACTATTTGTGCAAAAATTAAATTAAATGATAGTCTTATAGATGTAACAAATAAACATTTATAATCTCAAAGTATAAATAAAAAATAATGAAAGATTTGTCATAAAGCTGCATGCAAGGTTTAGTCAGGGTTTGCTTGATATAATAAAATTTATTTATTTTTTTTTCTACATACCAAATTGTTCGTCATTATATAAGCCCCGATGCAACAAATAAAATTTTTCTATAACCATTACAATTCTACCATTTGCAACGCAAAAAAATATCAAACTTGAGTGTTGGCCGTTAAACCGACAAAGTTGTACGATTTCCGTAACATTAATAGATTTTGTGATTTTTAATTTTTTGAACTAATGGAAACAGATTAAAAAGTATGAACAAAACAAGGAAATAAAACTTAATTTTTAAACATTTTTTTTTTACATTCATTTGCTGGCTACTTGAGAAAAGCAAACGCAGCTAATAAGAGATAAACTAAAATATTAAAATACTTGATTTTTCAACAAACTTTTGCTACAAAATTTCAACTTTTTTTTCAACAAAATGTAACACATTGTACTAGAGTCATACATTTAAATGCTTTATGCATTTTTATTACATTCAAAATGAATAACAGCAGCTACATTAACCTAATTTCATATAAGTCATAAACGGCGAAATGCTCCCATAAATGGTGTAAAAATTATTTTTAGTATTTTGCACTTTAGTGTAATAAAAGTAAGTAGTATTCATGCTACATACCTTCACTTATTATTTGTATCTTTTACCCTCATAAGTAAAGTAACACATTTACACAGATTCTTATGCCACATTATAGTTGGACAAAAATGCAATTGTTTTTATTTTTCTTGTTTGTAATTTTGTGCGTATGCATGTGTGTGTATATGTATAAGAGAGGTCCTTATCGGAAATTTCAGAGTATGTTCTTTGATTAGGTACGAAAAAAAAGCCATTTACTCTTGTTGGTATTAAAATTTCAAGTTAAAATTGTGTTTTTGATAAAAGTATAAAATATAAAAGATATATAAAGAAAAAAATGTTTAGAAAAAAATAAATTTCTTGAAATATATAAAAACGATGTAATTCAAAGTTAGTAGAAATAAGAAATCGATGTTACATCTCCTCTAAGGCTTAACAATCAATATATTGTTCGTTCTAAGGCATGCTTTCTTAATAATGTGCCAAAAACGAACTGCTTCAACGGCCACTAGATAAAGAATATACCACATCGGATTTAACTCACTGGTACTAAATTTAATTGAGTTTTATTGGGCATTTAAGTATTTCTAAATTTCGATTAAAAGTATTATAGGTCAGTAATTAGTAAAGCTGTACAGCAAGCTGAACTCGTTCCAACAAACTCGAAAATCACGAGCTTCTCACACAATTTCAGCACCGAATCAGGTTCGTTTAATTCGATTCAAGTCAGTTCGTTTGGTTCGCTCATAGCTCGCTATTTTGCTTCTTTTTATGCGTACAAGTACTTAGTAGAAAAGACACTAAGGATGCGCAGCATAGTGGGGAAAGCGTCAAAACGCGAACAAACGAGTAGCTCGAAACTCATGAGTTGCAATCGTGTCATACGAAACAAAAACGAACTGAACATAAATTTAGTCAATCGAATCGAGTTCTTCGAGTTCGACTCGTTGCGTATGGCAAAGGTTCGAACACATTCGATCCTATATCACTGTGTTATGGTGAAACGAGCCGAACTCGTTCGAACAAACTCGAAACTCTCGAGCTTTTCACACAATTTCAGCACCGAATAAAGTTCGTTTAACTCGAGTCAAGTCAGTTCGTTTGGTTTGCTCACAGCTCGTTATTTTGTTTCTATTTGAGTCGTTTGAAGAACAAAAAATTGCAGTGCATCGCACAGTGGGAAAAAAGTTAAGACTCAAACAAACGAGTAGTTCGAATGTCACGAGTTGTTATCGTATGCTACGAACAACGAACGAACTCAACATGAACTCAGTCGATCAAATCGACCTGTTCGAGTTTGAATCGTTTTTCGTATAGCAAAAGTTCGAACATATTCGATCAGCTCGTTCCACAGCTTTAGTATTAAGTTCTATTCGAAGAGCTTTTCATAGCGCTTTAAAGGCAGCAATGGAATAGCGCTTGTTTGCAATGACATGCAAATATTAAAAGAAGCGCTATCCAAAGCAAGAGTGAAGCACTAAATTGATTTTTTTATTAAGCGCTTTAAAAGCAGTTATGGCTTTAAGAATAACAAAAAACAACGAAAAAAAAAATAAATTAATTCAATTTAAAGCAAATATCTTCAAAAAATTTAAATTTCATTACAAAGTGCCTCCCTACTATCTTCACCTTGTTTTATGTGTACGCATACTAAATGCGTTTGCTGTTAAATGTCAATTTATTTCTATGTCCATGTCGGCGTTTTTCTCTTTTGTTGTTTTGTTATTCTTGTGTGCATAAAAGTCACAGTTAGTTATTACGCATATAAAAGTGTGCCGTTACCATCGTATAGTACTGCTACTTTAGCCTTTTTCTTTTGTCCTTGTACTCGTATGTCTTGGCCATGTGTGCAGCATAACATGGTGTTAATGGCGTCATAAAAATTATAATTGTTAATTTATTTGCTGCCTTTTGTTACAACTGACTGCTAGCACGGTGGTAGTGGTTGTATTTTATTAAAGTGTTAATTGTGTGTTCTGCATAAGAATTGCTTGTTTGTGCATATTTGTATGTATTTGTTGCTGTTGTTGCAAATTTAGCACCATCAAATTGAAATAATGTACGCATGTACGTAATATAATTTGTTGCGGTGTTAGCACAATTTGTAAGAATTATTTCAGCAAGTGGTATATGCATTAAAATAAAATTAAATGTATAAATGTTACACTTAAAAAATTCTTGAAGAGCATTTATGTTACTTAATTTTTTATTAATTCCAAATAAATATTTTATTATATTAATACTTTGTAATTAGAAATGCTTTTTTTCTGAGATGTTTTTTTTTGTATTATGTATTAAGTATTACATACTTAGATTAAGAATATTGATAAATATATATTTATTTTTTCCAAAAAAGTCATGCAAAAATCGTTAAAAATGAACACTAAATCAATTTGAGTCAAAACATTAAAAAAATTAATTACGAAAAACTGAATTTTAAAGTTTGCAAACATTTAAAAGGTACCTTTAACCTTAACCTATGTGAATATTAACTGTGTTTTTTTAATTCATAAAATATAAAAATAAAGTAATATTTAATATTCATAAATTTTTTTTGTCAATCCCTCAACAAAATACAAATGTTTCACACATGAATACGCAAAAAATAAATTATCAATTGGTTCAAAAAAAAATGCACATTTTTTACGTGTTCTTAATTTTTTTTTTTAATTTTTGCATTTTTTATACGCATTATACTTTTTCATATTTATGCTCTGTTAATTTTTTAGTTAGCACAATAAAGCATAAGTAATTTAATTCAAAATTATTGATGCCAAAAATGTCAATTGAGCAGGGTCGGATTGATTTTATGAATGGCAGTTAGCTATGTTGAATAGTTAGCAAAATAAAATTAAATTTATAAAAGTATAAGTAAAATATTGTAAACAAAATCTCATTCAATTCCCAGTAGAACAAAAAAAAAATAATTTAAAATAAAATCTGCCACAATATTTTTAGGTACAATTTGAACGAAAAAAAAAAATATGAAAAAAAAATCGAAGATTCCAATAATTTTGTAAGCAACTTCAGCCTTTGAATATGCATGATTGATATTAAAAAAAAAAAAAAAAAATAAAAAAAAAGCTTTCTGACAGTCTTTACCCTCGGCTTTGAAGAGAAAAGGTAACAAACACAGACTTTTGCGTCTTTTTTTTTTACAAAATAATGGTTCTATTCACAATCTAGAGCAGTTGATGTGGCAAATGAACGGAGGAGCAAATTTGCTCTTGACAACAATAAATTACTTGTGTGGAAAATCTGCTACGTACTTATTTACTCTTTTACGGTATCACAATGGCCAAACTGCCTTCGAGTGAAACTGGCCCTAAGAGTATCAATAAGATATAAATTATAAAATCTCTTTTAAAAGTTATTGGAAAAAACATCGACCTAGAATATACTTAAAAGCAGCATGTAGCTGATAAATTCCCATTAAGCCATCATCAGGAAAAAATTTCGTCGTAAATACCTTATTTCATACATGAGGCATACCATGCATATTGACCTTATCAAGTACATTGATCCACCGCTTACTGGTGCGTGTTCCCAAAAAATTTTTCCAATATTGGATGTCCGACTTTATTGTGGTGTTAGTATTTTATAATAGTTATCGGACTTTTTAAAGCCTTCAATTTTGCATCAGGACACAATCTGTTAAGCGGACGGACGCATCAAAATTTTTATTTTTTTTTTTTTGAAAAAAAGACTAGTGTTATTCTTTTTCAATATTCAAAAGGAATTTGAGTATGAGACTCTTTCTACTTCCGTATCAAGCAAATTCTAGTTTAAAAAAATGTCATTACAGACTGTATCATGAGCAGTCTCTTTTCATTAACCCATCGTTTGGCCAAAAGGTCTGGCCAGATCTTTTTCGATTTAATTTTTAATTTAAATATATTTTTTTAATTAATTAAACCAGCAAATTGAAATCTCGTGTACCTTTTTAAAATTTTATTTGTTATCGATCTAAAAAAAAAAACAAAAATCAGTAAGAAAAAGTCCATTTAAGTATAATTACATGGACACATCATACTCCTGCCATTATTCAACCAGCTATACCCTTATATATGTATATTGTTTAAAAAATTGTGCGACTTGAACATTTTTATTCGCGTTTTTTATTTTCTTGTGTTAACTAATTTTCTTTTCAAACTGATTCAAACTACTGCTTATACATATACTCTTAGCAGTGTGCGCACACATGCATGATTGAATGTTCACAGCTGTATTCACACGCACACAAAGTTGTTCTAAGAAAATACATTAACGTGCCAAATTTTTGTGCTTTGACAATAATGAGTGATGAAGTGTAACGTATTTATAATACGCGTCCTCGCGACAGTAATGACAAACTATATTCACGACTGGCAGCAAGTTTGTCCAATGATATTGAAGGCGAAGGAGCTACTGACAAAGCAGAAGAGGTCAAAGGATTAAATCCATTCAGTAGGCTTTCTTTACAGCGAAATGAAAAAATGTTCAGAAAATATTGTTTCTTTTGTACGAAATGTGCAACCCAATATGCCAACAACAGTCCAAAGTCAACTTTATTTAGTTTAAATTCGTGATTAATAATCAATTGGAGTTCTCTTATCATACTTCATCACAAAACTCATTTAAATCATATTAATATCATTGATACATTCCACAAAAAAAATTAAATTAATTAAAAATTAACATAAAAAAAGTTTTTGTTTTACATTCCGTAAATTTCTTTTTCAAAACTTTTAATTGTAAGAAATATGCATCATATCAGTTTTGTTCCGATCCGCCTCCATGTTTGACCGCTGGCTGGATAAATTTTGGATTCAAGGCCGAACATTTGGGACGTCGTATGTACCGAAAACCATCTGGTCCTATGTGGCTAACTTTTGTTTCATCACTCTACACTGTGTGCTACCACTGATTGGTGGTTAATTACTTGAAACCTTTCAAACTCAATCCTTCTCTTTTTCTATTTTTCGTAACTAGAGGCTTCTTTTGTGAAGCTCTTTCGTGAATTACAGATTCCACCAAACGTCTCCGCATAGTACGAGTGGATATTATAGTATCAGGTTGATCCAAAATTTGGCGTTGAATCTTCCTAGAAGTTATTTTGGGGTCTAATTTAACCAATTGAGAAATTTTTGCATCTGTTCTTTCCGTTATTTTACGGGGCTGTTTTTTTCTTGGCACGTTTTTTATCGTTTTAAAAGTGTTGAAGTATCTAATAGCACTATAAATTTTCTTAACTGAGCAACCGAAATGGGTAACAAATTTTGAGGTTTTCGGGTTGCTGGGTCACAACTTCGTGGTTTTCCCATTTCCAGAGTATCTGAAATCCAGTAAATGAGCTTCTCCACAACTGAGGTTTTTGTCTGATTAATAACTTGCCATTAAAATCAATTCAAGGTCCAAAAATTTGCTACTGACTTGAACATAACTTATTGTTTCTTATTAGATGGCCATCCAGATTATGCACTTCTGTTAATTTTCACATTAGCCAAAGGTCACTTCTTCAATAAAACCAACAACAAACACATAAACCGCAAAAGGGCACATGTATAATAACAACAACAACAAATGCAACAATCGTTGCATGAAAATTGTTTTTTCTTTAAATGTAGTAAGAGCCAAGAGAACAAACTGTTTCTAATTAGTTGTCCACGGCTGTATATGAAAGTCAATAGAATCCTGGCAAGAAGTTATTGAAGAGAAGTTGCATGAAACGTAAGCTGGTTTAAGACAAACTTAGTTACTGATGCGATAATTCTTGAATGAATTGTCTCTGAATCACACATCACAAAAAATAACTAACTACTCAAATTTACACGGTGAAATCAGATTAGTTCTAGAGATTGAAAAATCATGAATTTCAGTGATATCTTTTTTATCATCAGCATTTTCGTTGATGTTTTGACAGTAACCATTTAAACATTACCCATAATATAACAGAGGTGTTAATGAAGACACATGTTTTTGAGTATCAAAAATTTTACAAAATATGTGAGCTCGGCATTAGGACAAAATAGTTCAAGGTACTTGCTGCATAAAGCTATCATACTGTTACTAAACTAAAGAAAGTCGAATAACGCGAGTTGTCCGAATTTGAAAATAAAAAAATATTTTGTTTTTCTGTAAGAATAACCTTCATTGAGTCTTTTTTATAATAAAAATCTGGATTGGTTAAATTTAAATGTTTTTTAATATATTTTGACTCATTCGAAAATTGTTTATTGAAATTCAGATATTAGCAATTCTTTTATTATATCATTTTTGTGAGTAATAAAAGCATATATTTTTTTTGTATTGTATTCAAAAGACAATACTTTAGTTTCAGTCAATTTAGTATTTTTTCAACTTTTAAAAAAATACCCCCAACAGAATCTAATATATTTTTACTTTTTTCCACCTGAAAGGGCACTGTGGTTTCAACAGCTAGCGAAAATTTGAAATTTTTTAGCAACATTGCTAATATTAGACGTAGTTCCATTTGAACAAAACTCATGCCAATACAATTACGTGGACCTTCACCAAATGACAACGAAGCAACAGCATTGCGTTCTCGAACAATTTCAGGTGAAAAATTATCAGGATTAAAGACATTTGGATTATTAAAATATTCCGGATCTTTGTTTATTGCTGCGGCAGGTATAATAATCATGGTGCCTTTCTTAATAACATAATCAGGAGCATCAGGTACAGCATAATCGACAAGAGCACAACGTAAAATGCTTGGATTAATAGTGTTAATACGCAAAGTTTCTGCAAACAAACAAAAAGGTAACTTTCAGAAAACAAAAATCAAATATTATACCTAAGATCACTTGATTCATGTACTGTAATTCGCCAATGCATTCAAAAGTGAATTCTTGTTCATGACGGTATAGAACTTCTACGATTTCGTTACGCAACCGTTGCTGCACATCCTGATGCAGCGCCAATTCATACAAAACAAAGCTACCCGTTGCTGATGTTGTCTCATAACCAGCCAAGAAGGTACCATAACACTGTGCCGCCAACTCTTCAATTGTTAAGGGCTCATTCTCCATTTCTGTGGAATTATTTTTACATTCAATCAATGCATCTAACAAATCGTTTCTACGCATATTATGCGCCTCTCTAAAGTCGACAGTGTTTTCTACAAGACTCCGAAAGTACGCTGAACAATCAGCTGGTATGACAGTTATACCAAGCATTCGCGCCAAATCATGAGCTTTTGTAGTAAAAGCAGCTAACACATTTTGAAATTTGCCCATTCTCTGCTGGTGTATCGCACGTAGACCCATAGAACGAAACTTTGCGTTTGTATCACGCAAACAATTGATTTCATTGCCAAAGAAGACAGTTGCAATTACATCCATAGCAAAGTCGTTAAAAAGTTCCTTAACGTCAATTGACGTGCGTGGTTTTTCTAGCTTTTCATTAACAATGCTGACAAATTCTCTTGCAATTTTCATTACAAAAGGAAATGAATTTTTTTGTTTATTTGCCGAAAAAATTGGTGTCAACTGTGAACGTAGCTGTTTCCATTTACAACCAGGAATTGTCATAAGATGCGCTGAAAGTGGATCATCTTTTTCATTGTAGTAAAGTGGGCGATCAGCAAATTTATCGAAATCTTCAATCAGCACATTTCTAATTAACTGCGGATCGAGTAGAAAGGCTGCAGCAGTATGAAAATGATAGAAACCGCAAAATGGTCCAGTGCCTTTGTACTTGTTATAGTAACGCAAATAGATATCCTCTAGGTGATATTTTGTTTCTAAACCTTGTAGATTACCACAAATTAAATTCGGTTTATCGTGTGGTATGCCAAATCTTTTCCAGTAGCTCATACGATATGGTATATAATAAATTAAAAAGAAACTCAATCCAATCAAAAAGAGTATTAGTGGCGTAAGTAGCGATAGAAGGACTGACATTTTCCTAGTGTTTGAGTTTACGGTTTAAAAAAAATACTTGAGTCTCTATGCGAATCGCATGTATGTATATATAGAAAACATCATACTTAGGTAGTTCGTGACTTTGCATAGCATAAGAAAAAATATTACACAAAAACTTAAAAATTAATATTTGAAAGCCATTTAACATAAATTGAGTTACACTACAAGAAACTATTTATACAAAAGCACATTTCCGAATTCATTATTTCCCAACTTTTTAATCGTATGCTAATTTTAATCGCAAGCGATTTTTGAGTAGCGTTGTAATTTTTTCCTTAATGCATATTTTTATTTTTATGTATCTTACTGTCGCATGCTAGTTATAAAAATCATGCGACATTTTATTCGCACACAAATTTTTAGCAGAATAATTATAGCATTAAAAATCGCACACAAGTTTTGAGTTACGTACGATCTATGATTTCTATTCAAATTCTAAATGATCTGTAGGTTTCAGTCACAAGAAATTAAAAGTTGTATGCGACTTTTTGTTCGCATGTGTTTTTTAATTCACATTCAAAGTTTATGTTTTGCATGGGTTCCAAATGTTTTCTAAGCTATATATGATTACTTCATTTAAAAGGTAGCTTGTACCGCTACAACTGCAAACAAAGGTCTATTATTTCAAACAGTGTGCTGCATATGAATAAAAATTTACATAACACTTATTCATTTGTGGCTCACAATTTATATGAGATTAAAAAATTCCAAGAAGTTAATCGCAAGCGATTTTTTTGTTGAAATATTAATCTGAAACGATTTTTTTACTGAACTATTTAGTTATTCTCATGTGAATTTCTAATTGCATTCGAATTTTTATTCGCATGCAACTTTTTAGTTTTATGCGAGTTTTAATTATAACATAAAGACTTCATAAATCGGCACTACGGTTCTCACGTTCAGGAATTAGATGCAGATAACACACCTAAACTACAAGCTATTGCAATGAATTTTTGGTATAAATGCGAAAAGAAAAAGAATACAGAAATTCATGAAGAAAATATATAATATTTTATCACAAATAATTTTCAGAGTTAAGGTTTTGTAAGTCACACTTGTGTTTACTTTAAATAAAAATTTAAAATAAAATATGTTTTTCAATACGAATATTTCAATTATTAAAAGTCAAAGTTTAAGGAATCCTATAGCCGATAGCAAAGGGTTAAAATTGAATATGTTGAAATTTTTAATAAAATATTATCTTTGCACACGACATAATAAATACCTTAATCAATGAACAATCTAAATTCAATATTATTTTGCTTATGGGCAACTAATTTTGTAAACAACAAACAACTTTTCGTCTATCCAATGCAGGATAAATATTAATATCAGAGATGATAATCAAAGGTGGTATGAAAAATAAAAGTTTTCATACGTAGCCAACTTTATCGTGAGATAATAACATTGTATTGTATTGTTTAAAGCAGTGGTGGGCATGGAAATCTAACAAAAGGGCTTGACAAAAACATCAAGCAACAACAAACAAAATTTTAAAGTTTTTTTTGCTGTCATTTCCAAATTCACCAACAGTACAAAAAATACCCGAATTGCACTACAAACAAAAACAATTGCTTCATTCGATAATACACAATGCGGCGCCCCCGCTTATGCCTTTGTGTTTTGTTTTTGTTTTCATTTGAATTCTAGTCAACGCTGTGCCTCGATAGCGTTGAAATTCTGCGAAGTTTATTTTTTTGCTTGCTTGTGCGTCAGATAACGGTGCGGGCAATGAGGGCGGATAAGGACACTACGTGCCCACCACTGGTTTAAAGCCTTCAAATGTTTGTATTAAAAGATTCATTTTGTATAAAATTGAACATTTTGCATCCACTCTAGTGTTGTAGATTTTTCAAAAAGTAGCAAATTAAATTTAATATGAACATGTGTATATTTGTTTGTAAATATGACAGAAATATTTCCCTTTACATCATCATCAAGTCTGCCCAATGTGATGTGTTCTTGGGTCAAAATCAATTTTTCATTTGTAGATTCCGCAAGCATTTTATAAATGAAATTTCTCTGCCGTTGGGCAAAAAGGCATAAAATTCGAAATTATATTCAAAGTTACTGAGCAGGAAATGTGTGAAATGGTGACTAGAAAATAAATCAAGCTTTTGTCAAAGAAAATTTTATATACGGTGATACTCATGCAGTCTAGGTGACGTGACCGCAACTTTTATAGTTAAATTTCGTTCTTCCTAAACGAAAAAATTAGGTTTATGTACTTCAAAAAAAAAAACACAATGAGATGTAAAATAGGCTTAAGAGGCCGTCCATAAATTACGTTAGTCAAAATAGGGGAAGAGGGTGTCCGGCAAAGTCTCACCAAAGCTCAACAAGGGGAAGGGGGTCAACGAAAATCTCACGTCAACTTTATAATGCAGAGAGTAGGTATACATTATTATAGCAGATTAGCAGATTACATCTAAAAATTAAGACGCAAGTCGAACGAAGGGGGGGGGGGGGTCCCGCCAGAACCTACAAAATCTCACCAAGGGGGTGTCTTAATTTTCAAAAGAACACCTCACGTAATTTATGGACGTCTCCTAAGGCTGCATGGCGAAATGCAGAAAGGATTGGCTTAAGTTTACTTTAGCTGACATTCTCGAATTCAATTTTTTAGGGTAAAAAATATGAAAAAACGTGTTGCTTTGATCAAGTTTAGGAGATAAAGCCATCGGAAGTTGCGAATGTAGCTTTTGTAAAAATGATTATAAATTGGGATACCCTGAATGGATATCAAAAATATGGTTGTCATAAGAAAGATAATTTAATAGAGTACAATAATTTTAAGCAAAGCTTTGAAATGTAACGTTTGACTTTCGAGATATGACGATTATTCTGAAATTTTAACCAAATTTTTTTTTTTTTAAAAACTGTTATTTATTCAAAAAAAAAAAAATATGTTAATAACCTAAACTTGTTTTAGCACACTAAAGAAGCCTTATTTATTCCCTTTAAAATGGTATAAAATTTTGCATATTTACTCCCTTTTTTACTGGAAATCAAAAAAATTTATTCAAAGAATTCTTACGAAAAGTATGTAGGACAAAAACAACAAAAAACCAAAAACAAAAAATTGGAAAATTTCAGCTAAAATATGCCCGTTCCAAGTACATAAATAATATTTAGTAAGAATCAAATTACACTCACCGAAAAGAACTTCCAACTCAAACGTCACAAAAGTGCATCAGCTACGCTTTTACGAGTGGGGTTCAAACAGAAGGCACCGAATGCTGATTTTTGCAATATTTTTATTATGAAACACAACATAAAAAACTGTCCAAATATTCACGCACTTTTTGATTACTCAAACATTTGATTAAAAAACTAAATTTAAAACAATAAACATACAGTTTAAATGAAATTTATTTTGCATGCAAAAATTAACAAACACAAACATCGGCTCTGCCGACGTTGAAGCAGCGTGCAAAATTTGTTGCTTCTTCGGTTCTTTGCACGAAGCCAACAATAACGTTAATTGCGTCATCGTTGCCTGCTGCGCTTTTGTGCAAACTTTCTCTTTTTCAATAAAATTAAATAAATTCATTCTTTTACACATTTTTTGTGAAATATTTTTTCACTATCACTTATTAATTAAACAGCAGATAAAATTTCTCAAAATTTTTTCACAATTGCGCTTATAAAACATCACGAAATCTATAAAAATTGAAACGAAGCAAAAATGCCGAAAATTAACACACGCGTACCGTTAATTTGCGAATGCTAGTGATGTGCGCAAATCGATTACGACCGATCGATTGAGATTTTTAGTGATGTGCAAGTTGATTTTGAGTTTGCCAACTGTTTACTAACAAATGAATATGAGCAATCTAATAAGGCGAATGATTTTGTTCAAGTTGGCTAACTGTTTAGTCGCACGTATGCGAAGCTGAATGGGCAATTTCTCTTAGTGGAATTATTAGTGAAAAAAATTACCAACAAATAGTTGAAATTTGATTAGGGTCAAGGTGAGGGTTGTAAAAATATGGAATACAGCGACTATTGTAAAGTTAACTTCTGATTTTTAGTACGAAATTTATCTCGATTTGGGCACATTCAACATTCAACAAGATTTGTTTGCGATTCCAAAGCCGTTAGTTGCACGCAGTCGTTTAAATACCAATTCTTTACAAAAATCCAAAAACTGCACAATAATCCATGCTAGGTGTTTTTGTTTCCTATATGTTTTTTTTTTTTGGGCGAAATTTCGTTTCAGTGGTACTAAATCTCAATTTTTGGAGCGGTGTTTTTTGCGTGCTTAAACGCAGAGTTTCCAAAAACGAAAATCGATAAGAAGTAGGCAAAATGAAAAGAAAAAAATACTGCTGGTATAGCTTGCAAATTATACAAGCTATTGTGCCAAAATTTGTTATGCGGAGGCCAATCACGAATTTGATTTATTGAATCAAAACAATGTTGAATTTAAAAAGTGAATGGGACATTTTTTCGACTTTTTAAACATACTTATTTGTGTTTTTTTATTATTTTTCAATTCTTTCAATTTTCTCAATCTTAACAAACTTTTTCAACATTTACCATATTTTTTCAACTTTTTTCATATTTGTCAGTTTGTTTTTGACTTCTTGGACATTTCACAATTTTTTGACTATTTCAACTTTCTTCCATTTTCTTTTCGACTTTTTCGACCTCTTTCAACTTAATCGAATTTACCAAGATAATTCAACACTTCTACACGAATTTTTCAAACTCATTCAACTTTTTTTCAAGTTTTTCAACCTCTTTCAAATTTTTTCAAAATTTTCCATATTTTACGGAAGTTATCAGCCTTTTTCAACCTTCTTCAATTTTTTTTCGACTTTTTCAACCTTATTCAACTTTTTTTGTCATTTTCCATATTTTAGCGACTTTTTAGCCCGGTTCAACGTTATGCGGCTTTTCAATATTTTTTCGACTTATCAACCTTCTCAACTTTATTCAACATTTTCTATATTTTATCAGCCATTTTGAACTTCCATATTTTTATAGACTTTTACACATCATTAAATTTTTTTTCAACTTTTCAACCTCTTTCAACTTTTTTCAACATTTTCTATACTTTCAGTATACAAAATTTTTTGGAATTTTTTTCCAATTTAACCTCATCAAACTTTTTCCGAGTTTTTTGACGTCTTACAACTTTTTCAACATCTTTCAACTCTTTCAATTTTTTTCAACTTTTTTAATGTTTTTGGACTCTTTCAGCCTTTTTCACCGGTTTCAAAATTTTTTCAACCCATTTCGAAATTTTCAACTTTGTTCGTGTTTTTCAACCACTTTCAAATAATTTTAACATTTTCCATATTTTTTCGACTTTGTCTACTTCTATCAATTTATTTCGACTTTTTCAACCTCATTCAACCTTTTCCGAGGCATTAAACCTCTTTCAATATTTTTGAGCCAATTAACTTTTTTCAACATTTTCCATATTTTTTCGACTTGTTCACCTCATTGAACTTTTTTCAAGTAATTCAACTTCTTTCAACATTGTTGAACCTCTAAAGTTTTTTCAACATTTTCTATGTTTTCTCGACTCTTTCAGCCTGTTTCAACATTATTTTTATTCTTTATATATTTTTCCTAATTTTCCAACATTTTTCAACTTGTTCAACCCATTTCTACATTTTTCATACTCTCTTCGAAAGTTTTTCAACATTTTTGATATTTTTTTTTTTTTATTTTTCAGCCTTCCTCACACTTTCAAACAGTTTTGGGCTTTTTCGATTTATTCAATTTTTAAATATTTCTCATATTTTTTGAGCATTTTGCATATTTTTTCGGGTTTTTCAACCTCAAAATGTTAAACCGTACTGTGGGCGGTCTCCTGGTACTACTTTTTTATATCACTTATGAAAATTTTCAGATTATTTCCGACAGAGAAGGCGCTGCAGTTTCCTACTCACAAGAGTATCTTATCTTGTTTATCAATACAAAAACAGATACAAATACAAATGCTGAAGAAAAAATAATAATAAATATATTAGAAAATTGATTGTTAAGTTGATTATTTCAAGTTGTTGCTGGTGATTTTTTTTTCTCATTTTTTTTATGCTGTTGTTGTTTATCGCATCAGTGATTTGTAGCATATAACGTTCTATATTAGGGTCTAGTATTTGGCAAGTGAAAGGCTGCGGGTGCACGCAGGGAATCCGGCTCTGGCTCGTCGGCTAATGGGGGTGGGGTCTTGCGTCCTATCGCCTGCTGAAATACCACTACAGAGCTAAATAACAACAAAAAAAAAAAAATTTTGCGTGCGTAAAAGAACCATAGATGGCGGAAGTAAAGTAGAGGGGAAAAGAATATGAAAATTGCTATCGTTGTTAGGCCTACAACTATGAAACATGGTGTTGTCGTTTCATTATACCCTCCCAACCTTGATCAACAGATTGACGATCAAAAAAAAAAAATGTTCTGAAGATCCCACGAATACCTATGCCACAACTGAAACTACATATGCCTTAGCTCGAAATCAAAAAAACAGAAACTTAAGCTTTCATTTTAAAATGTTATATAATTAAAAGTGAATTCATGGATACAAAGAGATATCTTAAAAATAGATATAATTGTGTAAGCGCGTTCATATACGTTTATATATAAGCATTTTTATTTACTACAACTAAATTCAAATTGAGGAAAACAATAAAACTAAATTAAACTTAATTTAATTTGATTTAATTTAATTTTAAGAATCTTAATTTTATATAAGAACTTTAAACAAATGTATGCAATTAAGTTTCAATAGATATTATTTTAGATACATTGGCAAAATAAAATGATCAAAACAAAAATAAATTTATCTGTTCCGTTTCAACTAAATGTACAAAGACCAAAAGCAATTTGCAAAGTTCAATGACCTGCATTCTGTTCCGATTCAATTTTGTTCTATCCATTTACTTTAAATACTCAATGCAAGTTGAGAATTGCAAAAACAAAATATGTAGTATGATCAAAATTAAATAGACTTATTATTATTACGCGCCTCTCTTTCCGCAAAAAAAAATTGTTACCGCACTCATTACAGATTTACCAAGTTACCATCGTTCACTCATTAAGTTAAAAAAAAATTTTAAAATATTTAGTTCAATGATTTCTTATATATTAATAATTGCAAAAAAAATATAAAAAAAATATTTGGTTTAAATCTACACAAAAAAAAATATTTGATTTTATCTTCTTTTACATATATAATTTTAACTTTCATAACAAATTTAAATTAATTAAGTGAAAGATGGTAGCGCTTTGTTTTACTTTTAAAGAAATTGAAGTACAAAAAAAAAGAAACAAAATTCATCACTCACTTTGGACCGGTGCGTCGCTCCCACGTTGAAAGATCTTTCAATGTGTGTGTTCTATTGTTTTATTTCTCAATTGTTTCTAAGCTGCGGGAGAGAGTTTAAATTTTTAGAGAATTTTTTTTTTTTATATGTTGCAATAACTGGCTCTTTTGCAACAACGAATGCGTTTCTTTGATTAGAAATGCATACAATAAATATGTTGAGCAACAAAATATGCGCAACATGGCTCAAACATGTTTGATGGCCGTAAATTAAATATTTTTTTTTTCTTTTTTTTATTGGTTGAAACCGAACAAAAAGATAACCGCGATCAAAAAGTTAACACATTTTAACTAAATTTAATGAAAAGAAACAAAATCATTTAAAAATTAAAAATTATGCAAAATTTGTTTATCATTTTGAGCATGAGAAAAAAATAACAGAATGCAAAACTGCTAAAAAGGTAGTGTAGCATGTACATACGTATTTATATATATTTTTCTGTATTCACCACGGCAAAAAAATGTAGGTATATTTATACGTAGGTACATATTGTCACTCACATAACTGTCACTCCCTTTCTTCTATGCACAAAGCAAAATCAATTATATATGTATATACATATGTACATATATAATTAAGCACATTTCGTTCATGATTTTAAATTAAATTTTGCAATTTAAAATATTAAACTATGTATTATTATTTTTTCTTTCTTTTTAGGTAATTAATTTAAAGATTATTTTAAACGTTGTCACATTTCTTAAATTGACTTTTCCTCAAAAATGTTTATAAATTATTTTGCCGTTTTATACATCACATTTTTTTCTCGCGATTCCATCAAAGACTTGGTTTATTTTTCTATGCGACGATATGACCGCTTTGGTGGTTGCGTTGAACTAGTTTTGCAATACTTCTTGTCATCCAGAATAATGATCTTTGTGGTTAGTTTCGATAATGGTAAAATTGATGAATTTTTATGAGCAATTGAATTTGCTCTTTGTGCAAAATTCGCAATAATTTTGGTGCTAAGCCTTATATAAAAAAAAGTTTATGATTAATTGAAAATTCAATTAAAAGAAATTATGTTTATTACCCCTTTGAGGGCTGGCACCAAGAATAACGTATGAAATTTCGATTCAATTTTGGTATTAAATTGAATTTCCTCTAAGATGTCTTCACCACAAATAGTAAAAACTGATTTTATTAAATAAAAAAATAGAAATTTGCGAATTAGCAAATAGAAGTTGCTAAAAATTAAATCATTTCTGAGCAATAACTCACCAATGGTTTTCTGAATTCACAGATTTTAATGAAAAAAAAAATTTAGTTTCAATATATGAAAACTGTACACAATTTAACACAGTTTAGCACTTTTAAATTTTAAGCAAGATATGGTGTTTACAGCACGACGATCAAATAGGAAAGAACGAAAGTTTTCATATAACTTTTTAGCAAAGTTCGGTAGATTTGTGGCGCGATGCGTAAAATCAATGAAATAACATGATCATTCCAACGAGAAAGAAAAAAAAATATTTGTTAATTCGAATATTAGTTTTCGAAGCAAAGCGATTGTTTTACAGCGGTTTACATAGACTTACTGTCAGTACACAGAAAAAATTCTTTTATCGTAAAGATAAAATTATAAGAAATGAAAATCCTATAATTAGGACTACAAGCGCCACTACATTTCCCCCCTGGAAAAATCAGGTTTTGGGGTGGCCGAAACATCTCAAAAGCTGATACCGCTTGAAGTCAGCTTTGAGTGCTTTTATTTTACTGCCTAATGTCTTTACTATGGTATGTACCTAGCAGCTTACCCTGCAAATCTTCCAGCTCGTAGTAACAGTTACCAATTTTTTTCCTCACTCTTGCCTTAAGAAACGTTGGACCTAATTTTGCATTATATCCTTGCTCAAAATTACTTTGTTTGAAGTTTCGCCTAAAGACTTCTTGCCCTTCTGCATATTGGACCAGTTTTGATCTAAGATTATAAGTTCTTTCGTTTCGTTCCCTTTGACTTTCCATGAGTCTAGCACCTCTGGATCTAATTATTTCTAGGGTGTCTTCTCTTTTGAAATTTACCATTCTGTCGTCTAGCATATTTAATTTTCTAAGGAGTGCGTAAACTGAGCCATTGTTTATCATGTGTTGACCAAAGGCCATGAAATATGGTGACGTGCCTATAGATGCATGTGTGGCCGATCGTAGAGCACAACAGATGCTACTAAGATATTCATCCCAGTTTGTTTGATCAGGCTTCACATATGCTTTTATCGCAGAAATTACAGAGCGATTGACTCGTTCTGCAGCGTTAGATTGAGGTGAATGCACTGCCGTGAAGACATGCAGTATTCCATAATTTTGCAACAGGCTACTAAATTTGTGAGACTTAAATTGAGGACCATTGTCAGAAACGATCAACTCTGGAGTTCCAAAAGTATGGAAAAGTTCCTCTTCCAAGTATTTTGTAACAACGTCTGTTGAAAATTTCTTGACAAGTTTTAAGAATGGATATTTCGAAAAATGATCCAACACAATAAAAATACCGATATGACCTGAACGTGACCTAGGATATGGACCAAGGAAGTCCACATACAGTTTCTGGAAAAATCGTAAAGTATCCGAAGTTTTACCCATTGGAGGTCGCATAACATAGTTTGGATGCTTTGTGGATTTACAAACTTCGCAATTGTTAACAAAATTTTTGACGTCATTTGCCAAGCCTGGCCAGAAATAATATCTGCGGATTCTCTCTAGTGTCTTATTAATTCCACCGTGACACGAAAGATGACTATTATGAGCTTTCTCTAGAATATCTTGAATCAATTCCTTTGGAATCCATAACTTCCAAGCAAGATCATCATGAAGTTGTTCGCCACTTGCATGTTCTGTGCGCCTGTACAAATATTTGTCTATTACTTTTAAGTCAGGGAGATTATTAGCGTTAACTTCAACATTTTTAATTAGTTCTTTGTAACTGTCTGAATGAAAGTGTGATGAACTAAGGTCCACGAAAACTCCACTGTCGTTTTCAAGGGCAGAAAGATCGTCAGTATTAACCCGGGAAAGAACATCAGGAACCACGTTTTGACTGCCACGCCTGTGCTGAATGGTAAAGGAGAACCCTTGGAGCTTCAAGGCCCATCGAGCAAGCCGTGAACTTAGATCAGTTTGGGACATGAGCCACTTTAATGAGGCATGGTCCGTTATAATCGTGAACTCCTGACCTTCCACATATGGTCTAAACTTCTTTACACTTAGCATTGCTGCTAAGCATTCTTTTTCGGTCACTGAGTAATTACGTTGGGCTTGGTTGAGTTTCTTAGACATAAATGCAATTGGACACTCTTCACCTTCCGTATTTACTTGTACCAGTACGCTCCCTACTCCGTAATTGCTAGCGTCACAATGTATGAAAAACTTTTCTGCAAAATTTGGACTATGCAATACAGGAGCAGTGCTTAAAGATGACTTCAAAACGTCAAAGGCATCCTGTGCTTCATCATTCCAGGCAAATTTTCTGTTGGTTTTTAGCAAATCAGTCAATGGTGAAGTGACTGAGGCATAGTTCCTGATGAACTTCCGGTACCAACCAGACATTCCTAAAAACCGTCGTAGTTGTCTTACAGACTTGGGTGTCGGAAAATCAACTATTGCTGAAATTTTATCTGGATCTGTGCTAATAGTTCCTTTTCCTACCACATGACCTAAATAACGAACTTCTTCAAGACAGAACTTACTTTTTTCAACGTTGATAGTCAACCCTGATTTTTTTATGCATAATGCAACTTCCTTAAGGACTTCAAGATGTTTTTCAAAGGTATCCGAAACAACTAACAAGTCATCAAGATAAATAAAGACTTCTGTTCGAAGATACGCTGGTACCACTTTATCCATTAGTCGAGACATTGTTTGCGGGGCGTTGCAAAGACCGAATGGCATGACCTTGTAGTGAAACAATGGCTTACCAGGAACAGTGAAAGCTGTTTTATCTCGTGAAGCTGAATCTAATGGAATTTGCCAAAAAGCGTCTTTTAAGTCTAAACTGGTTATAAATTCTGCTTTAGGCAACCGGCTTAGAATGCCGTCAATATTTGGTAGAGGATACGCATCCTTTACCGTTACAGCGTTTAACTTCCGGCTATCCAAACATAAGCGTATTTTACCTGGCTTTCGGACCAGAACTATTGGCGATGACCAAGCGCTTTCAGACTCCTCTATGACTCCTAAATCTAACATCCAGTCTATCTCTTGGTAAATAAGCTTTTCAATTGCTGGAGAAACTGGGAAATGGCGTTGTTTTACAGGTTTATAGTCTCCAACGTCAATGACATGGGATACTAAATTTGTTTTTCCCAAGCCTTCCTTAGCAAATGATGGAAAAAGGTTAACAACATTAGAAAGTTGTTTTTCTTGTTCACGTGACAAAGAACGCTGAGAACAAGCATCATTACAGTTTGAATTCAGTTCAGATATAAGACCTGTGGGTAAAATTTTAAATGACCTCCAAAAGTCAATTCCAAGATACAGATTTTGAGCTAAACTCGGTATAATAAATATTTCTAATTGTTTAGATTCATCACGAAACACTATGCCTGTTTTGATAATTCCCAAAACTCTTTGAGATTTGCCATCGGCAGTGCGTACAGATGAAGTAATTTTTTTTAAAAGGTAAATTGAGATCAAGAAAATCTTTAGCTGCTTGAGCTCCTATGCAACTAATTGAAGCACCTGTGTCTAGCAAACCAACCATTGACTTGCCAAAAATTTTGACTTCGGCATATGGTCGCAGATCATTTGGTTTATCAAAGATAGTGCTCAAAAAGTGCTTTCTGTTAACTTTCACTCTTCGCCAAAATTTTTGCATGCGTTCACTAGAACGTGTAGGTAATATTTGAGATACAGGGTCGCAAAGAATGCGTTTTCTAGCTTCTTTATATTCAGCTACACGGTTGAAAATATCAGTATAAAATTAATAACTTTTAGTTATTCATATAAATCCATAAAAAAATCGTATAGATTTTATAAGTTCCGAAGTTATAAAATTTTATATGATTTTCATATTTGTTTCTATATTGAAAAGTATAGAATAGGTTGACGTATAAATTCTATTTCATAATAAGAGTTTATATTTAATTTTAACGACAGTAAAAAAAATGTATATTTATGTCGGTTGTTAGAACGTTTGACTGGGACACAGAATTCATGGGTTCGAGTCCGGGAACAGATACTTCTTTCTGATTTAATTTTATTTACAATTTTTATTTATAAAATGATTTGAATAACAAAACTTCAATGGACAAAGATTTGAACCTGCTTCATTTCTAGAATAGTTTGAATGTGACTCCGTTCGTTAACTAGCTCGGCTACAGAATGTTGATGTTTTACTAGACAAAATTGAGCATAAACAACTGGCCGCATTGCTGGTTTTTATATGTTGAAAAGTTATTAAATTTATACCTAAATTCATATAAAACGACTCTTAAACTGATATTCGTATAAAAATTTATACTTATTTTTTCAACCGTGTAGTCTAACATGAAATGGTTTTAAAGGCATAAGTAAAGGCAATTTAAAATTTTGATTAGAGTTTGAAAATTTAATTTTTAAAGTTTTTGGATTGTTATTAGAATGGTATTGAGACGACGACTCAGAACACACTACTCTGTACTGGTCGATTGTGTCTTCTGCATCGGTTTGAGTGCACTTTTCTGTGCACTCGACAAAAAGTTTTTTGAACCGCTACACTTTTTGCAATTCGGTTTGTAAGTATTCGGCATTCCACAACCATAGCAAAAAATGTTACGGTCAGAAAGGCAATCCTGATAACGATGACCAGTTTTTTTTGCAATTCCAACAAATTAGCGAAATGGCTGAAATCTGATCGTCTTCATCGTCTAGTGTATCAGAATACATATTTTTATCAAAATAAACATTTTCATTGATTTCCGAAACATGTTTTCTTGGTAAATTTGGTTTATTTGAATGTTTGTTTCTGCAGACGTCCTGCAAGAAAAACTCACGTTTTCTGCAAATGTCTCGAAGATGAGAAACAGAATAGATTTGCAAGTTTAAAATTTCATGCTGAATTTCCGGTAGTAAATTACGTCGGAGAATTTCAACTAAAGAATTTTCAGATAGAGGATGTTCAAGGCGATCAGTTAGCTCTACGATCGACTCGTAAAAATGATCAAAAGTTTCATTGAACTTTTGTTTGCGCTCACGAATCAATTCTCTTAGGTCAATATCAGTTCTGGAGTCCTTGTATTGACGTATAAGTGAGTTACATAAGTCGGGCCAACGTATTTCACGTACGGACTTATGATATCGCCAGAACCAATCACTAGCTTTTGACTCAAAAAGACAACTAGCGTATCGGCATAGCAAGTCAAAATTACCACCAAGATTTTGATTAGTTAGAGCTTCAACTCTATAGATAAAATTTTGGACAGATAAACCATCCGATCCTCCAGTAAATCTAACCTTCCAGTTGTAAATTATATGGCTTACCTTATCTGGTCGAGAAAATAATTCACCAGAAGTTTGGTTGTTCACAGAATTATGTGATCTTTGAGATGGAACCGAACCATTATCAACGTTTTGGCCAGTTGTATTTGAATTTATGGCTGGCAACCCAAGTAATTGTTCCATGGTTTGTTCCTCAAGACGCGGCAAATTTACAGCGTTTTGTAATGGAATAAAGTTACGATTAGTCTGAGGTAAGGTATTTTGTAAGTTACATCTTCTGAAACTAGCTTCAATATTTGTTTCAATTAATTTAGTCAAGTGCTGAGTCAGAAACGACATCATTTCTGCTTGTTGTGCACCAACTGCAGCAGTAACAATGTTAGCAACATTATTTCTTTGCTCTTCCACTATCGGCTGAGAATGGATGGACGTTTCTTGGTTAGACTCATCTCTTTGAGATGAAAGCTGAGCATCTAAAATTTCTGCAGCAACAAGATTAGGTTGCATTTCAGATATCCCTACTTGAGATGAAGGTGAAGTATTGAGGACTACTGCACCAGCAGTCGTAGATTGTTCAACAGGGGGTGTTTTTGCATTTTCTGCAACAGTAAGTTTTTTAGTTTGCGATCTAGTCGCATGGCTGTGATCAGATGACTTACTTGGAGTATTCGTCATAAATTGCGTTATAAGGCGAGTCAAACATACAGGACAAGAATTGTTTGTTTGTACGTGCCTTTTTATGCAAGCTTTATGAAAAGCATGACCACATTGAGTAATGATCAAATGAGCATTAATGCTAATTACATTGTTACAAATATTGCAAGGCGTCGCGTTTGACCCCGAGGCATTTAGGTCCTCATTACTGTGACGAACAGACATTATAGGTCAAGGATAGTTACACAGATATGAGCAAAAAAAAGAAAAATAAGCTTTTCAGTATGAACTGAAGAAACAAAAAAAAATTCAAAGTGTGTTGTGTACGAAATTTATAAAGTTATGAAAATAATTTTAGTTGCAGAGCACTAAATTTCAATTAATTTTCAAATCAACTGAAATTTCAAATTAAGGCGTACTATACGAAAAATAATTATTTTACTTCACAGCGTAAAGTTTTAAATTTCCAGATTTCAGTAGATAGAGAAAGTAGTTGATAGAAAAACTTTAAAGCTTCGATATACTTTTATCGAAACTTAATTAAAGGCAATAACAACGTAATCGAAATTATTGAAAACTTCGCGATAAACCGATAAGAAAAGATAAATATTTGATTTCTAAGCATAAGAGCATGTGTTTCGTTGTGACATGTAATATTGTATCTAATAAACTTAACAACAATGGAAATGATAGTATTAATGACTGCTTAATCGGCAAGATAAGGAAAAATATATCCTTGTCAAGACTTCCAAATTTAGCATAAAGAGTGAATAAGGGAAGGAAAATAGTTTTAATTGTGTCGGTTAAATGCTGTGACATTGTCCTGAAGCAATTTAAAGTTCCAATACACAAAATAAAATTTATTTATAGAAAGTATTAAGGGGGAAATTATTTTAGTATTGAACTAAATACAATTATTTTATGTGACGGTTAAAAGCCAAAAGTGCTACGGAGGCAAATTTAAATTCCATTTCACAAAAAAAAATTGTTACAGGGGAAAATATATTTTTTTCGAAACTAAACTTTCAGTGCTGGTTCAGCTCATGCACAATAAAGCATTTGCTATTTGAAATTCCAGTACACTACAGATTAATCCAAAAAAAAAATATAAGTTGAAATTAATGAGCCAAGTTTTTGTTTTTAAGAAGATTGGTAGTCCACACTATCCATAGGAAGATTTTCCTACAAGGTTTGAAAACAAAATTATATAAAATCGATGTGTGGGCCCCACGTTGGGCGCCATTATTTCTTATTATTATTATAATATAACTGTAGCATATAACGTTCTATATTAGGGTCTAGTATTTGGCAAGTGAAAGGCTGCGGGTGCACGCAGGGAATCCGGCTCTGGCTCGTCGGCTAATGGGGGTGGGGTCTTGCGTCCTATCGCCTGCTGAAATACCACTACAGAGCTAAATAACAACAAAAAAAAAAAAATTTTGCGTGCGTAAAAGAACCATAGATGGCGGAAGTAAAGTAGAGGGGAAAAGAATATGAAAATTGCTATCGTTGTTAGGCCTACAACTATGAAACATGGTGTTGTCGTTTCATTATACCCTCCCAACCTTGATCAACAGATTGACGATCAAAAAAAAAAAATGTTCTGAAGATCCCACGAATACCTATGCCACAACTGAAACTACATATGCCTTAGCTCGAAATCAAAAAAACAGAAACTTAAGCTTTCATTTTAAAATGTTATATAATTAAAAGTGAATTCATGGATACAAAGAGATATCTTAAAAATAGATATAATTGTGTAAGCGCGTTCATATACGTTTATATATAAGCATTTTTATTTACTACAACTAAATTCAAATTGAGGAAAACAATAAAACTAAATTAAACTTAATTTAATTTGATTTAATTTAATTTTAAGAATCTTAATTTTATATAAGAACTTTAAACAAATGTATGCAATTAAGTTTCAATAGATATTATTTTAGATACATTGGCAAAATAAAATGATCAAAACAAAAATAAATTTATCTGTTCCGTTTCAACTAAATGTACAAAGACCAAAAGCAATTTGCAAAGTTCAATGACCTGCATTCTGTTCCGATTCAATTTTGTTCTATCCATTTACTTTAAATACTCAATGCAAGTTGAGAATTGCAAAAACAAAATATGTAGTATGATCAAAATTAAATAGACTTATTATTATTACGCGCCTCTCTTTCCGCAAAAAAAAATTGTTACCGCACTCATTACAGATTTACCAAGTTACCATCGTTCACTCATTAAGTTAAAAAAAAATTTTAAAATATTTAGTTCAATGATTTCTTATATATTAATAATTGCAAAAAAAATATAAAAAAAATATTTGGTTTAAATCTACACAAAAAAAAATATTTGATTTTATCTTCTTTTACATATATAATTTTAACTTTCATAACAAATTTAAATTAATTAAGTGAAAGATGGTAGCGCTTTGTTTTACTTTTAAAGAAATTGAAGTACAAAAAAAAAGAAACAAAATTCATCACTCACTTTGGACCGGTGCGTCGCTCCCACGTTGAAAGATCTTTCAATGTGTGTGTTCTATTGTTTTATTTCTCAATTGTTTCTAAGCTGCGGGAGAGAGTTTAAATTTTTAGAGAATTTTTTTTTTTTATATGTTGCAATAACTGGCTCTTTTGCAACAACGAATGCGTTTCTTTGATTAGAAATGCATACAATAAATATGTTGAGCAACAAAATATGCGCAACATGGCTCAAACATGTTTGATGGCCGTAAATTAAATATTTTTTTTTTCTTTTTTTTATTGGTTGAAACCGAACAAAAAGATAACCGCGATCAAAAAGTTAACACATTTTAACTAAATTTAATGAAAAGAAACAAAATCATTTAAAAATTAAAAATTATGCAAAATTTGTTTATCATTTTGAGCATGAGAAAAAAATAACAGAATGCAAAACTGCTAAAAAGGTAGTGTAGCATGTACATACGTATTTATATATATTTTTCTGTATTCACCACGGCAAAAAAATGTAGGTATATTTATACGTAGGTACATATTGTCACTCACATAACTGTCACTCCCTTTCTTCTATGCACAAAGCAAAATCAATTATATATGTATATACATATGTACATATATAATTAAGCACATTTCGTTCATGATTTTAAATTAAATTTTGCAATTTAAAATATTAAACTATGTATTATTATTTTTTCTTTCTTTTTAGGTAATTAATTTAAAGATTATTTTAAACGTTGTCACATTTCTTAAATTGACTTTTCCTCAAAAATGTTTATAAATTATTTTGCCGTTTTATACATCACATTTTTTTCTCGCGATTCCATCAAAGACTTGGTTTATTTTTCTATGCGACGATATGACCGCTTTGGTGGTTGCGTTGAACTAGTTTTGCAATACTTCTTGTCATCCAGAATAATGATCTTTGTGGTTAGTTTCGATAATGGTAAAATTGATGAATTTTTATGAGCAATTGAATTTGCTCTTTGTGCAAAATTCGCAATAATTTTGGTGCTAAGCCTTATATAAAAAAAAGTTTATGATTAATTGAAAATTCAATTAAAAGAAATTATGTTTATTACCCCTTTGAGGGCTGGCACCAAGAATAACGTATGAAATTTCGATTCAATTTTGGTATTAAATTGAATTTCCTCTAAGATGTCTTCACCACAAATAGTAAAAACTGATTTTATTAAATAAAAAAATAGAAATTTGCGAATTAGCAAATAGAAGTTGCTAAAAATTAAATCATTTCTGAGCAATAACTCACCAATGGTTTTCTGAATTCACAGATTTTAATGAAAAAAAAAATTTAGTTTCAATATATGAAAACTGTACACAATTTAACACAGTTTAGCACTTTTAAATTTTAAGCAAGATATGGTGTTTACAGCACGACGATCAAATAGGAAAGAACGAAAGTTTTCATATAACTTTTTAGCAAAGTTCGGTAGATTTGTGGCGCGATGCGTAAAATCAATGAAATAACATGATCATTCCAACGAGAAAGAAAAAAAAATATTTGTTAATTCGAATATTAGTTTTCGAAGCAAAGCGATTGTTTTACAGCGGTTTACATAGACTTACTGTCAGTACACAGAAAAAATTCTTTTATCGTAAAGATAAAATTATAAGAAATGAAAATCCTATAATTAGGACTACAAGCGCCACTACAGATTGCTGTTTCTATTTTTGTTGTCACAAGCAGAGATACTTATGTTGTTGATATTATTGCACTTCTTGCTATTACCATATCTACGCTCTTACGAGCATGCTTTATTGTTTTTCCTTCCTACATAGGTATTTTTTGAAGACATATTTGTATTGGTAATAACGTGATTGTTATGTAAGTATATGTGCTTACAAGTGTTTATACCTATGAGCGCGTGTAAAGCTTGTTGTTTGCCTATGTACTTAGGTGTGTTTTTGTTTTGATTCCTCTTTTTTACACAATTTATGCAGGAATTTATAAGGATTTTCTATTCCTTAGCAGAATAACGACATAAGGTGAAAATATGAAAATATATTTCAAATATAAAAACAAATTTCATGCAAAGTTCTTAAGCCAATTTTTTTCCCATATGCTTCTATGCGATTACAGATTTAAGGGTTTCTTATTTCAAAGGCAATACTTAAAAGAAAAATTTTTCACGGGAAAAGAAAATCTGTTTTATCGAATTATGGCACAAAGCTTTTCTTTTATTTTTTGACTTTATTTTCTTAAGAAAATTAACCCTTTTTCAGAAAACCTCTTTTGTGTCATTTTTGTGAACTTTTCCTTTTCGGACTAATCACTTAAGAAGCTTATTGGAAGCAACTGTAAATCGAATCATCAAAGTATTTCTTGGCAATATTATATATGATTTTGTTTTTTTTCTTTTTGACGACAACAGGTTCATCCGCTTTGTCTTCACCAGAGATTTTAAATCTCATACTTTTTTTAACGCTAGAATTGACAGTTTTTTTTAACGATATATTTTTTCTATGCCCAAAAAAAAAAAATTCTTTAAATGCTTTAAACTCGATTGTCCAAGTTCAAAGAAATCATTTACGGACCGATTCTGATATTTTTTGATATATTTTTCAGACAACGAACATGATAAGCTTGGTGTATCGCATGAGAGAAAAATGCGGAATTGTGCTCGTCAACTAAGATTTACATAAGTATAACTACGTACTTATCAGTCATATAGTCCACAAAGTTGTATTCACAAATAGTGATCTTCTACACTGCTGCAGTCGTGTGCCATACACGTTACAACAAAACTGCACAAATTTCATTTCAAAAAAGCATACGGACGGAAGTTCATTGACTTTAAGGTGATGTCCTTGAAATTATTGAATTGCCTGTGTAAGCCTTCGTATCCTTGGGAACCTGCAGGTGGCCTCGATATGAAGTTTTTTGTTTTAGGTTTTAATAGGCAAAAGCAAATACCTACAATATTAGTACTTGAACGCAAAAAAAAATATGGATTTGTCTTTTGTTTTTCTTTATTTCTTGCGCTCTTTTTAAAGGTATACCAACACACACACACATCAACATGGATGCTTTGAAAATAAACCATTTCGCAGCCCAGACCTTTCTAAGCCAATTCGATCAAATCATTGCCATCAAAGCAGACGCTCATCCTAGGTATAAAAAATAATACTTTGTTGGATTTTGCTTACACTCCATATGAATAAGTTCAGATATTTATATATCTAAAAATCTTTAGTTTCAAATATCCACCTCAAATTTGTTAATAATACACAATTGTTTCTTATTAAGGTAACATACTGAATAACACACCGAAAATAAGCATGACAATGAAAAGAATATTCAATAATTTTCTTGACCCAAGACTTACTCGTATTTTATTTATATCTAAGATAATTATCCGCCTTTAAAAATTTTACAAATGGCCATTAGTAAAATGCTGTCTCATACTTTTGCCAAATTCATATTTAAAATTTCTTTGTGCTACTTAACTGCCATGGCAAAAGAAACTGACTGTCCTTGACCATTTTTAAAGATTTCATTCCAAAAATAGCAAAAAGCAAGTCAACAACAACAACAGCAACAAAAAGAAAAAAGTCACAGAAAAAAATATTAAAAAAAAAAAAATTTCTTAATACATTTTCTCAAAAAAATAAAATACCCCAAATATTATGCTCATGGGAAATAATAAGAAAATATCAACGCAAAGAGAAATTACAAAAAAGTCGCAGATAATGATATAAATTCATTTTAATGAACACAAAAAAAATATAAAATAAAAAGAAATTGAAAAAGAGATAGACTGAAAATGTAAAAATTAAGAAAAAAAAAATTGAGAATGTAAAAAAAAAAACAGTTTTATGAAACTAAATATATAATTTTGATGATATGTATAAACAAAAACATTTAATTTCAGACAATTTTTTATATCAATCATTTTCAATCATATAGCAGTTATTTGAAATATTTTTGGAAATATATAAAGCTTAAAAATTTACTTCTTAGAGTTAGCTACTATAGCTGCTCGCCGTCTTAGCTATTTAGCTTGAGGATATAAATCAATTTAAAAACTTATTATTATGTTGGGAACAAAAAAAAAAAACATTCTTACTATATTTTATTTGAAAGCTTTAAGCTATAGCTAACAAGGCTAATAGCTGTAGTAGCTAAACTCTTAACTATATACTTATTAAGCAAATTTTAAAACTTTATTAAATTTATGTTTGCATTTAAGTATGTTTTGTCAAGCGATTTTTCATTTTCAAATATAAGCAAAGTTTTTGAAAACCAATGAATGTATATCCCTACAACTGCCCTGATTAGATTTTTCCTGGGCATCATTACAAAAAAAAAGTTTCCAGTTCTAAGTAAGGCAAAGTTTTCCTTCTCAACATACTTTTTTTGACGACTTTTTACCACGCCGGAAGCCTGCATAAGAGCGCAAATATTAAAGTTTGCGAATTTTGTTTTCTATTTTTGTTATTTCTTCTTCATTTCAACCAACTCTTTAAAGTTGGCAGCAGCACTTTTCGCTATTTTAAACGGTTTCTTCTATGCACAGCTGCCAGCAACAGCAATTGAAACAGCAGAAGTTTTTTAAACTTTTTACATTTTTCTGCTACTTGCACTACGTTTGCTGAACGTTGTATGTTGACTTGGTGACTTAGTTTGGCAAAGCTGTAAATATTCTAAATATATTTAAGATTGGAAATTTAATTTGTTTTTAGTTGACTGATTTTTAATAATTCATTCGATTAAATAATTTTCAATTTACTAATAATAATCATTCGACTAAAAACAAATTAAATTGCTATAAGCGGAAGAAACAGCCATTTTTCAAAATAAGTGAAATTCGAAAAAATCTACATTATAGCAAATCTTTGAACCGACGGTTCAACAAAGCTATGCAGCAAACAAGAAATGACAAAATAGATGACAGCTGGTGCTTTGTGTACATTAAAAAGTGAGCCTCATGGGTCAAGTGTTAAGAGCGGCTGTCCACAAATAATGGAATGGTCTGGGTTCAAATCTCAGTAAAAATTAATCAAAAATAGTCTGATGAGGCTATGTACATACTTATATATGTATATGAATATGTATAATATGTGGTAATAGCCGAAACATATGTTACCAATAACCAGGTTAAATTGTTCCATTTGTTGTCTTTGTCATGTGAAATTTCACTTGAATATCGGTTTCTGCAAATCACTGTAAATTCGATTAAATAATTTTCAATTAATATTTGAGATTAAAATATAAAGACAACGTTCTGTAAGGCAATTTCCTTCTGATGACGATACAGAATAAAACGTTTGAATTCTCTATACAATCTCTGTAAGCTTCATTGATTTTTTTTTTCTAATTCAGTAGAACTTGAATCTTTATATAAAATATTAAAAAGAATTTATATTTTTCCTCGTACTGTTTTCATGACCGGAAAGTTATAAGGCTGTCCGATAAAAAATTAAATGGAAATTTTGAGAACGATCATGACTATTCTCTTTATTCGACCTGTTTTCTTTTATAGCTCTTTACCTCGTTCCTCTCAGGACCCAGTGACATATTTTGTGAAAATGAGCCTATGCATCCTTGGAACTTTAATTTTTCCAGAACAAAACCAAGCGTCAAATACTATCCGAAGGCTGAAAAAACTCCTAATAAGGTCTGCATAGGACATGTGTGATATAAGCTTAGACTCGAAACTTGAAGCCTCGCTTCTCAAAACTGCAAGTAAGGCGTTCAATTCCTTTCGATAAAACATAAGTCAAGTGCTTATTATTCGACCTGTCCAAGTTACCCGTTCTATCCAATGCTGCACAACTTAACCATATCTTTTCCTACCCACTTTGTCGTGCAGCTTCTTTTATTTCTCAGCATGCAACTAGCATTTGCTCTCGGCTTTTTCTGCGTACTAGCAATCGAATTTTATAAAAAATGCAGCGCACAGTTTGATTGAACTTTGTCAACTTGAGTTCTTAAATTTTTTTCAAAGCAAATTTTTAGTATTTAATTTTTCTACCTTTTTGTGTGTGGAAATTTTTTCATTTTCTTTCTTTTTTTTTGTGTTTTGCATTTTCATTTTTGCTGCAAACAGATTTTCCAAACCGAAAGCTTCTGCTGCAAAGCAGTAGCAGCAAATTATTTTTTCTACACCCACTTTTTTTTTTCGTTCTTCTTTTACACGATTTCGTTTCTTTAGCGGTTTCTTTTTTTTCTGTTGCGTTTTGCGCCAAAGTGTGAGTTTTTGCTACATTCATTTCTTCTACCTTTTTTTTATTGCTTTATATTGTTGTTTTTTGTTGTGGATTTTGTGAGGTTGCCGCACTTTTCTGCAAAATTTTTTAACAACCACTTCCGGTGAAAAGTTGCTTGAAAATTGCGCGATTTTTTGCGCAATATTTTCATATATTTTTTACTTTTTTCTTTTAACCTCGTTGTGTTTTCTATTTTGTGGGTTTTTCCTGGCAACGCGCATTAAACTTTCATTTAAAATTCAATTTAATGTTAAAAGTGCCGCACTACTTGGTGGCATTAATTTGAAGTCTAAGCGGTACCGTGTAAAAAGAAATTTACGATGAGTAGTGAAGGAGTAATGCAGTATTAGATGTTGAGCATCTTTGCAAAGTGTTGTGTGAAAAAAGAAAAGTGTTGTAGGTAGTCTCATTTTGAGATGTTGCATAGAATCATGGAAATTCGATAGAATTTATAAATTTTAAGAGTTAAATGTTATTTGGAAAGTGATGGGCAATTAGTGAAAAGTAGTAAGTTTTAACAACTTAAACTAGTGATTGATAAGTAAAAATTGATAAGAAATAAGTGATAAGTTGTCAGCGATATAAGATGGTGCTAAGTTTTGGTTAAGGTGATGAATGATAATTTACAAGTGATAAGTTAATATTTAAATGAACAAGTGAGAAAGATGAAATTTTCACTTATCTATAGTAATGGATAAGTGAAAATTTAAAAGTAACATCAGATAAGTAACATCTGATAAGTTGTAAGTGATACCTAAAGTTAACTTTAGGCTTAAAATTGAAAGTCATAAGTGGTAGCCAGAAAAATATTACTGATAAGTCTTACAATGAAAAATAACTTATCAAAAATCATAATAACACATAATAAGCATGAATAAGTAAAAAATGACATACATATGTGATAAATGCTAATTGATAAATTTCAGGTGTTATGTTTATTGTAATTGAAAATTAAAAAATGACAGACGTTAATTGATAAGTGTTAGATTTAAAGCTAAGGATTAAAATTTAAAAAGAAAAAATTAAGTTATTTTTGATAAGTTGTTAGTGCATCAAAATGAATGATAAGTTATAACTGAAAAGTTATGTATGATAACGTGTTGGTGATGCGAGAAAAAAAGTGATAAGTTATTTGTGTTAACATATAAATATGTATATATTTAAGTGATAAGTCATTACTGATAAGTGATTTCTATTACGTTATTGATTATGCTATTATATAAAGTTATATTTTAGGAACGAAAAAGGACAAGCTATAAGCTCGACGATAACTGATTACTAAGCTAAAATTGCTAATTGATAAGTTTTAGATTTAAATTCATGATAAGTAGTGACAATCATAACAAATTAGTGATTTTGATTACAAGGCATAAGTGAGAAATAATAAAATAGAACTGATAAGTGAAAAGTCTTGAATGATAATTGTTCTGTGCAGTTGCATCTTATCACTTATACTTTTCTGCATTTCGTTTATGTGTCACAGCTTATAACTTTTCACTCATCACTCAAAAAATATCATTTATTCTTTGAAATAAACTTTTTTTACAGCTAAAAAAACTCATCAGTTAGAGAAGTTAAGCATTTGCTTTACAATAGTAATTTAATACAAAAATAAGCTGCAAGTAAAATTTTTGTGCAAAAGCAACATTTAAGTAGTTTCAAACACTTTATAACTTTTAGCCTTTCTCTTTGAATCCTATGGCGTACAAACCACCAACCAGCCAACCAACACTTTTCGTTTCCAAAATTTGTTTGAAAAGCGCAAAACGAATTTTCATTTACTTTTGTTTTTTTTTTTTTTTGGAAACTAAAGTTAGGTACCAAGTTACGAATTTCTTGTTTTTTAACTTTGTTAAATTTTGCTCTTATTACAGTTGTTGTTTTACAATTTTAATTTTATTGTAATGCAAACTTTACTACAAAAAAAAGTATAAGAATTGAACTGCATTTCATTAAAAAAAAAAAAATACAAAAAAAAAAAAAGAAACCAAAAAATTTACATTCAAATGAAGAAACATTTTACTTTTGTGGCTTAAAATAGCATTGGAAAAAAAAGTAATTACAATTTTAAATAAAAGCATAAATGTTTTAAAAGCTATGAAAACCACAAACAAAAATAAAAAAAAAAAATACTAAAGACGTTAAGAAAAATTAATAGAACTTTGCTTTGTCCACAATCTTTAACAAAAATTAAGATAATTATCACTGGATCAATTACTTCTTCAGGTTTAGTTATGCAATTCACAGTTCAATGTA
Source organism: Tricholauxania praeusta (assembly GCA_949775025.1). Taxonomy (NCBI): domain Eukaryota; kingdom Metazoa; phylum Arthropoda; class Insecta; order Diptera; family Lauxaniidae; genus Tricholauxania; species Tricholauxania praeusta. The sequence goes on along the minus strand of OX459031.1, from coordinate 116,116,634 downwards.
AATTGGGCTAGTAAAATTACATGTTGTATTTTTACAATATTTGACGAGGTGGCAACTTGTGTTGTTATTCTTTCTCATATATAAATTCAAACTACCACTAGTAAGCATGTATTTTGACAGTTGTATTCGTTTGCTATTTTGGTGAGAGAATTGTATGGGTAAAGAGAGTGACAAAATTCAAAATTTGTAAACAATTATGAAATTCACAGTACATAGTGAAATTGCAACGTGACAAGATTACCATCTGTCAAATCATACAACTGTGAGCTCAAAAATTTATTGTTTGCAAATTATGTTTTTGTCACTCTCTTTTCCCATACGATTCTCTCACCAACATTGAAAACGATTGCAACTTTCAAAATACATTCTTAAGCACATGTTCCAATTTATCGACTAGTGGTAATTTCCATTTATATGGGAAACAATAACAACACAAGTTACCACCTCGTAAGGTATTGTAAAATTAGAAATTCTTAATTTTACTAACCAATGAACTGTGAATTGCATAAATAAATTTTTGCTATTTAGGTGAGAGAATCGTATGGGAAAAGAGAGTGACAAAAATCAAAATTTGTAAACAATAAATTTTTGAGCTTACAGTTGTATGATTTAACATATGGTAATTTTGTCACGTTACAATTTTACTAAGAACTGTGAATTGCATAAATATCTCTTTAGTAAGCTTATCATATATAAAACAAATAAATACGTTGTGCTTTCATCACACAGGCAAAACATCAATTTCAATTAAATTTCTACTCAAAAGTAGCTTGGCAAATTCTTTTTAAGTAATGGTTTTAGTAATCGAATACTTTACGTGAATTTTCAGCGCTTTCATTTTAACTATAAACCTCAATGTGTTCGAATGTCTCGACTTTCCTATTACCCACTGTTTATATCTACAAAAGCCATTAATAAAATATGTGAAATATAAAACAAAATAATGTACCATTGCATACAGCAATAGCTGTAGCAGTAGTAGCAACAGCGTAACTTTAGCAAACAATGATATCAAAATATTGCACCCTGCAGCAAATTTGTAGGTGAAACAAAATAAAATTGTAAATAAAATAAAAGAAGAAATAAAAATATATAATAGAGAACAAGGAAATACTGATATAGAATTTCCCAAGCATGAATTGAAGTAGTGTAAATATTGAACAAAAAAACAAAAAAAAAGTCGTTTTTAAGCGTCGGTAAATATAAAAGTGCACACACTTTTTTCTATTCATTTCCTTTCATATTTTTTTGGTATGCTAGCGCTTTTGCCCCCTTAACTATGTGCCAGTGTTGCCACATCAATTGATGCATGTTTTGTACTTGTATTGATGTAACAGAACAACACACACACACACACAGTGAGCAAAAGCACACAATTCAATTTCAATGGATTTGAGTTCGATTAAATTGAGTTTTGCGTAATTTCCCTGAGGCGACCTGGTGTGTGTGTGTGTGTGCTCAATGTTTGCATTTCTTTTGCTATTTACACATTCTTACATGTGCATTTGGCATTATATTTGTAGTGCTAATTTTGTGTTAAATTTTTAAAATGCAATTTTAAGGTTTTTTCAATCATAGCATAAGGAATTATCATTGATATAACAAGAGGAATTATCATTGATATAACAAGAGGAATTATCATTGATATAACAAGAGCTGCAACATGTTAAATGAATGTAAGTAACCAATTTTTTTTAAACAAAATAAAAACAAAAATTAACGTTAGAGTGATGCAAAAATAAATGTAAATAACTACTAGTTTCTACAATACATATAAGATTTTATAAAAAAAATTATCAGAAAATGAAGAAAGCCTCATAGCTTGTTCTAGAAATAGATTTTCACACCTTAAAACAAAACATTTTATTTAAGTTTTATTTGTGTATTGTGTATGTTTTTTCATCAAGTCCTAGTTTCGGATATACTTATATTCGTGCTTGCTATAATTACTTCTCCATTTTTATTATTAAAAAAAATTTATTTTTAAAATCAAGATATGCTCTAAAAATCTTCCGTAAGAATAAAAATTTTTGGACTTAACTTTCCTAAGGATATTCACTCAAAATATGATTTCTATTTATTTTTCAAAAAGATTTTTTAAGGAAAAACTCATTTTCAGCATATTATCTTGTACATCTAGCTTTTTTAATTTTTATTTATATTACTATCCATACACCATTAGGTAAAATAGATATCTAAAACTATAGATGCTTGAACGTATAACTCAACACTTTTGTGTTGGTTGCCTGCATTTTCTTATTAGAACATCACACTATCAACTTCTCATTCCTTTTTGGTTGACCGATATCTTATTTTGTTCAAACCGACACAATGAATTGCATGTATTTGTTGAAATGTAGTTAAAGTGAAGTTGCAGTGAAGTTAACGTGAAGCTAAAGGGAAATCAAAGTGAAGTTGAAGGTGAAGGTGAAGTGAAGTAAGATTGAAGCGAGCTGAATTCGAAGTGAAGGTAAAGCGAACTGAAGTGATGTTGAAGCAAAGTGGAAGTGAAACTGAAGTGAATTTGAAGTGAAGCTCAAGCGAAGTGAAGTTAAAGTGAGGTGAATTTGAAGTGAAATTAAAGTGAAGTTGAAGTTGAAGTACAGTGATGTTGAAGCAAAGTGGAAGTGAAGGTGAAGTTTAATTAGAGAAGAAATGAAGTAGTGATTAAAATAACATTGAAATGAAGTTGAAGTGAAGCTGAAGTAAAGTTAAAAAAAGTTGAAATGATGTCAAAGTGAAGCTGAAGTGAAGTTGAACTGAAGTTGAAGTGAAGTTCAAATGAAGTTAAATTGAAGAAGAAGTGAAGTCTAAGTCATACTGAAGTGATGATGATGTGATATTCAACTATAGTTTTGATGAAATTAGAATGATGCTGAAGTAAAGTTGAAGTGATTTCAAAGTGAAGCTGAAGTGAAGTTGAACTAAAGTAGAAGCGTAGTTGAACCGCAGTTGAAGCCACTTGGCTAAAAAGTTGTAGTGAAGTTTGAGTGAAGTTGATGTGAAATTAAAGAACATTTAAAGTGAGGTTGAAGTAAACTTGGAGTGAAGTTTGAGTGGAGTTGAACTTCCGACTCCATTTTAAACAAAAAATAAGTCTACTTCTTTCGAGAGCTCTGGTTTATATTGTCTATTGGCTGCTTTTGCTTAGATATCAGTATTTCAGTTAACTATGTGATAAGCTCAAATCTTTTTAGTTCAATAAATCATATTATTAATTTTCTTTAAGTTTTTCATAAGCATAGCTTTTAAGGTAAGCGTTTAAAAGTAATTTTTAACAAACATCTTCCAAGCCACTACTGTTTTCTTAGTTTAAAATAATTATATGCTAGATAGAGAATTCTGAATTCTTCAGCTTCATGATGCCTGTACGTAAAACTGCTAAAAGTAGAACACAAATCACTTACTCCTTTTACTATATTTAGAGTAAAAAATAAAAACCAAAAGATTTACGACAATCTGCTGAGCAAAATTTCAATTTACGAAATTCGCTTAGAGTGCAACTTTTCAATATTGAAATCGAGAGAAAAAAGTACAGAGTGAAATTTGTCGTCAACGACAATTCAAATCAGTAGCAGTTAAAAACACACATGAACCGTATCAGACAAATTCAGTTTCACATACTTGATACTGGAGCTGCATTTCCTGCATTTTACGAACTTTTCAGATATTTATTTTATTCTCTATATAGTTTTATTATGCATTTTTTTTTTTCTTGTGCATACATTTAGTTGACTTGAAGTCACAAAAATCTACGAAAAAAAAAATAACCAACCGACGTTGCTTTTTTGTGTATGAAGAAAATGCTGCATATACTGAAAAAAAAAAAATAAGAAAAGAAAATGCTGCCAAATCACCTGCTGAATTTCCATTTTATATTTTGGAGAAAAAAGTTGTTGGTGACACAGTTGATTCTGTTTTTGTTGTATCAGTACAAGAAACGCATTAAGGATGCAAAATTTCGGCTGCCATTGCAAAGTACTTGTCGTATTTTGCATAATGTAGTTGAAGTCGGGGAATGTAAGAGAGCTTTACATAAAAATAAGCACAAAAATATATAGGAGAAAACTAACGAAATAGAAGAAATTTTAAGGAAATTAAAGAGTTTAAAATAAAAAATTTAATTTTTTTTAAGCTAACAAAAATCAATAAAATTAAATGTTTTTTTCTGGTACAATTTTGACAAAATACCAACTTCAAATGTCAAATTTTTCGTTAAAAATGCAATAATACTTAAAAAGGAATAACAATAAAATTTTGTTGCATACTTTTCGTAACTACTTAAGTTTTACATATGTTCTTTCAAATAAGTATTGCAAAACTATGCATTTTTTTGAGTATTCATTTCGCATGACTATTACCAACTCACATAGGCACACACACACACACAAATGGGAGTCACTTCAATTGCTTGCTATTAAATTAAATGGCGACTTGATGGCGTCACTTAAAAGTAGTAAAAAAGCAGGACTCCGATGAATTGCACACATTTATAATGACTTCCTATGGAAGCCATGCTATGTTTGCACTGCAGGACTCTGCTGTTGTTTTTTTCATAATTCGCATAAATTGAATTCAACCCTCTAAAATAACTACTTTTTTCTAAAAAATTTTTTAAAAAAAAAACTGTAGTTTATTTTTTTCATCTCTCAGTAAATGTATGGAACATAAGCAACATAAAATAAAAAAAAAGATATATTAAAATGTTATTTTGAACATTTTGGACACGTTATTGTCGCAATTTAAGAAAAAAAAACATTCAAGTTAATGTAGACACACACACTAACATACAAATGACATTTAAAATGTTTTTTTTTTTTTATTGCTTATATTGCTCGAATTGCCAACTGTTTTTATGTTAGTACATTAATTAGGGTGGCCTACACAAGAAAAATATTTTTTGTTTAATTAAGACGAAACAAGTTTTTAAATGGAAAAATCAAAAATTAAAAAAAACATTAACTTAACAAGTAGCTCAAACACCAAAGAAAACAAAAGTCAAGATTTTTAATGCGAAAATCAAAAATTTACATAAATCATTTTATAAAAATATCACCTTAATTGAAATTACAATTATTTTAAAAATTTTTTTCAATTATTTTTAAAGTTTCTATAAAAGAAATGTCCACCCTAACGTAGCAACAATAATTTCATAAATTTATTGACAGAAGCAAATATTAAACTTGTAAGGGTGCTATCTTTGGCTTTGGCGAAAAACAAAATACCCTACACCAGCAGAACGGGAAGAGTGCCACGTTAAGTGCTGAACGATTTAATAAATCGATCCAATACTGAATTCAGCAACATTGAATATACAAACTCTCAGTTTAAGCTTATATGCTGTGATGCCACGCCCTTTTGTCAAACTGCGCCCACTTTTTTAATTAAATATTAATCACAACAGTTCCTTGTTTTCTATGAAATTTATATAATTCTATTACACAGGCCCGAATTAAGAAATTTGCCGCCCCTAGGCAGCTGCAAAAATTGCCGCCCCCTCCTCAAAACTTCTTCATTAAATTTAAAAAAAAATATTTTTGTTTTCAATTTTGATAAGCAAAAAAACAAAAAAAAAAATATCTTCCTTCCTAAATGAAAAACACTACCAAAATGGTAACAAAAATTTTGAAATATACTTCAACATTCTCGATTTGCCGCCCTTTAAACCTTGCCGCCCTAGGCACGTGCCTACTCTGCTTGTAAGGTTAATCCAGGTATGCTATTACAGGAGCATTTTGAAGTACGGGAGGTGGCACGCACATTTTTATATTATTCTTAATATAATATTTTGAAATATATGAATCGTTGGAAGTTGCCACGCCCTCTTGTCTAAATTCATCTGATTTATTTGTTTCGAGGGCTTGTCGAAACCATTCCTAGTATTTGCGAGAAATTTTGATTTAATCTTCTAACAAATAACCAGAATATATCATTTTAAAAATATTGCTAGTATGGGAGTTGGCACGCCCACTTATAAAAATTCGTCAGCAAAAAAATATTTTTTTTTTTTTTTTTAAATGAAGTTTAAAAAAAAAAAACTTTTTTGTACCGAGCTTGCTAGAGTTGTTTTTGAAATTCGAGAGAAATTTGATAACAATACTTTAGAAAATTTACTCAATAACTTTTTAACCCTTCTATGCGTGATGGGGTACCCGTGTACCCATTTCATTTTGAAAACAACATTTTTTACGTTTGAACAAGCTCTAAAATTGTGAAAGTTCGAGCTAAAAAAATTCAAATATTCATACAATTTGTGAAGGAAATTTCACATGGATAAAGGTGTATTTTTTTGTCACGCACAGAAGGGTTAATGTTTTATCTGTATGGGCAGTAGGCGTGTGTGTGAACAAAGTTTATCCATTTTCAATTCTTTAAACTGTGTTTGAAAGTGTAGCCTCAGTACTAAATACTAGTCAATTATTTCGCTTGATTTACACAGAAAGACAAATAGACGGAGAGAGACAGACGGAAATGACTCAGGTTGATTTAGAATACAATAATTTTTAATATCTCCCATACCTCCCCATGCGTAACAAACGGAATGACAAAGTTAGTATACTCTGAGTGTAGGGTATTAAAAAAAAAAATATCCAACATAAATAAACTCAAATATAAGAGGGTCAAAAATCCCAGTAAATGTTTCGTATGCATGTAACTTTACACAACAAAAAACAAAAAAAAAACCTTATTTATATTCACTTGAGTGTAGAAATACTTTTATGTACGCATGTGTATGTTAAATATTTACTTGTGCGTTTGTGGCGTTCGTATATTTGCTGTTTGCCTCTTTTTTACTATAATTTTTATTTTATGAACCTTAAATCATAAAAAATAGCTCATTTTTAATTTATATCAACATATACCCTACAAAATGTGTCTGCTCGATAAATTACCAAAATATTTTTCCGAATGAAAATAATGGAAAATTGTTGAAAAAAAAACTCTGCCTTTATTGCATAGTGATGTTTCAGTTTACATTTAGGTAAAAGAGATTTTTTTATGTCAGAAAATATTTTATCTATTTAATCTGAAACATTGCACAAAATTAAATCATAACGAATTTTTTTTTTTTTTAAAAAATTTAATTCTTGAATGCATTTTTATAGCAGATTTTTGATTAAAAAACTGCGTCACTTATCAGAATATTTGCAGTTTTATCGAAATCCGAGGCATTGATTTTTATTACTATATAACGAAATAATGCCCGCAGTCATTAAAAAGTTAGAAAAATTTCACCAATGATTACTCTCTTGTATAACTGAGAAAACCGTCAAGTGAGTAAGAGTTATGGAACTTAAAATTAGCTTTCAAATGATATATGTATATCGTGTACATTGACAAGGTGCCTTATACTGAAGTCTTTGAAAAGTTGCTTTTATTTTGTAATTTGACCAATTTTGAAAATAAAACAACAGAAATTTATATTTTTATTTCACAATGCTCAGTAGAGATAATAAAATCTAATATTCCTACATGCCACTAATGAAGAGTCGAAAATATTCCCGAAAACGCGTGAGCTGTGTTAAAAATCAATCCTTAAACAAAACATTAGTGTGTTTTTAGTCGACTGAATATTATTAATTAATTGCAAATAATTTCATCGAACTTACAGTCCGATTTGTGAAATTTCACATGAATATCAGTTACTGCAAAAAAAAAACAATAGAAATCCAAAATAACGATTACTTTTGATCGAAAAAAATAGAAATCCAAAATAAGGATTATTTTTGATCGAAAAAAAATAGAAATCGAAAATAACAATAGCTTTTGATCGAAAAAAATAGAAATCCAAAATAAGGATTATTTTTGATCGAAAAAAAAAAATAGAAATCGAAAATAACAATAACTTTTGATCGAAAAAAATAGAAATCCAAAATAAGGATTATTTTTGATCGAAAAAAAAAATAGAAATCCAAAATAACGATTACTTTTGATCGAAAAAAATATAAATCTGATAACGATTATTTTTGATCAAAAAAAATATAAATCCAATAAAAGGATTAGGTACTTTTGATGGAAAAAATTTAAATCCAAAATAACTATTACTCTTGATCGAAAAAAAAAGTAAAACTACGATTATTTTTGATCGAAAAAAATTAAATCACAATATTAAAAATCATTCCATATATTGAACCATGCCATATTCTCGTCAAAAGAAACTCATCTGTATACTCAAACTCGCATTTCGTGTTTTCCTTCTTTGTGATTTTTTCGACTTTAATCATAGTAAATAACTCGGTCGGACTATTTACTTATCTTGACATTGATCTGGAGAGACATGTTTCTTAAATGTTTGCGTCACTTGTCACATTGCAGCATTGCCAGCTGTAACCAATACCCCAGCTAGTAAGTAATTCTTACCGGCTGTGTCCTACGTTCATGTGGCATACATTACTTGATTTATAGGCTATGGACTATGTATTTGAATAAGGAACTAATTCGTTAAAGGTATTTTATTGTCTAATATGTTCAATTGTACCTTAAAAATGATAAATTCAAAAGTAGGATTAAATTTAGGCTTGGAATTTTGATATCGGTGCAAAATTTGTCCACTTTTTATTTTTTTTTTTTTATCAAAACTCAAAAACTACACATTTTTAGTAAATAAACTTTATCAGACATATTGTATAGAATAAAATTTGCTATCGAAAAAGCACTTAATAAAGAAAAAAAACTTATTTTTTCAACAAACTAAGTTAATAAAACTATTAACAAAAAAACCTAAAAATTTCAATGTTTTGAATATTTTTTTCATTTTTGGGTATAACTTTTTTCAGAGTGGATATAGGGTTTTTTTTTGATTACAAAAAAGAAAGGTGACGTACTTTCCCTCAAAATGGTGACCCATTAAAGTATTCTGGATAAAAACTGGCTGAGATACAGTCGTTCAAAGTTACATACTTTTGAATGATTTTGCCAACTTTTTCAAGATAAAATATTTTGATTGATAAATTTCATGAAACAAATCCTTTCTACAAAGGGAACCCATTGGAAACAACTTTAATAAATAATTACCCACAAAAAACGATCATAAATTCAATCGCTCAACATTAGTGCTTAGAGTTTTATTTATTTTTATTTTTTTTTTTCATTATTTGAAAGAATGTTGAAGTAAGTGAAATGTGCCCGAAATTAAACAAATTTGAAAGAAACATCTAAAATGTTTATAACACGAAACAGCACTAAACTCTCAAGAAAATCAAAATTATAATCGCAAAATCAAATAAAATTCCCGTTTTCATAGAACATAGGAAAACTTTAATAGCTTTGATATTTCTTATAGATTTTAGTAAAAATTTGATTACTTAGCAAATGCTTTGCTCTAAAGAAGAAAAATCAATTTTACTTTTGATAGTTCCGGGATACTAAAAAAAAATTTAGTCATTAAATTTTATCACGAAAAATCATCATATTTTTAATTTCATATCAGTAAAGTCTAACCAATAAGCAATAAAAGTCAGCTTTTATGGTTGTACAAGCTTAAGTGCCATATAAAAGACAAAATTGACCAAGCATCATAATTAGTAAAAAGAAAATAAAAATAAAAATTAATACAAAGACAAGAAAAATTAAAAATAAATTTGGCTACATCGACATAGAGACATAAAATATCTTAATAGACGTGAAAATAAATTAAAATGAAAAATAAAATATATTACTGCTGTTATGATATAAAATGTTGCAACTACTACTGGCCAAAGTGTCGTCGCTTCCACTCTCTTGCAACTTTTCTCTTTATGCAATCAATCTGCTCTCTGGAGAACTTGTCGCTTTGGCGCTAATATTTCAAATATAAAGTACAGTAGATTTTTCATAAATTCCCTGTGCTGCAGTGATCATTATTTATCTGCCATGCTGTTGCACGCCCACATTTTTAGTGTAACTGCTGCCATCACTATTGCTCGCAATGCCACAAAAACAGAGCAAAGTCATATTTTTCGCTGCGCTTAACACATTCTAAGCTAGAGTTGCTTAGAAGAAAATGCTAACGACTTTTAAAAAAAATTGTAAAATAAAATAAAAAGTCACAAAAAAAAATATTTTAATTTAACATTATTTGTGAAAAAGTTTTAATACTCAAACAAATTTTCTTTAGAAAAAAAAACAATAATGAAGTTTAAGCTTTGTAGCTGTATTTAATGGGTTAATCGCTCTCAAGGGTATTACGCTGCTACTGCTTTTTGTCTTTTCTATGTATTTTGACAAACAACGTATTTTGTGCTCGCTCACCCACCCACATTTGCGCGCACTCTCACATTTTTCTAAGCTTTAAATTAATGAACCTTGGTGAAGTTGTAGCTACTGACCTAACCTAAATAATGTCGACATTATAACCTCACTTTTTTGTGCACATGTTTTGTTTTTCACATTTTTAATATAAAAATCGCTGCAATAAAAATCTGCCCTACCATTTTTCGCTTTTTTGTACAGGCACTTAAGCTTTTAGTCGCATTTTTCTCAGACGCTCAAGTTTTGCCGCTTCGCTGTTTTTAGCTATTATTTGTTGCCGCTCCCTACATCTCGCTTTTTGCTTTGGCTTCTTTCGCCAAAAATACAATCAACGCAAGGAAATTAAATGTCAACTTTTTCATGTATTTCCTCTGTTATAATGCTGCTGCTGGTGGTTTATTGGTAGTGTTGCCGTTACCGTTACCGACTAACAATCCATGGCATACTGCAATGTTTTTTGTTGTATGTTTTTTGGCGTTTTGGTTACTACTGCTGCAGCGCAGCAAAATTTATCATGTTTTTACGGGCGTGCACTTGAGTTACCTCAAATTTTCAAATCATTTTCTTTTTTGTTCTTCTTGCAGACTCTCGCTTTTTTTGCATTGAACTACAGTGGGACGAGTGTTAGAAATGGTTGAAATATACACACAAATTCTTTGAAAGGTTTTTTGGATTTTTTTTTATTTTGCTCTAAGCTTTTATTGATTTTTTTCATCTAAATTAAGCCCCATTATTAATAAAAATTCTTAAAGCCTTTTAGGAACATATTTTCAAGTGGCCAAGCGTAAAATATAAAATTGACAAAGAAAAGTTTTCTTAGCAAATCACTTGGATGTTTTCCTCTAGGATATTGGGCCAAAAGTCAAAGGCAGAAAATTGCTTAGTTTAATTTCAAAAACAAATATTGTGCAAGTTTTTAAAAGAATTAAAAAGATCAATCACTTACAAAAATATCGTTATTAAAATATTGAAAAATCGCAACAAAAATATCAGAGAAACTTGATTACAACAAGCCTTAGCTTGAGCACATTTTTCAGTTCTTTAAGTATTTTTAATTTTGATTTTATGTTATTTTTCTCCAAAAAAAACGAACAAACCATAAAGTCTCAACATAAAAACGAAATTTAAATGACTAGTAGATGAATATGCGATTTATGTCAGATTACATTTTAAACTTATGCGAATTTTATCGCATATGATTTTAATCTCAATCTTCTTCAAAATTTAGTTAAGAATCTTAATTATAGATTAAAGGTAATAATTTAATTATAAGAAAAAGTAATTTTGAGCTGTTTTTAGTCAGGTTTCGATTACATTAAGTTTTTATCTCATGAGATTTTTTTATATTAAATATTTATTTCATGATATTTTTAATTTATGAGGTTAATATCACATTTTTTCATTAATCTCTATCATTTTTAGAACTTTAGAAACTTGTCTCAATTACGATTTTAACTTATGAGAGTTTTATCGCTTATGACTTTGATCTCAATTTTCTTCAAAATTTAGTCAAAAATCTTAATCTTTGATCTGCAGATATTTTATGTGAAGATAAATTAAAGGTAATAATTTAATTATTCAAAGAAAAAGTCATTTTGAGTTGTTTTTAGTAAGATTTCAATTACATAAGGTTTTTATCTCATGAGATTTTTTTACATTAAATATTTATTACATGATATTTTTAATTTATGAGGTTAATATCACATCTTTTCCTGTTTTTAGTCAGGTTTCCATTACATAAAGCTATTATCTCATGAGATTTTTTTATATTTAATATTTATAACATGTTATTTTTAATTTATGAGGTTAATATCACATTTTTTCATTAATCTCTATCATTTGTAGAACTTTAGAAACTTGTCTCAATTACGATTTTAACTTATGAGAATTTTATCGTATATGACTTTGATCTCAATTTTCTTCAAAATTTAGTCAAAAATCTTAATCTTTGATCTGCAGATATTTGATGTGAAGATAAATTAACGGTAATAATTTAATTATTCAAAGAAAAAGTCATTTTGAGCTGTTTTTAGTAAGATTTCCATTACAGAAGGTTTCTATCTCATGAGATTTTTTTACATTAAAAATTTATTACATGATATATTTAATTTATGAGGTTAATATTACATTTTTTCCTGTTTTTAGTCAGGTTTCCAATACATAAAGTTTTTATCTCATGTGATTTTTTTATGTTTAATATTTATAACATGTTATTTTTAATTTATGAGGTTAATATCACATTTTTTCATTAATCTCTATCATTTTTAGAACTTCTTGAAACTTGTCTCTACTTTTCAGATACTGCTAAGCAGTTGTGAACAGTTCCTAATTTTCGTTTACTAAAGTATATACTATTAGCTTTCAGCTAAGCGATTCAGTACACAGTTGAAAAATGTTAATGCTAAAATCGTTCTACAGTCTTAGCAACTTTCATATGTGATACACATATTCAATATAAATTTAAAATCATGGCTTCAGCCATAGTCTAAATGGTACTTAATTCCAAAATTCATATAATATTTTTGTGAAAATTTTAACCATATGAAATATATGATATTTTCGTATGATCATGACCAAAAAACTTTAAGTGAAAAAATTATAGATTCTTTGTTTTATTTAATGGGTCAAGTTTTCTGAAACTTTAAGTTATAATTTTATTTGTCAACTTCAATTTATGTGTCAAAAGAAACTTGAATGATTCGAAAATGAAGTCATTTTGTTTTTTTTTTTCATGCTTCTGAGATTTTTTCAAATGTCACCATTACCCTTTAGATTTCTATACGATATAATTTTTATCTTATGAGATAATAATTAAAGTTATAAAGTAAAAATACATCATCAGTTAGTCTCAAGATGTCACAGATGAAAAGAAACTTCAATAGAGTATTTGAAAATAAGAAAACATGGCAATTCATTATGAAATCTTTGTTAAAAATTATTTATATCGCATGAGATTTGTGCTTCATGATAGTTTAATATCAGTAATTAACAACATATATAACTTACTTAATTATTGATGAGTCTTGCTCAGCGATACAAGACACATATACTTATGTATGTTCCCAATTTTACTCAAATCCATAATTCATGTAATATGCTCAGTCGAATTTCGTGTTATTATTATTTCATGAGATAATGTTCAGGATTAAAACATAACTCATAAACGAGCTTATAACTTCAGTTAAAAGTCTTTATTAAATCCGATGTTTTATATATTTCCGTGAATTGTTCCATTCTGGCAAATTCCAAGCATTCAAATCTTTTAATTTTTCTTTTTTTTTTTCTAATCGTTCAAATTTCATTTACGTTTTAGAGTTGTTGGTTGTATTCAACTACATCCCAAAACCACTTGGTGGTATACACATGCATATATCTTCTTATCATGCTTTAGGACAACCCACACACACACCCACACTCATCATCTTCATTTTTCTGCGAAGGACATTAATTTATTGTTGTTTGGTTAAGTGGTTCGCCATTTATACTACACGAAGAACATGAGCGATTTTTCAAGTTGTTGTTGTTGTTATGCTATCTTTCCTTTTCTTTTGGTATTTACTAAATTTTTTTGTAAAGTCCTTAGAGTTTTTCTATGTTATTAGTAATTTTTTTATGCTGAGTATTCAAATTTATCTTAAAATTATGATAAAAATGAAGATGGGACATTTTTGTAGCATTTTCTGCGTTCACTATTAAGTCGAAGGATGCCTTTTGATATTGGGTACTTTTGTGGAGAAATTTTTATGCATTTAATGAAATCAGCGTGGCAGAAGTAGCATTTTTAGTTTGTGCAAATAAATTTCACTATATGTAGAATAGATTTTTTTTTAATAACAAATGAGTTATAAAAATTTCATAGGATATTACCATAAAGTTTTTACTAAAAAATTTTAATAACACGCATAGCAATATGCAAATAAAAATTGTTATAAAATATAACATGCACAAATTTAAGTACTTTTAAAAAATTACATTGCATACCCTTAGGCAACTCTAAGTGAAAATAAAAATCGAGCGAAATTGCTAAATTTCAACAAACGAAGAACAAATTTTAACCTAAAAAAAAAAACAATATATAATATTTAACAGAAATTCATAAACGCTAAGCCATCGAAAGTTAAAAATCATAAAAATAGATAAACAGAAAATGTGTACGTAGTATTCAATAAAAAAGAACCATATTTATGATTCATAAAATATTGATTGATAGACTTTGCCACACAGCATCTACAAAGGGCAATAAAATGAAGCCCTCAGGTTTATTGACCATTTAGAGCCCCTAAAAGTAGGCAATAAAATATGCGCATAAAATTGCTTATGTTAAATTTTTTGTTATGAAAAAATCATATACCAAAAACAAACGATGACGTCGACGGTCATACCAAGTCCCAGCAAACATTTTCGAAGAGCTGAAATGTTTTATTTTAATAGATGAAAATTTTAATATATCAAACAATAACGCATTGAAATATATGAAATTTAAAATGTAAATTTACTCTTCATGATGATTTAATTATTTACAAGACATTCATTGCCCTACAAGTTGAAAGATTTCACAGTCTTCTAAATGTTGGCTGGGCTATGTTTGTATGCACGTTTATTATTTTTAAGGCTAAATATATAAAAAAATATATACAGAAATGTATGCAGCATATAATTTCATTGGAACTAAAAAGGACTTTACGCATTGTTAACTTTTATTTTTGTCTACGGCACGTATTTTGTTCATGTCCTGCAGGCAAAATGCTTAATTAAAGTTAAATTAACAATGCAGGAAAGGACACAAAAAATACATTTGCTATTGTTTATTGTTTTTGAATTGTGCTTAAATTTTTTCTTCTTAGAAAATGTTCCATTGTTGATTTCATAAAAATATGATAGTCCAAGAGCCGGCTGTAGAAAAGTCGAGTGTATAAGATTACAGGATGGGATGCATGCCAAATGATAGAGCTCGACGAGCCTAAATAGAATATCTAGGGTTGCCTTGCCAAAGCCTGTCCCGATGGCCGAAAATGCCCGAATTTTAGCCAATTTTATTGTTCTAATTAAAACTGTAGTACATAACAGCTCGAAATGTATGCCAAATGATAGAACTCGAAGAGGCCTAATTATAATACCTGGAATTGCATTGTTGAATCCTGTCCCAAACATGGGTTTTCACCGGTTTTTTAGGTCAATTTTCATTAATGAAGATAACAGCTTGAAATTTGTGCCAAATGATAGATATCGAAGAGCCTTAATAGAATATATAGGGTTGCCTTGTAGAATCCTGTCCCAAACATGAGTTGCCACTCATTTAAGAAAAGTTGACCTCAAAAACGGGTGTCAAATAATGTTTAGAACATGATTCGACAAGGCAACCCTATATATTCTATTTAGGCTCTTCGATATCTATCATTTGGCACGAATTTTAAGCTGCTATCTTCATTAATGAAAATTGACCCAAAAAACCGGTGAAAACCCATGTTTGGGACAGGATTTAACAATACAATCCCAGGTACTTTATTTAGGCCTCTTCGAGTTCTATCATTTGGCATACATTTCAAGCTGTTATGTACTACAGTTTTAATTAGAACAACAAAATTGGCTAAAATTCGGGCATTTTCGGCCATCGGGACAGGCTTTGGCAAGGCAACCCTAGATATTCTATTTAGGCTCATTGAGCTCTACCATTTGGCATACATCTCATCCTGTAATCTTATACACTCGACTTTTCTACAGCCGGCTCTCAGCCTATGATGTTTTAGACCGAAAAAAATATTTTAAGTTGTTAAAAATTTTGCAAAAAAAGGAAACCAATTTTAGCAGGAAAATGGAAATATATTCAATGATGCTGACTTAGACGCGGTGTTGGCAAAGTCACCCTTACTAAAATAAAAGCAGATGTTTTTTTTTTCAAAAATGTGCTGAAGCAAAAAAGTAGCTCAATTCAACAAAAGAAAACAGAGAAATCTCTGAAAAACCAAAGAGAATAATTAAATGAACCTTAGCAAACAGGCTGCAACTTTAGCAAGATTTCTGGGATTGGTCGAAATGGGCGAAATCGGTTCACAGGCACGCCTAACGAACATATGTACCAGTAAAACAAAAGCTTGGGAAATTTCAAAAAGAGGGCGTGGCACCTCCCATAAAAACAAATGCTTCAAAACGCCACAACGAGAGAGTAATTTAAGGTAATAAAACCAATAAATACAAGAAATAGTTTGGTCTAGCAACAATCAAAACGTCGGTGAATTTTGATGTAAGGGCTTAAAAGCACCCAAAAGCTTTAAGACGCTAGACAGAGAACTGCTGCTCTTATCTTAATTTCGAACAAACAGAATCAAAAAAAAAAAGTCACAAATTATGACTTATCCATATTTAAAAATACAACACTTTTAACTAAATAATTTGTTACGCCCATTCAAGTTTTAACCTTTATCAGCTACTTCCTTTATCAAACACCGCCTTTGGCGGATACCGCCAGCACATGAAAGTATAAATAAAGCGGTATATTGTTAGCCAGATTCATACCAAAGTTTTACTTTAAACAAAAGATCCGAAGTCACAACATTTCCGAAATTAAAATGAAGACAATAATTTTATTTTCTGTTGCCGTTTTGTTCCACGCCTTTCAAATTCAAAATACAACTGCTGATCCTCTTGTATGGGAAATTGGACAATGGGAAATTGGAGAATGTTTCAAGATCGGTCTTTTGAATGGTTGGGACTCTGACAAATGCCTTGGCATATGTATTACTAAAGGATATCTCTCAGGCAAATGCTCGTTTTTTGGTAAATGTTCTTGTTCTGACGAATTGGATGATAGTATTAAATTACAATAACAAAAAAAAAAATAAAACGGAATAACTACAGATTATTTACATATTTATAAACTTTCATTATACTTCAATCATCATGTGTTGCGAGTGTATTGGAATAAACAGTTTTAATAAAAATAAATAATAAATAGAGGCATTTTTAAAGAAACAAAAAAAAACATTTTTTTTGGTTTTAGCTTACTGTTCACAAAATAAAATCACAAAATGTTAAAAATTGAAAACAATGCTCAAGTTTCTGTTTTAAAAACTTGCCATTGTGAAAATGGACATTAAGTGTGGTGAAAAAAAATAAAAAATTTATTCGATTGTGTTGAAAATTCTGTTTAAAATTTTCCACCATATCGAATGAAAATTGAAAATAATTCAAGGATCAAATACCCAAATTATCTGAATTGAGACAAGTAATGTACTGTTTTCATTCCGCTTTCATTTAGTGCAAAAAAGTGAAGAAGCTGACTTACCCCATACTTAAAAATCAAGCAAAAAATGCTGAGAAATTTGCTATGCTGCTTTATTGCCTTTAGCAGCTACTTACTTTATCAATTACCGCCTTTGACGGATACCGCCAGTATAAGAAAGTATAAATGAAGCGGAATATTGTTAGCCAGTTTAACTATAAATATAAAGCGCAAATCCGAAGTCACAACGTTTCCCAAATTAAAATGAAGACAATAACTATATTTTCTGTTGCCGTTTTGCTCCACGCCTATCACATGCAATATACAACTGCTGATCCTCTTGTATGGAATTTTGAAAAATGTTTAGAGATCGGTATTTTGAAAAGTTGGAATTCGGAAAAATGCCTTAGCATATGTATAAGTGTAGGATATGAATCGGGCGTATTTACGTTAATTGGTAAATGTTCTTGTTATTACAAACTGGCTTATACCAAAAACAAAACTGAATACAGATTATTTACATACATATATATTTTCATTATACTACAATCATTATGGGTTGTTCTAATATTATTAAGTTTTAAAATATGAGAAAGTATTAAAATAAAAAGTTTTAAGAAAAATAAATAAAGACTTTTGAAAAAAAATCATTTTGTATGTATACCTTTTAAGGAGAAGTTTTTTTTTAAATTTAACTTTTTGTTCAAGAACTTAAATCACAAAATGTTAGCGAGGGGTAGCTGAAATTGAAAAAATGCTCACAATGCCATTGTGAAAACATTGAAAGGACTTGGAATAGTGTTTTGTAAAATTACGGGTCAGTGCAGTTAGAACAAACAATTTGCTAAAGAAACAGGCATATTTAAAATAACGATTACGGTACACTTTCCGGAATCCTTTTTCCGGAATGGACATTTTCCGGAACGGCCAAAAACCCGAATTATTTTTTCCGGAATCGGTTTTCCGGAATGTTCATTTTCCGGAACGACTGTTTTCCGGAAATAATAATTACTAACTTAAAATGTACATTCCGGAAAACCGATTCCGGAAAAATCGATTCCGGAAAACCGTCGTTCCGGAAAATGTATATAAAAAGCACAGAGCTCTTATATCATCTGAATTCAAACAAGTAGTATGCTGTTTTCATTCTGTTTCCATTTATTGCAACAAAATGACTTATCCCATATTTAAAAATAAAACACTATAGCAAATGTTGAGAAATTTGTTACGGTGTTTTGTTCTTTAGCAGCTATTGCCTTTATCAAACACCGCCTTTGACGGATACCGCCAAAATAACAAAGTATAAATGAAGTGGAATATTGTTAACCAAATTCATAACAAAGTTTTACTATAAAAAGATCAGAAGTTGCACATTTTCCCAAATGAAAATGAAGACAATAATCTTATTTTCTTTTGCCGTTTTGCTCCACGCCTTCCACATTCAATATACAACTGCTGATCCCCTGGTATGGAATTTTGAAAAATGTTTAGAGTTCGGTATTTTGGAAGGTTGGGACTCTGAAAAATGCCTTAGCATATGTATTACTGTAGGATATGATTCAGGCGAATGCACGTTATATGGAAAATGTTCTTGTTATTACAAATTGGATGATACTTCTTAATTAAAATTACCATAACAAAAAAAAAAAAAAAAAAAAAAACAACATAGCTGAATACAGATTATTTAAATATAGCAATATTTTTATTATACTACAATCATTATGTTTTGTTTTAATATAATTTAGGTTTAAGACATGCGAGTGTATTAAAATATAAAGCTTTAATAAAAATAAATATAGACTTTTAAAAAAAAAAAATCACTTTCCAGCGGCAAATATGTTATACACAACATCGATGAATAGCTATACTCATTGTAGGCAGTAATGCTCACAAACCCAGCCACAACTGTAAATGCTTTTTAAAAAGGGATGGCCGCTTTGTAGGCAGCTTGACTACATCTCTATATACAATGTGTAGCAAGGGAAAGGCAGATTACCTTAAAACATCGCTTACCAAATGCATGTATAGTTTACCGAGTTGCTTACATCTCCACATACAAAGTATGCAGCCAACAGGCAAGACATACATCTCCTCCATCTCCCTTACATCTCCATATACAAATCAGACAGCAAACAGACAGACTGCCTTCAACTCCATATACAATGCAGGCAGCCAACAAACAGACTGCCTACAACTCTACATACAAAGGAGGCAGCCAGCAAGCGGACTGCCTACAGCTCCATATACAATATACAAAGCGATCTTACACCATATCGAATAAAAATTGAAAATAAATTATAAATTCATAGTAGAGCAAATACCCAAATTAGGGAATATTGTAGTTGCTTTGTTGATGTACTTATTCCAATTGCCAAAAAGGTGCGAATAAGTTGAGAGCTCTTACATTATTTGAATCAAAACAAGTATTGCTTTTATTCTGCTTTCATTAACTGCGAAAAAGTGACGAATCAGACTTATTCCATACCTAAAACTAAAGCCTTAAATGCTGAGAAATTTGTTACGCTTTTTTGTTAACTTAAGCAGCTACTTCCTTTATCAAACACCGCCTTTGACGCATACCGCCAAAATAAAAAAGTATAAATGAAGCGGTATATTGTTAGCTAGATTCATACCAAAGTTTTACTACAAACAAAAAGATCTGAAGTCAGAACGTCTGCGAAATTAAAATGAAGACAATAATTGTAATTTTTATTGCCGTTTTGCAGTACGTCTTTCATATTCTATATACAACTGAAAAGGACTGTTTGATATCGGAAATTGGAGACGTAAATTTTCATCAATACTAAGTACAGATTGAGTTATACTGATTTGATTTAGGTGTAAAATATGCGTGTGTATTAAAATATAAGGTATCAATAAAAATTATGTCAAGACTTTTTTTAAAAAATACACTTTGTAAACCTTTGTTTTCGCACAGATCTTAAAAGTTTCTGGATCGAACAAAAGAAGTTTCCCCTTAGCGAAAGATAGTTGGTTCCTTTATTGCTAAATATAAAACTTTCTGTTTGCTTAAATATGTTAAAAACAGAAAAGGAAGACTGTTGCTTAACGTTAGTATTCAAAACATTATTCATTATTAAAGTGAAAATACTACACTGGCAGTCAATGCAATTCATTAGAAAAAAAACTTAAAATTGATGAAAATGATGCTGATGTTATACCTTGGACGCGAAAAATTAAGCCATAGTATTTTAAGTTAATACGATAATATATATTTACAGCAAACTTTAAATTAGTCACGAAATCATGATTTACTACTCTAAGAAATAAAACAAAATAAAAATAAATAAAGAAATTTTCAAACCTTAGCAAATAATTTAAGCTGCGTATTTTTACCGAGTCAGCAAAATGAAGTTAACGCACAAAATTGCGCTTGTTTATTGTTCGATCGATTGACCCTATTCCTTTTACATTTTCTCTTTGACCGATGGCAAACGTTTATTTGTGTTGAAAAATTACTTAACAATAAATTGAAATTAATATGGTAGCAAAGCAAATAAAACTGATGCCCCACTTAAAGAAAGGACGCCAGCACTTAAGCATTACCTATAAAATGTGTCCTTTTTTTGTCCTGTGCTTTAAAAGTATGACAATAAAATTAAATTGCAATTGAAATGGATAACAAACAAAAGAAAAAAAAGAAATCTTAAAAGAAACAAAGAAAAAATCATTAAAAAGTAAGAGAGGAAAAAAGCAAAATCAAATCAAATCAAACGCAATGAAAATGTAATTGAATGAAAAATCCATTCAAGTGTAAATTAAGCAATTTACAGTGAAAATTAGTAGCGACAATAAAAACAAAAATTGTCAAAGTAGCAGCAATTGCAGTAACAATCATCATTGTAAATATGGTTGGCAACACTAAACGATTGTTTTGTACTAAACATGCTGAGGCGCAAGTGCTGCCGGTGTGTAGTTTTTTGCCTTAGTTAGGGAATTTTTTAGTTTGATTCTTTGGTTTCTAAATGAATTCTTCGGAAAAATTTTAACGTTATATATGTATGTATAATGAAAATTTTACGACAAAGAAGAGAAATATTTGCATTAGAGAAAAAAAATATTTTATAAAAAAACCATTAAATTTTCTGGTTGCTTCATCAGCAAAATGTATTGCAAAAGTTTTAGCCAGATTATAGATGAAAATTGCTCCACCAGTCTTTCAGAGAAACGCCCAAATAACTCTTTAGAACTCAGTAAGAATCTCTAGCTCTCTTCATTATATACCAAATACTCTTGATGGCGAAGAGACTTTTATATATGCTCTTAAACGATCATGCAAATACAAAACAATGGAAATTGTTATGTTACGAATGTTTCCTTTTAGCTTGGCTCCAAAGCAGTAATTGGTAGAGCGAGAGTGTCAAAGATTTTCTTACGCTCAAAAGAGAGGGAACTGTGTAAAGGTTCAATGGATCTGATCAATTTCTTATTGCTTGTTCTTGCTTAATACGCAGCAGCAGGAAGGGTCTTAAAAACGGATAAAAGTAATCAAGCAGGGTCTCACTCCAGAGGGTGTAGACCCCTTTTCGGAACTTGATTTTTTATATATCACTAATGAATTTTTCCTTTTTTTTTATTTATAAGAAACGAATTTAAGTAAAAACAAAAAAAATGAGGAGGAGTATCACAATCCTCTGTTAATGCTGTTAAAGAAAGGAAGGGGGGGGTGCTTACATTACAAAACTTTTGCAAACCTTTTCTTACGGATGACCCCTCAGTTGACGACAAAGATCTTTGCATAGAATATTTGTATATGTTACCGGCCAAACTATTTTTTAGGATAAACTAGTTTTTCTTAGGCCAAACTAGTTATTTTGAATACCTAAAAGTATGCAATTTAATTTTAAAATAAAAGCATTGTGGAAAGCAAAGCCGGTTTTACACATGTTATAGACTGAACTGCAGCCGAAGGCCACCGCGAAGCCGGTGTTGGACACATTGGAAGATGTAAGTCCTGAGCCATGGCCGAAGGCCGCCCACTTACCCTCACTAACCACTTGCCAAGTTTTCACTAGCTACAGTGCTTTTGCATTAAGATTTCATTGCATACATATAATTAGGCTTAACGGTAACTAGTTTGTCCTAAAACTAGTTTGGCCGGTAACTTATACACTGAATAGTAAATATTATTGAGTTTGCCAAAGCTTCCAGAGCAAGACTTGTAATTTTATTCAATCTGTTCAATATGGCTAAAGAAATTTAAAAGGCTCAGAGGGGTTGGTTGAATATGTTGAAAAAGTTGAGCTGAGTTGAAAAAAAGTTGATAAAGCCGAAAAGTTGAATAGTGGATAAGTTCAAAAAATGTGGAAAAATTTCAATAAATTTGAAGATGATTGAATAAGCTGAAAATAGTTAAAAAAGTTGGAGGAAGGTGAAATATTCAAAAACATTTTGAGAAAAGTTAAAAAAGAATAAGCTGGAAAAAGTTGAATAAGTCGAATAGTTTAAAAAATGAGGAATGAGTCGAATAAAGGTGGAAAAGTTTATTATATCGAACAAAGTTGAAAATAGTTGAATAAGTTCAGGGAATGTGAATAAGTTGAACAAATTTGAAAGATTCGAGAAAATTTGAGAGATGTCAAATAAATCTAAAAGTTCAATAAATCGACTACAGTTAAAAAAAGTTGACAAACTTGATAAAAAGTGTTATAAAGATTGAATTAAAAATAATTTATAATTTTTTTATGTTCGATTTTTGGATTTTTGTTAAATTTCTGTAAGATTCTGAAAAAGTTTTCCTAATTTAGATAAGCATACCATAGACAATATTTTGTTTTTCATAGTCGGTTACCTTAATACCTATTGATTTTCTTTGGCAATGAAAAAAATATTATTTGGTATAAAATTGCCAGTTAGGCAACACTGGCCATAATTTCAACGCATAAGCTTTTTGCAAAAGCTCTAACTTTATTGATGTGCAGTCATACTGCTGCAGAATTCAACAGAATGTGAGTATTAATCGCTAAAAATCAAAGTGGAAAATGTGCGAACAGAAAGTACATAACTATGAACAACTTAAAAGGATACCCCCTTGAACAAGCAATTCAAAGCAATTGAAGTAAAATTAGATATTTCGTAATTGACACTTTGCAGCTGCTGAACATGAAAGAAGTTTTACGACTGCGTTACTGCGAAATGTGGTGATGTAGTTAAAGTTGAAAGCTTTTTGATTGTGTGAGACGTGTTAAGTTTAAAGAAAATGAGAATAAAGTTTTAATGTTACATTTTTTTTGCTTAGTAATGATTTTTTTTTTATTATAAAAGTTTGTATTATATGTATATATACATAATATACAATATATATACGGGTGTATGTAAAAATATGAAAAACTTTCTGTGTAACTAATTTTTATTAAAAAATATTTCTTTACTTTTGTTTAGATTTGTTTCAAATTAAGTCTAAGCAATATCGATGAACTTTTTAATTTTTAAGAAACAAAAATTTTATTTGACATTTAAATATTCTAAGGTACTAAGCATTGCATATTGTTTGGCGCAAACTAAATCCGAAAATTGTGCCATAAGGTAATGTAGAACAAAAAAAAAGTGCTGTCAGCAGTATGTAAAATTAATCTAAATTTTCAAGCTCATGCTTCTTTTGTTTCTATAAGATTTAAAATAGCAAAATGTTTCACATTTTCTGCTACTTAAATACATTAACATACAAATGTTTGTATATACTAAATATGTGTTCCCCTTTTTTTTTTGCGCTTTTCAATGTAAAACCATGACATTTTTCTGTTTTCAACGCATGCAAAATGTACGCTATTCTTAGTAGCAACGTTCATTCACACTCCCACAATGTAGTAATCAAAAAGCTATTCACACGCCTCTATACAAAACACGCCGCACAAATACTAATATGCATACATGTACATAGAGAAACCTACACTTACACCGAAGCACAATCTTAAGTTAAGCAGGATCATCTAAATATCAGCCTTTGGTAACTGGCTGTCAGTTACTGTCTGTCATGTATTTTTGTTGTTACCCATACATAGCGCTGATTATGTCTATTTGTTGTTGTTCGTCAGGATTATAAATCTTACTAGGTGATGCTTTTGTGGGTTGCTAATGACACTACCAGTGATTGGAGTGAAAATTGCAGCTTTTGCGTTTTCATAAAAAAAAATTCACGCAAAAATGTAAGAAAAAGAATGTCGGTTTGAGTTCATATGGTAGGAAAAAAGCAGAAAAGAATGAAAGAAGCCACAAAAATATAAAAAGAAAATAAAATATAAAAACCGCACAAAATTATGTGCACAAAAAATTTAACCCATTTGATACCGTTGTTGCGTTAATGGCTCAAAGAAAATTTTACTGTTTGTAATTTTGTTACATCATTTTATATAGAAGTGCTAGCTATTGGTTTTAATGACTTAAAGCTAATAAGGAGTGGAAAAGTACTCATTTCTTTAAAACAATTTGATTCAGTCAAGGATATAATGCCTCAAAAAAGCTGTGTCCTACAATACTCGTAATAACATATTTTTAAAACTTTTCAGATGATCAATCATCAATCGACGAAACAATAACCGATTCCCTAGGAAGCGCTTTATATTACTACTAATAAAATTTCTTAGGAAAGCTGAGTATCTGTGAAGAATTGTGATCTATTTGTCCAAAAGTTGTAGTAAGTACTTTGCTCGTCATTGTATTGAACAGTGCTGTACTCTGTATCATCAGTTTTGTACGGCAAGAATTTGGGCTGCGATCCTAAAGTTGTGCTGAAGTTCTTGGAAAATGTACGCAATCCGTGATTAAAAACATGCGAAAAAGTCAAGCATGAAGAGCTAAGAAGTACTAAGTCTCTTTCAGAAGGTTAGTTCTAAACCTTTCATATAGGATAAGTGAAAATTCAGAGTTTTAAGTGAGTGTGATCCCACTGTCAACATCAAATAGTTCCAAAATCCGTTGCATACTTTTGTGATTGATGGTAAATGTTTGCGTTTTATATATTGAAACGATTGATCTATAGTTAAGAAATGTTATTTTCAATACTTTTTAATTTCAAAACTTTTTAATTTCAAAACGAATTTAAAATTGTTTGTGTTAAAAATAAACGGCAAATGGTTATTTTAACTATTTTGAACTTCAAAATTTGTAGTTTTTAATCAAACATAAATTTTTTAAATTTGCAAAGTTATTTTTCAACTTTTTGTATCCAAAAATGATTCAAAAGTTGCGAATGCTTCGAAGCAGCTTTTTGATGGGTTGTACGACATGGGTTAGAACAAAATTGCTCCAATGACTTAACTTGATTTAAGGTATTTTTAGTGCTTCGTTATAAAAGTTTTCAAACTTCGGAAAATTTTTTAAATAAAAAGAAATATGATGTATAACTAAAAATAAATAAAATTTTAAACAAAAAATTACTGAATATTATAATTCAAATTATTTTTTTAAAAAAATTTCCAGAAAGTTAAATTTCCTTTAATTATTTTTGTAGTTAAACGTAAGCACCATAATCCTCTTTAACTTCTTGTGCCCTTTTTCATCCCAAACCTTAGATTTTATATTGTCAATATATTAAAGCAAAAATTATGTAGTTATCATGATGAGTATTGGTCCCTTGTAAAATCCTTTTCTCAAATTTACTGCTGTCAAATGATATCTTCATTCACACAAGGCGTAACTTAATTAAAAGCGCCATGATTCATTATACACACAAACTTAAGGACAATTCCATAACTGACCCTTAACAGTTACGAGTAAGCCATTTAACAGTTTGCTTAACAATCTGACATAAAATCATATTAAAAGACTGACAATAATCTAGCAGACTAATTAGCTACCAGACTAGAGGAATAGTGAACTAACAGACACAAAAAATTATAAAATTTACAAGCCACGAGCCTAAGAAAGGCACAGGTGTTGATGACTGGACTATAAATTAAAAGTTGCTCATA
Source organism: Tricholauxania praeusta (assembly GCA_949775025.1). Taxonomy (NCBI): domain Eukaryota; kingdom Metazoa; phylum Arthropoda; class Insecta; order Diptera; family Lauxaniidae; genus Tricholauxania; species Tricholauxania praeusta. The sequence goes on along the minus strand of OX459031.1, from coordinate 116,090,255 downwards.
TGCAAAGTACAACGTGGTTCTTACACTGCTTTATTTAATATACAGAAAAAACTATTTATTTAAATATATCGAGATTTGGTAGTATTTAACAAATATTTGATACAGACGAAAAAGATATTTTATATAGGTTAACATGTCAGACATTCCATTGAACTGAATAATATTATTGGACCAATGGTTATAGTAACCAAATGATAAGTAAATGATACTTAATTAGCGTTTTCCTTTAATATGTTGAGAACTGCATAGTTTCCGTAGTATTGAGAAGTGAAAATAATAAAAAAAACAGAATTATCAAATAAACAGTCAAACCTTCTTCAATCGACTCAAACTAACATTATGTTTGGCTCAACAGACGACAATTTAACTTTCAATTAAGTGCATAGTAATATCAACCAAAATTTGTTGATAGTTAATAAATACTTTTAAATCTATTAACCAAATACATTCATTTGAGAGAAGCATACTTATTTCTCTGTGTAGTTGTGGTACTATTGTTAACCTACGAGGACAGTATACATCATGACCATAACTACAGAATTTTTATTAATTATAATTAGAAGACATACACTCATAGAATTTCCCTAAGTGCCAATAACACTTTTAGCATACAAAGAAATGTACGCACACTCGTATTTTCCGGCGGACAAAAGCTTTAAAATGTTCACATCTCAAATAATTATATCCTTTGCACACAATAACCAATTAAAAGGACTTCAAGTTAAAATGTCGCAAACACCCGGTCAGGCGTGGCACTCTAATAAATATCCTTAGGCAAACAATGATTTTTGCAGTGCCGAAGACAATCGGCATTTGGTTTTACTTGGGTTCTAGCGCAACTCTCAAACTGAATGTCGTTGTGTCGTCAATACAAATGCTCTCGTAGACCGTTTGTTTGGCCAAGGCAAAAGCCTGATAGTAGTGGAACACGCTATCGCCACAATAATCAGATTAAAATTAATTGAATCTTGATGAAGGAAACTTAAGACTTTGAGACAATAAATGACTGCCTTCTCTGACTGGCTTCGGCAAAGATGGGCTAGAAATGTAGAGCTACGAAGGATAGACCAATATTTTTTTTGCATTTTTGGTAGTTTGCGTGTGCAAAAAAGGTGGCACAAAAATCAAATGCTAAATATTGTTGTTGCTGCTGCTGCTATGAATGATGTTACTTGGGAGCAGCTCAAATTTTGATAAAGGGGTTTTCATTATATTTATTGACGGCTTCGTGTGTCAATTGAAAAGGGTAGCTATTTTGTTTACTTGAGCTTATTAAGAATATTTAAGTGCTTAGAATTATGGGACAACATTAAATTTGTTGAATTTTAATGAAATTGTTTGCCAAGTTATAGTATAGTGTTTAAGTCTTAATGAAGAATATATTAAGTTATGCAAATTTTGAAAGATTTTCTATGAAAACGTCAGCTGTTGTCTATACGAGAGAAGGCTGAAAATATCGATATCAAAAAAACTATATATTTAACAAGAATATCAAGATAATTTTAATTGGACTTTGAGACCAAGTGTCTAAGGAATAAGACTAAACAAATTTATTCAAAATTGGTCCAGTAATTTTTGAGTGATGCGTGAACATCGAAAATAGCTATCTTTATTTATATTGATAGCTGAAATTGAACGCGGTCATGTGAGCATTTCTGATAATAAGCGTACAGGGCGTACAAAAAAGAGCTTACGAAAGCAGGATTGGTCGATAGAATCTATGGTATTTTGACGAGTGAAAGTGAGCGAGTGTGTTCAGAATGTGGGTACAAGAAAATTTGAGAATGACGAAGCTTGTCTCCGGATTGTGCTACATTTGATCATTGTCGGCAAAAAAAAAAACAACCCAAAAGTGTCACTATTTCCAAGGAGTGTTTGACATTTTGATCGCTGATGAAGTACCATTTTGTGATCATAGGCAAAACATGGTTCCAACACAGCACACCAGAAGCCAAGAGAAAGTCGAAAGATTGACGTTTTCCCACAGAATTGAGCCGAAAAAGGCCAAAATGGGTCTGTCGGCAAATAAAATGATTGTTACTATTTTTTGGCATATGTTTGGAATCATTCCCATCGATTACCTTAAAAAATGCAGATTTGAAACAAAACCGACTGTATTTGGCAAAGAAATGTTGCGATAGAAAGTGGTTTTTGGCAAAATAAGGAATTCATGCTGAAACAAAGTAGATGTGGAAAACAAAAAAAAAAAAAGTTGAAGAATTGATGAACAAATTGTATCAAACTAAAGGGACTATATTAAATACTGATTAATTGATCGATTTTTATTTGAAACACCGTCCACAATTGCACTTATATCTCTATTTTTTACAAAACAAATATCATTATTTCTTGATGTGCGTAAGTTTATTGTGTTAATACTAACACAATCAATTAATTTTGTGCGTATTGTTAACTAACTACTACAACATAATCAATAACATTAGCTGGTTTTTGATGTTTATTGCTATTAACTTGACTTAGTGATGCTTCAGACCTCATTTCAAGCGTGCGAACACGAGTTTTGATTTTGCTTTGTAGGTGCTATTTACTTGCGTGCTTGTGCAAATTAATAGTTCTATAATTTTAGCAACATTCACAGCATAAAGCGGTTAATTTCACATAGCAGATGCAATTAAATTTTGAATTTACGTAGTACATACGTATACGTGTAGTTCATTAATAAAGCGTTGTGTGCTAATCGGTTATGGCATTGTGGCTTATCGCAAATCATTAATTCAAAACAAATTATTTGGCTATGAACCAAATTATGCTATGAAATAGTCAGTTTAAGTATAACTATGTATGTAAATTTGTATGAATGCTGAATAAGCGTTTAAAAGGGTGTGTCATATAATAATATTCATGTTAAATATTTTGCTATTCTTATTTTGTCTTTGGCTCCACATCGACCTTGCAATTCTGTATTGAATGGAACTTCTTCATGTGGATTTATTTAAAGTCAATGTTCTTTGGCAATCATCCATAGGTAATTAATGCATTAAAACTGAATATTGAACGCCACATTTGTGAAATATGGAAAGGTTTATTGATTAAAATGGGCAACAATTGAACCCTGTAAGAATAACATTCGCGGACATTTGAATGATATTCTTTAAGAACATTATTGCATTGACTATAATACTTCTTTAATTCAATTTTGTTTCCCTTCTATAAAATAAAATAGTTTTCGGTGTCAGAAAGCTTGCGTTTAGTGAGAGCTCAAAACAAAACAAATATAAGACGAAAACAAAAATTCCTTTGCATACTTTTAGTTGTTAAAAAAAGTGGTTCAAGTCAAGACTAAACAAAGCAAATTTTAAAAGAAAACAAAAATTACGTTGAATATTTTTAGTTGCTAAAGATAAAATTCCATTGCATACTTTTAGTTGTTAAGGCAAAATAGAATTAATTTATCAAATATAAGAAGTAAGCGAAATTTCTGAGAAGTGCGGGAGCGATGCGACGGTGGGGGAGGCAAAGCCCCTTTGCATTTTAAAAAATTACCAGCTTGATCAAAAAGTTTTAGGACTCGTCACCGTGTGGCGCTCTCGTTCGTCCGATTTCAATTCTATTTTTTTTGTTGTGTTGGTAGAAGTGTCATGGACGTTATGTCAAATTTTCAGCTTGACAGCTTGACATTTCTTGAAGTGACGCCGTATTGTGTGCATCTACTTTTGTGTGTGGTTTCGATTTTTTACAAAAAAAAAAATGTCATCAACTTTGCAGCAACGAGTTTGCATTAAATTTTGTGTTAAAAACGGATTTAACGGTGCGCAGACGTTGGAAATGTTGGGAAAGTGTTTTGGCGACGATACTCTAACGAGATCGAACGTTTTTCGCTGGCACGGACGCTTCAGAAATGGTCGTGAGTCGGTCGAGGATGACGAACGCAGTGGCAGGCCGTCGACAGCGAAAACTGATGAAAACGTCAACAAAATCAAAGAGTGGATGGCCGTAAGCCGCAAATTGACCATTAGAGAGATTGCAGAGGAGTTGGGCATTGCTTACGGATCCGTCCAAGACATTTTAATTAATGATTTGGGCCTCAGACGTGTCGCTGCAAAGCTGGTGCCGAAAGACCTGAATTTCATGCAAAAAAGGGACCGCGTTGATGACGCAAAAGACATGCTTTCCAAGGCTGAATCCGACCCAACATTCATCAAACGAATCATTACTGGTGACGAGACGTGGATTTACGAGTACGACACGCAATCCAGACATCAAGCGAGTGAATGGCGTTCACCCAATGAGCCGCGACCGAAAAAACCACGTCGTTTTCAATCGAAAAAGAAGGCGATGCTCACGGTTTTCATGGACTACAGAGGTGTTGTGCATCATGAATTCCTCCCAGAAGGTCAGACCGTCAACAAAGAATATTATTTGGGCGTTTTGAGACGTTTGCGTGAAGCAGTTCGCCAAAAAAGACCGGATTTGTGGGCAAACAACTCGTGGATTTTGCATCACGACAACGCGCCGTCGCACAATGCGATCATTATTCGTGAGTTTTTGGCCAAAAACTCCATGAATACCGTCCAACATCCACCGAATTCGCCTGATTTGGCTCCCTGCGACTTTTTCCTGTTCGACCACCTGAAGAAACCGCTCCGCGGATCGCGTTACAGCAGCCGAGAAGAGGTCATCGAAAAATCGAAGATGGCCCTGATGGCCATACCGACGGTCGAGTATAAAAAGGCTTTTGAGGACTGGGTCAAGCGTTGGCGTAAGTGCATTGCAGTCGATGGGGAGTACTTTGAAGGAGACAATATCGATTTTGATGAATAAACTTGTATTTTTCATTTTAAAAATAAAGTCCTAAAACTTTTTGATCAAGGTAGTATATCACTCTTATTGGAAAATTTTTAAAACTTTACAAAAAAAAAAGAAAAAAATAATTTACTCGTCTTAAAGTACTTATTCGTAAGAGTTGACCGCATAAAATCAAAGTTTTTTAGTAAAATTTTGAATATTGGTTGCTATTCGAACTTTAATATGGCTGTAATGAAAAAGTTGACGCACAATTCATTCAGAACATTTTCGAAATTAATAAAATATGTAGTTACATATATGTATGTAAGCTTACCACTGGATCCACGAAAAGGCACAAGAAATTATATATATAGTATCATAAGTACATACCTGCAAAGAGAAATAAAATTCATTGATAACTTTATGTTTAAAAATTATTTGCTATATGTTATCAAATCAACAATTATATTCAAACATTTGCCAAAATAAACCATGGTTCAGAGACAAAATAAAAGCAAAACGTCGAAAAATTCCCGGAAAGCTGGATTGTCGTATGAAAATCATTCATTATGAAGATATGGAGATCGAAATTGAAATGGAGTCTGGAGAAAAACCTTGATGAATATATAGCTAAGATGAATATAAAATTAATTATTTAACCATTTTATAATAACGAGACGTCCAAAAATTACGTGAATAGGGGGTCCGGAAAAAATCTGACCATATCTCACCAAGGGAGAGAAGGGGTCAATAAAACTCTCACGTCAATTTTTTTAATGCAGAGACTATACATTATTATAGCAGATAGAGAAAAGAGTCCCATCAGAACTCACCAAATCTCACCAAGGGGAGGGAGGGGGTCCGCGTTATCAAAAAAACACCTCACGTAAGTAATGGACGCCCCCTAACTTCCGTTGAATGTTTTTCAAACCAAAAAATCGTTATAATTAAAATAAAAAAAAAGATTTTTATTTTCACAAGTAATTTTTTTTTAAGCAACTTTAAACCTGAATAATTTAATATTTAATAAGAATATCATGATAATTTTTATTGGTGATTAAGACCAAGAATCATAGGAATAAATCTTAATAAAAAATAAAAAAATTTATCCCATTGTTTTTGCGTTATGCGCGAACATCGATAGACATAGCTACAATTTTACTTGTGTAGAATATATACGAAACATCAATTGAGTGTTTACTGAATGTTACATTGTCTTACCAAAAACAGTAATCAAATATTTTTTTGTAGGCAATTTTCTAAGCTACATATTTTCTTACGGGTATACCTTCACACACGTATCCATGGGGACTTTTGGGATTTTGCTTAGAACCACAAAAGTCAAGACCCAACTTCTCGGAAATTTTTCCGAATTCAATGCCTTTATTCCCCGCACTATAATGTGAGTTTGTCAGAATTAAAATTTATTTATTGTGAAATGAGATAATTATAGACATCGTATCCAGATGGCTCCTTCCTTACACAGTGCGACAATTTTCTACCCAGATGTATATATTCCACTTAAGCGTATAGCGTCATCTGCCGATATGATATGTGTGTTACAACATTCTTCTTAAAGCGATTCAATTGATTTTGACTGCGCTACCTTATCAAATGTCTGAGTTATGATATTCTGCGTGACAGCCGAAGATATATTGTGTCAGAAAATCTAAATGGAGCAACGCTCTATTATAAAATTCTAAATTAAATCCGGTCCGAATGCCACAAAAACGTATAAGTCGTTGCATAAATGTTACGGCGATGAATACATAAGCAAAGCAATAGTTTTTGACTGGCATAAGCCTTTTCGCGATGGCTGCAAGTCAGTTGAAAACGTTGACTAAAAACAAATCAAATTCTACCAAAAATCAAAGCAACACTGATAGCCTTCTACGATAGCAAGATTTCAGAGCACTACGAGTTGCTCCCAAGTGGCCAAACTGTAATGGCAGTATTATACGTTGAAGTTTTACGGCGTTATGGGACGTGTGCGGCCAGCATAAAAATATCCCAAAAGCTTGTGCTTATTGCAGGACAACGCACCTGCTTACAATGCCATTTTGATGCGTTAATTTCTAGTGAAGAATGATGTCTAGACTCTTGACCACCCGTCGTGTTCGGCTGATTTAGCACCAAGTTGTTTTACTTGATTCAAAGTTTTAAGCTAAATAGCTAAGAAGACTAATAGAATTAGTAGCTAAATTCTATTAGCATGTGCTAGGAGCAAATAGAAATTTAATTTTTTGTTTTAACTAATTACTAATATTTTTGTTTGAAACAATTCTTTTTTTATATATTCATCCATTTCCATTAATATTTTTTTTTTCATTATCACTTCACATGGCAATTTATTTTGTGTACTTCTTACCTTACTCTGCGAAACAAACTAACTAACCGAGTCTGAGTGTAAGTAAGTAAGTGAAATCTATTAATTTTTACGGTTCACCGCATCTTAAGCACAACATTATTACGGCTACAAGTTTATACGACCGCCATGTACTCATCCTTAATTCTGTTTTCATCCTCGTAAATTATTATCATTTATTGTTGGTGTGTATTTGTTTGACATCGCCCTTTTGCGCTACGCCCTTTTTGTGTTCAACAATATCCTACTACCAACATACATGTTCCGAGAACTTTCATGTACCATGTAATATGTGTGTGGATAACAAACCGCTTTTCAATTTCATATCAATAACTAGCCAAGGATATTTTATAAGGATAGCAGCTAGGCAGTGCTGTGAGAAAATCATTCGTTTTTGTTACTTTCAAAGACGATATTGAGATGTAGATAAGGCACAGTGTTTTGATAGCGATTTAGAACTGGACAAAAGAACTTGAGCGCTAAAGTCAGTGGCCTTACTTTGATTAAAAAAATATCGTTAAGTATATTTATCGATGCAAAAAAATAAAACACAAAAAAAAGTCAAAAAATTTAATTTTTTTTTTTTTATTTGTATTCCTGTTGTACAAATGAAAAAGAAAAGTTTTCTTAACTAATTAAATTCCTAAAAACCTGAAAGTAAGAGTCAGCGTGCATCGTGCTCAGCAAACCAAAATTCATAAGAAAAACATTGTGTGCTCTGAGTATATTATGGAAAAGAAAGATTTGAAAAAGAAACCATAATTTAAGTTTGTGCACATCAAGACCATGTCGAATATATTGCTTGGCAAAAGTGTACGCTTGTGTGTGTCCGTGTGATTAACTAAAACCATTACACAAATTAAGCCATCCCCTTCTGAGTAAAAATAAGGTACTGAATGCAATAACATTGTAATAAGCTATAGATGAACACCACATACACACAAGGGCAGACATAAACACAAATAAAGAAAACAAAATAACGCACACACGTGTCCCGTGTGCAACACATACACTTATTGATTCAATGTTAATAGATTTTCTGCTTTCATCTCAAACGCCTAAGAGTAGACCAGACATCTTTTGTACTCTTTCGCAATATGTTTTCAGGAATCTTCCCAGTAAACATTTTAAGACGCTACTGCGACTGAAAATGTGGAAAGACGTTGACAAATTCGAAAAATGTTGAAGAAATTGGAAGATGTTCAAAAAGTCATAAGTGTTTAAAAAGTAGAGTAATGTTGACAAAATCGAAAAATGTTGAAAGAGTAAAAAAAGTATTCAAGAAGCCGAAATACGTTGAAGAAAAATGTTCGAAAAGTTGATAAATATTGAAAAAGTTGAGAAATGTGTATAATATTGTGAAATTCAACAAAAGTTGGCAAATTCGATAACTTTTGATTAAGTCGAAAAATGTTGAGAAAGTCGAAAAGTGTTGAATAATTAGAAAAATAGGAAAAATATCAAAAAAAGTGTAAAAGTTAGAAAAATGTTGAAAATGTCGAGTAGCGTTGAGAAATTCAACCAACGTTGAAAAAAAAAACGCACATAATGTTGACATAGTCAAAAAATGTTGTCAGTTTCGAAGAATATTGTTTAGTTCGAAAAATTTTGACAAAGTCAAAAAATGTGAAAGAAATCGAACAAGTTCAATAAGTCGAAAAATGTCGAAGATTTCGAAATATGTAAGTGGAAAAGTCAAAATATGTTGAAAAATGTGAGAGTAAACAAATTTTTAAACCACAGAAAAATCTTGAAGAATGTCGTGAAATTTGAAAAATGTTGTCAATTTAAAAAAAAAAAGTTCTGAGTTTTGACAAATTTTAAGAAATCCGAAAAATGTTGAATTCGAAAAATGTTGAAAAAATCAAAAAACGTTCAAAAAGTCAAAAAAAAAAGTTGAAAAATTTAAAATTTTGAAGAAAAAAGAGCCAAAAAATGTTGAAACATAAAAGTTGATATATATGTATATTGAAAAACAAAAAAAATGTTGAAATCCGAATGATTTCGAATGAACCGAATAATGGTGATAAGGTCAAAAATGTTGATAAGAATCGTAAGAACTTTCAAAACATCAAAAATGGAGATAAAATGAAACTTCGAAATGTGTGAAAAAGTCGAAAAATTTTGGAAAATTTAAAATATTTTGAAAAAGTCGAACAATGATTACGAGTATAAATGATATACAATATAAGAACCACATAATAATATGCAACAAAAAAAAATATAATTTAGTTTCTAATGTTCTAGTGGAACATTTGTATTCAAAAATCTCCCAAATGTTGGCTGGGTTTGATTCGTCTTGATCCTTGCTATTTTCTAAGTCTGTGTGCGTTAGTCATTGATTATCAATGGTCTCGCCTTTTCGTAAGGATTTTCTTATGTTGCTACTTGGGCTTAAGATTTTTTTTCTGCGGCCTTCTTGGAAATTGATAGTTTTTTCCTGTGGTTGTTAAATTTCCTCTTCTTTCAATTTCTTTTTCTTTATGTTTGTTAATTACATTATGGCTCATTAAATGGCATGCAGTGTCGTTGTCGTACATGTGTTTATTTTAGCTTTTGTTTTTTTTTTTTTCTTTTTTTCCAATGTTTATATAATACAACAATTATTTATTCAGTTGTCTTATGACCTTTGAAGAAAGTCCTTATTGTTTGTATTTGAAGAATAATTAATTGTAGTTGCACAAAAGGTAAACAAAGGTAGGATAATAAGGACATAGACAATGGTACAAATTCAAAATGTAATTAATCTTCTCAGAAACTCAGTTGCATAAAGCAAGATATAATAAGAAATGTTTGATATTGTTTAAATAGAAAGAATCAAAATTATTTTCAACATTTAAGTTCTAATAGTATAGAAAATTTATAATAAATGTAAGAAGTGTAATATTCTGCGGCCACAAAAAAAAACTTTCGTAGAGTACTCACAAATTTCCGTAAGTTCTTCGAAATTTGTGGATATCTAGATTTTAAAGTCTAAAGACATTTATATTTGATAGTGGTACCCACGGCTTCGGTTTCTCATTCTATCTTGAGCAATCGAAATAGTTTATTCATCGAACGCCAATTACAAACAGTACAAATGAGAAGAAATAAAAACAACAATAACAATACAAAATTCAAGAAGCAGCATAAGCAACGAAAAATCAAACGACAGGTTGATGCTTTGCAGAAACACAATTTTAAAAAATGGATATATAAGTTTAAAAAAATAAGTATGCAATAATCTTCCTTATCACAAATTTGTTGTGTTTAAAAATAGATTATTAAAATCAGTTCGGTATATTTTGCGCCAAAGCGTTACAAACATTTACATGATGCCAGATTAAGGCTTTTCGTGAATGTACTGTAAATGCAAGTCTACTGCTCCAATGATATAACTGGATCAAGAATTAACATACTGCCACGTCGCTTTGTACATAATACAAATCAAATAACAGCCTACAGTATGTGTAGAGTGCAAGAATAAAGAAATGTATATTTACTTGCGTTATATACTCAAACATTTTTACATAAAAGCAAAATGAGTCGGTTAAAAAATGATCTGACTCATCAAAGAAAACACTTCATTAGTTTTGTACATATACCTATAGTTAAATTTGTAAAACAAAATTTCATTTTTACGGTAATTACAAAATAGAATTGGTAAATTACTAACGGAAAACTTTTAACAGAGTGAACAACACGGTACCGGAGGGAAGTGCTATTTATTCGGCGTTTACAGTAGTCACAGTATATTAGTAAAAAATATATAACTGCTAATAAAAATAGTACCTACATACAAAAAAAAAAAAAAATAAAAAAAAACAAAAAACATGCCATTGAAACGTGATTGCAGTACATACTTTAATTGGTAGCCGCCTTTAATGAATGCCGCCTTTGATATATATTCAAATCGGAGTATAAATAAAGTGGAATATTCTGAGCAAAATTTATACAAAAGTTTTACTTTAAACGAAAACTCTCGATCTAAAGTTCCAACGTTTCATCAAATAAAATGAAGTTGACAAATTTCCTTTTCATTGCTATGTTGCTTTTCGCTTTTCTAATGGAAACACAAGCGTCATGCAAAGCTGGCTCTGGAGAATGCAGACCGATCTGCAGAAAGAAAGGATTTTCTCTTGGCGCCTGTTCCAGTAATGGTGAATGTGTTTGTTTCAAATGGGATACTGGCAAAAAATAGTTTCAATTGTATACATTGTATTATAATAAATTTCAAGCATATTAGATCGCTAAAGAAGTACTGACATAAATCAGTGCTCATTTATTAAAAGAGACTAGCAGATATGCGAGTACATCACAATAAAATGATTTAAATAAAAGAAATTAAGATTTTCATTTAAAACATAAATAATTCCTGCATAGTGTAAGCAAAATTAAGTAGTAATAAAGTTCAAAGCGAAGAACATACATTTTTTATTATAGTTAGGCAGGAAAGGCGATAGGAATCTTTGATAAAATGTTGAAACCTTCCACAGCTGTTGACAACTAATTGGAAACGAAATCATTCATTGTGTTATTGGCAGTTTTTCTCATTTGTTTTTTTCTGTTTTACAATATAAATATGGGACACCTAAGCTTTCAAAAAAAGACCAGAATTGAATTCAAATTTCTAACACAAAAAAGTCTTATGAGCAATTTTCTGCTCAAACCTCAGGTTTGACTGAGACAACTAATTGGAAACATAAAAGTTATTAGCAAAAAATTAAAGGAAAAACTGTATAAAATATTCTAGAAACGATATTGTGATATTTTCATCGCTAGTAAAAACACTTTTTGACCAAATTTAATTATTAGCAAATCCTTAATCAAGGGAAGTGACATAAAGTTGTTCACCGGCCATGTGTACGTCAATTTCTTAGCTTCGAAGGACGAACAAAATGGTATCCAATGCACTTGATTATTTTAATAAGTATGACACTACAAAAAACGTTCCTTGCAGAGGTAAGACTTCTGAGCAGAAGAATCGCCAGATTGTTCACAAGGTGAAATTGGATCCTCGCAAGGCTCCTGCAGATATCTTAAGTAAAATAATTGATCAATACGATGCAAAAATATCCAAACAAACTGCCACTTGTCGATTGGTTGAGGCTGGGCACCATGGACAAATCTCCCACAAGAAACCATTGCTGACAGTTAAACAGAGGAAAAGCCGCATATAATTCGATAAGACACATGACGGTTGGCATGTCCGGTATATTACTTCCACCGAATTTGTTTTAAAAGGGACTTTGAACCAGATATATTTACTTATATTTACGCCTTATGTTAAATTCAGCTTCCACACTTAAACTTCGTACATAAAATGCAATAAATCTTTATGATTCCACTTTTCACAAGATCAGCCTAGATTCAGCGTAGATTTGATATAAAAATGAATATAAATTGAACTATCAACTAACTTAAGATTATTTTCGTCAGTAAGAAATAGGCCTCCTAATAAATCACATGCTTTAAAATAGTAAGGACATGAATCAAATTATAAAATAAGCGTTGGACCAAGAATCGATCGGTGGGAAACATCACTAGATAGCAAATTGTACAGAAAGTATTTATTGGTAAAAATAGGCTAAGACAATAGTGGTATTCATCTAAACGCTCAAGCTTCCCATTTGTGCAAATGGGCAATTTTGCGCGATGTGTTTTACGAAAGCCCCTTCGAATATTTTGTGTAATTTATGGCAGATGATGAGCATGTCATTTTTTTGTGAGAGAATCGTATGGGAGAAGAGCTTACAAAATGTGTAAGAAATACATTTTTGCATTGTCGCGCAAACTTTTCTAGTTTCCATACGATTTTTGACAGTTCATTTGCGACGGCGCAAAACTGCACAACTTGCACATCTTGCGAGGGTTTTGCGAGGGTTTTTTGTACCCATAATGTGTTTTTTTGAATATAAAGCTTTGACTTTTTTGAACAATGGGGCGTGGCACCTTCCATACAGCAAAATTGCTTAAAACTCTGAAATATTATTCAACGGGGCGTGGCAATTTTTATACGACAAAAACCCTTTTGCTCTTCTTGGTACTTGTACCATGTCATGAAATTCGGAACATGAACTCAGTTGACATCAGCAAGACTTGCGTAAAATTTAGGCGGGGGTGTTCAACGGGGAGTGCACAAGCAAAGCCGCGGCACGGACTTGGCTAGAAAAAAAAACAAAGCACAAAATTTGTAAATATATATAAAAAGTTTTCTGTTTTAATTCGAAAAACTTCGGTTTTACAATCACAACAAAGTAAAGTTGGCAAATTATAAATGGCTTAATGTTAATAGAGCGAGCAACATGGTGCAGAAGGGAAATGGCAATTAACGCAGTCATGGTGCATTGTTTTAAGATATTTAGCAGCTAATATTTATATATGTACACCAGCCACGTGTCTACGCTATGCTACAAATGTACCTTTACTGGTAGCCGCCTTTGTTTTGTGCCGCTTTTATCAGAATCGGTGTAATGGTAATTTTCCGCAAAATTTACATCTAGGGTTTGCTTGATAAAAAAATCAACGGAATGTAATGTCAGATGTTCATAAAAAAAAGTAGCAATATATATATTTTTTTAATCAATTCTACTAATCTTCTTTAAGGGAAGTTTCTATTTTATATATTAAAATAATATAAATTTGCTTCTCCAAATTATTGACAAAGTTCTTAGGGTTGAGCAATCGCTAAGCTGTCATCTCACAAAATCATTTATTAAAAACTCATCTGATTACTCCTCTGCCTCTGAAAGCTTTCAGAAGACATGACAGCTTTATGTATGATACTTAAGTGGACGATCGCTTTGTTATTTTGGATATTTTGTAACTCGGGCTGTTCGTTTAAATACCATTAAGCCACTATTGAAATTTTCTGTATTTTATTTGGTACATCCTTAAAGATCACCAGAGTAAAGGGCAGACAACTCTGCTAATGGACTCTCAGCTATGGGAAATATCTTGATGAAATTTCACTGATGCTACTTGCGGATAAGGGAATTTCAATTTTTTATTTTATGAACATTAAAGATAATATTAAATTTTAATCACAAAAAGTTTAACCACCGATGGCATATCACATGTGAATAATAATATTCCAATGCACTAACAATAAAATAACAAATGATTCTTGGAAAATGAAGCATAACATATTGACTACTATGGCAGAGTGAAGTATAGAGACTCTTGAAGCCTTATATATAAAAAGGTCAACTATCAGCCACTAAAAAGATAACGATGTGGTACAAAGCGATCAAAGTTATTTCATAGTTTGACAGATTTGTATACACAGAGTCGAACAGAGGAATTTGATAAAATGTACCAACCAATCCATATAGGTATCTAAAAAACCATTTCATAATGAACTTAAAAGAAGATATGAACTATGCGTTATATTATGAGGATAAAAAATCGACAGGAATTCTTTCCACCCACAACAACAATTATATTTGAGTCGAATTATAAGAGCCGTTAAAATTTTCATAAGCGAAGCAGCACGGTGCAAGAAGAAATTTGTATTTACTCGGCATTTAGCGACGTCACAGTGTTTTGATTTAGGATATAGAACTAATATTACATACTTATACATAAAAAAAAAATTTGCATGCACTGCGGTCAAAGCTTGATTAACGCCTTTACTGGTAGACGCTTTCATTTTACACCGCCTTTTCTACGGAAGCTGCCTTTGTCAAAAATTCAAATCGGCGTATATATTAAGTTGAATATTTCCAGGAAAATTCATTCCTCAAAGTCTTACTTTAAACGAAAAAAATTAAAATAAAATGAAGACAGCAATTTTGCTATCAGTTGTCATTTTGCTTTGCGTTTTTCAAATTCAAGAAACCACAGCAAATATTGAGTTAAGAGGACCCGGAATATCTTCAAAATGTGTACCTAACTCAGGATATTGTAAACCGTACTGTAACTCTATAGGAAAACCTCTCGGCGCTTGCTCTAGTAGAGGTGAATGTGTCTGTTTTAAATGGCATTGACGAAAATGAGTAATTTATATTTGCTGCATACTATAATAACTATTTTATGTATGTTTTATTTTGAAATGCTATTTCTGAACTTAATAAAAGTGTATAACGCACATGTGACTATATAAAAATAAAATTATTTTAATCAAATATTTTGAGGATTTTTATTTAAAATTGGAAAACTTTCTACAGAAATGTAAGGTTTCAGAAAAAGAAACAACTGTACAAAAAATCTGTTATCTTCGATTTAGATAGCCCTAATAGTTTCCGGTAATATTGGTGAGACTTAAGGCATCTACGGTAGTCTCGCAATTTTTGAGAAGCATTGATTTTGGTATAGATTGGCTTTTGGTTCCGGTCAAAGACACAGGCTTAATGCCTTACTTTTCGCGTCCAAAAGTATACCCCTGTTACTGTGGTCAGTAGTTAGTCCGGACTTCAAACCGATTATCTAAAGGTGACTTTTAAACAAATTTCACTTTTCAAAAAATAATTAGGAGTATCTTAAAATATGGCTCAAAAACATTAGCTGGATTGGTGAAGATTAAGGCAGTAAATGATTTTGATATATTTTTGTAACCTAAAACAGAACTTTACAAAAAAAAAAAAAAAAAAAAAAAAAAAAAAACGGAATATGTATTCAAATTTTACTCTCGCTCTCATTCTCAATTTGTCAACGCAACAACGCGGAATTTGAAAGAAACAAACATGTAAGCATAACAATCGTTGAATGCGAATGGAATGTGTCAGTTAGTGTGTCTGCTTTGCTTTTTGTCTTCCACTTGGAATATTTATTTAAGAGAAACAATAGAACATTCAAATTTTACTATCGCTCTCATTCATGACGGGGAATCCCGATGACGGTCGGTGTCGCTAGTTTATACTTTTTTCCTCAGCCGCGAATGCTTTCTTACGGAAGTGCACAACGTGCCATAAGAAGTTTTCACTTCAAAAAAATTGATATAGAATAAAAAATAAGGCTTACTAGTTACTAGACAAGTTAATTCTGAATTATCCATATTTTTTCTGCTCATTAATAGATTGATGGTGCATTAGTAGGTAGTTGCAGTGCCTGCCTAATGGTTTAAATGAAGAATAATCGGCATAAATTCAATAGTAAAATTATAACTATGTATTTTTATCGATTTAGGGGTGCTTTCACCCCTCCTTCTCCAAGTGGGCTTAAACAAATATGCCAACATTTTGCCTGACACTTCCTCTCAAAATAAGTAAAATGAAAATACTAAGGAATAAAAACTTAACTCATTTTTCAAATTTCACTTCAATTTAATAGAAAGAATATAGGTAGGGAGTATATTGACCCCCTTCAGGATTAAAAATACCCATTCATTTAAATTCGATGCAAAAAGTGTCGATATAATTTTTTAAGCTTTATTTTTATAATTTTAAGTCACTATAGTTACGGGTTATTTTAACCTACTCGGATTAATCATACTGATATAAAGTATAAAATCAGTCTTTAATTGATAATCATCTCCGACAACAATAACTAAGTTATCACTTGTTCCAAATGCTTGTAGCAGTTGGAAGGACATCCAGAATGTACTTGAATAATTCTGATTTTGGAGGACATATGGAAAAATATACTAGAAAACGCATGGTCTTCTTTTTTGAGTCACTCTAATATAGGTTCATATATATATATAACGTAGCTAAAAATGAAGTTACATACTCTTACAACGTGACTTCGCTCAAAGCTTAACTAATGCCATTACTGGCTAGTGCTTTTATTTTTTACCGCCTTTATTAGATTCCGCCCTTGCAAAAATCAAACTCGTAGTAAATATAAATAAAGTTGAATAGTCTCAGAAAAGTTTATTCCGCAGTCTTACTTTAAAGAAAAATAATCTATTGAAAGTAATAAATTAAAATGAAAGCAGCAATTTTACTATCAGTTGCAATTTTGCTTTGCGTTTTTCAAATTCAATATACAACAGCAGGGACTCAACTAAAAGGCCCCATATCTTCAAAATGTGTACCTCACTCAGGATATTGTAAGCCATACTGTAAGTCTATAGGAAAACCTTACGGCGCTTGCTCTAGCGAAGGTGAATGTATCTGTTTTAAATGGAGAGGACGAAAATGAGTAATTTATATTTGCTGCATACTATAATAACTATTTTATTTATGCATGTTTTTTTTCGAAATTCTATTTCTGAACATAATAAAAGTGTATAACGCATATGTGGCTATATAAAAATAAAATTGTTTCAATCAAATATTTCAAGATTTTCATTTAAAGTAAGAAAACTTTCTACAGATATGTAAGCTTTCAGAAGAAAAAATATCAGTACAAAAAATGTGCAGTTGTTGCCTGGCTGGAAGTACTTACTTGCTTACTTGCGAAAAATTATATGTTGAAATCGTTGAAAAAGGTTGAAAAACTCCAACAAGTTGAATGGGGTTGAAGAAGTCGAAAAGATATGGAAAATGTAGGAAAAAGTTGAAAAACTCGAAATAAATTGAGCGACGTTGAAAATTCGATAATATATCGAAAACATTGAAAAAAGGTGAGGTTGAAAAATGCTGCAACAGTTGAAAAAATCGAAATAAATTGAAAGAGGTTGAAAAAGTCGAAAATAATATGGTACATATTGAAATAGTTTAAAATCGGTAATGAAGAAAGTTGAAACGGTCAAAAGTCAAAAAAGTATAGAAAATATTGATGAAAGTGGAATGAGATATCGAAACAGGCTTAAAAGCCGAAAAAAAAAGTTAAAAAGTTGAATAAAGTTGACAAGATAAAGTTGATGAAACATGGAAAATAACGTAAAAGTTGAATACGGTTAAAATGAAAAAAAAGTTGAAAGAGTTTGAAGCAGTATAAAATGGTAGATAACATCGATAATATATATAAAATATGTAGTTGAAAAACTCGAAAAAAGTTAAAAGCAGTTGAAATAGTTTAAAATCGCTAATGAAGAAAGTTGAAACGGATGAAAGCCGAAACAATATGGAAACTATTTAAAAAAGTTGAATGAGATTTAGTAAGTTGGATATATTTAAAAAAACATTTAATAAGGTTGAAAAGCCGAAAAAAATTAAAAAAAAAAAAGTTAAAAGAAAGTTGAATAAGGCCGAGGTTACACTGGATGCGGAAATTTGTTCGTACGAATTCTTAATAATTTGTTCGTGCGAATATATTTGAACAGAGTGGTTACATTAGACGCGACTTCGTTCATACTTTCAGTTGAAGTGCAATCCATCAGCTGTTTTTCTCCTTGTTTTCGTGCGACTGTTCTGATGAAAAACAAAATTTTTTGTTCGCATCAAAGCAGTCGTACAGATTCGTACGAATACGCACGAAGCATGCGTAGCCACTGTAACCGCATTCATATACACACATGCATTTGTTCAATTTTTGCAATTCTTACGAATACGTACGAATTCGTACGAACAAATTTCCGCATCCAGTGTAACCTCGGCCTAAGGCTAAAAAGTCGATAAAATATGAAAAATTATGAAAAAACTGGAAAACGGTTGAAAAAGGCGAAAAAAACTGAAAGAGGTTGAAAAAAGTTGAAAGAGTTGATATTGTAGAAAATGATTGATAACATCGATAAAATATAAAAAAATGTTAAAAATGGTTGAAAAACTCAGAAAAAGTTGAAAGCAGTCGAAAATTTCATAGATAAATTGAAACAGGTTGAAAATATCACAATGGTGAATTCAATTAAATTGAAAATACGGTACGGATCCGTATATGAAGTCCATTCCGAGTTAAAGACGGATCCGACCAAGCGGACGATACTTTCGCTTTTTTGAGAAAAATTTTACACAAAAACGAGTTTGAGACAACAGATCCGAAACGGAATCCATTTCGGAAAAAATAAGCGAAGAAGCGAGTTCATTTCAAATTCGCACACTGGGTAAAAATTAAGTTACATACACTTACAACGTGACTTTGCTCAAAGCGTGATTAATATACTTATAATAATATTAAGAATACCTTCATTGGTTGTCGCTTTCATTTTGACCGCCTTTATCAAATGCCGCCTTTGCAAAAATCAAAGTCGGAGTATAAATATAGTTAAAAATTCTTAGAAAAATTTATTCCGAAGTCTTACTTTAAATAAAAAGCATTCATTGAAAGTAATAAATTGAAATGAAAACAACAATTTTACTATCAATTGTAATTTTGTTTTGCGTTTTTCAAATTCAATACATAGTAGAAGGTATTAGAAAAACCGGCCCCGGACTAACTTCAACATGTATACCTCGCATAGGACTTTGTGTACCATATTGTAAGACTCAAGGAAAACCTCAAGGGGCCTGCTCTGCTAAGGGTGAATGCATTTGTTTCAACTTGGGACGAAAATGAGCAATTTATATTTGCTGCATACTATAATAAATATTTTATGTATGTTTTATTTCGAAATGCTATTTATTAATTTAATAAAAATGTATAACGCATATGTGAGTATATAGAAATTAAATTATTTTCATTAAATATTTTAAGATTTTCATTTAAAATAAGAAAATTTTCCAAAGAAATGTTCGCTTCCAGAAGGAGAAACATCAAGACGAAAAACACACGGCCTTCGTTTGGAAGGAAGTACCTTTGTAATTTTGTTGTAGCTCAAGTTTGATCTTTTGTGGAAAATGATAGGTTGTGATCATAGCGAGGTATTGTATACGCGAATTACGTATCGTTGTTTAGTCGTAATGTGTTATTTACTTAGTTACTCTCATTTACTTTAAAATGGGCTTATGTTACTGGCATTATAATTTATCTGTAGTCTCGAGAAAATTAGTTTCAAAAGTCATGTAGTGTTTTTTTTATAGAAAATAAATATCCTTTAACACCTGGATCTCAGTAGCTCCATTATAGTTGACCAAAGTTGGGCAGACCAATTTCGGCAGACTGTTTTTCAATAAAATTGAAATCAGTTGTCAAATCAGTTTTTAACTTTCAGCTGAGTTCAAAGTTCACAGAGTTTTTAATACTCTATTTTAAGCTAGTGATTAGTGAGCCTTTTTAGATGTTGGGTCTTTTCCTTTGTTATCGGTCATGATCAGCCCGCTGCAAAGACATAAGCTCTAGATTTTTTCAATAGAGTAACCTCTTAGCGTTCTCTATTGTTTTCACTAGACCAAAACAGTGGCTCATAGTTTTTTTTTTTTCTTGGAATGTATTGTTTGCGCGGCGATGATCATTTTATCTACCGATTGCTTCAAACTGAGTTGGCTGTGTATCAGAATTGGTAGTGCAGAGACCAGTCATTAATGTCACCTATCTTCAGAGAAACAGTTTTTGGTGAGCTTCTGCTTTCTAAGTTTGCCAGATCAAGTATTTTCGTAAAGACTTTTTTTGATATTTTACTAAGTCGCGTGCGTTCTTGTCGACTGCTTCAAAATCGCATCTCGTATACAATTAAGGGAAATAACATTTGGCAGCCATGTGTTACATTAAATTTTTTTCAATTGCAATTAAAATTTAGTTCAATAGATTTCCGCTGAATTCCGCAACTCGATATGCTTGATTTGTAATTCTTGGTTCCGCGTGCTATAGCACTTGTAGCTAAATCGTAAAAAACTTAATAAGTTATGCTTGCAATTTATTGGCTTAGAGTAAAGTTTTCTCAAGTGGTCACAGTAAAAACTAAGTTATTAAACTTAAACTTTTTATTGCATAACTTTGATGATAAATTGATCATTATTAAGGCCTTATGTTTATTTTTTGCCAAATTTGGATTTTTAAAAGGTTATGAACATGAAATATTTTAGAATTAAATGAGACAAAGTTTTTATAAAAATTTTATTTATTACTTATAAAAAATTAAATTTTTAATAAACAAATCGAATTTAAGCCAACTTCTCATATGTTCAGAAACAAAATTTTTCCACAGAATTGTTCTGTACAGTCTACACAAATTTTTCCTGAAAAACAATTTTAGTACGTTTCATAAATAAAAAAGTGACGGATGTTTAAGTGTCACCACCTAGGCAATATTACTCCCAAAAAACATACGATAAGAAAAATTTTAATTGTTTTTTTTTTTTTTGTTTTGTGAATTGTATTTGAATTGTAAAATTCAAATTTTTCTTATCGGATGGTATGTAGGAGTAAAATTGCCTAGATGACGACACTTAAACATTTGTAACTTTTTTATTTATGAAAAGTTTCAAAATTTTTTTTCAGGAAAAAGTAGTATAGACTTCACAGAACAATTCTGTTGAAAAATTTTGTTTCTGAACACACGAAAAGTTGGTTTAAATTCTATTTGCTTATTAAAAACTTAATTTTTTATAAATAATAAATAATATTTTTATAAAAACTTTATTTCATATAAATTGTAAAACATTTCTTGTCCTATTACGAAAATCTCATTTACTTTTTTCTAACATTTACTGAGAAATCGCAGTTTAAAAAAACACCCACATAAAAAATCACTGGTTCATAATTTTTTAAAAAATCCAAATTTTGCAAAAAAAAAATATAATGCGTTAATATTGATCAAGAAATCTTCAAAGAAATGCAAAAAAAAATTTGAGTTTAATAAGTTGGTTTTTTCTGTGCCCACTTGAGAAAACTTTACTCTTAAATATATTGAGAGTGCTGTGTCACGCTTCATAGATTCAGCTAGCAGCTATTGTAATTTGAATCTTTAATTCTAATAATTTGCATAGTTTACTGCATTGGTCTGGTATTACAATTAAAGTTTTTATGAATTTATCATTGAAAGTAAACGTCATTGTTTCTATATGGGTTTCTTTTATTTCATTTGCGTAAAACTTCTGCCAGATGTGAAGCTTTTGTGTAAAATTTGATGTAGAAGCTTTGGTTAATATTACCCCCAAATAACGGTAATATATGAAATAATAAAATCTTAAGCTAATTATGGTGATATCAAGAATTGAATCTACTTATTTTCTTAAGAAGCCATGGTATGGTGATATGATTCCAAAGGGACTTTAAAAATTTTTTTAGATCGAAAAATGAATTGCCTTACTCAGCTTTTTTTGACATACTTGTCATACTTATTATAGTATGTTACATTTATATTTTTTATTCATATCATTCATAACTTAAGTTTTAAAATCGATGTTTTTCAATCTTTAATCGTAACGTTTCCAACAACTGGTAGCATTTTTTTTGGTTTGCAATGAGATCTATCACCATTTCACGCTCATTACGGTAGTACGAAAATGAAATTTTGCTCGCCCCCACAATAATAAATGTTTTCACATTACTTTTAAATTTCGCGCCATACGTAAATCTTTCTGCAGCCATAAATAGTTGGCACCAGTGTAACGACTAATTGTGCTGGTGTAGGTATAAGGTAAATGTTGCAATTGTTGCATTGGTATAAAAGTTCGTTTGAGAAGTTACATTTCTTAATCGACACATGTGTAATTTTTAAAACTGTAGTAAAGTTAATCAAAAATAAACGCAAAAAATGAGGATAAATAGAGAAAAAGTTATTTCGAAAGTAAAGTTAAAAAATTTGCCAGATATTAAAAAAGCGAAGTTCTATTGAATTTCACGTAGCTCTTAAATAATATAAAATTTTTCTGACAATTTCTCCCATTGCAATATTGTACATTTACCCTATTAACAGCTGCTGGCTTTTACATTTATATATAAAATATATATTGCGCACATTTGCGGTTGCAGCATTTGGCCATAATTAGCCAAAGAAAAATGTTTAATTAACGTTTTGCCGTTTTTCTATTAGACAATGGCTGTAGTATAACAGCCTAATTTAAGGCGCAATGCCTTTACACCAATATGTATATGTGTATGTAGATATGCATGTATGTGAATGTGTGTGCACAATCAGTAAAACTCGTTATTTCGAGGCAGCAGCTGTGTATTTAAGCGATTAATAATAAATGTTGTTGTTTTTGTGTATCTGTGTCAATTGAGCATTTCGATAGAAGTTAATGTGCGTGTTGTGCTGTGTTGTGTTGTTGTTGCTTATTTAATTCGTGCTGCTGCTGCTGCTTTTGTTGTTGGCTTAAATGGAGATAAACCATGAACATTTGTTTGATCATTTATAAATTGTGTATGCACACACTTATTTATGTGTGTTTGTATATACGTAATATGACTGGGTAGCCAGCCCAGTGAACATTTTAAGCCGTGGAAGTGTTTTATATCAAACCCTCCTGATGACAAAGAAACACAAAATTTAATTTTTTAAATATTATGGTGAGAAGAGTGAGGAAAATGGGGGAAATGGGGAAATGAGGGGAATTGTCTCGAGAAAAATTTTTTTTTTCTTTTTCGAACTCAGCGAAGAATTTTACACAAGAATCAGTGGATTTGGTTTTCGGACCAAAACTTTTTTTTTTTTTTTGTTGGCCTGTGTAAAACAATGCTTTGAAAAAATTTTAAAAAGTTTAAACAAATTTTAAATGGGTTAATAAGTCGAAATAAGTTGAAAAAAGTTCAATACGGTTTAACCTTTTTCAAATGTTAGGGTTAAAAAAGGTTAAATATTCAAAAAAAAAAATTTTTCAAAATGAAAAAAAAAAAATTTCTAGATGAAAAAAAAAATTAAAAATCTTTGAATAAAATTGAACGAGGTTGAATATGTCGAAAAAAGTTTAAAAAAATTCATTTGATACAATGTTAAAGGAATTTTAAAGACAAAGACGATCCGCCATCTTGAGCAGTTTGCCATATTGGATTTAGATTAATATTAAGTAAATATATAAAATTGTATGCCATCAAAACGAAAACCACAGCTCGAATGGATAAAGAAAGATGGTCAAATTTCTACCACTAACGTTGATTTTTATAGAAAATCGAACATAAGAAATGTTGAGCCAAAAAATTTCTTCATGGACATTTTCACCAGTTTCATAAGATTATCAAAAAATTTTATCAAATGATGCATAAAAAGTATGCAAAAAATTTATCAAGTATGCAAAATAAATGCATTGATTTCAATTTAGCTCAACTTCATGATTTACTAATTCATCGCCTGGAAGATGGAAATTTCAAATGCCCTCCAAACATTTGCTGGGTGTTCTATCGTACACAAACTCTTAGGTGTAAATATAAACATTTTTATTTTTTTGGGTTAATCACAAACGGAAGTCGGCTAGACGCTTTGGTTTAGTAAAACAAACATAGAAACACATAATTTAAGCAAAATTATCCCAATAGAAATAGAAAACAGCAATTCACAGCGTAAGTGCACATGATGTGTAACCAGTGTTCATAATAAACCCAGCATCCCTGACATAATTTTTTCTTCAATCTGCAAAGTAAGCTGAGTTTTTTTCAAGTTCGCTTAATTTAAAAAAGGAACACCTATACTAACTTAAAACCACGTGTTTTAACTTCAAAAACCTTAAAATTTTTCAACTTGAAATAACTTTTTTTAAATTTATTCATCCGGTCTTTTTGTAACGCTTTACATGTTTTCCAGAAATCCTTACAGTAGCTCAATGATAAGTATATTTTGTTGGCGAAGTAAGTGAATCTAATAGTAGTTTTTAATTCACATAAACTTTCAGCTTTTAATATAATGAACAAGTGATATTGGAAAAAAAAAATTCACATTTTAAAATTAAAAAAAAAATCAAAAACGAAAACAAACCTAAATGTATTTTAGCCGACATACTATGAACAATTTAAAAGTGTCCAAAAATAGAAACATTTGTAATACCGCACTAGGTGGGTACTTTAAAACACGGAACTACGTTTAAAACGACATATCACTTTAGTGTTGTTGAAGCACAGTTAAAAACGACTGGTCAGTGGCCAGATGGCCATGTTAGGTTTTAACCAAAAAAATCACCTATTTTGACATAGAAATTTATGTGCTCAAAATAAAAAGCGACAATAAGGAGAAAAGTTGTTTTGAACGTAGTTTTGTGTTCTATAGAACCCATCTAGTAAGGTTGGAACACAGTCAAAAACGATTGGACAGTGTTCAGATGAGCATGTAAGGTTTTCTCAATTATTATAAGAATTTTTACATAACAAAATTATATACTAAAAAACAGAAACTGCACCAAAATTTTATATCGTTTGAAACATTGTTTTATTTTCTATTGAATCCACATATACTGTTTTGTGCAGCCTGAATAATTTTGAAAGGTTGGACAAATTTAATTTGATCCAATTTGAATATCTTTCAGCATCATGTTAACATTTCTCTGTTAAAGCTCTGTTAAATCAGATGGTTTGTGTTTTTGCTAGTTATATATGGAATTGAACTTTACTCTCTTGAAAAATACTACCGTAAAGAAATATGTTATTGAACTTTAATTTATGCTTGATTTTTGGTACCTTACATATATTTTTCAAGTTATTAAAATATGGCAAACTATATTGAAAAGATTCGAATATCTTTTAAAAAATATGTAAAGTACCGCAAAAGCTTAAAATTAAGTACAAATTATATGTAAACAAAATTGGTCTTAAAAAATTCTTCAATTTTTAGTTATGTTATTGTTGTTGTT
The DNA here is from genome assembly GCA_949775025.1 of Tricholauxania praeusta. Classification (NCBI taxonomy): domain Eukaryota; kingdom Metazoa; phylum Arthropoda; class Insecta; order Diptera; family Lauxaniidae; genus Tricholauxania; species Tricholauxania praeusta. Next base: position 116,064,746 of record OX459031.1, on the reverse strand, counting down.
GTTTTTCTTAATATTTTTGTTGCTGCCATTACCAATATATTTCAAAATTTCATGCAATTCTTAGAGCTCGCTTATTTGTTTTCTTTTTTTGTGCACTGATGGAAAACTCATAATTCTTTTCATACAGGGATTTCGAATCTTTCACAGAGTAAGACAATATTTTATTTATTTTTATCTAAGCTTTTAAGCTTGTACAAAAAATATTTATTAAAAATCCAGTAAAAGTTTCTTCAATAAATAATTTTTTAATTCTATAAAAAAAAATATTTGTCCACAAAATCGGTAGCAAAAATATGTTAAAAATATTGAACTTAATAAATCTTTAGCAAAACTAAAAAAAAATAATCAAAAAAATTTTGCCAAATCTGTTAAGAAACTAATATAATAAAATACTTGCGGAAGTTGTTAAAGAAAGTCAGCATATTTTCAAAAGACTTAAAAATACACACACACACACACACACACACACACAATTCAATAAACTCATGTGTGCAAATAAGACGCCCCAACTATTTTACAATAATTTCACATAAATGGTAGACATAAACTAAAATGACAGCCAAAGAAAATAAAAAAAAAATCCTGATAAAAAAGTTTTTAAGCAAAAAGTAGGCAAAGAAAAATTCATGTTGATCAACTTACCAAAATATTGAGGCGGAAATTACATAAGACAAAATGAAAATCGAAAACTATTTTTAAGCATTTCGGCAAAGTTTTTCTTTAGTTTCAACTTTAGCAGTCAGTAGGTTGTGAATTATCTACCGCCTCAACCGCAAAAGCCATTTAGGCGGAAATGTTGTTTCATTTCAACCACATTTGTGTCACATTTAGCTAGTGAGTCAAATGAAAAATATTGCAGACATATGTCTGTGTACACATGTTACAAAGACATACACATGTTAAAGAGACAAGCACAATATAATACATGCAAAAATAACGCCCATTTAAACAGAAAATTTGATTCACAAAAAAAAACGTCTTCATGGGTAAAAAGTACACGGTGCAAAATTGTATGAAAAGTTTGCTGTCCAATAGTTTATTTTCTTTATATGTCCAGCTTTGGTTCTAAAAACATTAAAAAATAAAATTTCTTAACTTAACTGCCAGAAACAGAGAAAGTCCCCAAAAGTGTGTATGTAATAGCAAAAAAATTGATTTTTTTCTATTGCCTATAAAATGTCCATGTTTGTCCAACCTATATTAATTGTTTGTCCAATTAAGAAAACGAAATGTTTTCTTTGTCTAAAACAATTTTGAAGCATAAAAAATTTTTTTTCGAAAATTTTTTTGGAGTATTTGACTGTCCATCAAATGTCCAATTTATTTTTATCTGTCCAAGTTGGGTCAAAAATCATTCACAAAATTCTTGCAAACGTGTACGCGGAAAAAATAAAACATTATAGAGCAGTCGATTACTCAACGAATTTCCATGTACTTACACTGTATATTTTTATTTGAACCAAAGATGGACATGGACATTTGATGTTAAATCGAAAACTAAAAATTGTTATGCAATAATTTTTCCAAAATTTTTAGAACTTAATTATTATTTTATTGAACTTAGAAAATTTTTTGTGTGTTTTAAATAATTTTTGAACAAAAGTTGGACATACAAGAAAAATGTTGGACAAACATGGACAATTGATTAATAATCGAAATGACTATATTTTTTTCTACCCTAAGTTTTAAGGATGAAGTAAAGTTAGCGCCAAAATTTGTTTGACAAACGAAAAGAAGGGTGAACAAACATGGACATATGAGGCGCCCGGTTTCAAAACCGGCCATGTCCATATTTCATACTTTTGGGAAAACAACGAAAATTGTTTGTTTTCATATATGTTCATTGAAAAATTAAAAAGTATTTCACACATGATAGCTTATAAAATGTCTTACTCAAGGTACGTCAGATCAGATATTTAAAGTTTTATTTACGAATGTTTTTGAGAAAACAATTTTGGACTTGACCGGTTTTGATACCAATGTACTGGACTTAGCCGGTTTTGATTCCAAGGCGTTGGATTGGTTTTGAATGCAAGTTCATGGACTTGGCCGGTTTTGAAACCCATGAACCAATTATAAATTAAAAAGTATAATATTTGTGTCAAACATTTTTTTTTTTTTAATCTAAAACCATTGTAGAAAGATAAAGCATGGTCTAGATTTTTATATATGAGAATATCTCAAAATTTTATTTTTTTGGACATGGTCGGTTTTGAAACCGGGTGCCTCATATGATGGATAACCGACATCACTAGAATTTTTCCCCCAAATTTTAAGGGAATAGGGAAGGAAAGAATAATTTTGTGCCAAGGTGTACAAATGAGTAAAAAGAAGGTGTTGAAACGTGGAGATTCGTTTGACAGTCTTTTTTCAAAAGGCTACTTGAATTCCAACTTCAGGCACAACCCAAAAAGCAAGCAAAGTAGTTTTGTTCAACTCGTATGCGTAAATATTGATGTAAAAATATGGATATTTCAGCCATTGACACAAATACCTTGAAGTCAGTCTTTTTAAGCCGAAAAAATTGGATTTTGTAAGAAACACGATCAGTTCGTAATGACCAGTAAGATGATACTAAGCCAAGGATAATCCGGTGATTTAAAACAACACTATTTGGCAACTTAACTTTGCATTATGCTCAAATCTTAAATAAAACTGAACACCGCACACTCTCACTTTTTTCATATGCTGCATGCAGCACATGGCATAAGTTTCTTTAAGTGTAATTTTGCTTGCAGCCCTTTTTCGTAACATAAGAACAAAATTCTGTCCACCTTTCAAATCAATTTTTGCTTCATTGAAATCTTGAGCGGTCAATAAATATGGCTTAAGGCATCATATCCGGCTCGAAAGAAAATGTTGAATGTGAAAAAAAAACAAAATTGGAATTTACAGGACACACAAAATTTTATTTGCTTGGTTGACTACAAACACATTCTCACATACATGCATACAAACATACATACATTCAAACATACATACGAAACTTCAGATTTCTTCACAATTTTGCTTTGCACACACAAATTTTCTTATAAATTTTTTATTCTACTCCCTATGCGCTTAATCCTGTGCATTTAAAGGACACAGCGTTTGCATAAAAGGTAATGGATAGATAGAATGAGCGCAGAGCGAAAAATCACATACTCGTAGTTATGGAAAATGTTCTATGTCTAGTTTTGTCCTAGAAACCTAGTTGGGGATTAAGGTCTTTCTGTTGCTATACTGCATTTTTATTTTGCGTTCGTTCCAGCATGCAAGAAGTTGACATTCAAAGGAGCTTAGCAAACATTTTGACAAAGAATTTATTTTCCTTTTTTTTTTATAGGAAATTAACTTTTCATGAAGTTACTAAGATGTAAAAAATGAAGAAGATTTTGTGGTAAGCTTTTACGCATAAAGTAAAATAGCATAAGGGATATAGCAATTTGTGCATTATGATTTTTTTTTTTTAAAGATACTAAAAAATTTGTTTATATTGAGAAATGTTAATATTGAACAAATTCATAAGCAGAACAAATTTTCTTTTTTAATATAAAATACATAATTTTGCGGAGCCAAAAAATATGCAACATAAAAGTTGAAAAGAGGCTATTAAGAGCTAAAAATATCGACGTTTTTCCCTCTTTTTGGGGCCTTATTTCAATGTACTTAATTATTTGTCCAAATGCAATTAAATGACTTTTGGACAGAAAGAATTATAAATTAGATTTATTATAAAAAAACTAGCTTTGTATTTTTTTTATTAATATATGCCCTCAATAATAATATCTCAAAAAAAAATCCTTTCTTATAATCACAACTAATATCAACATGTGAGATTGAAGCTGCAGCAAAATTTATGTCATAGCATTCAAGCACTTGAGAGTTTTTGAATCTACAGATTTTCTAATCATATGCTTAAACACTGTGCTATATTAAGAAAAATTGCTACAAAAACAACAGCATTTTATGCAATAACAGCAACAATAATTACGACAACAACAACAATTATTAAAAACTTGCAAGTTTTAAGCAAAACAACAAGCACATAAATGCAATATGACGTCGTAGTTGGTTTTGCAACCAAACAAACAAATTACTGATACTACTACTATGAAAACTTGCACTGCACACATACAAAAAAAAAAAATTTGTGAAATTTTCAGTAGTTAAGAAACAAGCAGATTGCTGACGAAAATACATAAAAGTGCAGTGAAAGTTGAGAAGATGGCGTTGAAGAAAAAAGAAAAAAAAAACAGTTGCAAAACACGCGAATCCTGCAAAATCAGGCCAAGGAAACAGGATAATAAAAATTCAAACACATACATAAGTACATCTAGAAAAAGTACATAGTACTTATGCATTGCTACAACTTTATAAGGGTGGCATAAAGTAAAACAGAAAAAAAGTTGTTCAAAAATATTACTAAACAAAAAAAAATCAAAAAAAAAAAAAATTAAAAAAAAAAAAAAAATTAAAAAAAAAAAAAATTCTGAAAAAAAAAAATAAATAAAAATATCATTTAAAGCATAAAAAATATGCAATTAATAAAATTGTAATATCGTCAAGACAAATGTCTAAAACTGCAAATAAAAAATACTTTAAATTGTTCGTCAATTTAATATGCTTATGAAGTGAAAAATGGACATTGAAATAGCACATTCATGGATTGTTCACTTGTTTTATCATTTTTTAGAAACACTCGTATGCAATAGTTTAAAAGAATAGTTTCTATATAATATATCACATAATGCTTTTTTAATAATTGGTGCAAAAAATTGACCAAACAATTATAATATTGCAAAAAATGTGAAAGCCAAATAAAATAGACAACAGAATAATGGCGCAAAATTAAAAAAAAAAACTTATAAAGTCAAATAAAAGGCACAAACTTTTTGCAAAAATTTGACGAAAATGTGCAAACATGACCAAAACTTCTTTCAAAACTGATACTACGAGTAATTGTGGCCCATACATTTTTCGTGACAGATGTGCTCTTCTTTATCGAAGCTAATGAGCAAAATTTTCAAAAAATCACTGGTACCTGCTTTTTTAATTGCTGGCAATTGCATCTTAAAAGTAACATAAAAAATTTCCATCCAAATTTTCGAAGCTTTCAAAGATATCGATAGTTTCTTAAATGTTGTGAAGACTAAGTCAGTCAAATGCAACATTTGCCTTAAGCAGCATAGTTTTATTGCTGGTCACTAATTTACCACTCTTTACAAGATGTGGCATTTCATCTTCTAAGCTGGGACAGCAGTTTGTTGTGATTTATACAGATTTTTCTAAGGCTTTTGATAAGGTGTATATCATAAAGCTCGTCAAAATAAGTTGTTTCTCTGCGAGTTTGAAATGTATCCATTCTTATCTACATGACAGAGTTTGTTTTGTAGAAGTCAGCTGCGTTAATTGTGAAAACTTTAAGTCATCTTCTGAAGTTCCAATAGCCAGCATTCTTGGTCTCTTGCCATTCAAATTGTTTATAGATTATGTCGTTAAATGTTTCCAATCAGCAAAATTTATATTTTATGTTATACAAATATATTTTTAGAAAAAAAACAATGTAATCTCATATTGTATTTTTGTTGCCTTCTTTGCTTTTGTTTTCTTTCATTGTCTTTGTTGTTGCCATTTTCTTCATTCACTACTTTGATTTGCTACATTCATTCGCAATTAATGTTTAGTTTGACTTTATTGTCTGCATTGTTTTCATTGTTATTCCCTTATCTTCATTGCATTAATTTTCTATGTAATTTTATCTTTATTTTTCAATTCTTCCTTTTAATATAATTGTCTGCATTGTCTTCATTGTCATCCTTCATAGTATTTTATTTAATATCTCCTTAGTCTTCTTGTCCATTTTATGTATATTTTTCAATTCCTAAAATTGTTTATCTTAGCTGTCATCACTGTCTGTATTGCTTTTATTGTCTTTCACGACACTTATTATCCTTATTATCTTTACTTATAACATTGTCTTCATTACAATAGTTTTAGTTTTAATTCTATTTTATTCTTTTTGCTGATTTACTGTCTTCACTTTCTTCAATATCATCAGTTTTAATAGTTTGTTTATCAATTTTTTTGTCTATATTGCTTTTATTGCCTTAAGTGAAGACAATTCCATTATTGTTTTCAATATCAACATCACGGAGGCAACACTCAGACCATAAAGAAGCTTTATTAGATATATATTCTTACCCAAAAAGATTTTGTATGGTCTTGGCGTACAACAAATAGTTTTCTTCAGGCCAGAGTGGAGAACATAATTTGCATGCAAGCCAAAATTTTTCAACTTAAATCATTGCAGATGCTTACCTTATGCAATTTCTGTTTTAAAGGAGAATTGACTATCAAATTTCAGCTGTTAAGTGTTTCAGCAAGGACATTTTGTGTCTTTTGTTAACAGAAGAATATATATTAGGAAACCTCAGTTGGTACTAAGCACTTGAAAACAACACTTTTGTTTATTTAGCAGCAACATTGTCTTCATTGTCTATGTTGTCTTCTTTACTCGCATTATAGTGTACGTAAAATACCCAGCTTAGTTCAAAAATTCTTTATATATTCTTATTTAGTTTTCATTTATAGTAAAGTTACTTTTTTTTAAATCCCCTTAATACACATGCGACTATGTATAAGTTTCTGAGAAAGAAATCTAAGCATACAGCGTTAAATGCAGTGTAATGCTACAGAATAATTTATTTTTTCCACGCACATATGTAAAATGCCTAAGCGTACATATAATTCTATACTAGACAGAATTAAATTCTTTCCTTGACACAATATGACATGTTTTTCTATAAATATGTCCATGAAATATTATATTCTTTAAGGTATTTAAATAAAATCAACATTTTATGCGTTGACATGACATTAATTGAAATGTATTATAATGAACACATGTGTCTATATAACATATAGCATAGAGTTCTAACTCATAACATTTCTAGGAAATTGCAAAAATACTTTCCCAATAAATGCTATAGCCATCAAATAGTAATATATGTATATACAAATTTTAATTGAAAAAAATATATATTAGCATTTTCCCATATATGATTTGAACTTAAGCTATACTTTTTTTTGTAATTGAAAACTTTCTCATAAGACAGCCTGATCATCGAAATTAAGTCACACGATTTCAAATACAAAAATTTGTCACTGGAGATTTTTCATATTTTTTTACATCACTTGAGTATAACAATATTCTAAATTCCAACAAGGACACTGTAGCTTATACAAATACGCATACATATGATTTCAAATGCTACGGTTTATGTGTGATTAATGTCAATCTGTGTGTGCCTGATGCATGTATTTGGCGAGGGTGTTGGCAGCATTACTTGATGTTTATGTGTCGCTGCCTGTGTCCTGATATAATCTTTTCTAAGTTGTTTCGCTGCTGAACGTAGCTTAGCTTTTAAAAATGAAATTTAAGACACCCTTATGCATAAGCTGACATATGTTATATCTGGATGTGTTGCTACGTAAGTGCAGAAAATGTTAGAAAAATTATACTGTTAAATATATTACTATTATTATTTACATACATATATGCGTATGTTAAAGGCGGTGAAAAGAGGTATGTTCTTATATGAACATAATTGTTTTTTTATTTTTGAAAAGTAAATTATAATGACAAATAATTCTTAACTACAATAAGTGTTCTAAACAGCGCACTATAGGTCAAATAGCCCATTTCACTGGCCAAAACAAATAACGGCTATATTAACATGGTGATTAACTTGAAATGTATTTTTTATGTTGATTCTAGGCTAAAAGAAGAACTCTGAGAAAAATCTTAACCCTTGTGCTACCGGGTCAAAAATGGCACGTACAACATTTTTTAAAATTCCATAATTAATGAAATAAAAAATGTGTTTTTTATTTATAGATTGTAATATTAGGTTAACCCTTCGTTTATTGAAGAATTTTTAATCGGTCGTTAGAGTATTAGTCACCCGGGTGACTAACCAAAAAATGGACGTGAGGGGTTGTCCATTAATTACGCGAGGTGTTTATTTTTGAAAATTCGAACCTCTCTCTTCCTTTGGTGAGATTTAGTGAGTTCTGATGGGAGCCCCTCTCCCCCCCCCCCCCTTACATGACACTTGCCTTATAATTTTTAAATGTAATCTGCTATTATAATGTATAGTCTCTGCAATAAAAAGTAAAAAGTTCACGTGAGATTTTTATTGACCCCCCGCCCTCCTTGGTGAGACTTTTCCGGATCCCTCCCCTCCTTTTTTGACTCACGTAATTTATCGATGTCCCCTAATGTGTTTGACCCAAAAGTTAATAGACATAAGATTGATAGGCAAAATAAACGTTAGATATTGCTGACAACCTAGTTCGCTATTTCAAAAATCTAGTTGATTTTTTGTTATATTTGTGTCTATTATAACGAATGTTGAGTGAGTATAAACAGTGCAAATACATTAAAAGTTCGTTATAACAGTGTCAAAATTAAAATTTGAAAGTGAATTTGCAAAACAATTATCGGCCGCTGTCCTTTTCGGCAGTACATTCCTCTAAGCCAAACAAATACGGTATAAAAAAAAAATTGGTCTGCTGACTCGAGGACTCATTATACGCTCCAAAGAGGATTCTGTTGAGGGAAGCTACCGGATGAAGCCCGAGGCAAAGGACTTGGTGAGATCGTTGTTTTGTGATTGGCTAAATATTGGAAAAATTCCGAGCAAAATAACGCAATGGATAATTTTTTTACCACATTGGCGCTAGCAGAAGAGCTTGTGAGTAAGAAATTGAGCATGATCGGTACAATGCAGAGCTAATGTGCAAGCGGAAAGATCCAGTTGGAAATAGTACATTTACATTTCGAGAGAACGTAACATTGGTATCATATGAGACTAGGAGAAATTAATCGGTAGCCTCGCTTTCAACCATGCACATCACTAAGGCTGTAGTCATAAACTCCGAAGCCTGCAAACCGATAATTATCTTGGATTATAACAAGACAAAAGGAGGCTTGTATAGTTTCTTTTCACGAGCATCAGTAATGCATTCATTAACTCTTATTATTGTTTTATTCTATATTTAGAAAGCGTCGATACGATGGACCAAATAACCCTTAACTATTCATGTAAACGTGGAACCAGACGCTGGCCCATGACTCTGTTTTATAATTTGGTCAATATCGCTACCATTGCCACTTACATCATATACCCTTAGAACAACCAGCTTGTCCAGTTGTTATTAGAACTGTGCAACATTCTCCGACGATTGCAAAATCTGCATGTTATAGGGAAACTTCATCTTATGTCAGCAATATGCGACATGCTTGGTTATGAATTGTCTCTGAAAACACAATATGAGTTTGAGGCGCCTCAATTGGATGCTAGTGGTTGCGATAAGATCGAGGGCAAGTGTCACCAATGCATTTCGAATGATAAGGGACAAAGAAATTCGCTCAAGTGCTGCAGACTATGCAAAAACCCAGTATGGGCTCAACATACTAAAAAGAAGATAACCTGCCACGCGTGCTAGGCAAATTTTTTCTTGTATTTTTCTATTTTCCTATTTATTATTTCTTCACTTGTCTTTCATTCAATAATATTTGATAAAAAATTTAACATCTTTCTATCATATTATGGTTTTTGCAATACATGTTGCGTGCATTATATACGTAGTCACCGGGGTGACTAATACTACAACAAGAGATCAGACTTGAACTTTCAGATATATACGCCCATAGGTAAGAGCTAAAAATTCGAAATATATCTTAAAATGATCCTAACTAAAATCGTAGTAAAGTCAGAAACGCCTTCCATCCTAGGTAAATTTGAATATAAATAAATATTGCAAAACAAATGAAAAAGTCACCCGGGTGACTAATACTCTAACGGAGGGTTAAGAAATACATAACGTTTACTTAAGCATCACTTTCTAAAGATAAATTAGTTAAAAAGTTTAAATACATTGAACTTAAAATTTCGGTTTCCCCGATTTAGTCTTCCTCTTCTTCATTCTCGCGTGTTTCATAGCTTGTTAGGTTAAGTTCTTCGACTGGGATTTCACACCTTAATAATTGGATCACTTCTGTCGGAAGTTGGAGACGCTTTTTAGTCTGAATGCGTCTATTTAAAGTCAGCGAAGAAATTATTGGATCTGATGTGTCCATTGCTCTATGAAACACGTCTAAAACTGTATTAACGCGGCTAGTTTTGAGTGCATGACGAAAAACAAAAATATTCATTTCAGACCAATCCTTCCTATATCCAAAAAAGCTTTAAAAACCACAACAACTCTTACCTGTCGCTTGGTAAAATTTTTTAAAATGCACTCTTCTTTTGGGTATTTAAATACCCAATAGTCTGGAATAGGTTAAGTAGACACACAAAAAATTACTATCAAAATTCAATGATTTTTTTTATTCAAAAATAGCTAAGATTTCTCATAGCCTTAAGGGCCTCCGGGAGTTTTTTGAGAAAAAAAAAAGTAGACACAATTTTAAAAAAATTTTTTGAAGCTGCATTTTATTTAAGACCAATTTTTTACATTATTAAGGATTTATCACTGACATTTTGGTCCAAAAAAAATTGGTCGATAAGGTGGAAAAGTGCAATTCTGTGAAAGACCTCAAAATTTGAGGTGAGCAAATTCCTCCGAAAAAAAAAAAATATTATTTCGGTTTAACAAAAATTTCTTTCACATTAGTGAACATTTTTTTTTAAAAAAACAAAAAAACTTTAAATTGTGTTTCACGATTAGGGACCCCTGCTTAGAGTAGTTCTCTATGCAAATGTGTATTTATTTACATATTTACTTTTTTCCTCTGAACTTAAATTTTTGGAATTCAAATAACAATCGTGATTCGTGAGAAATTCAATTTTAATTAAACTGCAAAATATCAAATTTTTTGCATAAAATTGCATGCTCTATATTTAGTTGAAATATTTTCTAAAAGCAAATTATTGCCACCAATAAAAGAATTTCGTTGTATAAATCAAATCTGCAATGAAACCACACACAACAGCCCTAAAATGTTGATGTTGCTACTACTACTGGCTATTACTATATTGGTGTTTGTAGTTATTGGTGATAAAGCTACAACCACACCGCAATTTGTTCAACAATCAGTGTTATCGTTCGTGGTGATGACGGTAATGGTATTGTGTTGTGTTGTCGGCTAAACAAGTAGCACCAAAAATAACAACCATAAGAGCCAAAAAACAACAACAAGCGGGTAGTAGTAGGCAGCAACATTTTTGCCGCATGTTATGAAATATTTTGCTGCTACCATTTAATGTTAATAAAACTCATAATATTCAATGGCTGCTATGGCACATCGCACATCATTACACATTTTGCGGGGCTTATAGTTGAATGAAGAATCAAAACGCAACCGCCCGCGCACGTATTAACAATGTACTTATGCCCGCGCGTTGGTACACTTTATAATAAAGTCAAATTGCTGCGCAGCAAATAATTGGTAAGGGATTAAAGTGGAGAACATGAATGATAATTTTGTGTAATACGAATGTTTTTCAGAAAAATAAAGAAGTCAAAAATGAAGAGATAAAAATTCAAACAAAAACAATCAAAACTTGTTTCATATTACGCTTTTATGAATATGAGCATTGCCACGAAAACAGAAGTTTTTGTCACGTGCGACACCTTTGCTTTTAGCAATTATCTTGAAAACGATAAATTGCTCAAATTCAACTTAAGCACCAATATTAAAGCTAATTAGGAGCTATAATTTAAGCCTATTGTCAAAATAAAAATCCGTTTTATTTTGACTTTTTTTTTACTTTAAATGTGTTCGACGGACGAACGTGACCCATGGAAATGCCCACATGCCTATTAGAGAAATTAAAGATCTTTTTTTGAGGTTTTTTTTTTGTCAAAAACGCACACTTTGTTGCACAGTGTTTTTATGACCCACAAAGTTCTGTGGCAAAGGAAGCAAAACAAAATAAATATTTGATTTTTGGCAATTTCTTAAAATTACTACAGCATATTATTGTTGATTTTCTTTATAGTTGCTGTTGTTGTTGTTATTAAAATCGTTATTTTCTTGTTGTTAGCAAAAGTTGGCCAACAGGATGAAAAAAAAAAAAAGTTGTTTGTCTACTTTGACTCTGACTTCACTGAGCTGCGTTACAAAAAAGATTATTGATGGAATTCATGAAAAACACTTTGTTGATTTTGTTTATTTTTTCTTTAACTTTTTTTCCGAATTTTCTACGCTTTTTTCTTCGTTTTTTTTCTATCTTTACTTTCCAATGGCATTATTTCCTTCTCATTTAATGTGTATTTTTATTGTCGTGTTTATAATTTAACCTTCGATATTTTGCGCGTTCTTGTGTCACAAGCTTAGCGTTTATCTGTTATCTCAAGGGGGCAGGGTGGGGGTGAGCAACTTCTTTTCCCTGGAAATACTGTTTAGTATTTTAATGTGAAAAAAATTATTTCCTTGGGCATTTTGGTGGGAAAAATCAATTTAAATTTTTGCTTTTGCATATTTTTTAGATTAAAGTTGCTACTTGACAGTGTGGTTTCTTTAGAATTGATAAAATCAAAGGTTAGTTGACATTCACACTTGATTTAGTGCGGTTGCTGAACCAATTTATTAAATCTAGTGGAAGTGGAATTAACATTTTAAAATCACAAGCAAAAAGTTTTTATGCAAAATTTTAAGTTTTTTTTTCTGAACCGTAATGAAATCTTCACAGGGAATACTCATATTCTCTCTAATGGTGATCCTGAAACTCTGAAAGAACTTCTAATGTGCCTTGAAAATACACACACGAGTAACAAATGGAAAGTGATTTTTGGAACAATAACCAATCTCTAATCAACCCAAAGTTTATTGACATAAATGTTTCCAAATCAGATCCAGTAAAATGTCGAGATATTTAACTTCCTGGAATTTTCATGTTTGCAGCATTAGTAACAATAGTCTTAGGGGCAGAAACAATTTTATAACATACTGTTCCTGAGCTCCTAGCAATCTTTCACACAGCACAAAAGCTGGTGTTCATCACTTCTAATTAAAGCGATAATATATGGCTAAATAGCTCTCAAATAAACATAGTTATTGGTCTCACTTAACATCGCTATGCATTTGTTTTTAGACCCCAGAAACACCGCATTTGTTCTACCATCACTTCGGCATAAAAAAACAACTGCTTGAGACTGCACTAACTGCAATCAATGCAAAATTTACCAAATTTTCTTTAATGAATTCAATGAAAACGAGCTCTGTCGTTTAAAATTTCAATCCACCTCCAAAAGTAGCAGCGAAACTGCATGATTCTATGTCAACATAGAAAATATAAAACCTTAAAAAAGCTTGTCTGTACCCAGTGTGCCAAACGGATACGTTTCGATCTCGTTTTCGTATGAATTCCTCTCGAAAAAACGGAAGGATTGTCCGCTTTGTCGGTTACGTCTCAAACTTGTAACGGACTTCATATACGGATCCATTCCTGATTCATTTTTTGTAATTAAAACGGATCCGTTCCGGACTACGTTCCAGATTACGTTTCGGATCTCGTTTTCGTATGAAATTCCTCTCGAAAAATCGGAAGGATCGTCCACATTGCCGGATCCATATAAAACTCGGATAATATACGGATCCGTTCCGGACTCGTTTTTTGTAAATAAAACGGATCTGTTCCGGGAGTAAAATGAAATAAAAGTTTTGATGACAGCTTGAAAACATTATGTTAATGATCTGTGCCACTTTTTTAAAAAATTTCCCAGTTCAAACTGGGAATTTAACGGATTATAATCCGTATTATTTAAAAAAAACGAGTCCGTCTCGAATTCGTGTAGTTTACAAAAAAGGAATCCGGAGCGGATCCGTTTAGGAGGTCCGATCCGAGTATAAAAAACGGAAACCGCACTAACGGATCCGTAACGGGTTCGAAACGGATCCGCATCCGTTTTTGTGCACATTGGGTATAATATAATAAGCAATAGTTGTGCGCATTATATCTAAACCTTTTTTCAGGCTTTGCAGTGTAATGAAACCCTATAAATTGCCACCAAGTTGGACTACTTCAAAGCACATTAAATCTTAATGAAGAGAAATTGTTGTATTTTTTCTGCTCCACAACTACAAGGTGTTATAGGGGCGTGGCATCGCCTTAAGTTTTAAATTTTATTACATTATATTACAAACGATTCCAGCTATTGCAATGAAATTTGGTTAACGAATTTCGATCACAATTATCATTTACTGAATTGAAGGTGGGCGGATTTGGCACTTTTTGGGCAATCGAAATATTTGTTTATATTTTGCTCGAAAATAACATCTACGCTGATTTTTTTAAGATAAGTTTTAAATAAAAGTTAAAATCATAAAAACATAACTAATTGGAAGGCGTGGCAATGCTTTTGAATTCTAATGCGTTATCATTAGAGAACTAATGATGTATCAGAATTGCATTGAAAATAAACGTATCATATTAGGTGTAATCATCATACCAAAAAAAGATGGAACAATATTAGTGGGCGTGGCAACTCCCACACACAGCGGGATATATACACAGTGTACTATAAGAAATGTCCTTAAGAAATTTGGTGAGAAGATGTCGGTAATTATAAGCTTTTAAAAAAGATATAATCAGAAAAGATAGTCCCAGTGAGAGTGGCACTTTCAGACAAGAAAGGAATTTTAAATATTTTACATAGTGTGCTATGATAATGGTGCAGATATCTGAATCAATACAAGCTATTGTATTAGAGAATATTTCAAAAAAATGTAAATGTTATTGTAGAAGACTTATTGTTATGAAATTCAATATAAGCGCTTCAATGGCCAAAAGCCATCTTTGAACTAAAGGCAGAAGAAAAAACACCGGTGGGCGTGGCAACTCTCATATAAGAAAAAAATTTGTGAAGTCTATAAACAATCTTAATGAAACTCAGTAAGATGATGTTAGTTACTACTAACTTTTACTGAATTCGGAGATGATGGGCTTATACCATTGGGCAATCATTGGGATATTGGTTACTATAAGCTTTTGCTAGACCAATTCACCAGTAAGAGTTCGCCAAATCAATTTTCCTCAACTAAATTATTCGTACTTCTAAGTATATAAATTTCATTTTTAGACAAACATTAATAAAATTGAATAAAAAGCTGTTCAATTTTGATTAAAAATAAAATTCCCAACTGAAAATAACTTCAGAAATACCAACGCAATCACCTTTGAGTAAGGTCAGCAGCATAATACACAAATTAAATCATGCCCTGTTAAGCGAAAAAACATAGCACCTCTAAAAATCTATGTTACATGAACTTTGAACGAAGTTACCTTAAATCATCAGTGATCAGAGTAAAAATCTTTAGCGCAAAAAAAAAAAACTGGAAATGGTAAAAAAGGTGCGAAAAATCACAATTTTTTTTTACTTTCTTTTTATTTCTCTTTTTGTTGTTTTTGATTTTTTGCAACAATTTGAGCGCAACAAATTCAAAGACCCTTAACAACTTTCCTTAGCCAAAGTCTCAGGCGGAACATATAGACAGACAAACAGACACAGAAAGTGTTGTTGCTACAATGTTTTCATTTTCATTTCGAAGTTGGGGTTTTTTTTTCTCGAAACGAAAAACAAGCGTTTGTACAACTCGGTTGCTTGTTACTTTAATCCTTAGTTTCTGCTCCATTAATTTTACCCGTAGGTCTACTTATTTAACGCTATAAGCAGCTATGCTTTGGAATGTATTTTCTTTGCTTTTTCCTTCGTTGTAGTTGCTTTATAAGGCACTGAAATGTTGAAAAAGGGTTTTAAGATGAGTTCAGCAGAGAAAGAAAGAAAAAAATCAAGAAAAGAAAAATGTGTGTACTTTTGTAAACCGACACCTTTTTACACTTTTCTTCTTTATTTAGTGCTTTTAACATGCGCTACATAATTTAATAGGTTACCTTTTTTTTCCTCAATAGACCGATGGCAACCCCCGCAATTGCTACCAAGCAGCCTATTTAATATTTAAACAGATTAGTGTTTGGGGTGGTTCGAAAACAAGAAATAACTATTGCTTTTTACGTTTCATAAAGTAGTTTATTTTTGCTTTTGCCATGTACTTTTTGGGAGTCGCCTCGAAAAAATGACGGCTCAGATAAAATTGGCCAGTAGCTTAGTTTTATTGAAGATTTTTTTTTGGTTTGATTTGAGGTATTAAACCAAACCATAGATGGGCAAAATTTTGGAAGCAAGAGCCACATAAAACAAAAACAATTACAACAGAAAAAAAAGCCACCATAATATTTAATCTCGACAACAAAAAAAAATTAATCAAAAGAAAATTCAAACAAAAAACAAACAAACACAACATGAGTGTAGAAAAAAAAAGTACACTGATCAAAAGAAACGAGAAAAGCTGTCTTCAATGTTCGTATTGTTGTTTCATTGTTCGCTTGCTTTGTTTTTTTTTTAAATGTTTTTTTCATTTTGCTATTCAGAAACACTAATTTTGGCTTTCCTTAGTTCGCTAGAAAATTTTTTCACATCAATTTGTTTTTTTTTTGGTTTTTTGAACTACCCTAACACTATCACAAAAAGTTTTCATTTGTAAATTTTTTTTTTCATACACATGCTGCTCTTTCCTACAAATGGAATTGGTACTTCATCTTCTTCTCTCCCTTTGAAAGCTTACAATTTATTTATAGCATGCGATAAAAATTCCATTTAATTCTACCATGTACAAGTATGTAGCTATGCGCCTAATTTGACAGCATCCATTTCTGTTTCACTTTTTTTTTTTAGCTTCTGCTTCAACAGCCTGGTTTATTTGGCCAAAGCCAATAAATAAATCAATATCACATGCTCATTATACTGACTTGGCGCACAATTTACTACTCGCATATCCTGCGCTATGCGCCACTCAACAGTGCATAATTTTAACTATTGATAATCTTACAAAAAAATATTTCGAAAATTTTTATTGGCTCAGTAGCAGTAGCAAAAGAAAAAAAAATTATTCATATTTAAGGGCCATCCATACATGTATCCTTGTTTCCTTTGTCTTTATAATGTATAACAAAAACGGTTATGTGCTTCGTTAAGTCCTTAAAATGAATTATGAATATAGCGAATGCGTTGGTTTTTGGGGAAAATTTTAATTTGATTTTTATCATTATTGATGCAGTACGAGCAAAAGTGGAAAAACCCCATTCATTATAATGATGTTTTGTAGGGGTTTGGTTCAAAAAAAAAAAAAACTTAAGGGCGTCGGTTCATTGGCTGCGTATAAAGCGGTCGCTTTTAAAATTTTTATTTTTCATAATCTTAATTGTGCTTATTTATGTGAAATTTTATTTTATTTTTCTGTATAAATAGCACAATGGAATTTATGAATATTCAAATATATTCAATTGTGTGATTGAGAAGCTCAACCCTGTTCGTAGACTGAATTTCAGGATATATTTTCTAGCATGTAATTAGTAATAACGATATTTTGATGTAAGCAATCTAAAGGTTAATGACTGCCTCGAACTGTGATAACTGAAAAAAAAATGTTATGAAAAGCATTAATAAGCCTTTAGGGCAGCTATGACTAAAGAATTCTAGTGTTAAGATGTACTTCAAATTTATCAGCTTAGATTTATGTTAGTTACACAAATGGTTTTGTCTTGAGTTTGTTATTTTCTCTGAAACTCTGAGTTGAATTAACGGGTGAATTTTTTTGCTTTTTGTTTTTGAGTGTAAATTTTTTGACATCTCACGCGTAACTCGTAAGATATGTCAACGCTAAAAATGCTCAGTTAAGACTGCCATTTTACGATGAAACAAACAACACTTGCAAATCATTGAATTTTATAATCAAAATCCGTGCTCTGTGTGAAATGGGTTTTAGTTTATTTTTTTTCGAAAAATTTTCTTCAGCGACGAAGTTAATTTTTGGCTCAATGGTCAAAAAACAGAAATGCTGAATTTGGTCTGAAGAGCCAGAGGCAATTCAAAAGCTTCCAATGTACCCTGAAAAAGGCACTGTTTGTTTGGTGCGATTTATAATTAATCTCAGGTTTTGGAGCAGTCTATTAGCCGCCAAGTTCATGCGATTTGACCCTACTTGATTTTTTTTTTAGTGGGGCTTCGTAAAATTTATCGTGTACAAGGACAAGCCAGCTACAATTGCAGCCATGGAAGACAACATTACAGCTGCAATTGGTGAGATAACGGCCGAAATTCCAGAAAAAGTATAACAAAATTTCAGCTTACGCATGGACTACCCCAGACGTAGCCGCGAGCAATATTTACATAAACTAATATTTAATAAATAAATGGCAGGAATTGATGTACCGTCAAAAATTAACATTTTATTCAATATTGCAAGTTTTTAGATCTATTTTTAATTTTCAAAAAACAACCACTTAAGAAATCACCCATTAATAAATGTTTTCATTCCCCGTTTTCACACAGAAATAATTTTCGAAAATTCTTTTTGCTCCTTGGCAAGAGGAGAAAAACGAAAGGGTCAAGTACTGATTTTGTAGTAGTCGAAAATTCTCTTTGTTCTGTTCGTTCCCCGATATTATGCTTAGACTTTACGTTTCATGTGCCGGGATTGCTGAGTAATTGCTTTGGCATTTGCAAACACAAAAAAATTTTAATTTTCATATTTATGTGAAACAAATTTATAAAAGAGAATATACAAGAATTTATGTTACAAAATTTCCTAGTGTATACCATCACTAAGCTATCGGAATATTTTAGGTTGAATATTCAATGTTTTATAAAGTAGTAAGTAGTAAGAGTTTCATAAGTCAGATTGTTTCGTTTAATGGTTTCTGAATTTTTCTGAATTACTGTAGCAAGTTGAAGTAAGTATATCTCTACTTGCAAGTTTTTACATAGAAAATATTCGAACTTTTTGAACAATTAAATCAAGGATTCCAGCCGAATTGATAGTTCGAGTATATGGGCCGATGAAGTATTACAGCAAAGTCAACAATAAAATCACATATCAATTAATCAGATGAATTATCTCACTAAGGATTCAAAAGCTTGAAGAAAAACTATTCCGAAGTCTGCAAGTTAAACTTTTCTGTCTCATTTGAAAAATATTTTGGTATCCATAAAAATTGAAAAAATATCCTAAATATCTAACTTGGAGAAAGAAAATCGAAAGAAATATTCAGAAAATATTTTTGACTGCGATGAGCAACATTGAACAATAAAATGTGAAAGCTTTCAAATCAACGTGAGAATGTGTAATGATAAGTTAGTAAGACGCGCAATTTTGGCACTCACTTTGTAGCAATCTTCTAGCGGTGAGTTTTGTATGGTTTTTCAAGAGAATAATTGAGAGTACAAACTTGTGACATTTGCTGCAAGCTGACAGAATATTATACCTTAAATTCTCAGCTATATATATCGGATTCCATTGGAACGTATTTGCTTTAGTAAGTACTGAATTATACCTTATTAATTAATTAAACCTGCAAATAACATATTTCGTTCCAAAATCACCACTTCTACGAGGGTACCTTAGTGTGATGGCATTTTGTACTTTTTTCAGTACACTTTCGTCGTGAAAAATCTTCGTCAGTATATTTGACAATTTTCTTGTATAGTTGGTTCATTTCCTCTACATTTTGCTAATTTTCAGTACATTTCCGGTACATTTTCAGTACATTTGGACTATTTTTAAAAAATTTAATTTAGTTACCATTTTTTAGTGAATTTAGCTAAAACTTACCGATTGTTCTTTTTTTTTAATAAAAAATTTAAATTTTGTTTAAAGTTTTGGAATTTACAGTAACTTTTTTTACTTTAAAAACTATTCAGTACATTTTCATAAAACTAAAATGCCATCACTGGCATGCATCGCACTTCCCGAAATTTCCGCCCACAGTTAATTAAAACATTTTTGAAAATTAATTCTCCATATAAGCTCTTATACTTGAGGCACTCAAAGTATCATTGTGCTTAAGGTTTTATTTTTAAATTAAGTGATTTCAGAAACGAAAAAAAAAAAAATTCTGAAAAAACTGTATGGTCAATAAAAGCTTTAAAACATGAAAAGCTGCTTAAAATCAACCAAAAAATTATTAAATCAATAAGTCATGTAACAAAAAATTTAATTAAAGCTCATATCGAAAAGCATGCTTTTTAAAAAAATAATAAACTCTGCATTTTCACAAACACACGCGCACTGAATTCATATACCCAAATAATATATTTAACATACTCGTACAATACTTTTCTGCTTTACTTATAGGCTATTCGCCCCCTCATCACTCGTCACGTTGGCCTGTAATTCAACCAATTTTATGGTATTTGTGTCGAACTACGTTGAAATGACTTTTAATTTACTTTTTTTTTGTTACATGAAACGCGTTATTTTTTTGTGTGCCTTCAGGTAGTGCTATGCTCCACTTACCTTGCGCTCTATTTAAAAAAAAATACATTTTATATGAGTTTTTTTTTACCTCTTCAATTTCAATGCTGACTTTCGCAGCATTTTCCATATCAGACCATTCAGCAAAATTTCGCATTTTCATTTTGCTTCAACGTAAATGTAATCAGTTGGAAATTTTACACAAAAATCGCTGTGTCCCTTTTTATACCCGTGTATTTGTGGTACTTCACTCTGGTGCACGACGAGTTTTCAATATAATTTTATCCAAGTTTTATTTTCTGCTGCTGGTGCTATTTTTACTCCTTACTTTTGCTACTTTAGTAGTTTTCTGCCCGTTTGCCCGTGCTCTTGGTGATTTTATTACGAATTCGGCATGGCAAGGTCTTTTCGTCCTTTCGTTCCGTCGTTTGCTGTTATTGTAGTTTCCAATCATTTCGTTTGTACATTTCTATTTTATTATTATTTGATTTTTTTTTTTTCCTTCTACGCTACTCTTGTGCTTTTTATTCCATTTTTACTTATTTCGGTTTGATTTCATTTTTATTTTTCAACACAAATTGCATTGAAATTAAATGAAAGTTGTAGCAGTGCTTGAAATTGGTAAAGAACTTTAAACAAATGTTAACAGGTAAAATGCGTAAAATGAATAAATACACAAATGAAAGAAGAAAAGTATCGATTCTGCGATAGCTTTTTGAAATAAAGTGATGGTTGAAGGTCAGTTTCAATGAAAGTGTACAATAAAAGTGAATCAATTTTATGCAACAGTTCAACCTCTTGTCTAAAGTTATGGAAATTTTAGTAGTGCCAATTATAATCAATAATAATTTGGATCAGCTACAACGATCATGAGATGAAACATTTACATTACAACCAAATGAAAAAAGAGCAGTCTTCAAGGTACTATATGGATCACTCTATACTTTCTACTACTAAGCAGCAGCTAACCATTTGATTATCAAGTACTTAAAAGTGCATTTAAAGTACCAATTCCTTCGGAATTGGAGGCAAGTAACAACTAGAGAAATTGCTAGCCACCTATGTCAACTTGAGTTAGCTTCTACATAGCCACTTGATGTGTCTTCGAACCCATATGGAGTATTTTGAACTAGTTACATCAGACCACTAGCTTGTTGACTAAAATTGTTTTTATCATTTAGAGCAATACAGAAAAGCTACGTTTGAGTCACCAGAAAAGTATCGATTACTTAAATTTAAAGGGACGTTGGTTGCCATTGTTATTTAACTGAAAAAATAGTATTGTTATGCTTACTACATTGTTTCAGTAACATATATAACAACAATGGCAACAATGTGCTACAAAGAAGTTTTGAATTTAAAGAAATCAAAATTTACAATAAATATAAAATTCTTACAAAATTGAAATGCAATTGAATCGTAATATTTTGTAGCAACTGCAGTGCTTACAATATTTATTGAATTGAGTTTGTAGTAGTGAAGGTTATATATGTAGTCGTATGCTGCCGCTACTGCTGCTTCAACTTCTGAAGCAATGGCAACAGTTGCCGGCAGCAACTCATGCAGTTATCCGCATCGTAGTTGAGACAATCGTTTGATTTTTCGATACAAAAGTTAAGCTTTGACTTCAAAGGAAAAGTAAAAGCAGAAATTGATAGCTGTGTGCTTTCAGGTCTAAAGTTAGATGAGGAGAAATTTTCAATAATGTAAGAAAACATCTACACACAAATCTAGAAGGAAAATCAAAATCCAAAAAGATTTCGAGCAGGGGTATAAAAATGCCCCAGAGCCTGATGGCATATATTAAACAAGTTTGCGTAAACACTGACTTGTCCATTATCTTTTCGACATTTCTTAGACTGTGCTTGAGCTTTCGACATGACGAAAGATCGTTCTATATGGCTTCAAGACATTCGCTCCAGTTATCGATAATTTCTTTGTGAACTTCTGTCTCAAATGTACATCGATGCGAGAGTTATCATGAGCTCTATTCTATCCTATCCTATCCTATCCTATCCTATCCTATCCTATCCTATCCTATCCTATCCTATCCTATCCTATCCTATCCTATCCTATCCTATCCTATCCTATCCTATCCTATCCTATCCTATCCTATCCTATCCTATCCTATCCTATCCTATCCTATCCTATCCTATCCTATCCTATCCTATCCTATCCTATCCTATCCTATCCTATCCTATCCTATCCTATCCTATCCTATCCTATCCTATCCTATCCTATCCTATCCTATCCTATCCTATCCTATCCTATCCTATCCTATCCTATCCTATCCTATCCTATCCTATCCTATCCTATCCTATCCTATCCTATCCTATCCTATCCTATCCTATCCTATCCTATCCTATCCTATCCTATCCTATCCTATCCTATCCTATCCTATCCTATCCTATCCTATCCTATCCTATCTTCGACCATGTTTGTATTTTTGGCATTTTCAACCAACCCAATGCATTCATTTGTGGATGGCAGTAACATATCTCATTCTAATTTCTTTTGAAAGCAAAAAAATACAGCGTGTGCATTAAACTCTGAAATATCTTAAAAAAAAATTCTGGGAGCGTCGTATTTCAATGCTAGCAACAACTAAATTTTATTGCTAGTTGTCTCACATCATAAATTGGTCCCCTAAGCTCCTATATATAACTAGCATTGTTATTAGAAAATAAAATCCTTAATTACGTTCGGTGTAAATTGGTCTAAGCTCACCTTAAGCGGACAGATCATATGCTGGGTGTGTCAAAAAAAAGCGGCCACTTCTACTGATTTTCTGACTATATATTTCAATATTACTAGACACCCCAAGCGAAGTCGAATAAAAGAAAAATTATAGTTTTCAGATAAAACACTTTGATGCAAAAAATTGTACCTTGGTTGGTATGTCTTATAGTAAGGAGAACATGCGTCCGCAGCGATTGTAAAGGCAGTAATTCTGACAACAGAAACTTTTACTTCTCCGGCAGTACAGCAGTCATTCTATCAATTCACCTATATAAAGTTATTTTGTAATTTAGATTCAAATTGAGCTCGAAATTGCAAAGTTTACAATTTATGACACAAGTAATGTGTTGGTTCTTTCTACGTAGGTGGCTTTATTTTTGAATTTAAGCCAACCTTTGACAATAACCTTTTATCAGAGAATTGTTATTTCATATTATGCTGCCCACTCGTGGCATTTTTTTAAACTCCTTCTAGCCAATATTTGTATTTTTTTAACACCTTTCTGCTGCTGCTACACTTCTCTTAAGTCAAGGACATTTACACTGAATTTGCTGATATTGTCAACACTTCACTCCACTTTCTTACTTTGATACTGTCATTATTTTCAATAGACACTTTGACAATGAACGCGCCAACGACAACAAAAGTGACAGTGAAATGTTTTCCAGACGAAGTGACAGCCAACATTGACTATAAAATCACTTTAAATTGATATGATACAGAAACAGTAAAAAGAAGGTTTTGTAGCATGAAATATCTTCAAAAATTGTAGTTTAAAGCTCATGACTTGGAATAGACTGACCGACAATTTTTGAATATGAAATAAAAATTATTCTTGAATTCTTTTAGCATTATTTTATAAAATATTCTGCTCATTTTCTACTAGTTAGTATAAATATATAAATCACTTCACACCTTGCTAAAGCAACACTACCCACCTTAAGCAAAAAAAATTTTCAATACGACCTTGATGTCTTTTATAATCTTCACGCTCGGTCGCCTGCTAAAACATCATTTTTCTTTTTGACACAATAACTTAAATAGTAACAATAATACAATGTAAGACAGCAAGAAAAACAACATAAAACAGCCACAACAACAATAAAAACAACAAATGAAACTTAAACACCAGCAAGAAATAAACAAAAACGTTGATTTCTATTGTTTTTCATTAAAGTCGGAAGTTATTTATATCACTTGCGTGCGAATGTGAGTGTATATGAGTATGAACGTATGTACATAAGTATGTGTGTGTGTATGTATTGGCGTGTATGCCTTGATAAAGTAACAGGGAGTGATATTTTTATAAAATGGATTCCATAAAGCATTTTTCAATGTACTTAGGTTATTTTAGTTCTCAAAGTAAAAAAGTTATTGATTACTTTGTAGCATATTCTTATAACTGTATACAGTTGCGTACTCTTTGGGTGCGTACTCTTTGGGTGCGTTCTCTTTGGGTGCGTACTCTTTGGGTGCGTACTATTTGAGTGCGTATTATTTGGGTGCGTACTCTTTGGTTTCGTGTTATTTGGGAGAGTTATCTTTGAGTGCGTATTATTTGGGAGGGTTATCTTTGAGTGCGTAATGTTTCAGTGAGTTATCTTTAGGTGCGTTATCTTTAAGTGCGTATCCTTCGGGTGCGTAATGTTTGGATACGAACTTTTTTGGTGCGTACTATTTGGTTACGTAGTTTAAGAGTGTTATCTCTGGATACTTTTGGTACTTTTGCGTACTATTTAAGTGCGTACCCTTTGGGTGTGTACTCTTTTGGTGTGTGTTTTTTGATGCGTTAGATTTGGGTGCGTTCTTTTTGAATGCGTACTCTTTGGGTGTGTACACTTTGAGCACGTACCCTAAGAGTACGTACTCTTTGGTTGCGTACTATTTTGGTGCGTATTATTTGGAAGGGTTTCCTTTGAGTGCGTAATGTTTGGGTGCGTAATCTTTGAGTACGTTATTTTTAGATGCGTATCCTTCGGATGCGTATTCTTTGAGTGCGAATTTTTTGGAAACGTACTATTTGGGTACGTAGTCTATGGAAGCGTGCTCTATGGGTGCGTGCTCTATGGGTGCGTACTATTTGGGTAAGTAGTGTAAGAGTGCTATCTCTTTGTATGCGTACTTTTGGTAGCGTACCCTTTGGTAGCGTACCCTTTGGGAGCGTACTCATTTGGTATGTGTTTTTGAGTGTTTAAACTGGTTTTCATAACGTAAAAGACAGCTTAGAACTTCATCCTTTCAAACCATAACTCCGTTAAATTTGACTGCGTACTCTTATGATTAAGACTTCTTTATACTTCGGTATTGAGAAATCTGTGTTCTTTCAGTATACGTGGTACCGTTCCCATGGGGAAAAAATGCTTTAGCGACTGCGCTTTTACGCAGATTTTACCGAATTTTTGTAAAAAGATAGACTTTTTCTTGAGTATAGGCATTTGTTTTTAGTGGGGAGCGCTACGCCCCTAAAAGAAAAATATGTTTTCAATCCAAAATTAAGTACCGATTTTGATGAAATTTAGTATGAAGATAGATTGAAACTTAAGGAAGAGATGGGGATAGGAATAAAGCAGCATGATTCCAGATATTAATTTTTAGGAGCGATTACGATTTAATAATTTAAAATGGGTTGAATTTCAACAAGTGGTCTAAAAGTGGTTTAGAATTAGGCATAACTCAAATTAATGAATTTCTCATTTTATGCATTTGCACACTTTTGGGCATGTCATTACATATGAAATAACCCCAAGTATAATTAAGCGCATTTTAATACAATAAAAACTAAAATAGCATAAAATAAAAACAATAGTAATAATAGATAGACTTGTACAACAACAAGTAATATAACAAAACAACAACAACAACAAAAAACTACTCATTGTGTGGCTAAAATAATAGCAATAGCAGCTGTAGAAGAAACAGTGGCAGAGAAAATAAGAAGATAAAAGCTTTCATTCGCCGCGTATCCTTTCATTTGTTAAAAATGACGATTTCAAACGAAGCGAAAAGTGAATGAAAGGATGTTGATTGTTTGCATGTATGCGCTGTTCGTATGTGATCCCAGCAAACATTTGCTATAGCGGCAGAGTCCTATACAAATCGCCAACGCTATCATATCGATCGTGTTTCAGATCATTATACTGATGTCAAGCGAAAGTGAATTCAGGAGCATTCTGTTAGTCTGCAGCGGATCGCCAAAGCGATGCATGTTAAATTATTGGGAAGTACTTAAGAGGTTTTCAGATTACGAAATGAAAAATACATAAAAGCATGCAAGCAGATTGAAAAAAGAGCTATTTTTAAGGCCAAACTATTAAACTCTTATGCCCAAAGATATCTATACAAGAAATTTAAAGAAAAAAACAATCCCGAGGATCAAGGATCTGACGCCATTTATTATAACAATTGAAATAAAAAAAAGAAGCCTACAAATGTGTAACAGAAAATGCAATTTCAAATTATCTTTACCAAAAGGGGTCGATTTAAAAATCTACCAAATGTTTGCTGGGCTATGTCGTTTAAACGTTAATGCGCTTGTTTTTGTGTATAATTTTATACATACATACATATGTATGGCTGTATGTGTAAATTGTGTTCTATTTATTGTTAGCATCATTGTCTTGTGCTTTCAACTTTTATTTCACATAAATACATTGTATTAAATTCGTTGCTATTCTGCACGTGTATATTTGTGCGAATGTCCTTGTAGACTGTTGCGCGCATTCTTTTGTTTAAATAGATTACACTATAAATAGCAGATAGTGCAAACAGTGTTCATAGTTGTATGAGAAGCACGTGCAGAAAATTCATTAAACTTGACGGAAAAATTAGGTGAGAATGAATTTATTTCGAAAAAGAAAAGTTAAGGTAAAATTTGATTAATTTATTTCAAGGAATATTACTTTGTATTATTTCGGGAAAATATATGCGGAAAATATCAACGCGTTGAAGCGGATGAAACACATTTTGAACAACAGAACATTCTTTCGGTAGCTAAACTTATGACATTAGAGTTATTGCACTAAAAGTGACCTTTCAACTTGCATGCATTGAAATTTCAATGCTCTATCATTTCCACTTGTATTATACGTTAATGTTATAGGGGAATTTAGACTAATGCTCGGAGGTATTGAAAATTATATTCCCCTGATGCAAAATTTTTAATAAATAAAAATCTTCATACTTTCTCAACCTTGAAAATCGCTCTATAGTATATTCAACATCGGCTTCGATAGCAGAAAACACACTTAAGATAAGTGGCCGAAGGCCGCCCTCTGGATATACTATTTTCAAGCAAAAACAATGCGAAGGAGGCGTTTTCGGGAACAGGTTTACTTTAGCTGACATTGTCCAATTTTATTTATTTTTTTTTTTTTTTTGCAAAAGGGGGTTAAAAACAAAAAATATAAAATTAACAAAAAAAGTCGCTCGGATCTAGTATCGAAGATATAGACATCGGAAGTTCCGGGAACCCCTGAATGGAACATAAAAAATATGGGTATCATAAGAAGGATAATTTAACGGCCTACAATAATGGTGAGAAAAATTTTGAAATTTGACCTACAATTTTGGAGATATTACATATTTTCTGAAATTTTGACCATTTTTTTTTTTGAAAAACACTTTTTTTTTCAAAAAATGAG
Source organism: Tricholauxania praeusta (assembly GCA_949775025.1). NCBI lineage: Eukaryota > Metazoa > Arthropoda > Insecta > Diptera > Lauxaniidae > Tricholauxania > Tricholauxania praeusta. The sequence continues at coordinate 116,037,065 of OX459031.1, read as the reverse complement.
TTAATAACCTAAGATTTTTTTTAGCGTGATAAGGAAGCTTACTCTATTTCCTTTAAAATGGTATATAGTTCGCTGCAATTGTTGCGAGTTTAACCCCTTTTTAAAGAAAAACAAAAAAAAATTTTCAATGAATTCTTATGAAAACTATGTTTTTGTGGACAAAAACAGTGGAAAACAACAACAACAACGTTTAGTACACCTACAACTATTATTATTTAAACGATTCTCAAAATAAAATAATATGGTCATCGTATAAATTAAAAATTTTTGAAAATGTGAGGTTATGTTGAGAGAAAATAGCGCCACAGGCGAAAAATTTTTATTAAAAATCGCGGGAGATTTTACAATGAAAATGGTCTTATAATAATTGATGTTGTTGTTATGGGTTTTTTATTGTTTTTGTTCATAAATAGAGAATTTTCATAAGAATTTATTGAATATTTTTTTTATTTTCCGGCAAAAAAAGGGGTAAATACACAAAAATTTAGAACAAGCTACATACCATTTTAAAGAAAATAAATTAAGCTATCTTAGTATGCTAAAATTATTATAGGTCATTAACACATTTTTTGGGAAAAATAAGGTTTTTTCAAAAAAAATTGGTCGAAATTTCACAAAATTCGTAATATCTCCAAAAATATGGGTCAAAATTCAAAACTTTGCTTACCATTATAGTTGGCCATTAAATTATCCTTCTTATGACACCCATATTTTCCATTTTTCATTCAGGGATTCCCAACTTATAATCATTTTTCCAAAAGCTATTTCCGCAACCGCAACCGCAATCCGATATATATCTCCGAAACTAGATCCGAGCGACTTTTTTTGAAATTTTTATATTTTTTTAATTTTTCACCCTCTATTACCTCTAAAAAAATAAATTGATTTGGAGAATGTCAGCTAAAGTAAACTTAAGCCCGTTTTCGTGCCCAACATAAGTAAAATTTCAAAAAAATCCCGAGTGAGGCCGCTAAAGTAAATAATTACCAAATTCACCAAAGTTATTTACTTTTTTCGATAAAAAATAGGGGGTAAAGCAAGAGAGTCAAGCATTTTTGGCATCTTAAAAAAAAAATATAAATTATTAAGACATTTTTTGGAAAAAAGAACAATTTTGAAAAAAGAAAAAATTTGTTAAATTTCAGAAAAATCGTCATATCTCTAAAATTATAAAATAAATCTCAAAGTTTTGCTAAGTATTATTGTAGTCCATTAAAATATCTTTATAATGACATCTTTATTTTCAATATCCCAACATATAGTAGAAAAGTTTTTTTTCTTGCTTATAGCCCTTTATTACCCCCAAAAAAACAAAAAAAATGAGCAATGAGTGCACCAAAAAATTTCATATTTAAATTATGTCTACTGTTGATATTTACATTTAGTTAAAACTTTTATGACTATGCAAATATTAAATTGAATAATAAAATTACCTCCACTGTGGCGCTCCCGCGAATTTTGCAGCTCCTTGCAACGCACATTTGTAATTTTTTTCTCATATGAAATTAAAAACACTTCTGTACATATTTTTGTTGTAGTTTCGTTTTATATTTCATTTTAAAATGCACTTTTACATATTTTCACTTTCACTTATTACAAATTTCACAATTTTGCGCTATTATTTATTTTAAATTAAATATTTTAATTTTCACAATTGAAGCAGCACGCGAACATTAATAAACCGACGCGGTAGTTGATAAACGACCATTCGTCTTAAAAGCCGAAGAATTTCCTGCATTGATCGTTTCGATTAACGATTTGACACACAACAAAATAAAGAAAAAACAAAAACTAAACAAAAACAAAATCAAATGCCGGTGAGTGCAGGCGCTCGTGCTTTCTCGTGTGAAATCAATGACATTTTTTTATGTTGAGATGGAAAAGTACCAAAAAGGCAGTGTTCAAAGGCATCGATTATTTTTGAGTAGCAACAATAAAGTTGGAGTTGGAATTGGAGCAAAAGTAAAATATGTAAAGGAATATGTGCGTAAGTTAGGGTTACCAATGACATACTATAGTAGTAAATGGACTAATTTTGCACAGCAAAACTACTTTAACACTTTTGGACAATTTTTGGGTGAAATGTAATAATTTTGATTACTTTTGAACTTTTATTTGGAAAATATATTTTGTGCAGAAAAAATGAGGACCTTTTTTTTTGTAAGTTGTGAAAACGGAAGGTTTGCAAGTGTATTTCAAATATTATTCTCATTTAGCTAGTGTTTACGGCGAAGTAAAAGCAAGGGGTCCCTTTGTTTTTTTTTTTTTTTTTCAACAAAAATATTTTTATTGAAATGAAAAAAATTATCAAATTTAGGTTTTTTATTACAAAAATTATTTAAAATTGTTCAGGCAGACTACTTTTGTAGGCAGGACATCATTAGCGAAAGCTAATGCCGTTTAGAGTTTTGTTAAATAACATAAATATGCAAGTTGCACTAAATTCGTTTTGTGACTTTTTTTGAAACAAAAAAAAATAATTATTATGTTATAATGTAACATGATTCTTATGCAGCGTGGGCCAGTGAGTAAGTATATCACCATGAGAGTAGCGTACAATATATTAATGTCGAAAATAGCATTGTTTCTGTTATCTAAAGTCATTAACAATTTTTTTTCGTCGATGAATACTTTTCGAATATTATGAAAATGAAATTTTGAAAATAAATGCATCTTGCGCATTATGTGATTTTTTTGGTGTTAATAACTTTAAGCTAAAAATGTGACCTTAATACTGGAGGAGCATTGACTTTTATCAACTAATTTTCGGTCGCTGAGTTTAAATCTGCCACACATCTGCGTTTCGATATTAAGCCGGTGTAGTCCTAAGAAAATCCATTGCAGTGAATTTTTTTTTCAATTATTTTACATGTATCTCCAACAACACTTCTTAACCACTTTATAGAGCAGTTTAGTAAAATTTTCTGAAAAAATTTAACTACGGGACAAACGACCGAAAACTCTATCATACGATCTTAAGCAAAAATTTGGCTAAAATTCTCTCTTCGCAGATTAAAGAGTGTTGCTAGAGCTGTAAAATAAATGGAAAAAATGTTTGCCTTTTCATGAAAAACAATTTTGCCTCCGCCACCAAACCTCTCAGACTTGTTATGAAAATTTTGTAGAAGAATATTTGCTTCAAACTCAGCTGGCTGGAGAAATTATTTTTTTGAAAATAGTTCCGGTATTGATACCAAATGGTTTGATATGGATGCAACATATAATTAAGCTACAACTTTATTGCACGAAAAAGTTATCGGAACACATTTTCTCGCAAAATAGCCACGCCAATTCGCCACCAAGCTCGTGAGATATGACACCCTTGAGTTTCTTCCTTTTTCTCAAAAGTAAGATCGATGCAATCATTTAAGAACTAAAGAACTAGATAAAAAAAGCATACTGGTGGAAAAGACGATATTAGGGCAGGATGTCATTCTAAATTTCAACAAGTGAAATAATATCTGCCAACGAAGCCATGGTGAACGATATTATCTTTTACTTTAAAAATATTTTTATTTTTGATAATCGAATTCTTCAAACGTTATTTTTCAGTACGTCGCTGTTTATAATCAAGTGGGGTTTGTCACACCCCACCTCATTCACAACAGGTTAAGAAGGTTGTTTCGAAAATGTCGGCCATTTTCACAACCTTTATGAAAATTTACTTACTTGGGCAGTAGACGTGGCATTTAATCTCTCACTGTCACCTTTACTAATTCTCGAAGTTTTCATAAGACGAAAAGTTTCAAAGTATTTAGCAAAACCCTGATTTTGAAACAATTTTTGTAGACTTTTTTGAAGTGATTCGGAGTTTCCTTGATGAGGATAACTTAAAGGCTTCTTATTCAGATATAAACAAATCGATTCCGATAGTTTAATGGCTGATTTTTTTTTCGGTTATCTAACATCTAAAGTGTTTTCAATTAAACCAATTTTGTCATTGCTGGTTCAGTTTTGATACTAAACAAATATCTTATGACTTGATATTTGTAACACTTGGTCCAGTACCAAAAGTAATGCTAAAGATTTTCTATAGCTTACACTTGGTCCAACACCAGTAAGTTCGTCCGTTCATTACAAAAGTTGTAGAATATCGCTATAAGTTAAAGAATTAAATTATAAAAAAAAACATTTATCAGAGATTAAAATTTTGCAGTGGTTTGGTTAATTTAAAATCAACATAAAATGTTTAAAGAAACATCAAATTTAATTTTTAATTGTTACACAAAAAATATAGAAAGTATCAAACATTGAGAATAATGCAGCTGGTTTTTAATCCCTCAATAATTTATATTTTATGTTTGAATAAAATTCACGGAACTCGTTCAGTGGAATTTAAGTTGAATTGAAATAAAAAAAGAATTTCAATAATGGAAATATTTTCTGCAAATCAATCATTAAATGAACCTTTTTGCAAAAAGTTTTATTTTTTACAACAGTAAAATCGCTTGTTTCTTGTTTTGCCTCTGTTATGGCTACCTGTTGTGGTGAGGTTTTTTTATTATTCAAAACAACTCGAAAATAACAGATTTCTCAATTACACAAGTGAATAAAAAAAAAAAAATAACCAAGTTCAGTGAAAAATGCGCATGTTAGCCAACAAATAAAAAACATAAATTCACGGAAATGTAAAAAAAAAAGCGACATGGAATAAATTAAGTTTCGCACACAGCGCATACAAAAACACAAAATATTTCACAATGTACGACCGTAGATTTTTCATTTGCGCGCCTATACATATGCAATGCCAAATTAACTTAAATATCAGATTTCCAATAAAATTCATACGTCAAACACTGCGGCGCTGCGATCGTGCTGCCTCACTTGTATGTCAAATAAATTGAAAGCGCGTTACAATCATATTTCATTTCAGTGAGCGCCACCGCACAGTGGGCATTTTTCAATTATGTTTTGCTCAAATTGTGAATTTTTGCGTACATACAGAGATGTAAAAAAACTCAAGGTGAACTGTGATTGAATCTTTTCTCAGCTTTTTTTATTAGGGACGGTGCCACGCCCACTTAAAGAGAAAAACATTAATCAAACACTTTTTTAGGATTTACGACCGATTTCCATACCAAATTTCATCAAAGTCGGCATATTATTGTATAGTCCTGCGCGGTAAAGAAATAAATGTTTTAACTATGCTTAGGTACACAAAACTTTTGATATTCTTTATAATTTGTTAATATTTTGCGTATTTCTAAACATAGCGCCACTGTGCGCTACATAAAAAAACACACTGTTTCTGTGTAACATGATGATTTTTGTACACCAGTATGAAAACTGAGTTACAGCAGAGCGGCAGCAATGACAAAAATATGGCTTCGATATAAAAAGTTAAAGTGAAAAAAAAAAAAATAAAATAAAAACTGACAGTTGGACTTTGCTTTTGATATATGAAACATAAATTTCATGTTAATATGTTTGAAACAAAATTGAGTTGCCAATATCAACAAAATTCGATTTTTGTTTTTTATGCAAAAATAAAATATGCATGGAATTTAAAATGAAAATTTTTATTGAACTGTTATTTTTGGGTAAAATTTTATAGATTACGAAAAAAATATATATTTTATGGAAACTTTTTATATCGCTTATAAAGAAAAGAGACAGCTTTTTTGACAGATTAAAAGTGACAATATAAATTAACTTAATTATGAACATTGAAAAACTGCCTGAAAATATGCAAAGGAAACGTTGTGAAAAATAGTAAAAAATATATCAAAATTCGAATCAATTTATTTTTTTGGATAATTTCAGGCAAATAACGCTTTAAAGTTCAAAATAAAAAGTAAAAAATCTACATATTAAAATGTCATGTAAAAACTCGGTCTATTTTGCTGCGCAAAAGCAAAGTTTTATCTTTTTAATCTCTACTAACTTGCATGAGATTTGTTTTTTTTTTTTGTGTCTTTTTTTTCAGTTTTTCGTTTTTCTACCACATTTTCCGCTTTGAATTATTAAAAGCTCACTAAGGGCATTGCCTACAGGCAAAACCAGCAGTGTATATACTTTGAGTTTGCAACAATTTAAGCAACAACGATCTGAGCGAAACTTTAGCTTGCCAGTTTTTAGGCGCTATTGCAATTTTGCAATATTTTCAGTTTTTTCTTCGCTCTGAAAAATATTTAAAAAAATTTAAAAAAAAAAATTTAATACAAAAAAATTGTTTCTGAAAGGTCTAAAAAATGTATGTTATGCTGTGCCCGGAAGCAAAATCATTTGAACTTTGAAAACTTTTGACAGTATGGGCAATGCCACACGTAACTGAAGCTGCAATGGAAAATTTTTGTACAGAGATTTTTTACTGTTTGATAAGCTTTTCTGTATTGTCAACACATTAGTCTTAAATAGATATTGTGTAAGAGTCATATGATAATTTTAAGCCTGAAAAAACTGTCCTCTCTCATATAAAAGCTGGATAAGTGAGCCTTCAAATTATAAATCTTGAAATCATAAAAAACAGCATTATCTAGGCGTTCATATAAAAGGTTTCATAAAATAGTCTTTTATGTACATACATAAATATGAACGTTTTTTGAGTAAAATGGCTTGATTGGAGATCTTGCTCTGCACAGAAATTTGAGTGTTTACTGAGTTTTCATAATTTCTACATTTGATTTCTAGATTAATAAACTGAGTTCTAATGGAGTTCTTTTTATCAGCATTTTTTGAGCAAATGGAACATTTTTTCCATGTCCAAAGAACATTTTTTTTTAATAATTTTACAATTTCGAATTATGTCGTGAAAACTATGTTCGATGAAAAAAAAAAAAATTAATTTTGAATCAACAACTTTTTTTTATAAACTTTTACGATCAAATATTTTTGTAAGATATTCTTGCAATATCCTTACGCTTAACATTTTTTCGGATGTTGTCAAAGAAGTATTCTGTACAAAAAGTTTGATTAGATAATACTCTCCATAAAAAGTCATTTATTTTCACATCAGAAATAATATAAGCAAGTCATTTAAAATGATCGGATGTATGGTTTGAAAGTTATTGATATTATTAAAGTATTTTTATATTTAATAAAAGTCTTGATTTTATTTTATTCAATTAATTTTATTTTGATTTACACATGTAAAAATGTGCTTACGTTTACATAAACTTAATATTCATATTTTTATTTTTTTTTTCATGTAAAAAAGTTGAACTTTTTCTTTGGGTTTCTTGAAATATTTAGGCTGTTGCACGTAGTAAACTTTCAGACCAGAAATTGAACACATAGTATCAACAGTAGAATTTTGAACTGATATCTTTGAACTATTTCGATATTATGATAGATGAAGTTTTAAGGGAAACTTTATGAAAAAAGGGATACTTACCTTATTGTTCCCCGGTGATCAGACATGTTTTAAAAAAATTTCATTGTCATGTGGTTAATGAGATAACGTAATCAAATAACTATTTTGTATTGAATTTATCATTATCGATAGAAATTTAATCGAATTTTAAAAAAGCTTCTAAGCGTTACATTAAATTGAGTCCATTAAAAGTAAGGATTTGATTGAAAAAAAAGCACAGCATCAACATATCTCAACATTTGAGAGAAATAAATGCATTGTCTCACTGTTCGCACCTTTTTCCTTACTGCACTTTACCAAAACTCTATGTGGTTAAAAAAAAGATCAAAATACTGAAAGCGTTGCAAAAATGGAATTTTACATACATTTCTGTATTGAATGTAATGAAAAGTGTATTGATCTCTAATTTCTCAAAGAAAAAATTAACAAATTTTGGAAAACAAAGCAAAAATGGAAGACGATCTTCAAGGTAAATCTTTTTTGCTGCAAGGTTTTGATTTGGAATATTCTTTTTCATAAAGGTTTAGCTATAAATCTTTCCAAAGAAGTCATAATTCATTTTTCATATATCACTTCATGAAATGACACATTTCCAAAATTGCATACCATCGTTTAACGGATACGAGCGCTAAGCTATACGTGAATTATATTGTGATGCAGGAAAACTGCTAAAATATTTGAAACAAAATTTTGAAAATAAAACAAAAAAATGCGATAACAACAACAAAAATGTAGGTAGGTGCTTCAAAAAAATATAATTGCATAATCTCAAGGCGGCAGTAGCAGTGGTAGCAACAATAACGCTTGACATAATTTCAACCATAATTGTTTTATTCCGTTTCGGCTTTGTTTCCTGTTTGCGCTGCTTCCACTTCCGGTGGCTTTACTCATTATTCATTTAAGTGCGAAAATTTTTCATCACATTTTTATAGCTAGCTGCATTTTGCACTCTTTACCTAACTCTTTATGCTTTTTAAGCTGCTACAGAAATTATGCATTCTCAATTAAATACCAAGCCTTAGAGTAGGCAACAGTTTTTAATTAAATCACAAACAACTCTCAACAATGTGAAAAAAACTAAAAAAGCGCTAAAGTTGAGTTGTTCGAAACTTTTTATGATTGTGTTGAAATATTTACTTTTTAATGCAATTTTATCAAAGTTGAAAAGTTTAACATTTAGTTATAAGTAAAATTGTGATTGGAAATAAAAAATTTTCTAAGAACGTTATTGTTCACTATTGGTGTCAAAAAAAAAACGCGTTTTCAACTCAATGACATTCATAACATGCTCTCTTTTTCTAGCATTGAATGGAAAGAGTTTGTGTTTTATTGAAAAATGTATCGGAACTCGTATTCCCTGTAATGCTTGGATGCAATAAATTTCAAGAGACTACAGTTTTTGTATACAAATTTCGAATTTAAGATTTTCAAATTTTAGACATACTGTACAACGGTGCGTATGAGTAACATTTTAAGAACAGTTTAATATTATTGAAATATTTTCAAAATTAAATTATAGTTTCCAAAAGAATGTTTATTTTAGGTAAGCGAAATATTCAGGCTAAATATTAATGCAGCTTTGTTAAAATCTGTTCAGTAGATCTTGATATATTTTCAAGGAAAGGATCAATTTTTTTAAAATTAATTATTTTTAAAGAGTTCATCACAGAGCTATCCTTAATTCAATATAAGTCACTTGTTTACTTTACATTTTTAAAAATAAATCCTCAAATTTTTGATTTAATGAAATTATTCAGTCGACGCAGCGTATGAGTAACATTTTTTCATACATTTCAATAGCACTAAATTTTTATCAAAACTTATTTATAATTTTAATAAAATTTATATTGTGTGTAAGTATGAAGCACACTTTTATGAAATTATTTATAAATATTATATGATATGCAACATATAGTGTCTTTAATCAAGTAAATTAGATCCACTTTTACGTTTCTCTCAATAATTTCAACAGACAGTTATTATTTCCAAGATTCTTAAAACGTACACAGCTTTGTTTCTATGAACAACAAATACCCACAACTAACTTCTTTTGAAATCAACTTTTCTGTAAAAACTAAACCCTTAAGCTTAAATTGTCGCTACATCAAGTATGCTTCAATAAAATTGACACAAAAAAGCTAAGTTTAAGTTAATTTTAGAGCCTATATACTTTTAAAAATAAAGAATACAACATAAAATAAAAGCGACGAAAATGACTGCATAAAATGTCATGTTGCAACAACTTAAGTCCCCAAACAACACGTTGAGTATCGTCCAACTGAGTGTCAACCAGCTGGGACTCAACGACAACAACAAGAGCAGCAGTCAGTATAGGCCGTAATTACAAAATTCATTTTAAACAACTTGAACAAATACTACAAGTGGGCGCCAAGGCAAATTTTTTTATTGTTCTGTGTTTTTTTTTTTTTTCTTTGTTTTAAATTCACATCTATTACATTACTGTTCTACTACCACAACTACTCAGCAAAAAAAAAAAAAAAGAGCATTACTTTTCTCATTTGTTTTTGCAGTTACTGCTGTAGTTTTGCACAAGTTCATTCAACTGCATTCAGCCGCGTTCAGCTACACTTTTAGAGGATTAAAGTATTACTCACTTATGTAAAGTGGAACAGTTGTACAGTAGAAAGAAAATTAAATTAAAATTTAGCAAATTTAGATTTTAAAAAAATAGAAAAAAGTATTGAATTAAGTGAAATAAATACTTCGAACAACAAAATTTGAAATACTAAATGAGTAAAAATTAATGAGAAAGCTTGTGACAAACCAAAACTTAAAAACGACAAAATTCCCATTTTAAATGCGATTTTATAATTTCGCTTGATTTTTTATTTCCGAATGTCATGAGTATACGACTTTTTAATCATATTCCACTTTGTTGTCACTATGTGACTTCTAAATCATTTTGAAACTTTTTAGTGTTATGCGAAAATTTAGTCTTCCGTTAATTTTTCATCGTATGCGACTTTTTAGTCGTATCCAACTTTTTAGTTGTATGCGACTTGTTGATCTTATGCGAATTCTAAGTTAATGTGGCCCTTAGTCGTGAACAATTTTTTATATTTTGCGGATTCTTAAGTCTTATGCGAATTTTTAGTTTCTCGTAACTTTTAGTTGCATACAACTCTTAAGTCTTATTCGACTAGCAAGTGTCTTTTTATGTGATTTTTCGTTTTTATACAATTTTTTAGTCGTATGAAGCGCTCTAGTCTAGTGAAATTTTTACAAAACTATGCGACGTTTCTGTCTTAACGAGTTTTTTAGCAATTGCGGCACTTTACTCCCATGCGATTTTTCGTCTTAATAACTTTTCAGCCATTGTGCGATTTTTTAGTTTTATTGATATTTTATTGGTATCACAAATAAAATTAAATTAAGAAACATTTTTCCCACTGTGCGTAACTTTATACAAGTTTTTAGTTATAATGACTTTTAAGTCTGCGACAACTATTTAGCTCATGTGACTTTGGTTGCATACAACTCTCAAGTCTTTTGAAATTTTTTAATGTCATGTGACTTTTTAGTTACATATATGCGAACTTTATGTTTCCTGCCAGTTTCAAGATTTTTGCGTATATAACTGTAATGTCTTATGAGACAGCAATAATTAGACATTTTTAGTCTTATACAACTTTTTCGATGGCGATTTTAAGTCGTTAATAACTTATAAGTTTTATCTGATTTTTTGGTCTAGTGTGACATTTTTTTCTAAAGCGATTTTTAAGTTTTATTTGAAATTTGAAAAATTAAGTTATTTATATCATGCGATTTTTAAGTTTCATTTGAAAATTAAATCTTATAAAGTCGTATAAAAGTTTCTCGCCTTATGAGACTTTTCAACAATTATCCGACAGTTTAGTCTCATGCGAGTTTTTGTCTCAAGTGACTTATAAGCTATTGAGCAACTTTGAGCTCATATGACTGCCGTTTAACTTATAAAATGCAAAAAGGAAAATAACTCTTCCCCACTGTGCGTAAATTTTACACTTTGTAGCGAAAAGTGGGATGAGTTCACTTTGTGAAAGCCAGTCTGCTTCTTTTTCTACTTCTTATGCTGCTGCTTTTGGTCACATAAAAATAAGCGACAAGCGACTAAGTGTCCAAGCACAAAGCCGACTTGCACGCGAGACCTACGCTGATTGTGAATTTTGTGTCCCCAGTGTTGTGTTGTCAGCTGCTTCGTGACTGACTCCTTTTTATTTTCTCTATTGTCTTTTCTTTTTTTTTTTTGTTTCAGCAGCTACTTTTGCAAATGCTGCTTGCTGCTTGCTTACTTTAAAGCGACAACAAATGTCCGTGCGTTATTGAAGCGCACTATGGCGGAACAAATAAGCAACGAGTAAAACAAACTCGAGCATTTGACTCCCAGATGATTTGTTTGGATGAATCAAGGAAGAACAAAACAAAAACAAAAGAAAACAGAAAATTAAGTATAAAAAATAAAAAAGTGGAAAATAAAATAAGTACAAAAAAGCAGTACACAAAGGAACAAAGTGCACACAGGCAGCATTTTCTAAAAGCGCATGGGTTATATCCGCACAGGCTAAGCTAAAATCAAGTAAAGTAGAGTTTTTTGAAATTTTTTAAAAAGTCAAAGAATTTCATTCATATGGATTTAAAAAATTTATTTGATTTAGAAATATATTATTTATATTTAAATGTTAACTGATGATAAATTATAACATTTTTTGAATCATCTAATTAAGCATGATTATTTAATATTTAAATTGGCAAAACAGCTTTTGTTTAATTAAAAAGAAAAAAAATCAACTTTTCTTTATACGCTCAATTGCATGCGCTGACAAAATTGAATTAATTTTGTTATTAAATACGAAACACATTTATTTTAATTAATATATTTAAATAAAAATAGTAATAAAACAACAGAGATTTGCTAGTTTTCTACTTAGGCTGCTCTATAAAAAGGGAAAATTTTTTAAAAAGTCTCTCATTTGCAAAAATTTTCAAACAAATATCAACGGACTCTAATAAGCATAAGTTAAAAAATGAAAGTTATTTTAGTATTAATTGGAGTGGCAACACTGGTTACGTTGGTGAAGGTAAAACGGTGTAAAAGAAACACATCATACTTTGAAAAAAATGTTTCTGTCTTACAATTGTTTGGTCAGCAGTTAAAAGCATTGTTTTGAAATGTTTATAAGACTAAGAAAATGTATAGTTAACTTGGAGTAAAGCTTTGCTGCAACTTCATTTCAGCAACCTTAGTTATAACAAGAGATTCATACTCTAACGCCTTAATGAAGTTAAGGAAACAAAGTCCAGCCCAGTCAAAGTATATTGGACAGATTTCATTTTGAAAACCGCTGAGTATATGCTCTGTAGTTTCATGACTCTCCAGTTTCGATGAGATGATAAATAAGTGAAAGTGGCACTAAAGAAATCTTACTAGGCAAGTTTACTTGCTTTATCAAAGATTAGAAAATAATAGAAAAAATGTTTCCGGTCCTTTAAATAATAACTTATTAAAGTGAAATTCGAAAAAGTTTCTAATTAAAACTGTGCCACATTAAAAGTAAACTTGTAATTTTGTTTAATATTTCATTTATTTGTGTTTTGTATATTTAATTTATTCCTTTTAACAATATTGCGTTTATTCCCTAGTGTAGCACCGAATCTGATATTATGGCAGCATGTCAAGAACAAAATGATCTTACTAACGAAGATGTCGAGCAATTTCTAGACGAACTCAGTGTTGAAGTTGTTGAAGAGAAATTTAAATGTTTCACACATTGTCTGTTTAATGCCACAGATATGCTCGATCATAAGGGTAAACTTAATATAGATAACAATTGGCTGGAAAACGTTGATGACGATATTACAAAGACCGTTAGGGATTGCAAGGATAAACACGATGATGAAGAAAATCATTGCGAATACAGTTTTCAAATGTACCTCTGCTTTGCGAAATCGAAAGATTATTAAAAAAAAATAATTATTATGTACCTGTAATATATAATATTTAGAAGAATTCTTAGTAAAATTGTATTTGTAAATTAATTGTTTGTGAACTATTATATTTGATTTGTAAAATCATAAAAAAATGTGTTGTTTATAGGCGCGACATTTAAGTTTTTCAGAAAAAAATAAAATTTAAGTGAGTTACTATTACATTAGGAATATAATTAATTTTTTGGTGTATTGATTGTCCAGTTCAAAATATTAAATTTGAAGTTATACGCTTTTGTTAGCAAATAAACAAAGCGAAATTTGTTTTCTTTCCCGTTTATCGGTTTTTGAAGCACTCGCCAGTTACATATATTCATCTCAAGGCTCTGCATTTCAAGAGTTCTCTGATTCCACACGAGAGTGAGAGTAACTGTAGCTCTTGAATATGTTCATGCATTAAGTTATTGGGTGAGCAAACTTTCGTTCTTACTCGTGAGTAAATGAGTAAGTTTATTTAGTTATAGTTTTAAAGTTAATATTGAATTTAATATTGATTTTTATAAAGCTTCTGTTAATTATTGAAGAAATCGTTGATCTTTCATTAGAAAGACCATATTAATGAAAATCACGCACGTTATTGAGATATTCGCAAAAATACGACTAAAACGGTTTTTCCAAAAGCGAGAATTCAACTTCGTAGACCTTATTCCCGAGTAAGCTGTTCTTCCAAAATAAATATTGTCATATGTCCATACTTAAGTTATTATTGCAAATGAGAGTGTAAGTTTAAAAGGGATAAGTCGAAGTTCTTCCCTCCATAACTTCCCGGGAAATCGTCCAATATGCTTCACAGGGGTACTCTTAGCTACGGAAATCATCGTGGCATTCTTAACTCAATTCTTGCTTAAGTCGACTTAAGCAGTTATTCCTTTTCACCACAGATATATTCTAATTAAACACAAAAATTATTAATCATACAATTATAAATAATTATTACTATTGTTAGATATGAAATATATTTACTCGTGATCAGGAGAACATCTTTTGTTCAAATATTAAAAATTGCACAATTTTTGCTTTCGAAGTGACATGAAATTAGTTGGCACATGAATTAATGACCAGTATATGATAGAAAAAATAACTAAAACTATCGACAGTTTTTATAGAATTTTATGGAATTTTGTATACATTGTGCTTTGACTACTCAATAATAGCAAACACTTTTTTGTTATTTAAACAGTTTGTATAAAATATGAAATATTGCTTACTTTTTATTGGAGCGGTAACACTGATCTCGTTGGCTAAGGTAAGAATATATATATATCAAAAATCAAACAGAAGTATGTCAAATAACAATTTCATCAATATCCATAACAAAAAAAAAACATTTGCTTATTTTTCGCTTGTTAGTGTGAAGTATTTGAAGCTATTGAAGTATGCAAGGATAAACACGATATTACGGACGAAGATCTTCTCAAATTATCTAATAAAAGTGAATCCGATCTAGGTGAAAACATAAAGTGCTTCATGCACTGTGTACTGGACGTCTTCGGTTTGCTGGATGATAAGGGATTGTATAATATGGACAGTGGTTGGATTCAACACTATTCAGAGAAAGACAAAAATGAAATGAAAGCTTGCAAGGATAAACATGATGGTGAATACCAAGATTGTGAATATGCATATAAAATGATTGTCTGCTTGCACAATAGACATTCTGATTAAAAATTACATTTGATTATAAAATTAAAGTGATATGTAAAGCTTTAAATAAAAAGTCCTGTGCAATATGTGTTTACAAAGCAAAATTTTGTTTTTATTTTATTAATTGAGTACTTAAATAAAAAAATAGTTTCAATGCTATGACCTTGCTATTAAAATTGATCTAACCAATTGATTCGGTAAAGATAGGTATATTTACATATGTTAACTACATAGATCTTAATTATTATTATTAATATACATAAATATTAAAATTTTTTTGAAAAATTACCACAAGTGAACCATGATGGGAAAATATGTAACGTTCACAACGGTCACGTGCGAATCATATTATGGCTTTTAAGAAAAAATTAGATAAAATTTTTAAATCGAACGAAATCTAATAAAAAGCGATATTATTTCATAACATTTTAAGATTACTGTCCATAAAAAATTTAAAAGGTTTCGCTGACTTCTTTTTTTCTATAGATGCCCATGAAAAACATTTCCGTTTTTCGTCACGTCCGAATTGATTTTTTTATTGCCTCTACCTTGGAACCAGTAGTACGTCTGGCATCAACTTCACCACAAAATATAGTGCTACCAGAGGGATATTCCTTTAATAGGCTGAGAGCCGGCTGTAGAAAAGTCGAGTGTATAAGATTACAGGATGAGATGTATGCCAAATGATAGAGCTCAATGAGCCTAAATAGAATATCTAGGGTTGCCTTGCCAAAGCCTGTCCCGATGGCCGAAAATGCCCGAATTTTTGCCAATTTTGTTGTTCTAATTAAAACTATAGTACATAACAGCTTGAAATGTATGCCAAATGATAGAACTCGAAGAGGCCTAAATATAGTACCTGGGATTGTATTGTTAAATCCTGTCCCAAACATGGGTTTTCACCGGTTTTTTGGGTCAATTTTCATTAATGAAGATAGCAGCTTAAAATTCGTGCCAAATGATAGATATCGAAGAGCCTAAATAGAATATATAGGGTTGCCTTGTCGAATCATGTCCTAAACATTATTTGACATCCGTTTTTGGGGTCAAGTTTTCTTAAATGAGTGGCAACTCATGTTTGGGACAGGATTATACAAGGCAACCTTATATATTCTATTAAGGCTCTTCGATATCTATCATTTGGCACAAATTTCAAGCTGTTATCTTCATTAATGAAAATTGACCCAAAAAACCGGTGAAAACCCATGTTTGGGACAGGATTTAACAATACAATCCCAGGTACTATATTTAGGCCTCTTCAAGTTCTATCATTTGGCATACATTTCAAGCTGTTATGTACTATAGTTTTAATTAGAACAACAAAATTGGCAAAAATTCGGGCATTTTCGGCCATCGGGACAGGCTTTGGCAAGGCAACCCTAGATATTCTATTTAGGCTCATTGGGCTCTATCATTTGGCATACATCTCATCCTGTAATCTTATACACTCGACTTTTCTACAGCCGGCTCTTGGACTATAAGTAACAGAAGAAAATAAAAGTGTTTTACTTCGACTTTTACTCCACTTTAAAAGTGTATGACAGTTACATTTGACATCAGGGAAATGTTGATGCAATGAGTTATTGAACGAGCAAACTTTCGCTCCAACTCGTGAATAAATGAGTAAGTACTTAAATCTAAGTTTAGTTCTGGTTAGAAGTTTTTTTTTTGTGAGGAGGAATAATATTTTTAATGTTTTCGAGAATCTATACTGTACAAATTTGATCCTTTTACAATTATTCAATTGAGCTCAAAATTTATACACCGCCTTGGTTTTTATAAAATCTATAAAAATAAAATGATACATCGATGATGCATCGATTATGATCATTGATCTCTATCTCCAACAAAAATGTTTATGATAATCCCATATGATATCAAATTATTAAAGTTTTGAAAGTACTTAAAAAAGAATTAGTTGCGCAAATAGAAACAAGCATGCAAGCCTGCAAGCACAACAAACCGTTTAATGGCAAGTTGATGTATTTGTGTGTGTGCGTTTTGTTTTTGTTTTTTCAGTGAGAGCAAATTGAAGACACTTTGAGAGCGTGAGAGTAAATCGACTATCAATACAAAGTTCAATTCAAAATGAATGGAGAATTGTTAATGAGTGCACAAATTCTCTTATAACTCCAATTTCATAGTTCTTTCTAGGAATTCGAGTTTGTTTTGAAAAAAGACTAAACATAAAAATACAGAAGAAAAGCGGTGTAGTGCAAAAATATAAACGAAATTTAGTGCAGTCGAATATTTATGAAAAAAAAAGAATCGAATAAAATATATTCCTGATCTAATAGCTAAGCCACGCACACAAAGTCGCGGGCATTAGCTAGTTGCAAGTTAAAAATTGTTACACATTTGGCTTTATTTACATTTAAAAATTGTGAACGAGGAGCACGAAGTCTACATATATTCTAATTTAAAACAAACATTATTTATCATGCAACTATAAATTATTTTTGTTATTGTTAGATATGTATCGCTCTTTGATTCATAGCATTTAATTGATTAAAAATATATTTACTCGTGATAAGCAGAATATCTTTTGTTCAAATATTGAAAATTATACAATTTTTGTTTTCGAAGTGACATGAAATTAATTTGCGCATTATATGAATTTAATTAAATGACGAGTATATAACAAAGAAAAAAATGAAAACTATAGACAATTTTTATAAAATTTTGTATAAATTGTGCTTTGACTGTCCAATAAAAGCAAAAACTTTTCTCAAAAGTTTCTCATTTGCACAGTTTGTAGAAAAATATGAAATATTATTTACTGTTTATTGGAGTGGCGACACTGATTTCGTTGGCAAAAGTAAGAATATATATATTATATATATATATATATTAAATTCATTAATATTTTTAACAATTAAAGTAAATAAATTTTTTGGTTATTTTTGCGCTTGTTAGTGTGAAACAGATGAAGCTATTGAAGTATGCCAGGAAAAACACGATATTTCGGACGAAGATCTCATCAAAATATCTAATGATATTGAATCCGTTTCAAATGAAAATATAAAGTGTTTCATGCATTGTGTGCTGAACGTCAGTGGTTATCTGGATGATGAGGGATTGTATAATATGGACAGTGCTTGGATTCAACACTATTCAGAGGAAGACAAAAACAAAATGAAAGCCTGTAAGGATAAACATGATGGTGAGCACAACAATTGTGAATATGCATATAAAATGATTGTCTGCTTGCACAATAGACATTCTGATTAAAAATTACATTTGATTGTAAATGGTCTATAAAGCTATAAGGCTTTGAATAAAAAGTCCTGTTTATAAAGCAAAATTTCGTTTTATTTTATTTGCTGAGTGATTAAATAAAGTAGTTGTTTTAATGCGCTGACCTTTCAATTATATGTCAAAAGCGTTTTGAGCAGAACATATTTTTACGAACATGAAAGTTTATAAGTAAATAAATAGAGTTTGTTGCTGTTAAAGGTACTGCTTGCTTGTCCTTAACAAGGTCAGTGCTAACCATATATTTTGGTATAGTGAGTGAATTTTCAAAATATTTGCATTGTTTTCAGTATATTCGCGTTGTGAAAGCCTTGGTACATTCGATATAATAATCAAATTTTCAGTTCAGAAAAGCGCATCTTCAATACATCTGAACTGTTTCTTATAAGAACAATTTTTCTTTTTGGTAAAATTTGAAAAAACATGCATAAAGAATATATTGTTTTTAATTAATTTTTATGTTCTTTATAATAATTCCAACATTTTTTTTTGGGTATATTTTAAAAATACATTCGCTTGTCATAATCTACATGTCTACCCTAAGTCCAGAACATTTCCGAAAATTCAAAATGCCAGGACACACATAAATTTTTTTTTAATTAGAATTTTAAAGAAAATAATTGTGAGTTTAGCTTTCCTTCAGCAAAATTTCATGTAATTTTTCATATCTAAAAGGAAGGCAGCAAAATCGGACACCCCAAAGTGATGTTCCTCTCGTTCTCCAAAGTGATGTTCCTCTCGTTTTTACTTGCAATCCCCGAAACATAAATGATCCATGAGTCGAAAGCCCTGGGAGCTAGTACTCTTCCTTTTAAATGATCCAATTTTTTTCAACCCAAAGGTATCAACGAGTATACGAATAAATTCTCATATTCACTTCGTTAATTCACTACGTTTTGCTGAGTGCATTCATTATTTGTAAACCTTTCAAAAATGTTTTTTCGGACGCATTATCTTCATTTATAGGGAAGTATATTGGACAAGTGATTGAACCCGAGAGTGAGTATGGTTTGAGCTATTTTATATGTTCATGCGAAAAGTTATTGGATGAGCGAACTATTATTTTAACTTGTGAGCAAAAGAGTAAGTAAACGCACGTACTGGTTAGAAGATTCTACTATCTCTTTTCAAGAGAGAAAGGGGTGATTTGAATACCTGCCTGCCTGCTTTGTATATGGGGTTTTAGGTAGTCTGTCTGTTTGCTGTCTGATTTGTATATGGAGATGTAAGGGGTCTTGCCTCTTGGCTGCATACTTTGTATGCGAAGATGTAGGCAACTCGGCAAGCTATACAGGCACTTAGCTATTACATGCTACACATTGTATGTAGAGATGTAGACGAGCTGCCTACAAAACGGTCATCCCTTTGTAAAATGCATTTACAGTTGTGGCTGGGGTTGTGAGCATTACTGCCTACAAAGAATATAGCTATTCATCGATGTTGTGTATAACATATTTGCCGCTGGGATATTTTTCAAGTTCTCGCTTGAAGACAAAACGCTACTCAAAAACTTTAAATCCTTTGCGGAAACATTGGGTAAAATTATAAAACAAAATTTGTTTTGAATTATATGTAATTTACTAAAAAAGTACCGAAAAGTCCAAAACACATTTTTTTATTGAGCACAAAAGTTATTGGTCACGCAACTACAAATTACAATAAATATAGTTAGATATGTATCGCTCTCTCATAGTATTGAGCTGATTGAAATTGTGATCAATCTTAATGGGGAGAATATCTTTTGTTTTGATATTGCCAATTGTTAAATTTTTGTTTTCCGAGTAACATAAAACTATATTTCGCATTATATGAACTAATTAAATGAAATAAGAGAAAATATATTGCAAACTATAAGCAAAGTTTTAACAGATTTTATTACATTTTGTGCTTTGACCGTCCAATAAAAGCAGAAAGTTTGTTAAGAAAATACCTCATTTGCGCATTTTGTAGAAAATATGAAATTTAGTTTAATTCTTATTGCAGTGGCAACACTAATCTCGTTAGCAAAGGTAAAGAAGGATAATTCAATTAAAATGGAAAGTAGAGCTGGTGATAGTTTTCTGAAAAAATGTTTTTATTTTTTAAACGAATTAAAAAATAAAATATATAGACAAACTTCTCAAAATTCGATATCCTTGACAATTAAAGTTTGAAATTAAACCTTCTGTGTCTTTTTTTTTTTTTGTTAGTGTCAAACAAATGATGATGTAAGAGCATGTCAGGAGAAACACGATGTTACTGACGAAGTTTTTATCACTTATATGAAGGGACTCGAACCCGATATTGATGAAAATATAAAGTGCTTTATGCATTGTGTACTGGATGTCACTGGTCTGCTTGATGATGAGGGATTATTTGATATGGACAGCCATTGGATGGAACACTATTCAGATGATGGTAGAGATGAAATGAGAGCTTGCAAGGATAAACATGATGGTAAACACGAAGCTTGCGACTATGCATTTAATATGATTTACTGCATTCAAAATAACAATTCCGATTAAAAGTTACAATTAATTATAAAATTAAAGTGATTTCAAAGATTTAAATATAACACCAGATCGTATATTTATAAAGCAAAATTATTTTTGAAATTATTTACATTGTGTATACATAAAGAAGTAGTTTTTATCATCTGAATTATCACTAAGGAGAATATCTTTGTACGGACATGAGAGGATTTAAGTTAAAATGAAAATAAAAGTCGATCAATTTCTGAATTATCAGCCTCAACTAGCTCTTGTGAATGAGTTAGTTTCAGACATTCACTCATTTCGATGTACATAATTAGGTCATATATCATTATGGTTATATTATTTAAAACAAACCTTCAACCATATCAGGAATTTCAAAACAAAAATATTAAAAAATTTTGAAAAAAAATATATGACAATAATTTTTTTCTCTGTAAAATTTTCTCTGCCAAAATTAACATAAGAATATTTAAAAATTTCAACCCAATTTTAGGCAAATATTTAGAAGCATTTTTTCAGGGGAGAAACTTATTCCGAATTCATTATTAGTCTTGAAAAATGGCAGCAAATTCAGAGATCACAAGGTGATGCTCCTTTTAAGACTTTTTGATGAGCAAACTTTCATTCTAACTCGTGAGTAAGTAAGGGAGTATTTTTTGATCTCTATTGGTGGGTATAAAAAAAATCTATAAAATTTGATCCACTTTCTGTTATTCAACCACGTATAATGTTTATGAACAGCTTCGGTTCTAAAAACAACAAAACATATTATATTCACCGATATTCTTAATCTAAGCTGGCGGACGTCACAAGACGGTGGCCTGCCATTTTCTTTGCTACCACCATGATATGGGTGTACAATAAAATGTTATTTTTATTAATTTTTTTTTTGAATTGTTAAAACTTTTTCCAATTTTTGGGAAACATTTTCATTGATTTCAACTTCGTTCAACGTTTTTTAACACATTCATTCTAAAATTTATCAAAATTTTTTGACTTTTTCAATTCAATTTCAAATATCTCATATTTTTCAAGTTCTTACTTGAAAATAGTATAAAACTCAAGAAGTCAAAATCTTTTGGAAAATCGTTGGGTTAAAAATGTATAAAAAAATGTGTTTTAAATTACTTTCAATATATTAAAAAGTACCGAAAAGTACGAAATATATTTCACAATTTAACACAAAAGTATTGCTCGTGCAACTACAAATTATTATTCTTAGATAAATATCGCACTTTATTTCATAGCATTTTATTGACGAAAAAATTTAATCAATCGTAATGAGCAGAATGAGCTTTTGTTTAAATATTGACAATTGTTAAATTTTTGTTTCTGAGTAACATAAAATTAATCGACCATTACATGAGAGAATAATATAAGAGAAAAAAATAATTACAACTAGTTATAGAATTTTTTATATATTGTGCCGCTGACTTCTTAATAAAAGCAAAATGTTTATTGAAAAATTTATCATTTGCACAGCTTGCAGGAAATATGAAATTTCGTTTACTATTGATTGGGGTGGCAACACTGATCTCGTTGACTAAGGTAAGAACATATTAATTAAAAAGTTTTAGTCTGGTGATATTCTTCTGTTAAAATGTTTTTATTTTTAAATAAATTAAAAGAAAAAAAATATTTTATGCGCCAATCTTTTCACTGCTTTATTGTAAGCAGTGAGGTCCTCAATAATTTTTTGGAAAATGCTAACTTAATTTACATCCATGAGTGTCAAAATTTAAAAATAAATCTTCTATAATTTTATTTTTTTGTTAGTGTCAAACAGAAGAAGCTGTGGTAGCATGTCAGCAAAAACACAATATTTCCGACGAAGATTTGATGCAAATTTCTATGGGATTTGATCTCGATGTTGATGAAAATGTTAAGTGCTTTGTGCAATGTGTACTAGATGTCTCTGGTTTTCTCGATGATGAGGGATTGTATAATATGGAGAGCCATGCGTTTGAACACTTTTCAGAGGAAGCCAGAGATGAAATTAGAGCATGCAAGGATATACATGATGGTAAACACGAAGGTTGCGAGTATGCATTTAATATGCTCAAATGCTTGCAGAATAATAACTCTGATTAAATGTTACACTTCATATATAATTAAAGTGATTTTTAAATCTTACAATTAAACGCCCGAGTTTAAAGTGTATATAAAGCAAAATTAATGTATTTACATGAATATTCAATAAATAAATTGTTTTTATGGTCATATATCAATGATGCGCAAAGTGCGGCCCGCGAGCTGTCCTTAATTGGCCTGCCAATGGTTTTTTTAAAATTAATAAAATATGTATAATAAGTACGTATTCAAAACAAATTTTTTTAAAATTATTTACAATTTTCAGTAAACAAAATTGCAATAAACATTTGGTTTCTTTAGAATTTAGCATACTTCTAAAAATATGATTTGATTTAGACAAATAATTTTTATTGTAAATATTAGTAAATACATGCAAAGTTCTACAGAATAATCCAAATTCAAAAAAATGCATACTTGTTCACAGATGTATACTTTGATTCAATTTAAATTTGACTTTTGCTTTGAAAAAATGTTAGCTAAAATATCATTTATAAATTAATCGTCACGCTGAAAGCTATGAGTGCGCAAAAAAGTTTAAAAAGAAAATTTTCGGAGGAGAAGCGAATGTTTCAAATGCATGGGAACATGCCTATGCATTTATTGAGAAAAAAAATAGACTCGCCTTTTGTTTGATATATAATTTTACTATATCTTCCTTAAAAGTTTGTAATTTAAAACGCCATCATGAATTCGTACATACTGATTTTTAAAAAATTTTTTTTTTAAATACTAAAGACCGTACCGAAAAATAAATCATCTATAATTATAAACGGAACAACAATCTTCTCAAATGAAAAAATTCACCGAACAAAATAAAACTAAATTAAAAGCAAGTTCTAAAAGAATATGAAACTTTTCTTTTTGTTGTTAAAACGTTTTTTCCTGTAGGGGTTGTGACACCGCTCCACTAAAAACAAATTTTTCTCCTCAGGAATCAGTTTGTTCCCATACCAAATATGATCAAAATTGGTGAAGACCTTTAGTCGTGGCTGCGTTTTTTTTATTAGGGCGGTGCCACGCCCACTAAAAGAACTTAGAGTCTCTACTTAACTTTTTTATGGTGCAATCTAGAGATGTTGACAACTAATTGGAAACGAAATCATTCGTTGTGTTATTGGTAGTTTCTCCCATTAATTTTTCAAAGTGTACCAGAAAATTTTTTCATAATATAAATGTGGAGCACATAAGCTTAAAAATAAGAACATAATTGATTTCAAATTCATAGCATAAAAAAGTTTGATGCAAGATTTTCTGCTCAAACCTCAGATTTGATTGAGTCAACTGATTGGAAACATAAAAATAGTTTCCAAAAAATACTATAAGAACAACTTGATAAAAGATTTCAGAAACGATATTGTAATATTTTTATTGCTTGTAAGAAAACTTTTTGACCGAATTTGCTTTTTATGAAGTCCAAAAATGCTACAGTTATCAATCATGAAATGAGAACAAATGATGTTTTTATATGTCGAATGTGACATTAGAGAATGGTTTGAATTTATTAGGTAATTGATGTTAAAAAAGAGATTTTGCGGAATGACTATCATCATGTATCACCTCTCTATCACACTTAAATATTTAAGGCAAAATACTATTCAATACTACGAAAAAAAAAACATATTTCGTTTATGTTAGTTTGCAGGTGGTTCGCTCACCGCGGTAAATTAATTCTCGTGTAAATTCTTTGAATTAACAAAATTTTAATGTTTTCCTTAGATAATATCAGATGGTAACGATTTTTTAATAACTCTTAATTTTTCTGTCACGTTGGACCATTCTGCGGAAATGCCCATACAATAAAATAAAATGCAGTAAATAAGTGCATAATAACACAGTAAAAGGAAGCACTGTGACATGAAATGCTTTTGAACTTTTTCAATAGTTTTCATATATATATATGTAATAGTATATGCAATAGCTTTCTGTAACACATATGTGTTGTTTTAAAAAAGAAATTATTAAAATCGGTTCCGCATATTTTGCGCCAAAGCGTTACAAACTATTTTCATGTAAGCAATTTTATATAAATACTTAGTATAGATAACAAAAACGAATAATATGAAAAAAACTTCAAAATGAATTAGGCCTCAAAGGCTCTTTTCGGAAAACATATTTACAGCACAAATTTATTGAAAAATGTTGAAAATAAATTCATTCGTTGATGCTTAAAGGCCCAAAACGCAGTCTAGAAAGTGGAGGGTCATAAAAGGCTCTATAAAATTTTATTCATAAATGGGACCAAAATCGATTTTGTGGCCATTTCCATAGAATAGTGCAGTAAAATATTTTCAATATATATATATATATATATGTATATACATTAGGGTGATTCAAATTTTTTTTTTTTGGTTTTTTTTAAGGTGCTGTTGCTTAAAAAGTAAGTTTATGATATGAAGAAAAAGTTCACGAAATTTCAGCTCTGTAACTCAATTTTATAAGGTGGCGCCGGAGCCTGTTAGTTTTACATGTAAATTGTATGGAAAAATTATTTTTTACAAAAAAGGTATCTAAATGAATAGGTGATTAGTGTTGTTGAGCTGACAAGGGTCGTTTTTCGACGTAATTTTTTACGCTGAATCCGAATCTGGCCTCAGAATTGACCCATCATGTCGGAATTCTGAAATATTTGAGGTTAATTACCTGAAACATGATGTTTTTTGTCTACTTTCGAGGTCATGTATAGGATTCAAAGAAAGTTGATCAGCTTATTTTAAACAAAAGCATCATTTAGCACCATCCTTGCCCTTTAAAATGAGCTTTCAAGTGGTGATCTGTGATGCTTCCTTGCAAAGTTGCAGCCATTTCAAGGTGACATGAATTTGAAACCCGTTGATTAATATTGTTGGGTTGCAACCCTTTGTAGGGGATCCAATTCATGTCACTTTAAAATGGCTATAACTTTGCAAGGAAACATCACAGATCACCACTTGAAAGCTCATTTTAAAGGGCAAGGATGGTACTAAATGATGCTTTTGTTAAAAATAAGCTGATCAACTTTCTTTGAATCCCATACATGGCCTCAAAAGTAGATAAAAAACATCATGTTTTAGGTACTTAGCCTCAAATATTTCAGGATTGCGACATGATGGGTCAATTCTGAGGCCAAATTCGGATTCAGCGTAAAAAATTACGTCGAAAAACGACCCTTTTCAGCTCAACAACACTAATCACCTATTCATTTAGATACCTTTTTTGTAAAAAATAATTTTTCCATACAATTTACATGTAAAACTAACAGGCTCCGGCGCCACCTTATAAAATTGAGTTACAGAGCTGAAATTTCGTGAACTTTTTCTTCATATCATAAACTTACTTTTTAAGCAACAGCACCTTAAAAAAAACCAAAAAAAAAAAATTTGAATCACCCTAATATACATATATATAAAAACAGCAGCGTGGGGTCACTCCTTCCTTTCAAAATTATTTTTCGATAGCCTTTTATTGATTAAAATACACAACTAAAGGCCCAACTAAACCATAAATGCATTGACTGAAGTCAATTTATACAACTGTGCGAATACATTTCTTTTTTAAAAATAAATTTTGCATTTTGCCTACTGTAACGACATAAAATGTTGATTTCTGAATTTAATTGATATGATGAATTGATAAATGCATTATGTGAACTTAACTAATTTATATAAGATTATAAGACCATACAAAGCAAAATCATAATAGAATTTTGTATAAATTGTACTTTGAATTCTCATTAAAAGCAAAGCAGTTGTTTAAAAATTTCTCATTTGCACAGCTTGCAGGAAATATGAAATTTTGTTTACTATTGATTGGGATGGCAACACTGATCTCGTTGGCTAAGGTAATAACAAATTAAAAAAATATTGTAAAAAATATGAAATTTTGTATACTGTTTATTGGAGTTGCAACACTATTCTCGTTGGCTAAGGTAGAAAAATTGATATTTTTATGAAAATTGTTTTTATTTTTTAATAATTTAAGAAAAAATAAAATTTATATGGCTACGGAAAGCAAACTTTTCAAAAGAAATTTTTCAAAGAATATATATATTTATTTTAATATACAAAAAAAACTGAAAATCTTCTCTTTTCAGTGATCTTCATTTTAAGCAATCATCAACGAGTTTTAAGAATAATAATGCTAAATATTTAACAATCTTCTTTTTTTTTAAAAAATTAACTCAATTTAAATATTCTTCAGCATCTTTGATAATTAAAATTTCAAAATAAATCTTTTTTTTTAAGTGCCAAACAGATGAAGCCTTAACAGAATGTCAGAAAAAACACGATATTCCCGACGAAGATTTTGTCGTTACTGCTAAGGGATATAAAACCGATCTAGATGAAAATACAAAGTGCTTTATGCACTGTGTACTGGATGCCTCTGGTATGCTTGATGCTGAGGGATTAGTCGACATGGAGAGCGTTTGGTTGAAACACCATACAGATGATGATAGAAATGAAATCAAAGCTTGCAAGGATAAGCATGATGGTAAACACGAAGCATGCGAATATGTATACAAAATGCTTGACTGCGTGCAGGATATTAATTAGGATTAAGTGTCACAATTAATTATAAGCTTAAAGTGATTTTTAAAAAGTTTTAAAATAAAACGATAAGGTTACAAAATTTTGTTTAAACTTACTATATATATAAAAGCAGATTTTATTGTCTGACACCTCAATTATATGCTCATAAAGTAATAAGGACATCATATTACGAACACAAGAGCTTGTAAGTAAAAAAAGTACAGTATGATGCTGTTCAAGAAATTACTTATCCTTAGCAAGATCATTGATATGTTAACCATTTATTGGAAGCGGAAAAGAAAAAAAAAATTGAAAAGTCTGTCATCACTGATTGCGCTACAATTGATTTTTGATTAGCAAACATCTCTACTGGAGAATAATAATTGAAATTTGTCCCACTCTTCATTTAATAATAGATTTGACAATTTGCACCTTGCTTTGGTTCTGATCACAATACAATACATTATATCCATAAATATGGCGAAAGAACTTCAATTTTTTAACATGTTTCAATTCCATGAAATTTTTCATATCTATACCATTTATAAAAAATTGCTTATATGAAAAAGGTTTGTAACGCTTTAGCGCAAAATATACTGAACTAATTTTAATAATTTCTTTTTTAAAACAACATATTTGTGCTAAACAAGGTTATAGCATACTTAGTTTTTCTAATATTTATAGTAAAATAACATTTCTTTAAGATTAAGTCCAAGCAAAACCTCTCACAAAAATCATCGTTTGATTTTTCGTTGCTTGCGCTGCTTTTTGAACTCTGTGTTTTTTTTTAAGTGTTTTTTTTTTTTTTCATTTGTACCTTTTGTATTTGGTTTCGAAATTCAAAGCAAAAACTCGCTTTCAATTGCTGTTTATGTTACTTTTGAAGAGAGAAGATAGAATGTGATGTTAGCATTTTTCGATTTTTTTAATATTTTTCGTTACATATTTTTCAAGTTCTTGCTTGAAAATAGAATTCCACTCAAGCAGTTCAAATCCTTTGGGGAAATGTTAAGTAAAAATAAAGAACAATATATCCTTTTAATTGTATATAATTTACTAAGAAATACCGAAAAGTACGAAATATGTTTCGCAATTTAAGACAAAACAATATTGATCATGCAACTACAAATCATCATTATTATTGTCATATATGCATTACTCAGTAATTAACTGATGAAAATGATCGTAATGAGCTGCATATCTTTTGTTTGAATATTGATAATTGCTTCAATTTAATCTCCGAAGTATCATACAATTAAATTGCTTTTTGTATGAATTAATTAAATTATATCAGAGAAAAAATAGTAAAACCTGTCGGCAAAATTTTTACAGAATTTTGTATATATTGTGCTTGAACTGCCCAATAAAAGCAAAAATTTGTTGAAAAATTTCTCATTTGCACAGCTTGCGGCAAATATGAAAGTTTGTTTAGTGTTTATTGGAGTGGCAACGCTCATCTCGTTGGCTAAGGTAAAAATAATCAGAAAATGTCGATCTTTTTGGAAAATATTAACTTAATTAATGCGTCCTACAATATCCTTCACAATTAAAATAAGTCATTTGGATATTTGTTTTTTTTTTCTCTTTTGTTAGTGTCAAACACCCGATGACGTAAAGGCATGTCAGGAAAAACTCAATTTGACCGACGAAGATCTTAGAAATTTTTTTTCCAAGGAACTTGAACACGATGCTGATGAAAATATAAAGTGCTTTCTGCATTGTATACTGGATGCCTCTGATGTGCTTGATGCTGATGGATTTTTTGATTTGAACAGTCCTTCGTTTAAACAATATCCAGAGGATGATATAAAGAAATTGAAAGAATGCAAGGTAAAACACGATGGTAAAAGCCAAAAATGCGAATATGCATATAATATGTTTAAATGTGAGAAAAATGTATAAATCTAATTAAAATGTACATTTAATTAAAAAACTAAAGTAATTTGTAAAGTTTTAATAAAATACCACAGTTACATATTTTATAGAGCAATATTTTGTTTTTTTAATTTATTTACATAAGCATTAAATAAAAACAGTGTTTTCAATTAAGTGATCCATTGGATATGCCTTAACTTTAAACTCTGTTGTGCTTTTCTTGTTGTTGCTTAGCGGGTGAATTTTTGCTTGATTTTTAACCCTTTTTGCACTGCTCTAAAAATATTTTAAATTGCTTTCTTTTTTTTACGATTTCAAGATGGATTATTTTTCCTCTGAAAATTTGTTAGCTTGCTCTCTAGGAGATCAGTGCAAAAGCCAAAATATATTGAATTCTATGTTTTCCTGTGAACAGGTGTTTCATGCCTCTTGTGCAAACTTAGCAAAATCTATTACTGATTTATTATGCTCTGTCCATTCGGGCCTGCAATGGTACTGTCCATCTTGCAGACCCCTTTTCCCGTCGGTCTTTTACGAAAAAATTAAGCAATTTGGGGAAAATCTTAACAATTTGAATAATAATTTCAGAGATATTCTTAACAATTATCCCCAAATTGAAAAAAGCCTTAATGAGGCTACTTCACCGGATGTTAGTTTGCAAAATGAAACTATTACCGAGGCTGCTATGGTTTTTGCTTCCACTCCTTCGATCTCCACTTTACCTAAACAAGCTTTCCTTAAAAAAGAAAAGAAAAGAAAGTCTAATAAGAAATTAAATAAAAATCTGGGTAATGTGGGGAGGGTGGGCGGTGTGGCCGTCAGTCGTGACAAAACTCCCGTGGATTTCTCTCTAAATACATCTTCACCCACTCCCAATTTTCCCGCTATAATCTCTAGTAACAATCTTCCATCTCCTTCCTCCACTATAAATAATCCGCGGGTGGATGTTGCGATTGATAGCTCTGTGCCTCCGGTTTCCCTACAGGCATTACCAAGGTTAAATACGATTTTTATTTCACGACTTCATTCCAACACTACTTCTGACAGCGTTAAAAATTTTATCAGACAAAATCAAATTATTCCTGCCGACGCCTTCATTTCTTGCAGGAAACTCGGTAATAAAGCAACTCATGCGTCTTTTAAAATAACAGTGGCATCTTCTCATATTTCTGCCATTCTTAAATCTAAAGCATGGGTGGATAATATCTATATTTCAGAATTTAAATCGAAAAAAAATGATAAAACTGCACATTCCAATTCAAAAAACTGAAACGGCTATCCCTTTACTATCAAAAGATACAAGATTACAAGATATCTTTTTATCAACTCAGAATTTCTCTGAGGATATTATCGTGTTAACCGAAACTTGGTTAAACAACAGTTTTCTCAATACGGAACTTTTTGATAATAGTTTCCATATTTTTAGAAGAGACAGACACTTGGAAGATCTTTCTTCTGTTGGTGGAGGCGTCTTAATAGCTATAAAAAATCATTTAACCAGTTCATTAGTTGAAGTTGCCTTTGATGATTGCATTAAATTTTTCTATGGTGAACTTTTTTCTGCCATAGCATTGTCGGTTCCATATACAAGGAAGCACGTTAATAATTCCTCGTACCCCTGGTATACAAAGGATTTGAAAAAAGTTCGCAATGGCCGTAATAGGGCATGGAATAAATACGTTTGTAGCCAGGACCGTAATGACCTTGTTGCTTATCAGCGACTGTTTCTTGAATTTAAAGATATGTCAGCTTTGGTTTATTCTGAATATTTGAATAAAATTAGGCTGAATATTCTTCATGACCCCAAGAATTTTTGGGGTTTTATTAATTCGAAAAAAAAATCTGGCGGGTTTCCATCTGAGCTTAAAACAGTTGATGGGCTCACTAGCGACCCACAAGTTATAGCCGGGTTGTTTGCTAATTTGTTCAATGAATCGTTTTCTACGGATTTATTTAGCCCTGAAATCAACTATTTTGAATATATGGATAACGACCATTTAGTTTCGGGTAATGAGATATCTTTCTCTCCTGACCTCATAGAGAAATATATTTCATCTGTTGATGATGACTTCAACTCCGGGCCGGATGGTATTCATGCGACAGTTTTAGTAAACTGCAGCTCTGTGCTGAGTCAGCCCCTCAGTATTTTATTTAATAGATCAATTCAAAAAAGGTATTTTCCTAAATTTCGGAAAAATGCATACATTAGCCCCATTTTCAAGAAAGGGTGTAAAAATGATGTTTCAAACTACAGGCCCGTGGCTAAGTTATCATCAATACCGAAAATTTTTGAACATATTGTATACGATCAGGTTAAGGTGTGCTGTAGTGAAGTCATAACAACTCGTCAGCATGGCAGATCTACAGTTTCTAACCTCCTTGATTTCACTTCTTTTGCATTAAGCCTTTAGACTCTGGTGGGCAAGTTGACTGCGTCTACACTGACTTCAGTAAAGCATTTGATAAATTACCACATAAGTAATTTGATTTTGTTTAAGTTAAAGAAACTTGGATTTCCCTTAAGTTAAGTCTACACTGACTTCAGTAAAGCATTTGATAAATTACCACATACTTAATTTGATTTTGTTTAAGTTAAAGAAACTTGGATTTCCCTTAAGTTTTGTGAGCTGGATTGAATCTTATTTATCTGATCGCTCGTATCAAATAAAATTTAGGAGAGTGTTTTCCTCCCCATTTAGCGCGACATCAGGTGTTCCACAAGGAAGCCACCTGGGGCCGCTCCTGTTCATTTTAGCAATTAATGACGTAACACATGTTATTAAAAACTCCCATCTGTTAGAAAATGCAGATGACATGAAAATTTACAGGAACGTAAAAAATCCTCATCTCTGCTTGGCTTTATTAAGAGGTGGGCAAAATAATTTAATAGCCCTTTAGTAACGGTGACTTTATATAAGACAACAGTGTCCTTACTTAGAGTATGCCAGCCAAGTATGGTAACCTTTTTATAATATTCATATGAATAGAATTGAGAGAATTAAAAAAAATATTTATTCGTTTTGCTCTCAATGGCTTAAATTGGATTGACCCTTTATACCTTCCTCCTTATGAGGATCCTTTAAAGTTATTACATATGCAGTCTTTGAGCTCCCGTAGAAATATTGCGGATATACTTTATCTGCATCAACTTGTAACTGGGTCTCTTGCTGCACCAGAGCTTCTTAACTATATACATTTTAATAGTAATCGGAGGAGTAATCGTAACTCTTATCAGTTATTTTATCAACCGGTTAGTAGAACTAATTATATGGCTACAGCTCCTTTTAATCGCATGACAACTCTTATTAATAATTGCGAAGTTTATAACATTAGCTTGTCAAAAGGTCAACTCAAGCTTAGACTGAAAACTAACTGTAGCTAAATTTGTAGCTTAATGGTGGTGTGTATTTTTTTGTTTGTGTTGTCCGAGCCCAACAGCATGCTGGGTAAGTTTATTCTGACATTTATCCCTTAGACCATATGATTAAATTCATACAATTACATTCATGCAATATACACATATGATATAAGTGGGTATGTTGAGAAAGTGCGATAAAGCTAAGAAAAAATTATAAAATAAATAACAAATTAATGTGCATGATAATTTTTTCTATTCCATTATTAATTGAATAAGCTTTTTACTTGGTATAAAGCTTCAATGCTAAATAGCTAAGAAGGCTATAATAGCTGTAGTAGCTAAACTCTAATATTATTATTATTATTATTATAAAAAATGGAATACCACTCAAGCAGCTCAAAGTCCTTCGGAAGAACGTTGGGTAAAAATATAAAACAAAATTTGTTTTTAATTGTTTTTAATTTACTAAAAAAGTACCAAAAAGTACGAAATATGTTTCCCAATTTAACACAAAAAATATAGATCGTACCACCATAGATTATTATTATTATTGTTAGATATGCATCGCTGTTTTTAATTGATGAAAAATTTATTCAATCGTTATGAACAGAACATCTTTTGTTTAAATATTGACAATTGTTAAATTTTTGTTTTCCAAGTAACGTATTAATAAAATGTGCATTGTGTGAATTTAATTATATAAATGAAAAAAATAATTAACAATATAGAAAAAGTTATTATATAAATTCTGCTTTGCCTGCTCAATAAAAGCCAACATTTTGTTGGAAAATTTCTCATTTGCACAGCTTGTTAACAATATGAAATTTTGTATACTGTTTATTGGAGTGGCAACACTGATCTCGTTGGCTAAGGTAAGAACATATTAACAAAAAAAGCGGTAACCCGTTGATATTTTTATGAAATATTGATATGATTTTTTAATAAATTAAAAAAAAAAATTCTATAGCTACGGGAAGCAAACTTTTCAGAAGCAAACTTTTAAATAATATATATACTTATTTTAATATACGTAATGATCTACGAGTTTTAATATTTATTATGCTAAATATTTAGCGATTTTTTTTTTTTTTAAATTAACTCAATTGAAATATTCTTCAGTATCTTTGATTGTTAAAGTTTCAAAATATATCTTTTTTTTTTTAAGTGTCAAACAGATGAAGCCTTAAAAGAATGTCAGAAAAAACACGATATTGCCAAAGAAGATTTTGTCGTTATTGCCAAGGGATTTGGAACTGATCTGGATGAAAATACAAAGTGCTTTCTGCACTGTGTACTGGATGTCTCTGGGTTTCTTGATGATGAGGGATTAGTCGATATGGACAGCGTTTGGTTTGAACACTATACAGATGATGATAGAAAGGAATTCAAAGCTTGCAAGGATAAACATGATGGTATAAGCGAAGCATGCGAATATGCATTTAAAATGATTGACTGCGTGCAGAATATTAATTAGGATTACGTGTCACAATTAATTATAAAACTTAAATGTTTTAAATAAAACGATAAAATTACCTGCAAGCAAAATTTTGTTTTAATTTAATAAATAATTATACATAGAAGTAGTTTTTAATGTCTTACGTCTCAATTATATGCTTACACAGCAATAAGGACATCATATTACGAACATGAGAGTTTGTAAGTAAACAAGTAGAGTCTGATGCTGTTCAAGAAGTTACTTGTCCTTAGCAAGATCATTGATATGTTAACCATTTATTGGAAGCGGGAAAAAAAATTTATAAAGTCTGTCATCGTCGATTGCATTATAATTGATTTTTGATTTGTGAACATCTCTACCAGTGTATGTAATAGAATATAATGATTAAAATTTGTCCCACTCTTTATTTATCAATAGAGTTGACAATTTGTACCTTGCTGTGGTTCTGACCACAATACAATATATTATATCCATAAATATGGCGAAAGCGCTTCAATTTTTTAACATGTCTCAATTCCATGAAATTTTTCATATCTATTGCTTATATGAAAATGGTTTGTAACGCTTTGGCGCAAAATAGACTGAACTTATTTTAATAATTTCTTTTTTAGAACAACATATTTGCGCTAAACAAGGTTATAGCATACTTAGTTTTTCTAATACTTATAGTTAAATGTCATTTCTTTAAGATTAAGTCCAAGCAAAACCTCTCAAAATCTTTTATAAAAATGTTAAGTAAAAACTAAAAACAATATATCTTTTAAATTGTTTTTAATTTACTAAAAAATACCGAAAAGTACGAAATATGTTTCGCAATTTAAGACAAAACAATATTGATCATGCAACTACAAATCATCATTATTATTGTCAGATATGCATTACTCTAGGATTCACAGTAATTAACTGATGAAAATGATCGTAATGAGCAGCATATCTTTTGTTCGAATATTGATAATTGCATCATTTTTATCTCCGAAGTATCATACAATTAAATTGCTTATTGTATGAATTAAATAGATTATATCAAAGAAAAAATAATTAAAACTATCGGCAAAGTTTATACAAAATTTTGTATATATTGTGCTTGAACTGTCCAATAAAAGCAAAAATTTGTTGAAAAATTTCTCATTTGCACAGCTTGCGGAAAACATGAAAGTTTGTTCAGTGTTTATTGGAGTGGCAACGCTCATCTCGTTGTCTAAGGTAAAAATAATCAGAAATTGTCGATCTTTTTGGAAAATATTAACTTAATTAATGCATCTACAATATCCTTCACAATTAAAATAAGTCATTTAACTATTTGCTTTTTTTTCTCTTTTGTTAGTGTGTAACATTCGATGATGTAAAGGCATGTCAGGAAAAACACAATTTGACCAACGAAGAAGTTAGCATTTTTTTTTCTAAGGAACCTGAACCTGATGTTGATGAAAATATAAAGTGCTTTCTGCATTGTATACTGGATGCCTCTGATGTGTTTGATGCTGATGGATTTTTTGATTTGAACAGCCCTTCGCTTAAAAAATATTCAGAGGATGATACCAAGAAATTGAAAGAATGCAAGGATAAACATGATGGTAAAAGCCAAAAATGCGAATATGCATATAATATGATGAAATGTGAGAAAAATGTATAAATCTAATTAAAATGCACATTTAATTTAAAAACTACAGTAATTTGTAAAGTTTTAAATAAAATACCACGGTTACAAATTTTATAGAGCAATATTTTGTTTTTTTAATTTATTTACATTAGCATTAAATAAAAAAAAGTTTTTTCAATGAAGTGAACCATCGGTTATGCCAGCAAAAGACTTATCAGAACACTGATTAGATATTCATCTTGAAGTTTTAAGCTTTTTCTTTGTTATTTTCCAATATTTTTATTAAGGCTTTTAGCACTTTCTTAACACACCCACTCAGATTATGTGAACGTACACATATAGATGTATTAAATTTTAATAATTAAAATTATTATATTTATAAGCATTATATAAGCGTTACTATGCGATTTAAGAGAACTGTAGTTCTACTAAACGGCTCTTCAAATAATTGATACTGATAGTGCACAGTTTTAAAGGCTTCATAAGTCTTATATTTTGTTATGAGGCAACAAACTATAAGTCGATTAATATCATAAGTTCTTGCAGTTTTACTCTGCGATTTCCCGTTCAAAAACTGCTGTATTAACCATGAACTGTGAAATCAAGTAACTTAGACTGTGACATAAAAAATCGCTCCACGAAGCGCCAATGTCACTGAAAAATATCAAATTGTTGAAATAATATCGTTATACATATTTATGCAATTCACACTTCATTGTAAATTGAGCTGGTAAAATTACAAGTGGTAATTTTACAATATTTTGCGTGATATTTTGTGAGAATCGTGTGGAGAAAAAAGATTGACAAAAACATAATTTGCAAACAATACATTTTAGAGCTCACAGTTGTGTGACTTGACACATTGTAATTTTATCACGTTACAATTTTACTATGAACCGTGAATTGCATAAATGTTTTTCTAAGACATTGAGAATTGCTAAAAATACAAAAACGACTACAGTTGTGGATATTACATGATGTTGCTTTAAATGGAGACCTCAAAAATCTTTTTGGAAATGAACGATCAGATAAATATGAATAAATTTAACTGCTAAGTCTTGAAGCATATTCAGATTACTTAAATTCATTTTAATTCTACAATATACAAGAAAAATATTTAACAAAAAGTATGTTTTGCTTAGAAAACCCCAAAATGTAGTTACTAAAATGAAAAAAAAAATAACTAAATTAAAAACACAACCTAGTACTTCATTTGATTATTTCCATACCTGCCGAACCGTGTTTACATTTTATTAAAAAATTATTTGCGTAAAAGTGGAAACGTGTTTGAATATAATCTGCTTATTTTGAATATCTTTCAGAAAAATCACACCAATTTTAATACCAATTAAAATATATATTTTAAAATATTTTTCTTAACGTTTTTGTTTTAAAGTTTTTTGTTTGGAAAAAAAAAATTATTAGCTTAATTTCGATTTAAATAACATTATAAGCCATGTAAAAAATAATACCCCATGAGCTTAAGTAAAAAAAAAAAATTGTATGTATATAAAGCAAAAAGAAATTAATTAACTAAATTATGAATTAGATAACA
The DNA here is from genome assembly GCA_949775025.1 of Tricholauxania praeusta. Classification (NCBI taxonomy): domain Eukaryota; kingdom Metazoa; phylum Arthropoda; class Insecta; order Diptera; family Lauxaniidae; genus Tricholauxania; species Tricholauxania praeusta. The sequence goes on along the minus strand of OX459031.1, from coordinate 115,999,955 downwards.
TTATTAAACTTTGTAAAAACTAAAACATCATGCACTTTAATAAAAAAGAAAAAAAAAAAACAATTTATATAGAGTAATTACAAAGCGAACACTTTGAAATGATTTCCGCAACAGCTGCATATAAAAATACAAAATAAATTGCAAAATTTTTCATTAGCAAAATATGTTTGCACGAGTCTATATACCGAACACATTCTACCGAAGAATAAATTAATTTTGAAATAAAATGTTTAAGACCTTTGCTCTGCTTATGTTGATGGCAACACTGGGTGTATTGGCTGTGGTAAATATAAGTTTTAGTGTGACCATTTTCAAAATATTCACATATGTTGAAGCAGGAAACATCTAAGCAGTGCTGGAATTTATAATATTTTAGAAATATGTAAACTTAAATTAACATTTCTTTTCTATATCTCAGAATCTAGACAAATTCATTGATCCGTCACATATGAAACAATGTCTTGATGAAAATAATTTAACTAAGGAGGAACTTCACGCATATAAATCAGGAAAAGTAAAACTCGAAGACATTAAAGGTGATTTCAAATGCTATACCTATTGTATCTTGAAACTCATGAAAGTATTGGACGATGACAATAAACTTATGGTTAATGAAGCGTTATCACAAAAAACTGGAATATCCACACAAAAAGTTGAAGATTGCAAGGCCCAGCATGATTTAGTCGACGAAAAATGTGAATATACTTATGGCATAATGAATTGCTTGATGAAATAGCCATGATAAATTATTGGTAGAATACAAAAATAAAAAGTTACTTTAGCAGCAAAATAAATTGGTTACATTTCGAAAGAATCATTATAAACAGAAATGGTTAGCAATGGATAATCTTCACAGAAATTTTCAGAGTTTTTTTTTATAAATAAGTGGTGCTTTTCATATTCTGTTTGCTTAGCATTTTGAGCGCTAAGTATGTAGTGTTTTAAGAAAATTGTGATGAAAAGAAGTTAAGCTTTTTAGCATTTTTCAGGATCAATGAGAAAAATGCACGTGTCCACCGGATATGTTTCAGTGGCGTGAACATTTGCCGCGCAAGGCGAACAACCAAAATGTCGCCTTACAAAAAAAGGACTAAAAATCTTTCAAACAAACAATTTATTTTTAGCAAAAAAAATCGTTTTTCATCACAGTTCTTACATCACAAAAACCATAACAAATCAAAATATTTTTCATTTGAAAATAAATTCAAACTCACTTCGTCTACAACATAACTTCAAACTATCAAAAAAAAAAAAAATTTATTAAAAGCAAATTCTAGACAACTTTGTGCCCTCCAGCATTTGCCCCTATGGCAGTTTCCCCCTTCGGCCCCCTATCCAAACTGCGCTACTGACTTTTTTTTATGCCGCCATCTTGGTAAATATTAAATAAGGACATGGCAAATTTACTATGGCAAAATATTCGATAAACCACCGAGTTTGAATTCCTATAATATTTTATGCAAATCAATCATCAATTACAGTGACAATCATAAAGTTATGTGAAACTTTTGGAAGAAATAACCTACCAACCGCTAAGGTCGCCAGATTTGACCGCTTTGGATTTTTCATTTTGTGGGGATCTCGAAGAGCAAACAAACCAGAAACCCTTCAGCAATTCAAACAAAAAATTAGTGATGAAATTAATGAAATACCAGGCGAAATATGACGAAGTCAGCTTAAAAGAGCCCACATTTGTATTCCGGACATTTATCTGATATTGCATTCCAAGCATAATTGATAACATTAAATAAACCATTGATGAACTATTGGTACATTTTCTATCAATTGACCGAAATTCATAATCAAACAAAGTAATATACCTTCCCAGCAGCCACCGTGGCATATACAAACTTAGCTCCGTGCACCTTTGGGAATAAATAAGACTTATTTAAGAAAGCTTTGTGCTAACTTATTACTATTTATAAATGAGTAGTTATAGGATGGTTTTTGTTGAACAACTTTAGAGTTTCTGATGTTCTTTTACCCAAGAAACTAATATCAACCGTATTACAGAACTACAAAATTAATTTTGACTAAAGTTCATATAGGCAACAGTTTTTTGCTACAAAGTGGCAATTTTCGGATATCGGAAAATTCGGAAATCGGGTAATTTATGTCCCATTGGAAAATATCTCGAAAGAAAAACAAGAATTTACGAAATATATTTTGAATCATAACACGGTGCTACAGTGAATATGAACTTTTCAAATGACCTATTGCAGGTTGTAGGTCTGGTCGAGTATAACGCGAAATCGTATTTAAAAACTTTGTAACACCCCCAAATTTTCAATTTATGGTCAAATAAACCGATTTCAAATAATTTCTAACTCAGCAATTTTTCAACCGTTTTCAAATTTTTAAACGGCTTTAAAAAGTAAAATGTCAGTTCTCTTAAAATATATGCATTTTTTTGTTAGTGTAATAAAAGTATCAAGAGATTTTTTTGTTAAAATCTAAGATTTGTTTATTTTTTTCTAATATTTGCAATTTCAACGCAATTTTTTTGCCACAATTTTCATAAAAAGAAATATTTAGATGTCAGTAATTTTAAAGTGCTATCGATTTTGGATAAAATAGTTTTTTTTTTATTAAAATATTTTACAAATTGTCGAAGTTACGAACATTTTCCATGAGAAAGGCAATATGTGTGATAACACAGGACCACAAAAAAAAAAAAAAACAAAAGGTCTTGTACTTAGAAGATGAGGTATCATACGGTATCTATTTTAGCGTTCTAAACACAAATCCGAGATCGGAATTTTTCCATCACCCTCGAATTTTAACGTAACCTCAAAATTACACTTTGAAATACGTTAAAAAGAAATTCCCTCAAAAAAAAAAAAAAATTAAAATCCAGAATGTAGACCTTACTTATATTACGTAGGTGTGCCAAAATAATATATTACAATAAAAATGAGTTTTAGCTGTTCACTTTTCCCCCAGCACCCCCATTTACCCACAAAAGGTTAAAAACTCATTCCTCATAAAAATTCAAAATTAATTTATATCCGTAGGTACTTTGGTGCAATAAGGCTGTTAATATCAATAAAAACTCATTTCTACCCCCTAATCACCCCCCAAACCTACCCCAGTACCTTATAACTTCTCTCCAAAGGGTTTTATCGACATTCTGTCATCAAGACAAATAGAGATCTTAGCGTCTCGACTGAAGCAGTGGAATATTGTGGAAAGTGACTTCAAAATTACTTTCGTACGTATATTTAATCACATTATATTCTTTCATTATAATATACCGGATTTTTTGTTGGACCACAAATTCGAAAGCTAATGACTGATACAGCCTTTTTAAAAAAATTGAATCAAGTTGAAAAAAGAGCATGGCTGAGTTTCATTTCATTGTGTGAGAACTTTTTGGGAAACAAGAAAAGTCATAATTATGTTGAGGTGGTAAACGAATTTCTGGAGGCTTTTGGAGAAATGGGATGTAACATGTCCATCAAAATTCATTTTCTGCATTCTCATTTGGGATTCTTCCCAGAAAATTTGGGTCAACTCAGCGATGAACAGGGTGAACGATTATACCAAGAAATATCGGCAATCGAAAAGCGCTCTGAAGGAAAGAGCCAATTCAAAATGCTGTCTAAGCACTGCTGGTCACTCAAACGAGCCACTGACGAATCGTCTTATACACGTAGAAGATCAAGAAAACATTTAACGAGAGTAAGGATTGCATTAAGAAACTGAATCGAACTTGAGATCGAATTTTCTTCTCTAGAGAAAACTCTGTAACTTCGACAATTTGTAATCGATATTAATAAAAAAAAACACTTTTTTCATCTGAAATCGATGACACTTTAAGGAAATGAAAATTTCAATGTTTCTGTTTTTGCAAATTGTGATCAAAAAATAGTGTTGAAGTAGCAAATATTAGAAAAAAAGAAAAAATTTTAAGATATTCACAAAAAAGTCACGTAGTACTTTTATTTTACTGAAGAACTAGCACATATGTTTTGAAAGTATTGATATTTGGCTTTCCAAATCCGTTTTGAAATTTGAAATCGGTTGAAAAATTGCTGAGTTAGAAATTGCTGAGTGCGAAAAGTCACCAAAAAACGGTTTTTTTGACCATAAATTGAATATTTGGGGGTGTTACAAAATTTTCAAACACGGTTTCGTGTCGTACTCGACCAGACCTACAACTTGCACTAGGTCATTTGAAAAGTTCATTCAATTTTTTTTTGTACCACCGTGTAATTTAGCATTTTAAAGCTTTTTGCCATAAGCATTTCTCCAAAAGATTATCTAATTGTACCTTTGATTTCTTAAAGGCTTTGAAAAAAATATTACTTTCGAATATTGTTATATTAAAAATATTTCAAAAATTTGCTTTGCTACAATATTACATTCATTTCCAAAAGGAAAATATTAATAAATTTACATTTCTGCTCCCTGTTCAATGCATTCCATCATTGTTTTTATATAATCACAATTATCAACCACTACTAAATCATATTTCTCTTTACATTCATCAACTACATTCTGATGCGCTGGAAATCTATCCGAAATAAATTTGCCATTTTTATCAAGATAATCCAGGCCTTCCATAATGCAGTGCATATAACATTTGACATCGTTTTCATGGCGCTTTGTCTCATCAAATACATCTTCCATAGTCAAATTATATTTATCAAGACATACAGTTGTTAGTGGTATGTGATCTGGACCAACTTCTGGAGTATTACACTAAAATAAAAATAAATTTTTATTACACACACCAAAGCAAATACACACACAAATACATATTTGCTCGAATTGTAGCTAAACAAATTTTGAATTACATTAAAAAAAGTAATTCTCTAACATATAGCAACATATTAAGGGTATTCGAGCAGTGCCGTATATGCGACGTAAGCTACGTATGTATGCAGTACAAAATGTTAACAATTATTCTTTAAACATTTTTTCAGCAAATGCTCTTGATTTTTTCAGTGTAAAACCTATGCGGTCGGCATAATGCGGCAACATCAGTTTTTAAAACTCAAATGAACAAATAGAACAAGATTTGAGCAATTAAAGTTAAAAAAAAAAAAAAAAACACAGCTGACAGTTCAGGGTTACTAAAAATGAAGCGCTACACTGGCAACTAGAGTTTTCGTACAAAAAAAAAGTTAAAAAAAAATTTTCTATTTTTGAAAAATTTTATTTTCAAATATTTTGTGCTGCTTACCTTCACCCAGACAGCCAGTGCCGCTATCCATATTAGAAATAAAGTTGCTTTCAACATATTATGCCTAGCTTCTGATATCAAATACTCATTGAATACTCGTATAAATTATATTTTCAGCTTTTATATAGCGCTTGATCAAAATTGATTTTTACAATTTATTATTTCATTTATTTTCGTTGAATATGAAACCTTAGCTATTTTGTAAGATACAATAAGACCTTTGTAGTTTGTAGTTTGTAATTTAAAATATATTAATTGAGTTATATTTTTTAAAAAATTAATTTAATTACGGAAATAACTATATCTTTTTTAATCAGAATAATGAAAGTGTTATCGTTATAATTTGTAATTATTTTAAATATTCTTTAAAAATAAAAAAAAAAAAAACACTTCAAATGATGTGCACGTTAACATTCTCATACAAAAACTGTATACCCCATATATGTAGCTGGTTTTTGGTTAGTAAAGAAAGGTTACGGCCAGAGTGCTAAGTGCTTGGCTATACAACGTTTGATATACATCGTTATGACAAAATTATCATAAACGACTTTACACAATCTCATACCACCAGTGCCTGATGTCTAGATCACTGATCCTTCTTCAAACAATAACTAACCCGTCCATTAAGTATTTCCATAAAAAATATCATAGAAATTGTAATATAAATGACGAAGTCGCTTAGTTTCGAATAGATCAAAAGATTTTGTTGCAAACAGAATTGATTTTTTTTGAAATGGTCTTATAGAGAAGAGTTGTTTTCAAGCTGTTTTTAGATGAATCAATAAACAATCGTCAGCCTTTAGGCTCATAGTCAGCGAATAAGCGAATGATTTATATTAAATTAATTTGTAAAATTACAATGATGATAAAATGATTTATGTATTCGAACAACTGGTGCCAAAATATTAACCTCTTTCAAACCTATAACTATTGTAAGAGGGTTAGCTTCCGCTGCGATATTTTGAGACAATGTACCATAACATTGAAATGATTTTGACTAATATCGAAATAATTTCAATTGAGAGTAACTTTTTATGGTTGATACAGCTAATTTTTCTTTGGTTTCGAAAGTAAGTTATAGTTTGTTTGGTCTTTTTGGAATCGCAATGTTTTCTGAGTGTAAAATGGTAATTGAACACATAATTTTCTGTGCCTGGAAACAAACTTCAAACATTCATAACAATTCCAAGTTATTGGAAAAATTAAAGTGTACACAAGCGAAGTATATCCCATAGAAATGATAAAAACTCGTGCTGTCCAAATGAGAACTAAGAAAATTTCCATCAGAAAAATGGAAAATTTCTTTAAGATATGTTTTTGTATAAGAATGATGTGAATATTTTTTTTTAATTTTTCCTCGAGAAAATTTTCCTAAATCGAATAATTAGGGATCGCCCAAGTTCAATGAAATTTTTTTCCCAGAAAAATATTAACGCGCATCATTATTTTTGCTAAATATGAGAAAGTCAAAGCCAAATTTTCAGATAAATTCAAATGAAATGCATTCTTAATCTTAAAAAAAAATAATTTTGTTGCCACAACTAATCAAATTTTATTTTTATTTAGGTACTGCTTTTTTTTTTTTTTTGTTTTGATAAATCAAAACTCAGAATATGGTTTATTTTGCAACCAAATATTACACAATTTTTAATTACATATTCAGAGAGCAGCTGTGAACATGCACATACTTGTATAAATGTACTTCAATAGACACATCTATAGCACACACATGTAGTTATGGACGAACAAAATTATATATTTTATATGTATTGTATAGAAAATATGTGTGTGTGTATGCTTGGAATTGCACAGAACCATTTGCAATTAATTGCACAGTTGTACACAAAATAAACTAGAACGTAAAAAACAAAACAAAACAAAAAAAAAATACACACAAAATATACAAAAAAAATACACACAAAATATAAAAAAAAAATACACACAAAATATGTAAAAAAAAAAAATTAAAACGGAAGCGAAAAAAGAAAAAAATTTTGCAATTTAGTAGAAAATAAGAAACTAAAAGATAAAGATAACTAAAGTGTGCACAGCAGCAGTTGAATGGCAAAAGTTTCGAAAATTTCCAAAATAAATACATACATAAAGAACATACACACTAATAATAAAGAGTTTAAGCATAAGGGTGGTCTTTTATTCTACATTAAAACCAGGGACTGTAAAAAATGGTTATTTTCAATAATTGAGGTCAAAAAACTCACAATGAAGAAAAAAAGGAGGAAAGGTTATAGATGAGTTTCCTTTGATAAGAAGCATGGAAGTATTGTTATTTTGAATTATTGTTTTTTTTTTTTATCAAAATTCTTAATTTCGGATTATTTTTTTTTTTCGTCAAAAATAATCGTTAACTTGAGTTTTAATTATTTTCGATCAAAAATAATCGTTATTTTAAATTTATATTTTTTTTTTATCAAAATAGTCGTTATTGTTGATATTTATATTTTTATCAGCGGGCGCCTTTGGGCCTATGAATCCCTCAAACGAGTTTGGTTGGCTTTCACTCCGCACAGCTCTTCGTCTTCTGTGTAATCCTAAGGTACTGTCCGGTACTCTTGGAGTTTTTATTAATATTTGATATTCTTCAATACAAGCTTTGGACTTATTCGATAATTTTCGAAGTTTTTTGAATATATTGTAACGAAGTTACGCCGGGGTATGCGTCAGGCGGTGTCCAGGGTTATTTTCCGTTGGGTTTCGCTACAAAAACATTTATTTTTCGTTGGATTATAATTTTTATATTTATATTCAGTTTTGTTGTAGTTTTTCTTATGTTCTTAAATATATACTCTATACATACTACTGCTGTAAAATTGAGGAAAACAAAGTATTTTTGTTTCTGGAATTTATATAAGACAAGTTTTCATTCATCAACCTGAAACTTAAACATAATATCAAAAGCTCTCAAAATATATCGTAAAATTATGGCTTGTGGTAAAAATATTTAATGCAAAATAGCGTAATTTTGGATTTCTATCCTTTTAGATGTGAAATAACCGATAAGTTTTGATTTAAAAATATAAAAAACTATAATGACAATTATTTTTGATCGGAAGAAATCGCAAATAACAATTATTTTGGATCAAAATAAATCACAATATAAAAAAAGAATACTTTAAAGCAAAAAAATGACATATCGATTCATAAAGATTTCTATCATAAAATACAGTTTATTCACCAGGACATCAAAATAAAAGTTTCTGCAAAAGTTTCGCTTGGTGAGTTTTTTTTTTTTTTTTATTTTTTGATGCAAGAATTTAATTTTAGTTGTAAACATAACTTGCTCCAAATAATAATTTCATATAATTTCAAGATAATTTGCTTACTGAAAAATTACATAAAATTTCAGTAAAATTTTTCAAATTCTAAAAACAACTCACACTTAAGATTCACCCTAGAAAATATAGAGAAATGTTCATGCACTGCAATAACATGTGAGCTTGTATAATGAAATTTTATAATTAACTTATTTTACCAACAACCAGAAAAAAAAGAGCAATAGCAAAAAGGACAACATTTAGTAAAAGCAGCAACAGCTGCTGCTGCTGCTGCTGCTGCTATGCTTAACACAAACACAACTTATTTTGTATGGGTCAAGTTGAAATGCATGTATGTATGTATTTGTGATTTTTTTTTTTCATTTTGGTTCGTTTTTTAATGGGGTTATGTTGTTAAATAAAAGTTTCTAGATAATATAAAAAATAAAAAATAAATGTTACACTTTGTTTAAGGACTAAAATTGTAAAGTTTTTATATAGAGCTTTTTATAAAGTGTGCTATATTGGTAAATTAAATTGAAATTTTTAACTTGGTAAATAATTTGTGTTAACATTTTGCGATAGTTGTAGACCCTCATAGTAGTAGTGTATATTATGAATCATCTGTGGTTTTGATGCTCAACTTTAGTGTATTGAATTTAAAAGCTAGGGCTAAACGACACCTTTGGCGCTCCTTTCTGTATAAAGAATTTCTTCGATTACTTTTTTTTCAAACGTTTAACTATTTGTCATTGAGTGTTTTTTGGACAAATAATTAGTGAACTAATATTTGATTTTCATTTAAAATTTATTTAAGTGTTGGTAAATTAAGCGCAAATATTTATTTATTTTTTTTAACTTTCCCTAAATGTCCTTTGCATAATTTCTTGCTTAAAGAGGAAGAAGAAAAACTTGCTACCCACAAAAGAAAAATGTTACTAATTCTAAAATTAAAAAAAAAAAAAAAATGCCTTCGCATATGCTGCATATTTTTGTTATATCCCTCTCCTTAGGTTTTCTGCTTCTTATCACTTTTTGCTGCTTTACTGCTTAAACAGAAAGTCAAAAATCACGTCAGTCACCGACTACCACATTCTACCTTATATTATGTTGAGACAAACGCACATTTTTCTGCATACTTTCAGGCTTTGCATAATCTTAAAATTGAAGCAGCTCATATATTAAGTAAATACTTAGGTCTTTCGACAGTGAAACTTCCAACACAAAAGTAGTTTTTTTTTTGTTTCGTTGTTGTATATTTTTGCTACAGGTATTTTGAAGCTGCTTACTTGCTGGCTTGTTGCCTTAAGCATACAAATCACGTTAGCCAGAGAGTCAAGGTATACAAGAAAAAAAAAAAAACCATGCGAAAAATATCAAAAAAATGCCTTTAAGCTCTGTTGTGCGCGGTGTTGGTAGGAGCAGCAGCATTCTTGTAGTGCCTGAAAGTATGCTTTATCTTGTATTCAACGAAAATGTGTAGACTTGGCTAAAGTAAACAACGACGCGAGTAAGCAAGCGAGATATGACATGTAGTAAGTGTATGACAGTAGTATGACAAGTAGTGTACCGGGCACTCAAAGCGCCGCTTTCACTGTTTGTGTAGTACTCAGCTACGGAAATCTGTTCAGGATATCGTCGAATAACGTAAAGGATGTTTTTAGTGCCAAATCAAGGAAAGGCGCATGCCACATTGACGTACTTGAAGTTTAATGTTAAGCTGTTTAGCAAATTTTGACAAATTCTCTTTTTTATGTACCCACATATGTACATATTTCTGTGTATTAATGTTTGATTTTTTTTAAAAATTATGGCAAAATGTCCATTTCATAGCTTAGTGGCTTAGTTATGTTTTGTACATGCCTGAACATAAACAAGAAATGAAAGTAACTAAGTTATTAATCCCTTTCAACTTATAACTTATGAAATGTTAGCTAACATATTGTAATGATGATTTTATTTCAACGAAAATCGTACTACATGTACATAAGTTTTTTAATAATTTTCCGATGTTAAGTTATTAATTACTTAAGTCTGGCATTGACATAAATCTTATATATGTGTATATTATATATAATAAGTTCCTATTTTAAGCATTTATATATATAGTCATGTCTTGTATCATTATATATTGTAATATTGAAACTGAGTCTTGTCTAATGCTAGGTCAACACTTTCGTTGTTTTATTCGTTGTTCGATGAACGTACAAATGTGCACGCAGAACAACGAACATGGAACACGGTGTTTGCTTCAAAATAGAAAACAATATGCTGTTTTTAGTGGAGGTGATTTAAAGTCATACATTTAAAAAAAAAAAAAAAATTAATTTAGACCACATTATTGCACAAATTTGAAGATTTAAACGTTTTAACTGTTTACGCACGTTGTTTGTTGAAAATATGTTATAACAACGAGGCAAAAAATTTAACTAATTTTGATTTCTGTTTATTTTTCCTTCATTTTTGGATTGTTGACTCGCTTATCGTTAACACCTTTGTTGAACCGCGTACGTGCAACAACGAACAGCGAACAACGTGCAAAACAACGTGAGTTTAAGTCTAGAATTAAAAGTACAATTCTAAATAAATATAAAAATAAAGGTAAGAGAACATGACTGACTATAAAACTATAAGGCGCGACTGCAATTTTATGACAGGAAAGCACAGCACAAACACCGACTAACAAACGACGCTGATTGCACAACAGAACTGATTGTTTTAGCTATACTTATAATGAGGAAGCAATGCAGTTAAGGTTGTGCTGTCTTTCGCCTGCTAAATGAATTGGTGGAGGCTTAGGTCACTCTGCGCTACATGGTTTAAACCGAACTTGCCTCTTGAAGTTATAATGACGAAAACTTCGTTTATCGCCCAATTTACAAGTTTTCAACAAGGTTTCTTCAGTGAATCACACAGTTTTCATTTGATGGCTATCAAACAACTTTAGTTGTTGCTTTCTTGAGAGAAATTTAAATAAATCCCACTCACTCCGTGTCTTTTTAAAATTTCTATGAGAAACAACAATCGCCACTGTGTGACACCGTGCTTAAAAAGTGGCTTTGCGGCACAAACCAAACTTGTCTCGCAAACTTGTCGAAGTGAAGACTTCTTTCTCAGACTTGCTGATTAGAGATCATCAACCTTCGAAAGCAAATATGGCAAGCAGTAGGATGTAAATTAAGGTACATATGTAGTAAATTAGTGGATAACAAAAAGTAACGACTGTGAAACCTAGCATTAAGAACATAAGGACTAAATCATTAAAAAATTTAAACAAAACTTTAAATGTTTTTAAATAAATAGACTTGGATATCAACTGTTTTACACCGCATCTAAAACAATATTACTATACCAAATTGTTCTGATTCTAGTGCATTTAAAATTAATCAACAAAATAATATATAAATTGTGGCAAATAATAAATCGAAAAAAATAATACTCATTAAAATTAAATAATCATCCATCAAGCAAAATGAGCACAAATAAATTTCTGCAGTATTTTCAGTAAAAAAAATGTATTGTATTCAATTTTCTCGTTGCTATTTCCTAAAACCTTAATATTCAATATAACAAAAATAGTCCGTATAATAAAGAAAAATCATTTTATATTAAATGAATGAAAAGATATGATTCTTAAATAATTTTTTTTCGTTTTCAGATATGCTTTTTACTGCCATTGCCACTGCCACTTCAAGTTGTCTACTTAAAGATATGATAAATGTCCTTGTAAAGCTATGAAATGAATAAATATACAAAGCAAAATCAAACAAAAATAAAATATAACATAAAAATTAGAAAGACAGCAAGGGCAACAGACAACGGCCTATTTCCAAACATGACATAAAATTATCAACAGCAGCAGCAGGAACAACAAACTGAACAATAAAAAAAAAAATTACAAAAAAAAATAACTTGTCACATTGTTCTTGCTGCTGTCGCGACCAGTACGCGCCCTCACATTTGTTAAAAAGAATATAACTGTGAAGAAACACAGCATAAACTTTTGCTGCCTAAGTATATGCTCATAAGCTTTTGCTTACACTAGGCAACAACTTTTGATATTGCTAATTGCAAGGTTTCGTTTAACCGCTCAGCCGACTCTGGTGGTTGCAACATCAAAAAGAATAGTGTTCAATAAAAAAGGTCGACACGTGGTAGTTGATTTGCCTCGTACTGGTCGACCTTTGATGGCTATAAGCAACAGAAACATCGAAAAAATCAGGGAAACCAAAACTATCGCATGTGTATTAGAGACTTGGCACAAGAGTTTACCATTGCATCTAAGTCCACTTTGAACATACTAAGTGATATTTTAGGCATGAAATGAGTCGCTGTTCATTTTCTGCCAGAGCAACTCAGTCTTGAACAAAAAGAATATCGAAAGTAGTTTGTCAAAGACATGATTTTTCGTGCTTCTACGAACCTGACCTTCATGAAACAAATATTAAATGTGCCTTCGAAATGGCATCTCTAAAAGGAGCAGAAACCTAAAAAACCTAAAATTGTGACAGCTAGGTTTCGTGCTGATTCAGTTCGGGAAGAAATTTTTCTGTCTTTAAAGAAAAATCACGTCATTTGCTCTTTTCAAAGAAAACCTATGCTCAAAGACTTGACAAACTTTGTAGAAGAGAATTTATAACCGTCCCAAAATGCTTGTGCAGTGCATAGAGTACAGCCATAGACTCACCGTATACTAACTGCTATTTTGTTTCTCTACTGCTAAATGATTTTACATATTTCCAAAAACTTAGCAAAACAGAAGCAATGCTCAAAAGGGTTCATATTATGACTCAAAAAAAAAAAAGTGATTTCAAACTGGAACTATTACAAGAACTAAAACGCGAGAACCATGTGAGACATCCTAGAATTTTAAAATTATGGTTCAAAACTCCTTTCTATGGATTCTATAGTTTCAAAATAAAATCTAGGTCTACATTGCTGACCTCATTTCAAGCAATGAGAGCACAATAGCAGTGATTAATGGCTTAAAATGTTATAGTAATGGCTACTATATATATAAAAAACTTCCGCCTCCGATAAACAACAGAGCACTAGATAGAACAAAAACTTATTTTACTCTTTAAAAAAAAGCATTCAAGAAAGAAACTCTACAAAATCTGTTGGAAAAAATGTCTGCACACTATCTTAGCAGAGTACGCGTTTCGAATGAAACGAAGCGTAGACTTTGCCTGGAAAATAATAAAAATAAAAAGAATTGAAGAAGAAATTAAAGAATTGACTATAATCACTATCATGAGAAAATTAAGACATTAGCTGTGTTTTATTCGCCAAGTCGCTATTTGTGTGCGAAAAAATAAACAAGTTGCTAAATTTGTTACTCGTTGTTGATACGATTACTCGTTTGTTGTTTTCCTACCTTTTTTATTTCAAATTGCTTCTTTTTGCCGCCTGACATTTTTGGCAATGGTTTTTCCGTGAAATGGCTCTTCTTCTTGTCGTTTCAAAATGCACAATAACCAAAATACAAATTTACTGCCTAGCCCTGGCACTTATCCCCCTTTCATGGTTGGCTACTATCTTGCCATTTTAGTCGCCGAGTAAGAATTGACTTTATAAACACACAACCAATTCTTAAGCCTAAACCAAAATGGACGAGACGAGACATAACGAGTAAGTTCGATTGTATGTAAACCAATGTTGATAGCCAAAATGAACCTATGTAATTGATCGAAAGCGAACGAAACCTTTTGACGAGACGTAAGAGTTCCGTAAGAACCGAACTTCAAAACGTTGCTACTCGTCATAACAGCTTTTTCGGTTCGTTGGCTAGCGTAACATTTAGGGTTAAATGTCAAAACAGACGAAACGAGTGCAAACGTTCGTTCAATTGCTATCGTCTCGTCACGTCTATTTTGGTTAAGGCTTTACTCGGCGAGTAAATTGCGCGATAGTAGCCAACCATGAAAGGGCTGTTAAGCAACTTGCGATGTATACATAGCATCTATAATTTTACTCGTTAAGTTTGCGATTTTTTGTTTTTGCATTTCCATACAATTTTCGTTGCTAGCTGTAGATAGCTAAGTAGCTGCGAATGGCGAATAAAACGCAGCTATTATTTACTATAACTACGTCACTTCATAGCAGATTCTTTAAGTCACTGCTTTCAAGCAGCACTATGGTACTAAATTCTTACTACACTCAATAAGCACGCACGTAAACTCAATTTTTGTTAATTAGTGTAAATGACAAACAAGCAATCAAAAAAAAAAAAAGTAAATAACAACGCACAAAAAATGTTGTCAACATTTTGTTTGATTTTTGCTTTTTTTTTTGATTTTGTTATCTTGGTATGTCCTTTCAAGTTTGACAGTCATACCAGATGAAAAAAAAAACAAAAAAAAAGCTCATCAAATTTTTTTCTTTCCTCTCTTTCTAAAGCTTTGTTTTTAGTTCTTTACGTTTGTTAGCAGTTTTTGGTTCTCTTTTTTTTTTTTTTTGATTGTTACTTCGCGCCGCTTTATCGCTTGGGAAACCATTCGTTGTCATCAAAAAAACTATGGCCATCATGCAGCAAAGTAAGCAGGCTGTTAACTTAAGTTTCAACTTTTTTTCTCTTTCTTTGGGTATTTGCACGGCATTATGGAGAAGGCCCGTCTCAGAAGTTCTTAGAAGTTTTCTGGCATTCAAACTTGGGGAGAAGAATTTCATGTGTACCTTGCGTTTGGCTTAAGTTTTGGCCAAAATAAAATTGGTTGTTTTGGGACTTTGTCTTTTTCTTTTACCTCCACTACTTGATGAAGTAGCTTTTTTTTCTGCAACTGTCATTATTTTGTTGACTTTTGGTGCTTCTTTTTTCGGTGTTTATTTGGATTTTCTGAATTTCGTGTCTGTTCTGTTACATTTTTGTTTTGATATTTTGTGACATAGTTAAATTTAGGTTTTCCAGGTAGCTGACTAAATTTTCTAAGAATTTTCAGGAGGTATTTTAAATTTAAAGTAAATATGATATCGGGCATATTAAGATATTTTCTTGTTGGTTTATCTCTTAAAATCAAATGTAAGCAATTAAGAGATAAGCCGTATTATTATAAAAAATGTTTTTGGAAAAAATTAAATAAAATTAAATTGTGTAAGAAAATATGATAAAAAAATGACATACCTTCAAATATATATTTTGCTGAAAAGAAGAAAATAAAAAAAATCAAAATTATATTAAGAAAAATTAAGGAAAAGAAATATTTATAATAATTAACATAAATAAATAAAAATATGTTGCACTTTTACTGTACTATTGTTTCGTATCACAGTCAACCAACAACTAAGCAAATTGGTTATTTTGCAACAAGTTGCTTTATTTTGTTTTCACATAAGAAATAAAAAAAAACAGAATATTAATTTTAATTGCAAAACACTTTTATTTAATGCTTTACACGCCATTAAATTACCATCCTATGCAAAGTAGGCATCTTTTATTTCAGTAAGTTATGAAACACTTAACGACCTATCAATTAAATGCCAGCAATGAGAAACATTGTAAATTAAAAGGTGCTATAAAATAATAAAATTATGTGGCAATAAAAATCAATGTAATTCCGTTTAAGCTGATGATTTACACAGTTGACGCCATGTCGAAAATTTGCGTTTAAGAAATAGAAAAATAAACAAAAACTTCCTAAAGTTATAACAAATTAGTTTTTAAGAAATGTGGAGAATTTTATTCAATTAAACATGAAAAATTAGGTCTCACGAATAGTGGCCATTTTATGCCTCGGAAATTTGTCCTCCCTCTAGAAAGCTTTTTGTGATCTTTCGCAAAATTTCAGTTGTCATCACATAGAAAATTAAATTTTCTAAAATTTTTGTCTGATTACTTTTTACCATAAAATAGAAAATGAAAAAGTTGTTATAGAAATAGACTAAAGTTTTCAAAGTGAATTTTTAAGAATTTTAAAAATTTTTTTCTAAGATCAAAGTTAGTAAATTTATAAGACTCTCTCCGTTGCTAGTATATGGAACGAAACTGCATTGTAGTTTACAGCAAAGAGAGTAAATATATGGAAGAGATGTACTCACTCTCTTGCAACACTTATGTGTCTGAAAAATTTGAATGGTTATTATATTCGTTGTATTATTTCAGTTCCCAAGGGAACTTGGCGAACAAAAATAGAAATGAATTCACCAATTTTAGATTCACTATCATTTCGGTTGCTCTATCGGCTGTATTATTTAGCCAAATCCCCTTATGGACTAAGATTATAAGGCGAATATAATAAGTATACCCATTTTTCGACACATAAATGTTGCAAGAGAGCGAGTACATCTCCTCCATATATTTACTCTCTTTGTTTACTGATACTCAGTTTGGTCAAAGAGAGTAAATATGTATATGGAAGAGATGTACACGCTCTCTTGCTACATTTATGTGTCTGAAAAATGGGTATAGTTATTATATTCGCCGCATTATTTCAGTCCACAAGGGAATTTGGCAAACAAAAATAGAAATGAATTCGCCAATTTTAATTTCGCTGTCATTTTGGTTGCTCTATCGGCTGTATTATTTAGCCAAGTTCCCTTGTGAACTGAAATAATACGGCGAATATAATAACTACACCCATTTTTCAGACACATAAATGTTGCAAGAGAGCGTGTACATCTCTTCCATATACTTACTCTCTTTGGTTTGGTTCAGTTGGAAAAATAATTTCATGAAGAACCAAGATCTTTACTCAGTGGAAACCATCATGAAAACCTAATGAAATATTTTCCGCTGTATACAGTCAGAATCACTTCTTTAGACGCAACATGGTGAGTGCTTAATGGTGTAATATCTTTGTGAAAATTGTGAGAAACAAAAACGATTCCTCCAACTGTTTTAGAGGAGAGGGAAGCATAAAAACAAGCACAATACGGTATGATCCCGTGCTGGTCAAATTTGGATGAAAATTTTGTGGTTCATTTGATTAGGTGCAACTTTGATTAATCACGAAAATCAAACTGTTTTTAAAATGAAATTATTTTTTTTAGTTATTTGAATGGTAGATGAGTCAGATCACGCCAACTGGGCACCCAAAATTCCACTTTGTTTTGGAATTGAAAGTTTTATATATCAATCGAAAGTACTTACCAATAGAATATTTTGTCTCAAAGGATTAATCATAACTTCAATTGTTACTACCTTTTTTTATGCAATGAAAATTTTCGACAAGTTTAATTGAAAGATTAATTCCTCTTAAAGTTGTTAACATAAAATTATGAAATTTACTAAGCATGTTAACAAAGAATTGCACTTGCTAGTCATGATAAAAAAAAAATTTAATAATTATATTTTCACATTTTTTTATAACTTATAAATAAAAAATCAATTATAATTTTGCTTTCTCCATACGAAAAATTAATATTTGTATTTTTGGTATAAGCCTTGAATATTAAAGATTAAATATATGTAAAAAAATTTAAGGTGCCGTCACTCATTTCAATAGAAAACAAATTTTATAATGACCGACCTACGACAAAATCCCACTTTGCGCCATGCATTTGAATAGAAATAATTCTTCAAAAATAATGTACAATGAAAATGCAAGTATTTTGTATGTTTTCAATGCGTATTTAATGTTTATAAATTATAATTTAATAATTACTTATATTTTGTTTGGCTGTTTTATTATTTTATTTCGGACAACTGTTGTATCTTCTGAAAAATATTTACATTCAATGTTTTCATTATCTACCGGTTTAAATTGATGAAATTGACGCGTATTCTTGATTGCTTTTACTATCTTATAACGTAATTTCAAACTAGCTTCATGCAAATCGTGGTCTTCTTGTGAACAAAACCCGAAGTTAATGCTCTTAAAAAAAGATTTTGCCCATTCAAATAAAGATTTAGGTGTAGTTATATGTTTGTTATTAAACCGCTGTAGACTTGATTGGTATGCGTGCCTTTTTACGGTCCCTCCCAAGCCATCGCACGCTCCTTTCCCATGTGATGTAGCAAAAAAATTCCACTCCACAACAATATCAAAGTCATTCTTGTAATTGACTAAATTTATGAAATTATATTTATTTTTGTACTGTGATCCAGCCCCATCAGAGAAGACTGTAAGTTTCTTTGTAGCATTCACTCCAAATCTTTGTTGTAAAAAATCTATTAACTTGCTGTTAAAAAGATGAACTGAATTCGCGTCGTGTGTGACTTTTTCGGAAATTACTACATAGTTTATGTGTTTCTTTACCTGGTTTTCAGAATAGTAAACAACATATGGGTGCAGAGTTGCTTGATTCTTTGACCAGAATTGCGATTGAATTGCATTTTGGACATGAAATGCATAATTTTCGGCGAAGTCTAAGCAAATAACAAACTCCCCAAAAGAAATTGATTCCTTTTTTGTTGTCAAATAAGCGGCTTGCGATTTTGCTACAAAATCGTGCTTAAGGAATGCTGGCCATTCAGTTTGAAATGCATTTAAAAATGTTTGCGTTGCGTAGGTTTCTTCTACAATTTCACACCTGTAAATAAAAATGAAATATATTTCTCAATATGGACCAAAACGCAAAAAAGTAAACTACGGAGAAAACATTTTTTTCTTAAATTTCGAGGGTTCTTCATTATTTTCTGGTTGTACATATCCCAAAGTATCGAGAAACACAAATGTCAACCCGAAATCTGTTGCTTGCTGCCAGAATTTAGACTTGTTTCCTTGTTGCCTCTTTATGAATAAAAATTGACAAAAATACAACACGAATCAAAAAAATACGTTGTATTCAATATATATTATTTTATACGTACTATCCGCTTTTATGAGGTAGATCTAGGTATAGTGAAAGTAACTAAATAAAAATTTTGAAGGAAAAAATAGGTTATCAGCATTTTGTATGAAAAAGAATTCGACCGCATTTTTTGATGTAACGTAACAGTCAAAAATCCCAAAAAGTCTTTTGGTACAAAATCTAGCACGTCAACAAAAGAGAATGACCGCATTTTCTCCGAGAACTTTTAGTCTATTTTCTAAAAAAAATAAGAAATTAGAGGTCATTTACTTATGTGTGTGTCCAGAGTCAAAAACAATTTGTAACGTAACAGTCTTTTTTCATCGATAATATTTGGAAGAACGAACTGAGAATCTTTAGATCGCCCTAGAGCATCAAATGATAAGTTCAACAAGGAGGGAACGCTGCAAATTGAGTTTGCTGAAAATTTCGCCTGCGAGGGACTAGACGAAGTGCAAAGTGCACATTGGTATTAAAAACAGCTAACTTTGCTTACTA
Source organism: Tricholauxania praeusta (assembly GCA_949775025.1). Lineage (NCBI taxonomy): Eukaryota > Metazoa > Arthropoda > Insecta > Diptera > Lauxaniidae > Tricholauxania > Tricholauxania praeusta. The sequence continues at coordinate 115,980,269 of OX459031.1, read as the reverse complement.
CTGCCTTCTATCATAGCGAAAAATTTCAATCAAAGATTTTCTTACCTGACAACTCAATGCACACAAAATTTATCTTTTACTCTCATTCCCTACATGTAAATTTTGCTGCCAAGACTATTTTACTTCTTCTCACGGAAAAGGTTGTATAGATGGTATAGGCGCAGCTATCAAAATGATTGTGATGAGGCATGTTTTGTTTCGTAAATGTTTCGTGAACTGTGCTTCAGACTCTGTTGCTGCATTTCATCGTACAGAATCGAGAATCGCCATCGAGGAAGGTAATGAACGCGATTTCTCCAATATAAATTACATTTTGAACGCGCCTGCTATTTTCGCTAGTGCAAAAAGTATACGCGATATAGAGTCGGCTCACTAAATTCAAGTGATTGGTAAAACAATCATCACTTTTACCACTTCGAAACAAGTATACGATTTTTAATTTTTACTGATCTCCACTTTGTAAATTATTTTTAATAAAATTTAATGAGTTCAGTGAATAATTAGAGCTTTGTTGGTTCTTTTGGATTCCATGTCAATTACCTGAAGCTTCTTAAATGTCTAATGCTAAGACCTCTGAATTAATGATATATTGTGAAATTAAACAATTTAAGCCATTTTAATGCTTAATTTTACTTTTTATACCAACGTAGATCGCAAAGGTAACGTAACAGTCTTTTCGTGTAACGTAACAGTCCGAACATATTTGCTTCTATAGAACTCAAAAAAAATGTTTTTTATGTAATTAAAATTTAATTAATTACTATCATTCTAAAGCTTGGAAATTATAAGCATCTCGTTGAAAACAGTCCTTCAAAAGAGCAGACTTTTCCAATAATGTAAGGCAACTTTAAAATCTCCTTCCAAAATTATGTAACGTAACAGTCCATGCTGACACGTTCATAACTCCTAAATGACAAGACATACAAACATTTTTATAATAATACAAAATGGCATTACAGAAGCATACTCTTAGATGCATCCATAAAAAATATTTAAAGTACTCCAGTTCATGTATTTTAGAAATAATTTATGTCAAAATATGCATACGAATGTAACGTAACAGTCTGCGTTTTGGTCCATATAAAAATTAGTTAAAAGAATATTTCTTGCTGTGTACCTGTCAGTACTGATCCATTGACTATACGTTATTTCTTTTATGACATCACATAATTAATTCCTGGACAGTTTTGGCACGTTGAAAAGAAACAAGATGAAGTTGATGAATCGCAAACGGAGTGTCTCAATAAATCATGGTACGTTTCGGTGAAGATGATCCCTCGTTTTTTTAATTCCTGCTTCACTCCAAGTAGTTTTAATTTGACGTTCTGATGCGTCTTACATACGCACACGTTATGTGTTCCACTTTGTCCAGCCAAAATGCATTGACGCGGGCGCAGTGATCGAAATTTTGTTAATCCAATTTTTGCTTCTAGAAAAGTTTCAGCAAATTGCTTATGAACATCTTTCAGATTAGAAAGTAACAGTCTCTTTTGTTCCATGACTTTTTTACCATTCTTGACAATAGACACACAGTCTTTCATTCCAGGCATTATACGACTAACGTCGTCGGATAAATAAAAGTTTATTACTTTTTCGCGGGTGGATTCGCGTAGTTTTCTACCTTTTTTTTTGCAGGCTGTGATGCAAATCCTTTTTCTGTTTTCAAAGTTTTTACATGGGATACCATTCGTCGTGATACTTTAAACTCCCGACATATTTTTTTTGTTGTCCAAATATCGGGAAGCGTAGTTAGTACTTGAATTTTTCCAGATCTAGTATTTTGTTGAACTAAAGCAGTTTTTACATTGTTTATATACTGCTGAGCTAACGCATAGCATGATTCCATTATATCATCAGTATTAATTAATTTATTCACAATAGTCAAAACTTCTCCCCTCTGTTTTCTTGTAAATTTTGTCGAATGTTTTTTTTTCATTGGCGGTTCACCTAGTTCCAGTAAAATTTTGTTGCATTTTTCAGTCTCAGAAGCAAAATCCATGTCTCCACAGTGAAAAGTTGGATCATTTTTTTCATTATTGGAGATTTCAAAATTATCTGCCTCATCATTTACTGCATGAACTTTAATCAACTGACTTTCATGTGAATCAATGGCTGTTTCTGGATTCTTACCTTTGTAGATATCAATTTTGCAAGAATTACACATAGAAAAACCAATAAAACTTTTGAATATGTCATCCTGTTTATTCGTTATCAATATCAGATTTTTAAAGACACATTTATGTTTGCTTTTATTAAATGGATTGCAGCGTTTGCTTTTGCGACCCATCTTGAAAATTTTCACACACTTAACGCACTTTTACAAAATAAATTATAAAGAAGACTTTTACAAAAGTTCAGATGCGGAAATGAAAAGACTACGGAAAAGTGAAGCAAAACCTAGTCGACCTTAGTTACCACACGTTTCTTTACAAAGTTTCGAATAGACTTATTCAAATTCTTTTACATGACTTTAACTTATTGTCGCCCGAATGTCGCATTTATACATACATATGTACACAAAAAAAATAACATTAAACAATAAAATCGTTTTTTACCGTTATTTCTTACGAATCCAACGGTTGCTAAGTTCAGATCATATTTTTATTGATGGTTAGATGTGTTCAAGCAAATTTAATAATTTATAAACATTAAATACGCATTGAAATATGCAAAATACTTGCATTTTCATTGTACATTATTTTTGAAGAATTATTTCTATTCAAATGCATAGCGCAAAGTGGGATTTTGTCGTAGGTCGGTCATTATAAAATTTGTTTTCTATTGAAATGAGTGACGGCACCTTAAATTTTTTTACATATATTTAATCTTTAATATTCAAGGCTTATACCAAAAATACAAATATTAATTTTTCGTATGGAGAAGGCAAAATTATAATTGATTTTTTATTTATAAGTTATAAAAAAATGTGAAAATATAATTATTAAATTTTTTTTTTATCATGACTAGCAAGTGCAATTGTTTGTTAACATGCTTAGTAAATTTCATAATTTTATGTTAACAACTTTAAGAGGACTTAATCTTTCAATTAAACTTGTTGAAAATTTTCATTGCATAAAAAAGGTAGTAACAATTGAAATTTTGATTAATCCTTTGAGACAAAATATTCTATTGGTAAGTACTTTCGATTGATATATAAAACTTTCAATTCCAAAACAAAGTGGAATTTTGGGTGCCCAGTTGGCGTGATCTGACTCAGATATAATATCAACATATTAAAATTAGTAGTCTCAATAACCTCACTTATTGCTAATAATTTGGAAATCTCGATCCCTTGAGGATTTATATATCGATTTCAAGTAGTTCAATGAAATTTCCAGCTAGGCGTCTTTTATTGCTATTCTTAAGTCTAATACAGTTTCAAATACTTTTCAAGTCAATCAGCTCCTGACATTTTTGGCAACCAAAAACCAATGTATGCGAGGAAAGAAGAAACTTCAGTGATAAAAGTATTTAAACACATGCTCGACCACGCAGCGCTTTTAACTTAAGTGAAATCTTAAAAACAGATGAATAGTAAAATCATTTTCATCACTTTCACCAAGAAAAGTTTCGGATTTTTTCTTCTACAAATAAAAAATCAAGAAGTGCAATAAATAAAACAAAAAAAGGCAGCAGCTACATTTTCAAGTTCAAAACTTTTGTTGGCTAAAATGAAACTTGGCTAGAAGCAGCAGTAGCAGAGCAGTAAGAAATAAAATACAAAATTTTCTTGCAACAAGAAAATTTGTTAAAGCATCAACACGTTTTTGTCCTATTTACTTTTTTCTCTTTTGAAACCCCCTCCCATACATCACTGTTTATGCAACTTTGTTGCTTACATTTTATGCTGCTGCTATTTCTCTGGTTGGCAACAATGTTTCAAAGCAAAGATTTTATCGCTGCTAGCTCGCTGAAGTTTTTCGTTTTTTTGTTTCATTTTGGTCAACTTAATTTTTGACTCCTTTGCAATTTTTTTACTCTTTTTCTTTTACTGACCATAAAAAAGAAAACTTTACTAAGTTTCGCAACAAAGAAAATCTATTCGTTGGCTCTCGGAAAATTCAATCAATCTACAAAATTTTTTTTCTCTGACAAAGTTTGGGACTTTTTTTCGATTTTTTTTACTATTTCGTCGCGTTTTGGCTATTTTTGTTAATTTTGTTATGACTTTTTTGCTAGCTGCTGTTTATTTTTCCCATAACTTTACTTTAGTTTTTTCGTTCCTTTTCTTTTTATTTTGCTACAGCAGTTTCAAAATTTATTATCGATTTATGGTCATTTATCATTAAGTCTGCTCAAGTTTTTCTTATTACTGCAAGTTTTAAGTAGTTTTTCAATTTTTATCAATTCTTTTTTTATTGCTTTGAGCTATTTCGGCATTGATTGAGTTAGTACCTTTTTTGGAAAAGTTTTTGGATTTTAGTAAAGAGTAGAGCAGGCTATTTCGTTCAATATACGAGAGAGTGTCATATAAGTAAAAATTTGCCTCAAAGCATGAAATGAGCTTAGGCATTAGATGGAGCATACTTTAAGACTTATTTAAAAATATAAGATGTATGTATATATGAATGACTAGATTAGTTTTTTTTTATATAAGCAAACTTAAAATAATTTGCTAGTGGCAATTGAATTTATAAATAATTCATTTCAAAAATGTGCCTAAAAATATGCTTTATGCTATTCACAATTAGAATGTGCAAAGCTAACGACAGTTTTATTAATTTTTTATTGCATATTTTTAGGCACATATGAAAGAGCTATAACGACAGAGCCAAGTTCGTAATTATTGAAAGAATTTTAGTTTCTATTATTATAAAAAGATTTATGGTTATTTGGTTATAATATTATTATAAAAAGGTTTATGGTTTTATTTTCAAATTTTCAAAAAAAAACCTAAAGGATTGTTGAGGCACATCAAAAATTTTCTCCTCAATGGCCAATTTAAAAAGCTTGAATTTGGCGAAGAAAATTTTTCTGAGTGTTTTCACTGAATACGAAAATAAAGTTGGATTTCAAGAACTTTTTTTTGTCTGTTGTTATTATTCAAGCATTTTCCAGCAAACTACTTGATTTTTGTTGGGAAACTGTTGGAAATGAAATTGTAGAAATCTCGTTAAAAAACAATTTTTTTTAAAAAAAAAGTTATCAAAAAGTTCCTTCAGAACAAAAAAAAAATGTCTCTAGGGATATGATGTCCAAAAAATTATTACTCTTTAACAAAAAATATTATTAATGACTTTTTCTTTTTTTTTCTTTTTGACCCATTAATTCTTTTAAAGAATCACCTAGAAAACCATGCGAAATAAGGCTCAGAAAAAAGATAAATTGTTTTACAAAATTTATTATTTTTTTATGATATATCTGCTATAAAATATGTACTCTTCACTACAATGGCCTTAATCGGGTTATAGAAAGATTGGCCAAATATCTAAACTAATTTTTTAAAGTCACTTATAAGTATGATTAAGTTTTGAGCGATATTTCCATTCACTTTTAGGGTGTTATTATCTTTTTTTTTAATACAATTTTTTAATTATAGTTGCAATTTGTAGAAGCCCGTTCCTGTCATCATTTTTTATTTTATTTTTTTTTCTTGTGAGAATTAACTTATCCAAAATTTTATTCTTTTAAAAAAAATAAATGCTCATTTGTTCGACACATAATTTTCTAATAAATATTTCCTCTTCCATAACCAAAAAAAAAACAAAATAAAAGGAGAAGAAAAATCGCGTTTAACACAATTCAATTTAAAAATGATTTTTCTAGGCCTTTTTTGACATTTTATTAAGTTTAATGAAAATATTTTTTCTTAATCCCAAATGAATTTATTCGTTTTCCATTTTCATATATTTCTTATTTATTTGTGATTTTACCTATAACCCTCAAATAGAGTAACAAAATCGTTCAAAACAAATTCACTGTCTTAGCAAAAATGTCATTAATTTGACGAGTAGTATTTTTTGTCTATTTTTCAAATTTGAAAACACCACTCATGAAGTAAAATTATAGTTTACAAAATAGCCCACATATTTTCACTACCTAATACACATTCCCATCTCACATATATCCAATATCCAGTTTACACATTCTTATGCCACTGTATATCCCCACACATTTTGTTTGAAAAGATAAGCTCCATCTATTTTGCGTTTTTGAGAAACTAACACTTTTTGCTCAAGACAAACTTAGACATATAATAGTGCTGATAGATAAGTGCAGTTTAATTTTGCTCGTTCAATAAAAAATAACAATATTTGACTATAAAACGTTTTTGTTTTCTTTCGTGCAATAAAAATGAACTCATGGCAGCCGTGACTTATATATTTTTCATAATTTTGAATTTGATAAGAAACATTTTTAATCGAAAAGAACCGGTTGTGTCATCCAACAGTATTAATCCAACTTTTTTTTAGCACCTATATGATCGAGCAAGTTCAACAGAAAAACTGAATTTGACTTTATCAGTCACCTAAGTAAACCTGTCTAGTTGCTCAACAGCATAAGCAAATTTCTTGCAGCATCAACATGAGAATCAACAACAGCATCAAAATCAACGCAGCATTAATTTTTTCGTCACTGCAAAATCAGCGGAGTTCTTTATTATCGTCATTATTACTACAGAATCATCGCTTACACAGCATCGTTTGTGTAAATCATATTGCCATCATCATCAACGTTGGAACTTATTCAACGAAAAAAATTTTACCAGTAAAACATTGATATAAAATTGAATGATGATGTTATCAAACTAGACTTAGAATTTGACAAACAACAATTTTTTACAAGAAATTTCAAAGAAAATCAATTTGTTCAAAAATGTTGATTTTCAAAAATGTATACCTCTAAATAGCTTGATAAAAAAAACTTTAAAAAAAATTATGGAGAATATTTTCAGCCAGTACTAAAAAAAAAAAAAAAGCACAAGTAAAGGATTTCTGATTTCATGAGGAATGCCCCAGCAATTTGATTTTTTTAAGAAACGTTGTTTTTATTACCTACACGCATTATATATTCGCTTTTCCCTGCAGTCTGTTACGTAAAGACGTGACCGCAGTAGGTGAAGTTCTATGAAAGCTCTCTGCCTTTTAGAGGGTTCTTTAGTTGAGCAGTGAAAACGTTATTTATTAATAGAGGCGTGGCACTGCCCACTCAAAACAAATATTTTTACTCAAGATTCAATCCATCACCATACCGAATTTCATCAAAATCGATATATTTCCGTATATTTCAGCACGAAAACGACCCCAAACTCAGTAGTCACTTTCCTCGCAAATTTTTATGTGACCTTCATGGTCATGGTGAAAAGTTTGAAGAGACCAGCAGCCCAGTAACCGGATCTCAAACCAACTGTGGATCTATGGAAACTAGTAGATCGCGAAGTGAAAGTGAAAAACCAATCCAATGTAAAGAACTTGGAGAAAATCTTCCAAGAAGAGTGGAACAAGATATCCATGGAGACTTTAGTGTCCTTAGTGGATTCAATGCCCTACAAATTGCGTGCAGACATCGACAATAGTGGTAATGCCTCTAAGTATTAACTTAAGATATAAATATTCTCCTGTAAGAATACTGAAACTATTGAAATAAATTGAATTTTGAAAAGTTGCAATTTTTTTTGCTCGCTTGATTTTTGAGGTTGTCTTGTTATTTTATGCATTACAGAATACTGGATGCAGATAATTTAACAAAAATTTACATCAGTAACGTGAGGGACCATTTGCATGTAGATATAAAATTATAAAGCTCTACAAAACTTTTTTTTTAAGATAACGCAAATTTTCTGACAGTTGCATTTTTTATGCTCGCTACTGTATATAGGAACTGTATGCTCTTACATGTCACGCGCTTTTATTATTATTATTACAGTGGCCATAGAATTCCCTTGGTATTAATATATAGCCCAAAACACAAACATTTAAAAAACAAACTAAACTTTCTTTTCGATGAGTTTCCGAACAAAGTTTGCGATACAATCAGGCCTGTCGCGAAAAACGGTACGTTTTCATTTCGAAAACTTTTTGAATCAATTTGTCTTCGAAGTCAAATTCAAGTGGATTTGCAGTATTTTTGATGTAGTTTACGTTTCAATGTATAAGTGAAAACTTTTTGTATTGAATCAGCTGATCATATTAAGGATCAAAAAAAAAGAAGTGCAGCAAAATAATTTGTATTCAAAATGAGTATTGCATTCACCGCTGTAATTGCAATGCAATTAAATAAGGAAAAAAAGGATATCAATATCAAAAGACGTTGTTTAAGGGATTATTCAGATCCACTAAGTTGCTCTGATACATCGTGAGTATGTGAACAAATAGAGGGAATTAGTATTTAACTGATAGATATTTTAGTTTCACCAACTATTACCGCATAAACAAAGAAGCATTTAAAATGATCTTGGACGAAATTCACTTGTTCGTAAATGGGTCATCTATTCCAGTTCCACTGCAACTAGCTGCAACCCTTAGATACTTTGCAGTAGGCGGCTATCAAATGACTATTGCTAAGGACTTCGATATTGCATTTGGGCGAAGTACCTTTTCCGAAATATTTTCAAGGATGCTACCATTATTGGAGGCAAAAATTTGTGCAAAGTGGATAAAGCTTGCAATGACACATCAAGAAGAGCAACAGTCTCATAATTTTTTCAACGAAAAGTTTCGTTTACCTGGCGTTATAGGCTGTGTGGATGGCACTCACATCCGAATATTAAAGCCTAAAGCAGACGCGTCCTTGTATTTTAATCGGAAAGGATATTTTAGTATCAACGCAATGGTCGTAAGTGATTCGTCAAAACTTTAACTCATGCATTACATACTCTACATAATTTCCAGATTTGTGACCATAAAATGGTTATAAGAGGCATAGACGGTCGTAGACCAGATTCCAGCCACGATTCTCTCATTTGGAACTTAAGCAATTTGCGAACATACTTCGTGGAAAAATACAATGGCGGACAACACGGGTTGAGGCTTTTGGGAGACTCAGGATACGCTTTGGAACCCTTTTTGCTAACGCCTTATAGAAATCCGTCTCCAAATTCTATTCAACATCGCTTTAACAAAATGCACACAAAGGCAGATTAACAACAACGTTACAAAGATGCCACTTTATTTGAAAAAACTTTCATTCAATTATTTTAATTCGCATAAAATTCATTTCAGATGTATCTTGCAATTGAAACATACATATTATTATTGTATAATGTTTTAAATTTTATATTTTAATCGATTTTCAACACATTTATACTAAAAACTGCACTGAAATTAAAAAGATTTTCGTTAAAATAGGCTGGCAGCTTGTTTTCGAACTACTACTACTTCACCAGAGATACCTTAATATAACGTCCCTGATTCCACACATTCAGCTTAACAGCTGATTTCGAAAATATAAAATTGACGACTTTTGCTTGCCTCAGAATAAAAAATGTGAACAGATAACAATTATTTGTTTTTACGATATATTTGATCTTTTCTTAAGAATCTTGTGAAATATTAGTGTTTTTAGACAGAAAATATTTCAAAGATTTTTTCTTGATCATTTTATTTGGAGTTAAATCCTTTGATAATAAAATATAACATAAACGTCTAACAAAAGTTCGACAATCGACTACAACTTTTTAAAACGGTTCAAATCTACCTCGATTTCACTTTGTCGTATAAGTGAAATTCGCGACAGGCCTGAATAACTTATAAATATATAAAGTTAGGGTAGGTAGTCAGTTTAAGAGCCGACTCACTTAGACCAAATATCGAAACATTAGTTTCTTTTTTTTTCAGCTATATATTAAAAAGTCATAGAATATATTTTTAAAAACAACTCACCATTTTCTTCCTCAATGTTACGCGTCATAATTGATGGACTGACGCGTACACGTGTCGATTGTGTGCAGCGAACAATGAAAAAGCAGGCGAATATCAAAATCCAATGCGACGTAGAAAGAGACACTGGCGACGACATGTTAGAGCACATTTTGAAGAATATATTGGAGCACATGAAATGCGAGAGATAGAGGGCAACAGAGCTACTACTTTGGTTTTAAATTTTAATTTTTTTAAATTAAAAATTTTTACTTAATTTTATTAAATGCTTTTTAAATGCATTTTAATGCAATTACTTTTTTTTACTATTGAATATTAATTTATTTTATTTTTTTTTACAATTACTTTACTAAACACTTTTATATTTTTGTTAAAAAATTACATGACATTGCAATAATTTTAACACATTTTTTTTTCTTCAAAAAACACTGACACGAACGCACACTTTGTTAGGGAAATTATACAAAATAATTGAAAGCTGAAAATAAAAGAGCAAAAAAAGTACATAAGTGAGTTGCCAATATATAGGAGGGTATAGATATTTAAAATATTTTTTTTGTGCTTTTTTTTATCATTATTTATTTATTTAATTTTTTATTTTGCTTATGCAGCACTTTGCTATTTTTATATTTAATAGCATATTTTAAGGCGCATTGTGTGTAAGGGTTTTAATTTTTTTTTATGAAATTTTCTCGTCTGCTTATTTGTGTATGTGTGCGAATAAGTGTCTGTTTGGGTTTTGTAAAATTTTAAAAATATATTTTATAAATTTTATTATGCTTTTTATAGGATTTATTGCCTCCTGCTGGGTTTTTAGTTTGATTTAAAGTGCACCCACATATACATACATTTTTATAAGTTTGTATTTATAGGTGTTAAAAGCCCCCTTTTTATTGTTTACATATATTTATTTGTGTAAATGTATGTATATTGTGGTAAACGTGACATTTACAAAAACTCAACTTAATACAAGCATAATATTGCGTGGAACAGTGCACAGTGGTTTTTGTAACTTTTTATGAAGTTTGACATTTGACTAAACTTTATTTAGTGCTAAAACTCGCACCGTGCTTTGGTCATTTTTTTTAACCACAACCATATGTGTGTATGTTCCAGGCGAACCCGTGTAAAAAAACCCAAAACAAAACTCACACAAACACATTAACTTGCCATTAAACAATTTATTATGATTGCATATTTCTTTGTGTGAAATTAATTTTTTAAGCAATTTTAAAACTCTAATATTTTGATATTTAACAGGAATATTGTGATAAATTTAATTGGAGATTGAGACCCAGCGTCTAAGGAATAGAGCAAAGCAAATTTAATCAAAATTGGTACAGTAATTTTTGCGTGATGCGTGAACATCGAAAACGGCTATCATTTTATTTATACAGTTAAAAATAACTCATAATGCAATTTCACTGTGAAATAGTTAGAAATTGAATTAATTTAAGCAATACAAAAATTATGACAATTCGCTTAAGTTCTTGGGCAAACTTTCAAATAAAATTAGACAAAAAATTTCATTTAAATTCAGCGATGCACAATATGAGATTTTTTTATTTGGCGGTAAGACCTTGAAGGAATTGGCTAATTGGCAAGCAAATCCTCAGTTAACTTAAAAAAAATTCTTTACCAATATTCAAGCTGCTCAGGTTTTCTTGAAAAAAAGGAAGAGTTTTAAAAATTTAAAAATCGTTAAAAAAATTTTGTAAATGATTCATTGTTTTGTAAAAAAAATTGCTCTTAAGGGCTTATCGCTTATTTGGTGCTATATCTTGAGAAGAAATTTCTTACACCCTTAAAAGAAAATTGAATGGTTTTGCGAAAATAACAATTTCAGATGATATATTTAGAAAATCGCATAATACCAGCACTATCCCAAGAAAATCAAAGGTTAGCAAAAAAAAAAATAGAAATCAAATAGGTACACTAAGAAAGCAGTGGTCTAAACGAAAAAAAAAAATTAATTTCTCTAATTTAATTTAATTTAATTTTAATTAATTGCTAACCCAAAAAAATATCCAAAAATCCTTGTGTTCATTAATTCTTAAAGCGCAACTGTTTCTATTACTACTACAGTCAAACTTCCATACAGCGAATACGCACGGGACCAGAAAAAAATTCGTTATATAGAAAATTCGTTGTATAGAAAATTCGTTATATAAGTAGATATATATTTTTTTTATTATTTATTTAAATAAGTCAGTAATTTTGGTTTGAGCTACACTCTTTCATTTTTCTCCTTCAAAAACATCTTCTAATACCTTAAGAGAAGCATACACATTAGTCGGTACGTTGCTCTTTTTCTTCAGAAATTTTCGAAATTCGTCGAATGTCATGCCTTCTACAACTTTTTTTATTATCAATAACTGTTTTTCGAGAGAAAGGCTACTTCGTTGCAACATTTTCACTTTTATCACTGAACACTGACTGAACTATAGTCACCATTAATAGTGAAGGAACTTTCTTATTTTCGATTGTTGTTGTTTTCATATTTTGGGGATCCCCTTAAAATGTTTTCTTTTTTCTCCGTATGTATGTAGTTTTATTGATTGATTAATAAATCGCTTAAAGGTGATCAGAAACGCATAAAAGTTTTATTTTCAGCAGCAAAATGTCTTCGTTTTAAAGAAAATCTCGCTATAAGGAAATTTGCTGTAAGAAGATCAAAATATACTGAAAATAGAACGAGAAAGCTGTGTGCTCGAACTCAGTTCGTAGTAGAGAGAACTTCGTTGCATAGAAGTTCGTTATAAGGAAGTTTGACTGTATTACCACCTAAAGAAATTATTTTTCTATAAATTTTTTATATGGTATTCGCACATATTCTTCACACAGTGCACTGCCAAATACAACGCCGGCAGCTGTCGCAACTGCTATGTTCGGTTATTTTAACATAAAAACCAAAAAAAAAAAAAAATATTTACTTTTTTTTACAAAAATGTCATAAAGCACACACATGCATGCATACACACATACACAAACGCCCATGTACACCAATACATTTATTGCTTGAAAAGTAAGCAAGTATGGTAGCAAGCAAGCAGAGTAAAGCAAACAATTTTAACGATTTATAAGTTTTTGCTGTTATTTATGTGAAAACAAACACACTCGCTTCATATATATAAGCACATAAGTGTATGTGTGTGTTTATATGTGTGCGAGTGTGTAATAATTCATGTCACCAACAAGCAGTTGGAAAACATAAAAATAAGAAAAACTTAATATTTTTCGCAAAAATAAAAAATTTGTCTATTACTTGCTTAAATTTGCTAAAAACATCTTCGGCAGTGCACACATTTTTTTTTTTTTATTCTTATCGCACAATAAACAGGATGCGGAAATCGGCGAAAATTATTTGTCTGTATGTGTTTATTACACATACTTTCATATATAATGCTAAGCCATAAGTTCTAATTTTGACTAGAGAGAGAGAGTTGCACAATGTTTGACATCAATGCATAAAGCAACGGCTGATAAATGGAGCAAAATAAAAATTTCATAAACGGGAGCCTAAGAGTATGCACTATTAATTTTTAAGTCAAATATACAGTATACATCCCAGCAAACACTTTTAATCGCGGAGTTTGACGTCGTTTTGTTTAATTTTATCGTGTGAGATTTCATATTCGGATGTCAGGCGATAAGTCATGTCGTATTTGTATGAACAAAATAGCAAAAATGTCTAAAAAATTTGAATTCAAACAAATGCCCAAAAATATGCAATACAAAATTAAAGTTACGATTAAAAAATGTCATTAGTTCATAGTTTGGAAAATAACGTGCTGACTGGGACTTAAGAATACAATAAAAGGATTAACTTTTTAAGAACAATTTTTTAGCCTAAGTGCATAAAACTCATTGAGCCTAAAAGTAGGCTTAAAATCTGAAAATTTTTTGTCTAAAAACAAGAGAAAAAACATCTTGTGAGTAACTTTTAGAATAAAAAGTACATTAATTTTTAAGTAATATTACAGTTTTTTGTTTAAAATTTTTCTTTTTTACTTTCCACAGTTTTTCTAATATTTTTCAAACTCACTTTCTATTTGTCAAATGCTTAACTTTTTTGACACACTTTTTTTTCAATATCTCATGAAACACCACTTAAGTGAAAGGAGAAGCAAAAAAAAAATTGTAATAAAATACCCTGCACCGCATAATCAATTGTTGCAAATCTCTGTAGATTTAAATTTACATAAAATCTTTTTTATTTTTGCATTTTTATATGTATGTATGTGTGAAGAGTAGCATTTTTGTTTTTGTTTTTTCATGTAAAGATGTCAGTTTGTTCGTTTGTAAAATATTAATATAAATATATGTCTACTGGCACTGTTGCTGCTGTTTAAAGCTTTGTAAAGTCAAATACTTGTAAATGTATTTTTTATTAAACCGCTGGCATTTTTATTTATGAGTTGTATTAAAATTGTGCGCATTGTTTTTGTTTTTACACCCATATATGTGGGTTAACGTATGCATTATTTTGCCATCATTTTGAAACATTTAATTTTTTGCTTTAAATTTCTTCTTTTCAGCCTATGGCACATAGAAAAAATATTTAATGAAAAATTTAAATCGCTTTGAGTTCATATCGCTTTTGTAATAATTTTTTTCTATAAAGAGATTTTCAAAAAAAAAAAAAAATTGTTTCAAAACTTTAAAAAACTATTATTTATTTAGGAGTGTGTGAATTCGGGTAAATGCTGTTTCGAGCATTAAATATATATTATTCTTTTGTTCGAGTTTCTGTAAATGTTTATTATACGGCAGAAATGAATGATTGATTCAGAGCTTTCTGCTCTTATAGCATCGTAAAGCCTTGCCAAGTATGGACGTCAAATATAATCTCAACGCAGTCTGAATTTTTGAATATTTAAATCAAATGCTCGATCAGTGTTGTTTTATGCCTGCAAATCATAATCTCTCACAAGCACACTAAGTAAACAAATACAAATCCTTGTAAATTCTTGACGGACATTGAGAATTCGATGGCCTCGAACGATCTCGAATAATTTACAAATTCATTTGACTATCAACAACACTAATATCTCAACTAAGATTATGAAAATACGCAGGCATTGGGAAGGTTTGTAGATCAGCTCGGAGGTAGATGCGTCTTCCCATGATATCGTGAAACCAAATGATAGATAGTGAATGTGGAAAATTAGGGATCGAAAAAGTTTAGATAGGATACAAATAATAGTAATTAGTTACAAATTCTAAAATGACATTGACTGGATATTTATTTTAAAACGACACAATGCTTAAATCATAAAAAAACATATATAAAGTTATAACACGTCACTGCAAAATTCATTCCCAAGAGACTGTGATGCATTAAAAATTACGCAAAGCATTTTTGACATAAAAAAATTCCAAAAAAAAACTAAGCTTCAATAAAAATATGTTCCCTAAAGCAGCAGAAATTAGACTCAAGGCATTTCTTTATTATAAAAAATCGTCCAAAAGTGTAAATTCCTTGAAAAATATTCTTCCAATTATGTGTCAAAGATGAATATTCGATTCATTGTCATTCTTCCTCATATAATGTAGAGATTTACATCAGCGGTGGGCACAAAAATTTAACAAAAGAGCAAAACAACAACATCAAGCAACAACAAACGAAATTTTAAAGTTTTTTTTACTTTCATTTCCAAAATTGCCATTAGCACAAAAAAAACCAAATTGCACTACAAACAAAAACAATTGCTACATTCGTCAAGACACAATGCGGCGCCGTCATTTATGCCTTTGTGTTTTGTTTTTGTTTTCATTTGAATTCAAGTCAACGCTGTGCCTCGATAGCGTTGAAATTCTGCGAATTTTGTGCCTCGATAACGTTGAATTCTGCGAATTTTTTTTTTGCTTGCTTGTGCGTCGAATAATGGTTAGAGCAATGTCAGCAAATAGAGCCACTAAGTGCCCTTCACTGGCTTACATCATTGATGACATTTGGGCTTGGATGAAGATGTACTGAATGCAGACCTGAAATGTGCTTTCAGATGTCAAATGAACTTTTGTCGACATGAACATGAAGACGCCTAAAATTAAAAAAAAATTACCATTTTTACTAAAAAAAAAACAGCAAAAAAAAAATTTACTTAAAAGCTGGTAATTTTTAGAAATAGTCGAAATGTTCCGAAAATGTACTGAAAATGCTCGAATGTACTGAAAACGATTTCGCACGACGCAAATGTACCGAAAATGCCACCACTGGTTTGCATAAGTCTAGGTTTTGGTGTTTTATTATGGCATATATTTAAAAAAAAAATAGTTCAGACAAGAACTTATTCAGAATAATCTATTGCGTTAAAAAATTGGGAGCATATCATTTTCATCGCCCATTTTTTATCAGATTTATTGATAACTTAACAATGAAAAAATATCATCTCCACAAAAATTCACATACTTAGTTTCTATAAAAACAGGAATTCCCAAGCAATTTCAAAACAAATTTTCATGTTGTTAACTTGAATTTATTAAAAATATATATAATGTAATGTAAGAATATAGAAAAAAAAAAATACGGATGAAATAAAAATTAAATAAAAATAGAAATAAATAGCTGAAATAAAATATAATTTTTAAATATGAGCTTATATCATTCAATGTGTAAAACGAAGACATTTCTGAAAAGAGCAATTGCCGAATAATTAAAAAAAAGTTATAATAAGAATGATACTCATATATACTCCTTTTTGTTTCCTTATAGTAGAATTCAATGCCGAATAATGTAATAATGTGTAACAACGTTAAAAAAGAAGCAAATCTTTAAAAGAATATATACATACATAAGTGAAAATTTAATAGTAATTTTATTAAACAACAAATTGTTTGAGGCCTTTTGATTCAAATGCTAACAAAAGCTTCAGGCCATAGAATGTCATCAAACGATTTGTTTAATTTAAAATAAAGAAAAAATGTAGAAAACGAGTTTTATTATATTTTTGACATCGCTCTTTTTTATTTGACATTTAAAAGCACCCAACTTTATTCAATAAAAAAAACTATAAAAAAATATAATTAGAGAATTTAAGCTCTAATTTTAAAAAGAGTTGGATGTGTTTTGTTAATTTGCATGTAATTTATAAAGAAACATTGAAGAAAAAGTTATGTATATTGAGCTCGTAGTGAAGTTGCTTAAGATTAAAATCTTCAGTAAGATTTCTTGTAGATAGGCTGATCTATGTCTGAAACATTACACATTAAATACATATGCTTCTAAAAAGGATTTGAATAGTTCACTCAGAAGTTTTTTTAATTATGTACTTAGATATCTTGTAAACATTATAAGACTTTTTTTTGCAATTTCGATTTGCAACGCGTACATTCTTTGAATTGATTAAAGAATAACATAATAAAAAACCCAAAAAAAAAATGTTATGTCGAAGATATTTTTAGAATAACTTTTATAAATAAAAAAATCAATGTCAAAACAAATTTTTTTAAAGTAAGTTAATATAAATCATTTTCTCATATAAATAGTCTCTAAGTCTTAAAACCTGATTTAAAAACTTGTAAATATTTTTTATATCATTTCGAAGCTTTGTAAATATTTTGATAATATATTAACATGTTTTTATCGGTAAGTCAATACAATATTTTTAAGTATTAAAATAATCATGAAATTCAATCAAGAGAAAACAATCCCAGTAATGGTAATAAAGCAGACAAAAACTTCGGGTAATTATCTTAACTGCTATTTGTTCTTTTCATTGAATATGCAATATAGTGGTTTCTAAAAAAATATTTTAAATAAAATATAAGCTCCTCTAGAAATCTCGCAAATAGAGTTACAAAAATTCCAATTTTCATGTAACATTTGAGCTAGATATCTCAATGCTAAGACATAAGGACTGTATTTTTACATAAGAGTAATTCAGATTTTAGCTTAAAACACACATTTAGCTGAATATAGTTTCCAAAATTTTTCTAAGAAAATCTAAAATTTTCGGGACACGAATTTCTCGAATTTGGCTCAAATCATATTCCCTATCATCAATATTTCTCCAGTAAGAAAAAATTGTACAAAAATAGAAAGCGTTGTGGTCTCAGGTTGAAATTTTAACAAAAGATGACTTAATTATCAATAATAAACGTATCAAAAAATTAAGGAAATCAAAATGACGTATTTTGAGACAAAAAGGATAATAGAGATTATTGGGTATCATTTGATGTCATATCGTATTTTTTTGATATTTTGCCTCAAAATTACATAAATTTTAAATTTTATTTATTGATGCCCGGTTTCACCAATCAATTTTAAAATTTACCAGGCTGTCAAAAATTTAACTCTAATAGCCCTTTAAACAACCTGATAAACTAACAAGCCGTTTCGCTGCTGTTAAATTTTTAAAAGTTCGTTTATATTTTGAATGACACATTAATTTATTTGGCATATGTCAATCAAAAAAATTATTTTAGTTTCACTCTTTCGCATACAATCAGAGATTTGTGTTAGGCATTTCTGTTTCAATCATTTAACTAAAAGTACAAGCTTTAATGTTGATGAAACAGAATTATTTTTAAGTCTTCAAAATTCTTAAAGCCTGTCAGTTAAAATTGATTTTAATTCATTTTGGTGAAACTGGGCATGAATGAGTTAAAATAGTTATCCTGTAAAATTTGTGTGAAATTTTGTAAGCTCTCGAAAAATAATCCATTTGAAAAAATTTCAGTTTTCAAGCCACGATATTTCGTGGACCATGGCACATTATATAAAACTTAAATATTGTTTTCTTAGCCTAATTCTAAGTTATGCTCATGCAAAATTTGAGCCAAATCGAAGAATATCGTGCCCCAGTTGTTGTTAAAAAAATTTCAGAGTATCTCAATTCTAAATGAAAATGTCTTAGATAGACACTGTTTATTATTCATAGTGCTGCTTTTTGATAAGTGCGCCTTTTTTGATAGTAGATAGCACACATTTACTGGTGATCAAAATTATTGTGTGCACTAAGCCAAATAACATTTTTTAGTAGTTTGATAAGCTAAATCTAAATCTGCATGCCTTACTTATAATATCTCAAAACTTTAAGAAATTTAATTTTTTTTAATCAGTTAAAAAGTTTTTAGATTTTTTAATAAATTTAAAAAAGTTTTTATGATTTTTTTAGTTTATAAAATTTATTTTTTTTTCTATTACACGAAAGTCGCCTTTTTGATATAATAGTATAACTTACTTAAACCAACCGTTTTTCGTTAACCTTACGTTGACCAACCAGCACTATTTTATGGTATTCAGGTGCTGAACTCTGCAGCCTTATAACTTTATCAAAACAAGATTTTGTAAAATTTATACCAAGCAAAATTTTTTTCAGTCTCCCTTCTTAAGAACAAGGCATTTTTTATAAAGAGCTGTAACTTTGCAATTATAAAGGTAATCACACCAATACAATATTTTTTTTAAAGCTGAAGAAAGTTGTCTTTATAACCTTCTTAAAAGAAATTACTTTTTTTTTAGCATATGCATGGCTTACAAGTCATAAGAAAATATTTAACCTCCAGCTAGACATCAACAAATTCCGAAAAGGATGACTACCGAAATTTGTTTGGATTATCGGTCGCATGAGTAATATCTACTATTTTATTAGAGGAGACATTTTTCTGAAACTGCACATTAAAGTGAAAAACCCTCAGCTTTTTTTCTAGAATATCAAAAAAAATCAAAAATATAAAGAAGTAAAAGAAGTAAAATTTATTTTTGATTTTGAAAAATTATGTTCAAATTTTGGAAAAAATATTACGACTCTTAGATTGGTCAATAAAAAATCTAACGAAAACACTGAAACTAAGATTTCTATATTATGTTAAGAAAACAAATTATCTACACGAAACAGAGGGAAAGAACTAGAACTTTCAAGTTATCATCTCCCTTACTTCAGTCAATTTTTGAAGAAACAGAAAAATATTTTAGAATATAAGTACACTAGAGCCCCGATTTGTGTCGATCCCATTTGCGTCATTTCGATTTGGGTCGCTACATACGATTGGCTTTTTCTCTGAAAATCGCATGTGAAGAATTTTTCAATTTGCGTGAAAAAAGGGGAATTCCCATTTTATTCTGTAGGCATAGTTGCGTGTTAGGAAGTAAGAATTTAGTTCTCAATAAGAAGTGCTGTGCTAAGTCCGTAATAAATCAGAGAAAAAAAAAGTGATTCAATTTGCGTCATTTCGATTTAAGGCTTAGGAAATTTGACACAAAATGTGTCGTATAAACTTATACTGATTTTTAAAGTCAAAGGAATTGTCGCTTTGTTTTTTTATTCGAAAAATTTTGGATATTTTTTTTTTTCAGCTGAGTTATATGAGTTCAAACTGATATGTTTACTTTTTTATATATAACTTCAATTTATTTGCAGCACGTGTTAACATTAACATTAACTAAGTAAAATTCCGTGATTTTTTTGCAAATTTTCTAGAGGTAATTTTTATTAAAATCAAAATAAATATTTTTAGGAATGACAGCTCTTATAGATTTCTTTTTTTTCTACTTTTATTTTAATAAAAGTGCCAAATTTGCCCATTCTAATATTTTTGCTTTAGGACCTACTAAAAATTTGCATATGCCTTAGTTAGTACTAATATTTACTGCTCAAATTTAATTTTGCTTAATTTATGCTTAGTATCTACTTAAATTTTAAAGTTACTTTATTATGCAAAAAATTTGAGCCATAAATCTGCGCGTATCTGTTAAATATTGAATAAAACTCACATTAAATTTGATTTAAAACAATAAAAAAATACGTGCGCCAGCATAAAGAGCAAAAGTTTTTAAGCTGAAGAGAAAAAAAATTTTAACGAAATATCGTAAATATCTGACATACAAAGTATATGCCTTAAATACTTTGCGAGCTTGTGCTTATGAGGTGCACGCAATTTGAAAGTAATAAAAAGAAAAAAAAATCACTTTTGCAACAAATTGTTGTTGTTGCCGTACTACGACAAGTTCAAAGTTGTCGAGCATAGAAAATAAAAATTAAACGTTTAAATTATTATTATATACAATGTAGATAGATACAATTGTTGTGTTGTAGTAACTACGGGATGCAAACGTAGCGGCGGCATCATTCTAAAAACTGGGAGTAACGTCGACTTTTTTGTTTTTTCTTGTACTTTTGCTATACTTTTTTTAAATTAGGTGTCACATTAAGCACTTAACACACGCACACAATTTTAAAGTGAATAAGGACCGGAAAAAAATTGAAAGCTTACTTTTTGGCATTTGACGTAGAGTACTTAGTAACTTGTGGATACAGCAGCAACAGCAATCGCTAGAGTACGCGTATAACGCAGATTTCAATTTTATTTGTTTCAATTGGCTTAAAGTATTTACTTTTTATTTATTTCAGTTTGATTACAAACTTTTTTTTTTTTTTTTTTGAATTTTCACATTTTTGCTACACCACCCTTTTTATTTTGTTTCTCAATGATGAATTTTATTTAATATTTATTTATTTTAAATGCAAGCAACTTTATTTGTTTATTCGTCAATAACAAAATGCAAAAGAAATTTATTTTTTTTCTTTTTGCTTCTTTCAACAGGGTACACCACGCACGAACGACAAAAAACTCGCAATGTAAATCCCGAAAGTTTCGACCGTACCCGCGGGATCGCAAACTCTCACTAAAAGATTTTTATGGTACACACCGTTAAACGCAAAAAAGCATAATCGCCACAGCAGCATCAATCGGCAGCATCCCGAAGAGCCAAAGATGCCGAATTAGAGACCGAGATAATAGCGTGTGCATATGTATGGCAACCGGAAAAACGTTGCCGAACCTTGTGAGTGTAACGCATAGAGGGCGCTGTTGTTTGCCATCGTCGTCGAATAAAATTACAATTGCTGGAAGCTCGTATTTTATGTCGCTCCCTCAATATAAATGATGCGCTCTTTGATTGTTTGAGCATTTTGTAAATTTAAAAGTGCATAGTTTTGGGCGTTTGGCATAATTTTTATTACATTTTTCTTTCAACGTACAACAATTTTTTCGAATATTTCTTAAAAAATAAATTTATTTTTTGAAAA
The DNA here is from genome assembly GCA_949775025.1 of Tricholauxania praeusta. Classification (NCBI taxonomy): domain Eukaryota; kingdom Metazoa; phylum Arthropoda; class Insecta; order Diptera; family Lauxaniidae; genus Tricholauxania; species Tricholauxania praeusta. The sequence continues at coordinate 115,958,419 of OX459031.1, read as the reverse complement.
AAAAAGTGTGCTTATTTTGTAGCTTTGTAGTAGCTGGAATTTTTATTTCCATTCGCTCATATTTTAACACTCCCATATTGTTGTTCTCTCACAACACTCAATTACTCTCTGTTTGTTTTTACTGCTCTGCAAAAATTTTGCATTTCCAGTGTGACAATTTCATCAAAATCAGCTGTTTTCAATTTACTTCAATCGTAAATTTTGCATTGTAATTTAGAGATGTTGCATAAAAAGACAAACAACAACAAGGGTGTATAGCGGCAGACCTACCCTAATCAGGCAATATATGCAAATATATGACGTTGTTTGCTATGATTGCAAGTTTTTTTTTTCTTATTTAATGCATTAGTTTTTCAACTTTTACTTTGTCGCAGAGTTTTTTAAAAAACACCAGCAACGCAGAGTTTATGAAAATTTTTATAAATTAAAAAAAAACACTTAGAGTTTCTTTAACTTTAAATTTAAAAGCGAAATGTATAGAGATTTGGTATGCAATTTTGAGTTGAGTTCTGAGTAACGCTTAATGAAAAGCCATTCTTCGAAAGTCAAAATATTTCTAACACCTGGAAACCTACTGTTAAAATAATTATATTTTCTATCAGCAAAACTTCAATTAATAAGCCAAAGCCAGCATCGTTCATTATTTTTTCTGATAAAATTTCAGAAAAGCAGATTGACCAAAATATACCAAGTTACTTGATGAGTCGATCCAATTTATTAATTCATCTCATTCTTCATCTAACAATGACTGTTTTGCTGAGCTGATAACTACAAAGTATATGTACAGTATTATAGTAGCAGATTGTTAAACGAATTTCGTATGTGAAATGAAAGCCAGAAAAATTTGGACGAAGTCGTAAAGACGCAGCTTAAAAGTAGGTATGGTTGCAGGTTTTAGATATCATGTATTTGGCACTTTGAACTTGAACAAGACTCGTTTTAATAGGGTCTAAAAGACAAATTATACGACATAGCATAATCTAAAAAAAATCTATGGATTCGACCAAAAACTGTTTGTAATGAACTATTAAATGTCTTGAAAGTTAAAACCATTGATTTATATGAATTTAAAGTTTAAAATTCTAATATACTGCGGCATTTGTATAATTCTATATGCTTATGTTCTAAAAATGATTGTAAGCTTTTGGAATTGTGACCAAATAAGATCAAACTCCGCGCTTGAGTTTGAACTCTTAAGGTAACATGAGTGGAATTGTAAATAATTAGGTATAAAGTGACTGAGTGACAAAAACACTTTTTCACCTCAAAGTAGTCGCCTTCCTGAATAAGCTTAGCATCCTTAATACAAAAAAAAAATTTAAAAAGTCTAAGAAGTAATACAATTTGATATACCTAGAGATACTAGAGCTTGGATCGAATAGCCTTTTATAAAAAAAAAATGGTTTAGCACCGTACGAACACAAATTTATTACAAAATAAGAATAGCTAATATTTTCTAGAGTAATTCTATTATATTCCCAGCGGCAAATCGATGAAGTACTCTGATTTCTCATATAAATGAAATCCTTACTGTGATATTTTGTTCATTTGCTTGCTGACTGCCTGCTTGGTATATCAAGCTGTAGGCAGTTTGCTTGCTGGCTGCCTGTATTATTTCCATCTCTCCCCCTTCCCTCTAACCTTTCTCCTTTTCTTAAAACCAACACGCTGCATTGCATTTATTGGGGCATCCCCTGAGCGTTGGCTTATGCTTTAAAAAAAAAAAAAAAATTATATGTATATGGAGTTATAGACAATCTGTTTACTGGCTGCTTGCTTTGTATATGCAGATGTAAGGGGTCCTGCCTGTTGGGTGCATGCTTTGTATGTGGAGATGTAGGCAACTCGCTAAACTATACAGCCATTTAGTTAGCGATGTTTTAAGGCAATCTGCATTTCGTTTGTTACACATTGTATATAGAGATGTAGGCTAGGTGCCTACAAAGCGGTCATCCCTTTGTAAAAAGAACTCACAGCTGTGGCTGGAGTTGTGAGCATTACTGCTTACGATGAGTACAACTATTCATTGATGTTGCTTATAACATATTCGCCACTGAGTTGCTTTTTGTATCATTTTCACAAGAGCAAAGAGCCTAAGCAATACTGTCCGAAATAACGTAAAATCAATATCTCAAGCTTAAAAAATATCCGTAGTTAAGGTTTTACTTTATAAAATACCCAAAATCTAATAATAATTCCCATACCATGGCTCTCAAGTTGATATTTTTTTTTTAAATTTGTCATTCAATTTTAGTCTCTTTTCCAAAAAAAAAATACAAATTTAATTTTAAATGAATTTGAGTCTCATGAAAATTTTCGTTATTAAGGTTTATTTTATTTTAAATGTTATATTTATTAAGATAAAATTATTGTCTAGATTTTTGAGCTGAAAGGAATAATAAAGGTCTTAATTTTCTTAGTAAATTTTTCTTCTATTCGGTGATAATTTTTTTTTTTTTTTTTATTGGATTATTAATTTTAACTTTATTTTTTCCGTCTATTAATTTTGACTTTATTGTCATTTCGCATTTCCTAATCATTTCCATAAATTTTTTATTTTTATTAAGGCTCATTTATGTTGCCTAATTTTTTGAAAAAACTTTTAGCCATTTTGCATACGCCCATAATTTCAGCTCAAAACTAAATTTACCAAAAGTTATCACTAACAAAGTCAATTCAAAATAAAACAACTCCCATGCCCTTTTGTAGGACACGCCAAGTGCAAATAAAGTGAAGCTCGTAAAGTAAAAAAGTCATAAATTTTACCGGTGAAGCGCTCTGCTCTCAGGATTTGACTAGCAACGAACGAATAAACGAAGATTTTTACGAAGCATAGAGCAGCAACTGAAGCATTGAACTCACATTCATAGCACACCAAACACTTAACGGTTAAGACCGGAGTTGTGTGAAAGGAGAAAATTAAAATAATGTTAAAAATACGCAAAAACTGAAAACAAAATGTCAAAACGGAAGACAATGGAAAAAGTACGCATCACAGCGTCGTCGCTCGGAAGTAGTTGACCTCTATTCGTGTTTCGGTTTTTTGTTTGTCAAACCATGTGAATGTGTTTGTTTGAAAATTTTCATTAGAAGAGTGTTATTTGACATTTACAAATCGTTGGTGAGAAATAGAGTTTGAGAGAAATCTACTTCGTCACTAAAAGATTTTGATGGTGGATGCTGTACTCTGTCGCCGAAACGAACACTAAAGAGAGAGAGCGCGCGCTTGGAAATCCAGAGCTTTTTCTTGGAAAGAGCTTTACGAGAGAGTAAAATTTATGGCAGCACTGACATTCTCCTATCATTTTATAGCAGATAACAGTTTTTTTATTTAGCTATGACTGTCGCTGATGGACTAGAGCACAGTAATAACAGATTTTACGAGATATCGCTCTTATATTTTATAGCTGTCTTAATTTGATGTAGTAGAGCTTTGTACTTTGGAAATAAGCACCCTTTGTTCCAACTTTTTGAACAAAAGATCCCTAACAGTTTGTTTGGTATAGGTTTCTCATTCGAATTTATTAAAAAATTGTAGAAAGTCTAAGGTTATACAGTGTGGTCTGGATCCAAGTAACCATTCAAACATATTAGATACCCTTGTTCACTATGATTGAAAAATTTTATGAGAGATATGATATATTTTAAACACCATATGAGTAAGAGGGAGTTTAACTAAGTCCCTTTAGAGAAGCGCCCACAAGCAGAGACATCTTATAACTTTCTAAGTAATACAGATAGTGTAAGAAAATTAATGAGTTTTATTACGGAAAAACCATTCCCAGTTCTTATGTAACCCTGAAGTGTTTATATACGCGCCCAGGAATAAGTTTTCCCAAAATCTTATTAAAGCTACTAGAAAATCAAATACTTCTATAAGGAATACTGTTTCATATTCCACTAAAAGTATAGGCTATTTGTTACATAATGAACCCATGCCGAGTAAGACTTGTCACCAACATATGATCTTCGACAAATCTATCCATTTACTTAAAAATGGAGAAAAGGTAAAGTATATATTTCCAAGCCAGTCTTTGTTTTGAGTAAATTCCAATATAAACACTTGAGCATCTCTGTGATGAGGTTTTTATCAGTTGACTTACTTGTTTTGCTTAGCCTTAGATGCCTTATATCATTTTGTGAACATAATTGACTAATTTTTTGAAAATCCTGCTGCTTCTCTAAGGCAACCGTAAAACCTATATCAATCGTATTCTGTATTCTTAGGTATGTCAACGCAATCAGCTTTGTCTAGTATACCAACAATTAAAATGTCGCTGATTGTTTCGAACATGTTCCTATTTAGTTTTGTCATAGAAAACGAGATAAAACTCATTTTTGAGGGCAACCGCTGACGAGAAAGTATACTTTCTTGAACTGACTCTTCCGAGATTCAAGTTGTAATCATTATATAGTTAAGCTTCAATGTCTTTCTATTCCATCTTTTTACCCTCTTGCTCTTGCCCTGTGATTTTTCAAACGCTCTTCCTGTTATTTCATAGCTGTGTCAAGCATAAGATCATTTCACTTAACTGAAGAGACTGATGAACTTCTTATTAGACCTATTCCGTTCGTGGATCACCAGAATGAATCCGCTTCCCATATATTCGATATATAATAGTGCTACGTTTAAATTCTACTTAGCATCGTTCTTGGAGCTCTGTATTTTGATACTACACATAACTTTCACTGACTTTTTTATAGATGCTAAAAAGAGTTCCTTTGGAAATGGATTTTTTTTATATATACCACAATAGACCTTTAAAAGTTATCATTTCGAATAGTCTGCTATTTGTGAACTACCTTGAATTAATTTTCATACAAATAAACACAGCTACTTACTTCCAAATTAGTTAAATCAAAAAAATTCCAAGCATGAAAATAATACATCAGAGAGAAAGAACAACGAAATATGCGTCCCTGACCCAATTTCATATTGTGAACATGAAATCACAGAACACTATGGAAACAGCCTAATTAAAACGGATTTCCAATAATAAATTAAGACCCAACGATTTTACAACGAAACATGCCCCCACATATTCATTCATTCAATGTCAATATTTTTAAATAATTTGATTATCATTTCATTGCGCTGTGACATAGCGCGCAAATGTTGACAACATTGGCGGCCACGAATCACGATGAGCATCAACCAATTAATTTTTTCCCCCAACAAAAAATATCGCAATGGACAGAAACAACCCAAAATATACCTCACATGCGAACAGAATAAAATAAAAAATAAAATACGTACACTCGTTCATATCGTGAATATAGTAGGAATGTGGCCTACAATTGTAGCAACTTGTGTAGTATTGAGTGATGGGTATCGTTTCGAAAATATTGATATTTGGTCAAGATATGCGTTTCTTCAAATGTAAGAATAAAATAACGTAAAGTAAAACTTTACTTAGTTCAACTAATATTGAAAAACACTTTAAAAAGCCAAATCATTTGTCAAACTTTGAAGAATACTATCGACGATTTGTCACATTAAAGTATCGATACAGCGCTTCCGCTATAAGTATGGATTTAATATAATTGGGTGATGCGAAAAATTATTTTTTAGCAATTAAATTTGTAAGAATTTTAATGATTTTTAAGACTGATCTGGAAAAGTTTTTGAAGCGTTCCAATTTAATTTTTTTCTCAAAGTTTTGCCACTTTAATTGGCTTAGTTTTTACACGGCTGAAGAAAATATCAAAACTTCAAAAAAATGTTTTCAAGATTCTTCAGAGAGCCGAAGTACATTAAGAAAGATTATTCCATTTTTCAGGTCAGGATCAATTTCAAATCAAAAATGCGAAGCCAAAGAGCTAACCAAATTCGAAAATAATCTAACTTCCTTGGAAGGGCCCGTAAAGAACTGTTTTTCAATTCGCTCTAGTGATATATGCATGTTATCTTACTGCACATTTATGTTTTAGTTTGCGCACTTGTGGGGAAGCAAATAATTGACTGTTAATTTTAGCGTTGTCATATTTTTCCCTCTGAATTTAGAATTTATAGGCGCTGTTTCTGTTTTTTTTTTTTGATTTTGCTTTAACATTTGATTTTTATTGTCACTTTTTATATACAAACAAAACAAGTTCTACGCGCAATAGTTTTGTATTTCACATCGTAATTTATGTGTTTGTTGCTGTTGATGTTGTGTAATTTGCATCGTCAAGTATTTAATTGTTTTAAAACTAAGCATTTTTACTAAAAGGAAGAAAAAGTGGAATTGAAACAAATATCAAATGTTAACTTGTAATGAAAATGAAAAGAAGTTTAAAAGAACTGGATATTGAATTTTAATAGTTGGGAAATGAAAAAAAAAATTAAATTGAAATAACAATTGATATTGATACTGATATTTGATATTGATATTGATATTGATATTGATATTGATATTGATATTGATATTGATATTGATAATGATATTGATAATGTTATTGAAGTTGATACTGATATTGATGTTTGATGTTGATTGCAACTAAAATTGAATGTAAATTTAATCGCCAAAACTCGTAAGACTTAACGAATCGAACTAAATTTTATTAACAGCGATATTAAAGTTGCATTTTATAATTGAATGCGGCACACATAACTTAAGGCTGTAATGCAGCTGTGGTAGTTAGTGTCCCTTGTACACTATGTGAGTATGCACACATGTGCTTGTTATTAACACGCTTTGCTGCACTAAATTAGTGAAACCGACTGCATGTAGACTATGCTCAAGGCGACAACTTGTTATTGAAATGCATTATTTTTAAGTTTTTTTGATGCACTTTAATTAACAAATTCCAGTTGCATTATTCCTTTTGTATGCTGAACAAATCATATTGGAATTTTGGAAAATTAAATTACTGAATTTTTCGCGACAATTTTTCAAAAGTTCTAACAAAAATTTTTTCGAATTTATTTCTTTGCAATTTTATTTTTATTGCAATCAAATTTTATATACAGCGCTGGAGAAGTAACGCTACCAGATTGTGTTGTGCCCTAAGTAAAACCTGAAGTGGCTACATTAATGTCTAGCGATGTTGCTTCGCAAATGTTCAATAAAACTTTGATCATAAGAAGTTGCGGATATAGCTATTTTAAAAATCATTTTAAGTTGGAAACTCCTGAACGAATTTTACATATATTGATGTCATATAGAAGGTCATTTTACTGTCTATTAGATTGATGCATAAGAATTTGAAATAATTTCCACGTGTTTCGAGGTATGGAGGTTTTTTAAAAATTGTCACCATTTTATTTTTTAAATAACATTTATTTTATCTAACAATTGCATCATTAATCTGTTATTTTATTAACATATTATGATAGTCCAATTAACGGACTTTAATTCCATATGACATCAATATATTTTAAATCTGTTCAAGAGCTACCAGCTTGACTTCAAATGACTATATTTCGAACGATACTTTTCTTTACTATACACTTTCTTAAAATTAGAAGCTACTCAAGAAAAAATAGTTTAAAAAAGTGGCGGCTTATGTCAAATTTCATTTTAAAATAGGGTTCATAGGGGTTAAAGATAAAAATTTTAAATGAATTTTTTAAATTTTTTTACCCTATTTCGAACCGATTCAGGGGGCGTCCCATTTGATTTTCGCAAAAAATCACACTTTAGAACCATCCTAATATTTATATTTGATTTCAATGATTTATATCTTTTTTGAAATACATATATTTTCTTAGTACCATAATTTTTTTCTAAAAATTAAATATGGGCATTTCCGCCAATAAGCCAACCGTTTAAAACCAGTTCAAAAGGGTTAAACCATTTTTTCACAGCCATAGCATAACATAACCGCATAATTTTTGATGAAATTTTGTTGAAAGATGGATTGAATCCTAAGAAAGATTATTAGAAACTCTAGTTCCTTAAAGGGGGCATGGCATTGCTCAAAATGGGGAAAATGGTATCACGTCTGTGCCACTACACCGATTTTGATGAAATTTGGTATGTAGATAGATTGAAACTTGAGTAAAAATATATTTTTTTAGTGGGCGATGCCACGCCTCTTACAGGAAAAACGTTTTAACAGCAAAAAAAAAAAGTTTTATATTCTTTTAAGAAAAATATCTACTCCTTTCTCTTTTCTTTGTTAAAATTGATCTCACTAATTAATTTGATAAATATAAACATTAAATTTGTTTTATTAATTACTGAATATATGATAAATATTATTATTTACATAAATATTAAAGTATTTTTGAAAAATTTCCCAAGTGAACCAAAATGGAAAAATATGTCCCGTTCGAATGGATTATTATGCCTTGTAAGGAAGAAAGCAAATAAGATTTTTCAATCAAACGAAATCTATTAAAAAGTTATATTATTCCATAACATTTTAAAATTAGTTGCATTAAGAAATGTTGCCAGGTTTCGCTGACTTCTGCTTTTCTGTAGATGGCCATGAAAAACACTTTCGTTTTTTGTTCCGTTCGAATGGCTTTCTTATTGCCTCTATCTTGGAACCAGTACTACGTCGTGCATCAACTTTACCACTAGATATAGTGCTACCAAAGGCCAATTCCTTAAAGTAACAGAAAAAAATAAAAGTGTTTTACTGTGACTTTTATTTCACTTTAAAAGTGTACTTCCGTCCCGTTCAACATGAGAGAAATGCCCATATGTTATTCGGAGTATGTTCAGGAGATGTCCAACAGATTAATATATTTCTGAAAGTATCCTTTTTATTTATGTTATAATCGAAAAATATTAGCGTAAAATAAGAGCCTGTTGAACCTATGAACTAAAGAGTTGACAGCGATATATTAGTAATAAATTCTCTTGAAGAAATAAGAGCTGCAGTTCATTAAAGATTTATAGCTTTCGCTTCTATGCTGAATTAACAATCTTGACATTCAATTCCCTCTATATCATCTCAAATAACTAATGCAATTATTCTCATTAAAGCGTCTTATTTCACGTGCTACAACGACTACGTAATTTTTTGCTTTAATTTGGGCTGCAAAACGCATAATTACTGTGTTGTTAAGCAAAACTGTGCTCCTATTTCAATTAAAGTTTTATAAGTAATTAGGTTATTAGTTCATGAAAAACCACATATGTATGTAATGGCCGCATTACGCTGAAAATAAAACTATTGAAATATGAAACTATACAAAGTTTTTCCATAAGTTTATTGACACTAACATCATTTTTGATAAAAAGCGCTTATGCACAATTCGAAAACGTACAATAAATGCTGCGATATTAATTCATAAAATTTGCACGCTTAACACTGCAATGTTACGATGTTTCCGCAATAACTTCCCATGGATCAGAGCTGTAAGTACGAAATTCACCCGGCAGCATTTTCCGCACACATGCATCATAGACTTCCTCATACTTGAATCGAACAATATTTGAAAGGAAATACGCAAAAATACAAAATGCATGGAGTAAAAAAAGAAGCAATAGAGTAAAGCACTATAGTGTAGAGTAAGCAATACAGCGCATACATTGGAGAAAAACTTTGTAACAGCAGCCAAAAACTAAATATGTTTGTTTCTGTTTTCTCAATAAAATAGATTTTTCAGATGTTCGCATGCATTGTATGGACGAAAATAGTTGCACCTTATGGTCACCAATTTAAGTAGTGCGGAATAATTGATAAGATAAGAATTTTTGAATGTTTCAAAGTTTATGAAAAATTTAAGAGTTTAAAATTTTTTTTATTAGCTGCGTAAATTTGAAGATCTCTTTAATGAAAACTACCCAGCGGTAGTTGTATGAAATGTATGTATGTATGTATGTATGAAAAGCTTACTCTTTGTGTAGTATGTTTCACAAATGGAATTGTTACTGTGATATTTTGTTTATATATTTGCTTGCTGGCTGCCTACTTTGTATATGGAGCGGTAGGCAGTCTGCTTGCCTTGTATATGGAAATGTAAGGGGTCTTGCCTGTTGGCTGCATGCTTTGTATTAGCAGATGTATGCAACTCGATAAACTATATAGGCACTTAGTAAGAGATGTTTTAAGGCAGTATATCTTTCGTTTGTTACACATTGTATATAGAGATGTAGGCAAGCTGGCTACAAAGCGGCGATCTTTCTGTAAAAAGAATTTACAGTGTTCGCTGTAGTTGTGAGTATAACTGCCTACAATGAGTATAACTATTCATCGATGTTGCTCATAATATATTTGCCGCTGGGTAATATGTTTTTGAGAGTATTCGCTCTTTTCAAAAATAACTTATAAAAATCATTATCGTTCCTTTCTATCTCATGTAAATTCAACCTGAGAGCAATAAAGTAATGTATATTTCTTGACCGAGTCTATTTCAAATCTTACAGTCTGACTGACTTTAAATTACAGAATTGGTTGCAGATTAAATATACTGTTTTTCAGAGGAAAGAAGAAGACACGTACACTCCCGATTTGAATGAAAAACATTTTTTAGGAAGTAATGCGCATTTTCAGTTTAGGTGTCAAAGATGGAAAAATCGGTTAATTTTTTTTTTTTTCAAAAAAGTGAAATTTCCATCCAAATCAAAAAATATATACTTTTTCTCCTCTTAATCTAATAAGATTTCTTATGCTCTATTAGAATCTTCAAAAATTTTGTATACGGTCAAAAATTGGCGCAGTAATGACATTTTTTATGGAAATAAACCAAATCGACTTTCTCTAAAACCCCAAGTTATTTTTCGCTAATAACTTTTGGGTATATTTGTACCCTGAAATGAAAAAAAAGTGATATGAATTTAATGCCCGGTAAGCAACATAGAGGTCTGGAGAATTTTTTTGCTCAAAATAGAAATTTTTTTTTAATATCGCCAAGCCTTCTACGGTCAAAGTAAATAAAAAAAGGAATATTTTTGTCATAGTTTTTTTCCTATAAAAGATATATGAGGCGTTCAAAACCGTAGCAAAACCGGTCAAGTCCAATAATATTAAATTTTGAGATATTCTTATAGATCAAAATTTAGACCATACCTTATCTTTCTACTATGTTTTAAGATAAAAAAAAAATTTTTGACAGAAATATCGCATTTTCTAAATTTATTTTGATGCATGGATTTCAAAACCGGCCAAGTCCAGTACATTGGTATCATAACCGGCCAAGTCCAAAATTGTTTTCTCAAAAACATAGTCAAATAAAACTCGAAAAGTGGAATCTGACGTGTTTTGAGTAAGAAATTTCATAAGCTATCCTGTGGGAAATACGTTTAAATTTTTCAATGAACATAGAGGAAGATTAACATTTTTCGTTGTTTGTCCAAAAATATGAATAAGACACTTGGCCGGTTTTGCAACTAGACATCTCATTTATTTAATTTTTTTTTTTTTTCCCAAAAAATTTTAATAAAATTTTTAAGCTTTGAAAAGTTTTGGCGCATTTCACAGCGAAATTATCACCGAGTCAAGTTATGCATACAAAAAAACATTAAGATTACAACTCTTTCCACAACTCATAGGCTTACAAATCATTCAATGAGAATTTGTACTATGTAGGATTTGAACCCAGGCTATTCGTGTATTGTGATAGCTGTTATACCACGGAGATATTAGCCTGCACAACTGTGCTTTATACTTAAAGTGAATGCCTCTCATTTTCGATGTTTTCGTTTGCTTATATTTTCAATATTTTTTTAAGCTCTACATGGTTTCATAAGCTGAATTCAGATCTGGTGTCTATATTTTCATATCAAGCTAGGTACATAAAGTCTAAATTCGACCCTCTACAAAAATTAGCGATGTAAACATGTGATTCAATATAAGAACTGAACTATAGCTAAAAGAACCTTTAATGCTTCTTACCCTAGAACTGAAGCAGCAAAATAATATAGAAAAAAATAAAGAAGAAAGAAGACAACTATAGATGGCAGTACTAGGAAATGGTGACAAACGGATACAAAATTTCAGTCATAGAAGTGTGTGCACAAAACAGGCATTCTCGTATTGTTATTATTATTGATGCTACACACTCTTGTTGCTGTTATAGTTGTCATTTCATGCTATAACTATTGTTGTTGTTGTTGTTTTTTTTTTCTTACGCTCTTGTTGTTGTCATAATAATTTCCCATGAAATCAAATGGAAAAATATGATGAAAAATATTTTCATGCACGCTTCAACAGCAACTCAAGCGACTTCTCCAATTTAGCGTCGTCGTCATTGTCGTTGATCCATTGATGCTCAAAGTGATGTTGCTGCTGCTGGGATATTGCTGTTACAATGGGTGTTATTGCTGCTGCTGCTACTGCTACTACATCAAGCATCATGTTAAGGCTTCACGCTATGGTCGTTTGACAGCGCCACGGTATCTCCTACGCGCCTGCTTTACTGCGTGCGTAAGTGATATGTTCACGAATTTGGGTCGCTACTTCAATGATATGTTGCCGATTCTTATGCTCTGCTGTGATGTTATCGTTGGCGTAAGTTTTTTCCATTTACATTTTTGTACTTGCAATTTTTTTCTTTTCCATTTTTTTTTGCTTTTACTTTTTGAAAATAATAAATTTGAATAAAACTTACTATAAATTTTTTGTAGTTCACATCTATTTTTTTTTTTCAATTGGTCGGAAGCTGCAAACTTAATACCAGCAGTTAAAAGTTATGTGATCTGTTCGCGTTAAATTTCTCATATGTCAGATATATCGGCAGCGAATTTGTAGCAGCAGCTTAGTGAATAATATCTGCAGATATTTTTAGATTATTTTTTGATGAAAAAGTGGGTAATTTGTAAGTGCTTGCATTTGACTGCTAGATTTTTCAAGTGATTCTTTCTTACATTTTTTTTTTCTTTCCGACATTTTACTGAATGTCTTCTGTGAACATGGCCATCTATAGAAAAGCAGAAGGCAGTGAAACCTATCAAAATTTTTTAATGTGACTAATTTTCAAATTTTATGGAATAATATCACTTGTTATTAGATTTCGTTCGATTGAAAAATCTTATTTATTTATTTTTTTTACGTTCTTTTTTTCCATTATGGTTCACTTGGGCAATTTTCCATAAAGACTTTAATTTTTATATAAATAATAATATTTAAGATATATACTGTAATTACTAAAACAAATTTAATGTTTATATTTATCAAATTAATTAGTGAGATCAATTAAAACAAAGAAAAGAGGAAGGAGTAGATATTTTTCTTAAAAGAAATGAAACTTTTCTTTTTGCTGTTCAAACGTTTTTTCCTGTGAGGTGCGTGACACTTCCCCACTAAAAACAGAAATGTTTTCTTCCCAGGAATCAGTTCGTCCTCATACCAAATTTGATCAAAATTGGTGTAGCGTGGCTCAGTCGCGGCTGCGTTTTTTCACATAAGAGGGCAGTGCCACGCCTACTTAATGGACTTACAGTCTCTAATTACAATTTTAATGGTAAAATCTATCTCCTAACAAAATTTAATTAAAATTGGTTTATTAGATTAGCCGTGGAAAGATATTTTGCTGTTAGGGGCGTGGCACCGCTTACTATTTGAAAGAAAATTATGTCGTGCACTGCCTTTTTCCCAATTTTGCCAAAAAAACCATTATGCGATTATCCGTTTTGAGTTTGCGATCCGTTTTGCAACTGCCTTTTTATTACACTTATGTTTGCGAACGTGACCAACTTCAAACAGCTCCAAAAATTTTAAATTTTATTTTTTTGCAATCGTTTTTTTTTTTTTAGTTATGTACAAGAAACTCAGTTTAAACAAAATTTTTGATATACTTTCTGCTGTTATCAATCACGAAATGAGAACAAATGATGTTTTTCTATATCGAATATTCCATTAGAACATGAACTAAAACAAATTAAAAATTTGCAGTTAATAGAGATTGGTTTGATGTTTTTGCATTTTTTTTAACTAATTGATGTTGGAAGAGAGATTTTGTGGAATAACTATTATCATGTATCACCTCTCTTACAGACTTAAATACTTAAGGCAAAATACTATTCAATATTACGAAAAAAAGACAAACTTCGTTAATGTAAGTTTGCAGGGGGTTTACTCACCGTGGTAAATGAATTCTGGTGTAAATTGCTTAAATTAACAAAATTTTAATGTTTTTCTTTGATAATATTAGATATCAATTTTATAATAACTTTTAATACTTTTTGTGGACTACTCTGCGGAAGTGCCCATATGTACCCTTATGCGTGAAAAATACTTTTTAAATGTGCCATCATTTGAATCAGGCGATGATAGTAGTAGATGGCAGTATATTAAACTTTAAAGCAAACATGTAGCATTAAACTCTCATACTTTTAAATTGTAAATGCCATTTCATTGAAAATTCAACATCAAAGAAAGCACATTAACAATCCTTGCTTCAATTTTCAAAAAATCCCTTATCCAGAAATGAATTCTATTGATTACAAAGTTTTCCACGTGGAAATTCAAAGTAAGGATATAATGCATGAAAAGCATGATGTAACGCATTTAATGAATAGATTAATTCGTTACGCTTTTATTTAATATTCAATTAAACACAGATATAAAGGGTGTTTTTTTTTTGGTAATGAGTACAATTTACATGTGGTGGTTAAGAACTTGTCTCTTTTTGATTTCTTTTTATGTTTTATGTTCTTTTTATGAAACTCATATTTTCATTTCGGAGTAAGCCTTTTCAGTCCATATTAGATATATTGAAGATTTTTTTCCAAAAAACTAAAGTCCATACTGTCGATCACTTATACAAAGTACTTCGACAGTTGAATTTTGTACTGGCATGTTTTGTTTTTTTGTCTTAATCTTACTAATTTTTAAATCGATAGAGGTAAGTTTTCCATTTTAAACCTTTAGAGTGAAAATCCTTCGGGTATACTCATTTTTAAACAGCAGCCTTTTAAAAGATTTATAAGGCAAGCAAAAAATATTTTTTAGAAGAAATAGTAGAATAGTAATATAAGCTTAAGCGTATTGAGTTTCAAGTCAGTGACTTTTTACCTGCAACCTGACTTGCATATGTCATATCCACCTGTTACTGTTTAACGTAATATGAAAATTTGTTCCTAATTTAATGCTGTTGCGCTTCAATTTGTGCTGCAGCTCTTTGCAATATTAAATGTTACGGTTTATTAAATTTGTGGTTACATTAGCATAATATATTAAGCAAAATACAAGCGCACAGTCACATCGACTGAAATTATTAATTTAGAAACACCTTGCAGCAGCAACAACTACATATTACAACTAACGACATTACTCTTAATTAAATCTTATTATAGTGCCATTAAATGCCTTCATACAAACAAACGCACACACACATACACACGTGTATTTATTATGAAGCGTATTGTCAACAGAACGGCCGACAAACAAACCAAACCAACAGACCGTGGACAAAATAAGGCAGCAATAGCGAATAGAGTGAGATAAACATTTTGAAACCAATTTCATAAAATTAATGCAGTGGTTTTCAAAAACCTCGAGAATTTCATGGTTTGTCTTATGTGTGGTAGTGTTTGTGCTTATGTTTCTGTTGTTGTGTGACCGGATGACTTGGGTGTTTTTTGCACCAGGCGTTGTTTTCAGAGGGGCGGCATTTCAAAAAACTTAATTTCTGGTCTTAGAAAATTTTGACTAAGTCGCAGAGAATTTTTTTTTTTTCAGAAAATTTCTCAATTCGAAACAAAATTAATACGTTTTCATTTAAATAACGATTTGCTGAATTTTAGTTTAAAATTTTTATTCAACAATTTATTTTTTTTAAATTACCATGGAAACGACAAAAAACAAAGCACACCCACTAACAAACCACATTCAATTCCCATTCAACGATTTGTTATGTTTATATGCTTGTTTCTATGTGTGAAATTAATTTTTTTAGCAATTTTAAAACATCAATATTTTGATATTTAACTAGAATAACGTGACAATTTTAATTGGAGATTGAGACCAAGCGTCTAAGGAATAATCTTAAATAAATTCGATTGAAATTGATCAAGCAGTTTATGCGTGATATGCGAACATCAAAAACAACTATCATTTTATTTATATTGATTAGCCGCGCAAATTCTTCATAAATTAATACTTTTTGATAATCGATTTTCAAATTAAAAAACATTAAATTTTTACTATTTTAAGCATTAAACGATAACATATCGTTATCGTACGATATTTTTGCAAAAACATATAATTTTAAATAGGAAAAAGCACTGTCTTCTTCAATGAGGCCAGCAAGCGGCCTCTGTGTGCCTTAATGTATTCTTCCAGCCCTGTGTAAGCGATGTGTGTTGTTAAAGAGACCACATCGCCTTAATGTTTGCAATGCAAAATAGTAGTCGACAAACGCTTACAATAAACATTAAATTTAATTGTATGTGAATTTGAGTGGGTCGCATATCCGAGTATAACCCAAAAGGAACAATTGATGATTTGAAAACGTTTTTTGAAAAATTTTCTAAGAACGATAATGCAACCTTACAGGAAAGTGCAAGATAATTGCATCAGTAAAAAAAATTGCCAAAAAATGATTTATCACAGAAACAAAGGGTTATTTGCGCCATATATCATTTGAAAAATTATCAAAACTTTTATTCGATTTTTTATAATACGTAAGTATATTTTTGCCATATCTTCGTAAAAAATTTTTCAATAGTTAGAATAACAAAGTGATTTCAGATCGACATTATATTCTATATTTCTTTTGGAAAATTTAATATAAAGTTGCTAGAGAACTTAAGGAACAAATTTATTGAAAAATCTCTTTTGGCAATAATTGCAAAATTCTTTCTAGAGATAACGCTCAAGATCTGATTTTTTTCTAGGTTTCTTTTGTTTTCGGTTCATCTAACATTTATTAAAACAGCAACTGTTATTTTTGTTTTTGATAAAAAATGTTGATATATGTAATTTGTTAACATTTTCTTAAGGCTCAATTTTAGTGACATGTTTTTTTTTTTTTCTTTTTGTGAGGGGAGAGGGGGTGTAGCGGGTTGAGAAGCTCAAAACTTAGCATAATATTTCGAAGAGAACACAATTTTCATTCCAATGCATCACTCTTACACAATTTTCCGGTTGGGTATGCTTAAAATAAACTCACACAGCCACACATATTAGCAAACCAATGATTCTTTAAATGTGTAAACATGCTTTGCGCCTAAATGCACACACGCGTACTTAAAGCACGCTAGGTATAACATTTACTTAAGATTGGAATTCTTAGCTATTGCGTGTGTGTGTCTGTGTGTGTGCTTACTTTCTTTTTACCTTCTCTAGGGCAAACCACAAGCTTTTAAGCTATTTTACATAATAATTGAATTTTCGTCTATTCTTTCAGTCTACGATGCTTTTCTTAACAGTCTCAACATCCGTACATTTCACACATACACAAAGTTTTAAGTCACGCAATTTTGTTGCCTATTTTCAGGCATGTTAATAAAAATTAACTAGTTGTAACAATGTAAAACATACATTGAACTGCGCGTATCTATGTGTAAATGCTTCTATTAAAAAAAAAAAAAAAAAATATGCTTGAACGCCTAAAAATGTGCTTCATATATTTTTTATCGTGTGTATGTACATACTTTTATTAATGTTAATGCACTCACGCTGCGCTATACGTGTCTACATTTTTAAATGCCTTTCTTAATATCATTATGTTACAATAATTTATTTTTATAACAGTACAGAAGTGCCATATGACTAATCTGCTTCTGTAAATAAATTACATTCAAATGTAACGAGAAATTGATGGTAATTTTTTGAATAAAATAAAAAATTCAATTTTTTTTTTTTTTTCAGTTTACTTCACAACAGAAATTGAATTATCATCTTGAAATTATATTTGGCAGCGTACATATTTTGGCGGCTTTATTCAGTAGTATATTTTGTCCATGGGAGGGACCCAAAGAAAAAAGAGGCCCTGCTGCAAAAACTTCCGACTAAGAGCAGTCAAAAAGGAAAGCCCTTAAAGCAAATTCGCTCAAGGAGCGAAATAATAATTCACAATCAGCCTATGAGAAATATATGAAGGACAGTAGCAAGCGCTGACAGAGTTTTATTATAAGCGGTGGATCCAATTGTGAAGGCGAGAATATTAATTTTAATATATAAATAATTTTTTTTCGTTTTACTCAACAATTCCCGGTACTTTCTTAACAGTATAGTAAGTTGTATATACCAAAATAATTCCTGCGGAAAAACTATCGTTTGCATAGTAAGAACTGGAATAAATCTTTTGTACTCTCCGATACGAGTCCGTACAAACAAGCGCACGTTCACATGACAAGTCTTTTATACCATCCAAGGATATATTACCAGACATTCAGAAGAAATTATTGTTTCGATTATAGACAGTTGTAAGAGCATGTGGCCTTTGACCATGACTAAAAAGCTGATGCCACCCAAAGAAATTTCCATTAATAAGAACAACAAAATCAAAATACAAAAATGAATACGATTGACGCATAAATAAAAATAAATTATAATTTTCCAATCAATTAATTTTAAGGATAAAATTTAATTTGATTTTGGTTACCATTGACATTTCAACCTACCCACATTAACATAGATGAAAGAACGCATTGACAGCTGAGCCTAAATTGGTTAAAGACTCAGCAGCTTTCATACAACAGAAACACATTAACCTGGAAATTTTCAAGCAAATCAAAGGGTAGGAAGGACATAACTTGAGACACAACATTTTAGACATGAGCTCCAATGAAGTAAAAAAGCTTAGAGAAAAAATTATCAAATGAAAAGTATCGTTTTTGTATGAAATATATCGAGTATGTTAGCTTTGAGAATGTTTTGCAAAGTCTCATGAAATTTTTTTTACGAAAAATTTCTTAATTCTATAAAGGATCAGGCATTTCAAATGCATTGATAGATTAATGAAAATTATTAACTTTTTATGTAGAATTTACAAGTTCTTGATAGAATTGAATTGATTTTTCAATGAAAATTTCAAAATATTTAAAGAGAACATTATTTTTGGAATAAATTTAATGATTCTGAAAGCACCCCATACCATAATTATGGTGAAAAGTTAAGAAAGCTGTTGATTTTTGTCAAAAAAAAGTATTAAAAATATCAAGATAATTTGTTTTAAACTTATTAAGATAACCATGTACTGCGAATAAGAAAATTGATTACTGAATATTACTGAATTTTTAGTTAATATTATGAAAAATCATACAACAATTTAGATAAAATCTCATGACATTTTTCCGAAAAAATTTAATATCATAATATTTCATAATTGCTATAGGCTTTTAAAGTACTCACGTTAGATAAAAAATAACTAATTTTGATAAAAGTTTTTCAAGACCTCAAGAGAACATTCATAAAATGTCATGAGATTTTCCATTAATATTTAACTTTCTTCAAAGATATCCGCAACGGAAACTCAGTGATTGATTTATGAAATTTATTTTCTTCGCAACAAAAATTGCCCAACGTCTCAAAAGAAAATGATTGCATTTTTTATATAAACCTAATAAACTCCTAACAGGATTGAATTGAGATTTCTATAAAAATTTTGCAATATTTTTAACTTAAACAAAATCTGGTATCATTTTTAAAATAAATTTATTATTTTTTAAAGCATAACTTACTGTGCTTAAAAGCTGAGGAAAACTATTGATTTTTTTACAAAACAAATTCTAAAATCTCAATATAATTCGTTTTAAACCTTCTTGATAAAGTCTCATGACATTTAAAAAAAAAAATTAGTGTGCTCAGGAAAAAATACATATAATAACTTTAGGGACTTTGAATTGGTGGTTAATAAAAACTTTCACAAAATTTTAAGAAAACATTCAAAAAGTATCATGACATTTTTCATAAAGATTCCACTTTCTCCAAAACTATCCGCAACGCAAACTCAGTGATTGATTTATGAAACTCATTTTAGTTTCAAACAAAAAAATACTCAAAATCTCAAGCAAATATTTGTTTTTCGAAAAACAATTGTTTTTGCAAAATCTCAAAAAAAAAATTGATAAAATCACATGACATTTTTCTATAAAAATAATTTAGTTCTTAAGCGACCTTGCATCACGAATTAACTGGTTCTTCAAAATCGCAGGATTCTTATGTTTTTGTGAAATCTTAAACATTTTTCTAAGTACAGACATCAATTTTGGCAAAATGTGTTGATATTTAATATGCAAAATTTTTTTGATTTCAGTGAATTTTTAATACTCAAAAAACAGTGCACCGCTGAAATTATGAGGAATGAATGTATAAATTAAAACCTTTAAGTTTTTGATCAAAATTTAACGGAACCCTTTAAACTATGCTGACAAGCCCTGGTATCATTTTTTCTATTTTAATTAAAATATTTTTAATGATGCTCTTTGAATATATTTCAAAACTCAAGCGAATTTTAATAAAATCCAAAGTCATTTATTACAAGATTTTATTTAATTTTTAGACAAAACCGCAACGATAGTAACAGCGGAAAATTTTACAAAATCTCATGAAAGTTTTGCTTAAATAATATGATATTTTGTAATAAATTTCTAAATAACCCCACACTGTAAGATTTTGGTAAAGTCCATGTTCAAAAGTTCACACTTTTATATCAAATTCCCATAACTTTTTAGAAGACGTATCGCAATACGTTTAATAAATATCGTTATATTTTTGATAAAAATTTCACAAAATCTCATGTTGATAATAAAGTCCTGTAATACTGGTAGCTTTCTGACCAAATTTTACACGATTGACTGCACCGTTCAGTTGCATGCATATGAATTTGAATCAATAGCTGAAAGGTTCAAACAGATCATACTCTCCCTTGTGCTTCAGCATAGACTTCTGTGCGTAGAGTTGTTTTTGTCACTCATGATAGAGTTGTGGACATTCAACTAAATTAACGTTTCAATGAGCATAAATTGTTGACTGAGTGAACCTAATACATATGATGTTTAGAGTTTGTGTATGTTCTTTAAGTTCTTGTCAAAGATGTTGGTGTTGTTGTTGTTGTTGTAATTGTGACAACACTTTGGCAACCAGCGTAGGCATGCGAATTTAAATCTGTTCAATAGAAACATAATGTAAGGGATATAGTTGAGACCATCATTCAATAGAGTATGGTTGAACAAGGTTAACATAAGAAAATACAAATTGTATGGTACTATACGAAAGCAACATACACGCAGACATATACATGCAATATGTCTGCTAACTTTTCGTGTTGATTTAAGTGCAGTTTATCCCAATTGGAATTTAGACAACGTTTGATATAAAAAGCAAAAGTTTAAGGGTATTAGCAAAATTTTTTGCTACGCATTGATGGAGCTAAATCAAAAGTTGGTAATTGCCTATCTGCTCTGCCTCGCTTAGTGAAAAAAAAAAATGGTTTGGTCGAGGTGGAGATTGTAAGTCAGATAGAAAAAAAAGCTTAATGTATGCAGACGTTAAGATGTTATTTTTTAATTATTTTTCGTTTATTCAATAAAAAAAAAAAAAATTTGACTAAATAATTCAAAAAAAACTTTTATTTGTGACTTTTAAAAATAAAAGTCGAAGATAAGCGTCAAAAAACTTTTAGTTTTGATTTTTATTATTAAAAGTTTTTTTTAAGTTATCATTCACTGAGTCAAAAATGACACTAAAAACACTTTTTTCTAAAAAAAATCTCAATTATCAAATCAAATTATTCCACAAAAACATTTTTGTAATAAAGTTTTTAGCATAAATGCATTTCCTACTGGGCTTTTCTATCTATAGTTGTTTGTATGTTCATTAGCTGAGTGATGATGCATGTATTATTTTAACTCTTTCGTTGCTGCTGCTACAACTTTTGTTGCAATTGCTGTTGTTGTTGTTCTAGTTATAGTTTCTTTTGTTTTTGTAGTTGTCAGTCCCGTGGGCCACACTGGTCAACATAATAAAAGCAGTCAAATTGAAATTAGTTTCATTTCAATGATTTTACTTGGCCGCTTAGTAGCAACAACAGTAGTAATAGCAGTTGCAGCAGCTGGAATTACAAATTTAAGTTACAACAAAAACACTAACAAAAACAATTTAAATAAATTCATTTTGTTCATTTTCATTGCTTGCATGCATTCATACATTCATCACTCAACCACATGCAAGTAAACTAAACTAAGCTACAAATTGACATGTCCTTGTTTGACATTGTGTTTGTGTTTGTACGAATAGTTTTTGTTTGAAATTTGAAATTTTTGATCTCATTTCCATTCATTCGCTAACTCATTTTAGTTAATTTTTAAAGCAGATTATGTTTAGGAAAGTTGCCAATATTAACATAGCATACTTTAAGGCGCTTGTTGGCTTTATGTTTGTAAAACTATGTGGCTATTTAAGTTATTCTTTAGGGTATTATAGCTTTTATAAATAGCCAATTTCGTTCTACTTATATATGAAAATTATATAGAGTGTTTAATGTTTTAAAATATAAATGGAATTTTGAGTATTTTACTGGGAAATCGATGTAATTTTTGCGTACTAATTGGCTAGTTGCTGCAATGAGCTAAAATAATGCACATTATGCTGTATTTTTTTAATACTCATCTGCTTTATGCTAAGCGTGCTATGCTCTCAGTTTTAAAGTGGCTAAAGCTGGTCATGCTAGTTTCATTTATTGCTATATGAAGTCATCAGTGACCTTTGAGTAGATTAGTGATAATTTCTAAGCCTGATATGTTCCCTCTTTGGCATAGGCAGGAAAATAATTTTTGCTCTGTTTCACATTTTGTTTACGTTCTTAAGAAATCTATGCAAAATAAGAAACATGTCAGTCTATAAAAAAAGGTCACTGATGATTCCACTTCACAACGTGTGAAACTAACATGACTTGCTATTGTTATTTTTTATTGTTATTTGGCGTTTTTTTTTGTACAGTTCTTTTAATGTTGCACACACTGCAATGAGTAGTAATCTTAGTAAAATAATATAATGTAAATTATAATAATAATTTTTTGAACTTAACTTTTTTCAACTTATCGTTTTTTACGATTTAAGATCTCGTATAGTAATAGAAATCACAAGGGCATCAATTAAGCGGAAGGTCTTTGTTGCTATCGCTTATAAGAAATTTTCTAATTTGTATTTTATTACTTTGGAATTAATTTATAAATAAATAAAAATAAAAGAGCATCAAGTGTTCTTGAAAAATAATGCAGAAACTCCTATACTCATAAATATTTTGGCAAGCAATATTTTCCATTCAAGTTACAACCGATTTTTTATAATTTTCTGTCTCATATTTGATATATTTTTAAATATTATTTGGGACAATTTTTTACCAATTTTTGTTTTTTATATGTATGTCTACACTTAAAGGGTTATTGCTACAAATATTTTACTACTCTTTTTGGAAAATTTTACCTGCTTCATTTTTGCATAGTATTTGGACAAAATCTAATTTTGTCTTTCAATAACTTTCCAGTTTTTTTTTTGTGCCCAATTTTTCATGCTCCATTTTTT
This sequence comes from Tricholauxania praeusta, assembly GCA_949775025.1. Taxonomy (NCBI): domain Eukaryota; kingdom Metazoa; phylum Arthropoda; class Insecta; order Diptera; family Lauxaniidae; genus Tricholauxania; species Tricholauxania praeusta. Next base: position 115,935,070 of record OX459031.1, on the reverse strand, counting down.
TGATAAAAATTTTTCTTTTGCCCTGTGAAAAGTATTAATACATCAATGATAAATATAATATTCTGCACAAATAAATTTAAACTCTGGAAATTCATTAAGTTATCAAAAAATCTTGCGCTTACATACCAAAAGCTCAACAGAGAAACACAACTTTAACATAAAAAGTAATTAACTGACAGCAAAATAATTAGGAATCGTTCCACACACTGACCTTTGGAGAATTCAGGAAGTTCATTTTTACTACTACAACACAGACTGAATCAATGTTGCGTAGCAAAAACTCAACTCATAACCTTTTCAAAACTTTGGCTTTATGTGGTGGCTTAACTTTAATGATCATTAGAAGTGAAAAAAATTAGTTTTGTATGCTGTGAAAAACTTCCAGTACAACTTATTTACAACTCAGTGTGAATAAAGAAAATAAAAAACTTAAGGACAGGAAGTTTTAAAAAAATTGTATTATGATTAAAAAAAAAAAAAAAAAAAAAAAAAGCCGAGTAGTGAGAAAATGAAATTAAAAGTCAAAACTAAAACTCTATGTAAGTTTTAGCCGGAACGTTATGTCTTGCGCCATACTGACCCACCCACTTCTTTCACAATTTAGTAGTGTGAGTTATTAATTCGTTTTCTTCATTACACTACTTTCTGCTGCATCTCAAGCACAGTCACTTGCTACGCTTTCATCACTCACTTACTTTTTTTTTCACATTACACTTTTACTGCTTTTGTATGAAGAGGAGCATAGCGATTTTTCTCGCTTTTTTATTTTTGTTAAGCTCTCAAATTCAAACATAAACTTTCGTTGATGACAGTTTTAATTTTTTCGATTAAAAACTTTTTCAATTCCTCAAAATGATATGCAATGCATTTTAACTTCCGACTTGCGAACTTGATTAGTAAAAGTGCAGAAAAATAATTAATAATTTAATGGAAACCCAATGCGACTGCGAGTTTTTTATGAGAGAATTTAAACAGAAAAATTGGCTTTTCCAATCATATTTACAAATAAATTTGAATCAGAAAATGTTCATTGAAATGCAAATGATTTTAGCAATTGAAGAAAAAAAAATTGTTGTAAAAGCCAAGGAAATTAAAAAACTTAAACTTATAGTCAAAACTATTAACAGTGAAACAAGTAACCACACATAAAGCTTAAACTCAAAGTAATAAAAATTAAAAAACTTTCAAAATTGACAATGCAAATTTTTCACAAATAAAATAAACTATATGCAAAATTAATGACAAAAAGTGCCAACAATAAAAAAAAAACTGATAGAGACAAAACACACATAAAAAAACTAAAACATTCAAAAGCAATCCCATAAAACAATACAAATGAACGAAAAACAAAATCATTGACAGAACAAAACTTTTTTGTAACAATAACTCGTTAACTTAAGGCCATAAAAACACGCCGGCACCATGCCATCACACAAGCGTACATAAGCTGCGCTATAAAGCTACAGCTTTACAATCGAAACAGAAAAGAGCAAAAATGGCTGACTGCAAGCTCAGCGAGAAACAAATCAAAAACAATATAAAATATTAAAAACATTTTTGGAAAATTGCGTGAAAAAGTGCTTAGAATACAGCAAACATAGAATATCATTTATGAATGTATGTATGTGCTCGTATGCTACTAACACATGTAAGTAATAAAATTATAGCAACAGAGTAGTAAGTAAACGACAGCGACACACAACAGCATCATAAAAAAGGGCACAGCAAAAGGTCAGAAAGTGTGAGGGTGCGAAAAAATAATATAATAAAAAAAAAAAACACAAATTATCGGAGTAGTGAGAGTCAAGCGTTTAACAAATAGCATCACAGTTAGCACTACTTACTGATAAATAAGTTTTTGATACTAACAAAAAAGTATAAAACTTGAGAGTGTATTAGTTATAATAGCTGGTAGTGTTGCCAAATAAGTTAAAAAAATGTTCAACCAAAAGCTGTTTAGATACGTCAATGAAACTAATAGCTACTATTTAATTGGTAAACGTGGCGTATGAGTAACTTTTAATTAATAGGCAATAAAATAACACTATAAAATGCGTTAAACGTATGTAGGTATACGTTATGATGAACAAAGTGATTACTTTATGTTACTGTTTTTTTAAATTTTAACTAGAGTTTTGACCTCTAAAATCATAGATTTTTGGCCTTAAATGCTCTATAGAAATGCAAAGTGTTTGATTGAAAAACTCAAGCTAAAAATAATTTTTTAAAAAAAAAAAAATAAAAAACAAAATTTAAATTGTACTCTAAAGCCTAAGTATCAAGATTTCGATGTTACTTAAAGAAATCATTTTAGTGAAGTACCTTTACCCATTAAATGCTCTTCAAAAATGTATAAGTTCGTTTGAGGCCGCCAAGAAATTAAAGCTCACTCACTCACTTTGTAGTATTAAACACTCAAACTTGTCAATTAGAGACACCGCAGTTAAGAAAATCCTGCCAACAAGAGAAAAATTAAGAAATTGATAGAACCGTAATTTGAACTATCATAAGAATTGTCCTGCCAATAAGAGAACGTAAGGGAACCTGCTCTTAAGAAAATGCGATGAGTCTCGTGCAAAATTTTTTCTAAGCGAAAAACGTGGCAGACTTTTTTTTGGTTAATGCTCATTATTTTTAACTAAAAAAAAAAAATTCTCGATGATCATTGCTGGCTATGATGAAAAAGACATTGAGAATTGCACTTTTATTTCGGGCAGTTCCAAAAAAAAATCGATGGTGTTCAAAGGAGAAAAATGTTCAGGCAGTAAAATGTCGAAAGAAGATTAAGTGTCATGTTATGTGCGCTTTCAGATTGGACATTCGAGAAGCCACTTGTCATCGGTAATACATAAAAGCCGCGTCGTTTTAAGAACATCGATACAAACTTGATGCCAGTTCAATGGTTTTGGAATAAAACTGATTGGATGACTACTGTCATTATGCATACTTGGTTGACACAGTTTGATGACCGAATGAAAGCACAACAACGTAAAACTTTACTTTTTATGGACAATCAATGGATTTGTCGTACATAACCAATGTTTTTTTCGCGCTGAATACCTCCAGTGTGTTACAGCACAAAATTTCAAGTCTTGACTTTCACTTCGAATAAGAAAAAAGTTGCGAATAGGAGAGAAAAAAATCCCCAGACGTAGTCTCTTATTGACAAGTTTGAGTGTATATAAGAAATAGTTAGAATCACAAAATATTGGTATTACAATGAAATAAAATATAAAATGTTACGTATACGACATAATAAGCAAACTGATATTTTTGAATATCTTCTTTCCGATGTTACTTGAAGTGCTGTTTTTGTAATTATAAGTTCTTCATCAAGTGCGCTAAAAAAACGTACAATTTAATTTGTGGCCGCTGGAAAGCTAAGGTCCAGTATCATTTTTCTCAAAAATACCATTTTTGATATTAAATTTTGAAATAATATTTTTGAAAGCAATACTTTTTCAAAAATCTGCCTGAATCATTTGATTTTTTTATTTTTAAAATTTTCATGTGGCAACATCAATAAATATTAATTTTAGAGAATTTTACTATCAGTTTTGAATAATTCACAAATGTTTTGTAATATTTTTAAAATATCCTATTTTCTACTTCAAGCCAGCAAAAAAAAATCTATTTCAGCAGGATATGTGAAACTTCGCTATTAAGCTTGTTTTTATAGTTTTACTACAAGAATCTTTGCAACAAAAAAAAACAATACAACAACAATAGCAATAACAGCAAAAAGCAGCAATTTTTCATGTTGTTACAAATGTTTTTGTTTACAACAGCACAAAAAAAAACTTCGTCGAGTTTTGCCTTTTTTTTATGATTATTGCACTAACACGCGCGTAGCACTAATTCTAACGCTCTGCCAGCACAAACACATACACGCACTCATATATTTGTATACATAGTTACAAGTAAAAACTTCACACACTTTTGACTTTTACGCCATAAAAAAAGCAAATGAAAAGAAAAAACTGTTCAGCGTTTATCTCATGACTGCTTTAACTACATAAATGCTTGACAAGTGAATTGAGGAGTGAGTTGAAAAAGGGAATGCCATAGGAAAGAAATAGGATATTACAAACAACAATTGTTAATAACACCACCATGAGCTACTACAAAAGCAAGCAGCAAGAACAAAAGCATCATTTAAACTGGATATGAACTCGTTCACACTTTATATGTCGTCCACTATATGTCTGTGCACAGTGGAGCCAAAAAATATACGAAAAGACTGTAATTTGAACACAAATCGAAATGGAGTTATGCATGAAATTCAAACAAAAAGAGAAAATCCTAAGCTCCAAAAGAGTTTTCTCACAAAGTCAATGGCAAAAAATTTCGCCAAAAAAAGTCTCAGATTCTAAGCGTCACTATCTAGTGAATATTTTTAAATTTAATCCATTTCACAACTAAGTTTTATACCGATTTCTTTATTTGAAAATTATTTTTAAATTGTCGGTTAATTTTTCTGGCTCCATTCATGACATTTTTTTTGCTTTTGGCAAAATATTCATTGTGTGCACTATAGTCTTGTTCCACTGTGCAAACTCCCATACGCTGATTTTCATTGAATATCTCACACACATATCCTAACTTTCATAATAAAAAGCGAGCAAGCACTCATATTCACACACCGACACTTGACTGATTGTCGCAGCCCAGTACGTAATTGTGCAAGAGCTCTGTTTTCTGTCTCCGCATTCGCGCATCACACAAAAACTACTGATCCAATTTTGATCAAATTTATTTAGTTTTATTCCTTAGAAGATTGGTCTCAATCTCCAATAAAAACTATCATGATTTTCTTATTAAATATGAAGCTATTAAAGTGTAAAAATTGCTCGAAAAAAATTAACTGCGCAAATATAAACAAGCGTGCAAACATGATAAACTGTTGAATGACAAGTTTAAATATTTGTTTTTGTTTTTTCCATAGTATACTATAAATATATGAGAGAGCAGAAGGAAGCAGGCTACGCGTGCAAAGCCACGATAACAGCTAGTCTATATAAATAAATTTATGTCTGTTTTTGATGTTCGTGCATCACGCAAAAACTACTGCATCAATATTGATGGATTTTGCTTAGTTTTATTCCTTATACGCTTGGCCACAACCACCCATAAAAATTATAACGATAATCCTAGCTAATACAAAGTTATTTAAGTTCTCAAATTGCTTAACAAAAATTTACTGCGCAACTAGAAACAAGCATGCAAACATAACAAACCGTTGAATGGCAAGCTAATGTGTTTGTGTTTGCGCAGTTTGTTGGCACTATGGAAGAGAAACAACGCTTTCATTCTCAATTTATATTGAAAACAACAACAACTCGGGATTTGTGAGAATTAATCACAAATAACAGCAGATCCACTTAAAAAATTTAAATTTTTTGACTTTGCAGAAAAAACTAAAAACAGGTTACGAGTTGAAAGTCGAGAGCATCAGCTAGTTTTTCATAAAAACGCAACTACCTTCAAAGCGAGTAGCAAAAGCCTTTTTCCTCTCATAGTACGACTCCTAATATCACTTCTTACCCCTACTTTTGCCCACTGGGATAATGTTGTTGGCGTTTCTGTGTGAGTATGAATGATGCTTGAAATCTCCTTTGTCCTCTATCTAGCTTAAGAATGTATGTTCATTTATAAGTGTTTCTCGTTTTGCCACTGTGCGTTCGTATTTGTGTGAGTGTCGTATGCGTGTGCGTTATGATGTGCGAAGCATGTTTGCAAAAATTATTGCCAATAACAATAATTTATAAGTCGATAAAAAATATGATTTTAATTTTTTTTTTCTTCTCCTCACCATTTACGCCTTTTGCTGAATAGAATGAATGAAAAAAAAAAAATAAAATAGAGCAAAAAAAGTTTTCTTGGCCATAAAAATAACACATCAAAATAAATTAAATTTGTTTAGTTTCTACTGGATTTCACTTTCGTGAAACCTTTGCTGTCCAAACAGTGAAAAAGAAAACCGTATTAGGGACTATTTTGCGCAGTACGCATAAAATTCGCCTTCACTCTATAACGTTTTCTTTTTTTTTTTTTTGTTCTTAGTATTGTAAGTCAATTTAATATTTTTGACGCATTTGAGATCATGTGTCATGTTCATGTTGAATGTTCATTTGTAGTTTTATTGTTCACGTTTTTGTGATAAATTAATTATTTATTTTATTAATATATCTATGTTGTTTTTCTTTTGCAAAGCAGCTTCTTTTGCTTCTTCTTCATTACAATAAAATATCGATATTGGATCGATAACTTTTTGAGTTATTCTGTTATTGGAAAAAAAATTCAATGAACGTGATATTCTTCCACAGGAATTTTACTTTGAAGATTTCCAATTTTTTAAAATTCAACTTCTTAAAAGTTTCTAAGATTACGCTTCAATACTTAGAGCGTCAATTGATACTTGTTAAATTAATATGTTAATGTATACAATCCAGAACATCAAAAGCTGTCAAAGAAAATGAGCAGTTTAATACACCCAGTAAGAAAGCATTCATGTGACTTCAAAATAAAAAAGGGGAATTAAACGCACAAGCGAGTTAACTGCTATCCGCGTGAACATGTAAATGTGACTTTTTGATGTCACGACATTTTTCATACTCCAGACTAAAAGAGTCAAAAGGGTTTGGTTCAAAGCTGTTCATAAAAAATTGGAATTTTGAAAAAATTATGCTATTTGGAAGTTTTAGTAACATTATTGAAGGTCTTAAGTTTTATGAATTGAAATTAAAGTTTTTTTTTTCAATTTTATCATAACTTAACTTCATAGGCTTTAGGCTATTTTCTAAAATCTTCAACTAAAAAAATATATAATTTTATATAAAATTTTCTTTTCGCTTATAAAAAAATTAAAAATCAAACAATTTCTTAATACAGTTGGTAAATTTTGATGTTACCAACTTCAGCATTATTCATGTGGACTTCCGAATCCAAAAAAAAATTTGTATTTCGAGTTTGTTTAGCCAAAGAAATTGTTATTGTGTAGCAAAAACTTAAGTTAAAACGCTACGATTCCAATACTTCATTCGAAAATTCTAACAAAACAACAAACACAAAAAAAATGAAAGACAAAAAATTTTGTTAAGTACTTATATTAGTTCTTGTGTGCTCGTACAAGAACAATTACCGTAGCTTAACCAAAGCGATGTACAAAAAATTTATTACAGTTGTGGCATCTCAGTTTAACAACGTTTAAGCGTTTATAATTTAAACTTTGCTTTTACATCAAGAAGTTGTTCAATTTTTAAATTTTCCTTCACAAAAAAAAAAAAACAACACTTTGAGAAGAAAATGTTTATATTCTTCTAGCTTAACTGTGTTGAAAATATGTGTACTCTCTTTGCTCACTAGGTCATGTACTGCAAATATGTATGTGTATGTAAGTTTGTATATTAATAAGCACATGAAAACAGTTACGCAAACACATGCTCATAATTGCATTTCACTCAAACGTAACTAATCTTATATGCGCACTTGTCAAATTACAACGAATTGACTACTACACGTTTCACGCAATAACTGGGTGCGCCATTTTAGTTATGCTGTGTGTCGTCACATATCACGTGTTGTTGCTGTTGCTGTAGCTTTCACTCCTTGCTTATTACAGTTTATTTTTGTATTCCTTTTATTTCGAAGAAAATCACACATTTGGGTAAAATTTTAGTTCAAATGTTTAAAGTGGATTTTAATAAGCGTTCAGAGTGGTGCACATTAAAGCTGAAAGCAAGGCACATATCTGTAATGGATGATAAGTGAGGAATGACAATGTTATTCATGTGTGTGGCTTTGAATGATATTTTTAAATCTTTTTTAGGTCCAAGAAATTGTGGTTGAATTCAAGAACAATCACAACTTGATGATGATTTTTCAAAGAAAAATATGCAAGATTGTCGATTTGCTCCAAAACCAAGTGAGATTTTCGAGCAACCGATGCATTCTCAAAAAGTTACTGTTTAGTGTGGTTTTTGAAGTGGTTAAATTATTGGACCGTTTTCTTCTATTTTTTTTTTTTAAAAGATGCTGAAACTGCTGTTGAATGGTGAACGCTATCGTACTATAACTAAACTTTTAAGGCACAAATTGAATGATATTGATGTAAGCGATGTGTGGTTCCAACAAGTTGGTACTTCAAGCCTCATGCTCAATGCAACAAAGCCAGTATTGTATGAGAAGTTCCTGGGATGCATTATCTCGAAAAACAGCGATGTCAATTGGCCATCGAGATTGAGTTTTATGACACCCTTGGATTTTTTTTTTTGTGTTATTTTAAAATTAAGTCCCAAGCCAATAAGCCAGCAACAATTCAAGAGTTAAAGGATGAGAAATTAAGGCTAATTGGTGGAATAGAGCTTCAATTAGGCAAGGGTGTTGTCACAAACTTTAACCAACAGATTGATACATGCTGTCGAAACTGTGATGAAAATTTGGCTAATAATCTGCCCATATCTTTTCACATAATTGCTATCAATCACTAATCAAAAGTCCCATGATAAAACCCTTCATCTACCCTTCATACGTGTGAGCTAATTATAAAATTTAGTTATTTAAGTACTGTAAGGGTCTTAAATATTAAATGTTACTCATACGACATGCTCTAAAAATTTTAAACTCGAATATCTGAGCTTAGATGTGTTGATATTTATATTTCATGGACGTATTTTTTTAATTGAAATGAGAACATTAATTATTTTAAGTCTGAGCAGTGGCCGCAGTTGGTTAACACACTAAGGTGCTCTTAGATTACGTCAATGAATTTCATTTGGTACATAGAACAAAACTGAATATCCTGTTCAAACCTCTGGGAATGACTTAAAATACTGTTTTTTATGACTGTGTTATAAAACCTAAAAAAAAACTAGATCTCTATCAAGAACTTGCTCATATCATAGTCTTAAAAACTTAAACCTCGCTTTCTATGGCTTCCTGAAATATAACAAAAAATTTTATGAGTGAGAATCTGAAGTTTTTTTAAAATAAAAGGTTTATGTATAGTAAAAGTGTAATTAACTACTTCTCCAAGTTTCCAACACAATCTTAAACAGCCTCAAAGTTTCTACACTGATGGCAACACTGCTGGCATTGAAATTAATTTTCATTTTTCAACAGCATTTTGTGGATTTTGATGTAGTTTTTGTGCTCTTCGTATTTTCATTTACTGACCGGAAACCATAGTTGACGTTTCAATTTAAACTGTTTTCACCAATAAGTACATGCGCTTGTACGCACGCCGTCGAAGCGAAAGTGTTGGTATCACACAAACAAGCGCATGTTGTATTAAGGCGTAAACACACATTTCTGCGTTAATGCAATGTGATCGTAAGCATAGGATAATATTTAAATAAAAAACAAAAATAATTTGGTTCTTTTTTAACCACATTATGGCAGATAGTGTTAAGGAATATTTTATACGACATAGAATATTTTTCAGCGCAAATTAAAACAGCAAGGATATATGTGCATTTCCACCAAAAATATCCTTTTGGCCGGCCACGTTTTTAATTTTTTTTTTTTTTGAGCACACTCTTCAATTATGGTGGAACAGCTAAAATTCAAAGGGAGACATGCCTAAAATTTAGCGTAGTGCATAAGACGCGTATTTTCCTAAAATGTCCAACGACATTAGAATCAAAAATATAAATTTTTTTGCGATACCGCTTTTGCGCTTCTGAGGGCAGTATCGCCTATACAAAATCCCAAAATTTTTATCCTCAAATCAGAAAATATTTTGTGCAGTTTTTATTTTCAGGTCATCTTACAATAATTTTTAGGTGAGATCTAATTTTTCAAGTTGGGAAAATGTTTTTTTTTTTCTGCAATTATTTTTCCTTGGGCTATTTCACTTACATGTGTAGATTTATAAATTTACAACGGCACGCTCTCAAGGCGATATAAATTAATGCACCTTCATATCATAATCACCGCCGCACGTTTAATTCAGCGCTTGTCTGTTCATTTATCATCAAAGTTTTTTCTTTTTCAATTCATTTTCTACCATAGCTTCCTCTCAGCTGTGCACTGTGCATTTTAACTTGAAAGTTAATTTAAACTTTTCATACCCCTAATATCAAGAAGAAAGGTAGGTGGGTTAGTAAATATTTGTGCGCGCACAACGAACTGGGCTGCTGCCGCCGCCATCATCATCGTTTGTTGCTATTGCTGGCAGTAATTATTTCATGTACAAGCTACATGAGCACATGTGACTAGTAAAAAGACACACACACACACACACAAAATACACGCAATTGTAGACAGTTGCAAGGACATAGCCATAATTACTTTAATAAAGATTTTACACATTTGATAAATTTCTAATAACAACATCAGCGCATGGTATACAGTTGGTGCTGGCAGGCAGCTGTGGGTGATGGTGTGAATTCTGTTGAGGCCAAAGGCATAAAATGTATTTTGAAATGTTGTCGACATTGCTGTTATTTTGTACTCTCGTACTCTCGTATTATAGCAAATGTCACAGTGACAAGGTAAAAATGGCGCGGATAGAAAATATTACGTGTATTAATATTTGTAACATGTCAATAAGATATCACATGATGTGTTGTGACAGTAGATAATTAAATGATGTTCATATATGATTTTTTTCTTTCTTTCTTTTTAATGTCACTGTGCATTGACAGCAGATGTAATTTGGTGAAACAACAACAGACATTGGAATTTTAAAGAATTTAAATTATTAAATTTTTCAAAAGTCAAAGTTCGTTTTATGCCTTAAAAAAGCAAATGTTGTGCAACAAAAATCTATGGAAATAAATTTTTTAACTTGCTTATGGTATTTGAGCAATGTTACTAATGACATAGTAGATCTTTTACGTACAAAGAGAGTTAAAACAAATAACTAACAACAAAATATGAACAGCTGTAAAAAATATGCTGCCTGCGCAGTGAAAGCAATTCTTTTTTTACTGAAAACATTTTTGCTTTTAGCTTTACTGCACACATTCCAACCGCAAAGCCGCAGCACAGCTGAAATTTGTTTCCCATTAAACTGTGCTATTGCTTTGACTGCGCAAATTGAAACAGTTCAGCCGTAGCACAGCTAAAAGTTTTTATTCGTTTGGATCTGCTGTTGCTTTGACTACCGAAGAAAGACTGCTGTTGTCGCTCGTAGGCTGTCATAAACTGCCAAAAAGCTGTCATAAGCTACCTAAGAGCAGCCATTAACTGCCGAAGAGCTGTCATAAGCTGACGAAGAGGTGTTTACCTTAGAAACAGGCAATAACAACAGAAATATCAACAGCAACAGTCAGATTGGGTTTTTTTTTATATTATTGCTGTCATTATGCTATCGCACTGCGAAGATCTTCGCAGCACAGCAACAGTCAAGCTGTGGCTTTTTTTTGTTGTTTTGTTGCTTTGCTGTCGTGCTGCAACAAATTTCGCAGCAAAACGATAGTTCAACTTCGGTTTTTTTTTTTGTGTTATTGCTATGGCTTTGCTGTTAGTTAGGAGTGCCAGTCAGTTACGAACCGACTCATTTAGACGAAATGTTGGTCCATTGTGCCCGAAAATGTTCACAGTCAAAGCATAGTCGAAGCAAAAGAATTAATAAAATGAAAACCTTTTCAAAAGCTGATCAAAATAAAAAACGAAGTCACTAATCAGACGAAATGCATATAAGGCATTCCACGCCAAGTCGAACGCATATTTTCTTTTGCATCTCTGATTTATTTGAAATCTATTTTTCCAGTATTCTCTTCAATTTTTTCAGTTTTTTGTATCAAGCTAAAAACTAAAGTTTTTTTTTTTTGTAATGCTCATAGCTCCGCCAATAATGAGCTAATTTGCATGTTTTTTGTTACAAAATTTTTGTTTTTAAGTGTACTTTTCATAAAAAATATTGATATTTTCTTAAAAAGGATATGATATTTTCAAGTTTCAAAAAAAAAAATTTTGCGTAAAGCAGTAACTGAGAAATCATTCGAATACTTTATATGTACACAGTTCATCCAATACATGCAATTACAGGCTCAAAATCCAATTCACTACTTAATACATACTAAAGATTCAGATATGTTTCAAAAAATGAACTGCGAAACGAACGTTAATTAAACATAGTGGGTTGTGAAAAATATAGGTGCCAAGGATTTAGGAAGAAGTCTCACTATCGCGAACTTTTTCTTACTCCAATCATTATTTAAGGTGCTGGCAAACTGCAGCCACAATAAAATTAAACGTTGTATTTTGAAATTATTTATGATATCACAAGTTCGAGAAGGCACCTCAAATTTTTGACTTTACTACGTCCCAGCTAGAAGCAAACCCATAATTTTGCTAAGAGAATGTACATATCCGAAGAAAAAATACGCCCAAAATTCTTACATTTCTCAAGAAACGTATATAAAATAAATGAGACGAGATCAACTTAAAATTAAAGTAGCGGATTAATACTGTGAAGCTACTAAAAAAATTCTGAGCAAACAAAAAAAATTTTAAAAAATAATGAACAAATAAATAAAAATACAACTGCGGTGCTGCCATTTCACAATATTGGCAGATTTCAAGATTGCAAGAGAATGTTGTAGGGTCTTGTAGAAAACAGCATTGGGCAATATAAAACTAATACTGTTGAAGCAGCAGTTAAAGCTTATCACAACGTATCGATAAAGTTTTTCAGTTTTTTCACATTCATCATTTCTCTTCAATAAGCTTTTCACTTGATTAAGGTCTTCGAGCAAAATAGCTAAGAAGAGTTAAAGCTGTAGTAGCTAAAGTCAAAAAAAAAAAAAAACAAATAACATAGAGTTTTTTTTATAATTTTAACAAGACTGCTTAGTATCTAACACTTCTCGAAATATACACTGAACTTTACTTAATTGAAAGGAAGCATATATTTTTTCCTGACGATATTTTGTCAAAACAATAAAATCTACTTTAGTTAAATTTGTCATACATAAATCCGAAAGTTTTGTGCTTATGTTCATGACCAATAACATGGTGTGATAAAAGGTTACAATAATTTCATCCCATATGATATGCAAATCATGCCTGCTGCTTAAGGTCTTTAAAATGAATAATGTGAATTTAGTCAGGTTCACATCATTCGCCCAACTCATTGATTTCAGTTACTAAATCCCACATAACAATGTTGCGCATTAACTTCAAGTATTACTTGTGCCCATATGTTAATTTGTACATTTTGGCATTTGAAGTTTGAAGCTTGACGTCTAGTTAAGTAGGGTCTTTTCTAAGAACTAAGTCTAGCCTCAAATTTTGTTTTGTGTCATGCAATAAATTGAAGTTTTTTGTTTACAACTCGTTGATGTTCAACGAATTGAAAATCAATTGATTTTTATAATGCGAATTTATGTAATATATAAGAAATCAAATAGTTTTCTAAATGCTGCCAATGATTAACAAATAAAAAATTGTTAAACCAGCTGTAAATAGTCATGTAATTAGGAATCAAAGTGTTAAAAAAGTCTTTAAAAAGGAAATTGTTTAAGAAATATTTTTTTTAAAACGATAAATGATGATTGCTTATAATTTAAGCAAATTCTCTCTGTATGTAACATATGTATTAAAAACAATTTCACTTCATATTGTAAACACTTTAGTTACAGCAAATAAGCGCATATATGAATTTGTATTTAAACTGCATACAAATTGCTAAAACTTTTCTATTTTGGATTATGCAAAATGCTGAGCGTAAAGTAAAAGGTCATATAATTTTGGCCCAAAATTCTGCATAATATGCAATGCGAAAAGTTATCTTACTCTTCCTGACTTAGTCAAAAATTGAAATGAGTAAATAATTTAAATAAAAACCGTTTTGAAGTTTTACAAATGAAACAATGTAAATTAGTTGGAGCTGTAGAAAACCACATTACATATTTATATTGTGCACAGTGAAAAATTAACTTGTTAAAATTATAATTATCAATATAAAAATTTGAGTTTTTATAATTTTGAAAGAAAAATAATTGTGTTATGAATTCCTTTGGACACGATTAAGCTTCAGGGATTCTTAGTAAGAAATTTTAAACTAGAAAAGTTTTTTTAATGGGAATTTCCACGAAAACGGAAGTTTTTGTCCCGTGCAACACCTTGGTTTTTTGCAATTATCTTGAAAACGAAAAATTGTCCAAATGCAACCTTAGCACCAATTATTAAGCTAATTAGGAGCTATAAGGTAAACCTATTGCCAAAATAAAAATCCGTTTTATTTTGACTGTTTTTGACTTTAAATGTGTTCGACGGTCGAAGGGGGCCCATTGAAATGCCCATATACCAATAGTATTCAATATATTTTGTTGTGTAATTTACATTTTAAATTATAAAACTTTGCATAATACCAGTGTTTTAACAAATTATCTTAAAAAACACATCTTAAAAATATTACAAAATAACTAGCTCATTTATTGCTAACAGTAATTCACAAGTCTAAGAAAAATTGCTCACACACCTAAATAAATACAACTCCGCTTAGCGAGTCGTAGAATTGCGACTAAAATGACTGAATGGTAAATAAAATCATGAAAACCTAAATTCGGCTACAAAAATTTTATAATTTACAGTTGACTCTTAAATTTGTTAAATGTATATACTAAAAGTTACAATTCATGGTTATCTAGGGTTACCAGGATGTAGAGAAAATTTCAATTTACCTCTTTTGCTTAACAAAGCAAATCGTATGTGGTACCTTTTCTTCCTTCCAAACGTTGCCAAAAATGATCCGCTAAGGAATGACCACGCTCCAAACTTTTGTTTGGCGGCATAACCTAACTCGGCTGAACATAATAGCTGTGAAGTCAGCAGCTGAGTTTAGCGTAAGAGCGTCCCTGAGTGTGTTGAAAATAAATAATGAGAACCATTCCAAAAAGCGCTCAGGAAACGATTTCCATAAACTGAATCCTTCGTTAGCGTAGACAAACCCTTTTCGCGTTCAAAAATGAATTTTTTTTTAATAAAAATCATAATTTGCTTTATTTAAGTCATTTTATTGTTATGTACGCCCATATGTGTAAATCAAAATATATGAAGTTTAAATTTAAAACTTTCATCATCATCGTAAAATTCAAGATGTTTTAATAAATTAGTGTCAATACAATTACATTGACCTTCAGGAAGACATTTGGAATCATCATGTCCTTCTTCTAAGCAATACGCTTGGCACTTAGATTCTATGCATTTTGCATCAGTTCCCATTAAAAGAGCGAAGAGCAAAAACGCAATATAAAGAAAGATCGCTATCCTCATTTTATTTGATGAAACGTTAGAATTTTGAATCGATGTCTTTTGTTTGAAGTAAAACTTTGTTATGAATTTCACTCAGAATATTCCTATTTATTTATACTACGGTTGCGATGCTTGGCGTAGGCGGCGTCACGTCACGTTTCAGTAAAATGCATATTAAGTTGTTTTTTTTATATTCTTTAGCAGTAATCATCTTAGTGATATCATTTTCAGTAAATTTGCATTGTGAAATATTGCATATATGTAAGCACATTAAACTCATTGTCAGCACATTTGGCGCATTTTTAATATGGGCATTTCTCTCATGTTGAACGGGACGGAAGTACGCTTTTGAAGTAGAATAAAAGTCAAAGTAAAACACTTTTATTTTTTTCTGTTACTTTAAGGAATATCCCTCTCGTGGCACTATATTGAGTAGTAAAGTTGATGCCAGATAGAGGCCCATTCGAACGGGACAAAAAACAGACGTAATACTGGTTCGAACGGGACAAAAAACCGGAAGTGTTTTTCATGGCCATCTACAGAAAAGCACAAGTCAGCGAAACCTGGCAACATGTTTTAATGCGAATAATTTTAAAATGTTATGAAATAATATAACTTTTTAATAAAATTAGTTTGATTGAAATACCTTATTTACTTTTTTTCTTACAATGCATAATACTCCACTCAAACGGGACATTCGAACGGGACATATTTTTCCGTTTTGGCTAACTTGGGCAATTTTCAAAACGTTTTTAATATTTATATAAATAATAATATTTAAGATATAAACAGTAATCAATGAAACAAATTTAAAGTTTATATTTATCAAATTAATTAGTGAGATCAATTTTAACAAAGAAAAGAGGAAGGAACATACCTACTGTTTCTTAAAAAAATATAAGACTTGCCTTTTTGCTATTAAAACTCATGTAAGAGGCGTGGCACCGCCCACTAAAAAAAGTATATTTTTACTCAAGTTTCAATCTATCTACATACCAAATTTCATCAAAATCGGTGTGGTGGCACATCCGTGATACCATTTTTCCCCATTTGGAGCGATGCCACGGACTTAGAGTCTCTACTAACCTTTTTTATGGAACATTCTATCTCCTAAACAAATTTCATTAAAATCGGTCTGTTAGCTTAGCCGTGGAAACGTTTTTTCCCGTTAGGGGCGTGGCACCGCCTACTATTAAAAAAAAACTATACACGTCCCTTCTTCTCTTCACAACCTTTCCAACAAAAAAAAAAAACATTATGCGATTATGTTGTGATATGGCTTTGAAAAAGTGGTTTTACCGTTTTGAACTGGGTTTTTACCGGTTGGCCTTTTAGCGGAAATGCCCATATATAATAATTATCTTTTTTTTTAGTAAATTTGATGAAACATTTGTTAGAGAAAATACGAATGACCATTTTTTTTTTTTTATCTGAGTTTTAAAAGTAGCCGTGAAAGTTCTTATTTAAGCAAAAAGAATAAACCATAATCATTATAGGGTTTTCCAATGTAATAATGTACAGATAAATGGGCGTGTTTCCCATGAAAGATGCAAAATCTTATCATAGCTTAAGGGTTATACCCTTATACTGGAACGGAATATACTAAAGCTTTGTACAAAGCATTTAAGTGAAGAGGAAACTATTGGGATGCACGGGATTGGAATAATGGGCGTGGCAACTCCTATGGTATTTAAAATATAAAATTATAGAATTTATCAACATAATGTAATGCAACTTTGTTCAAAATAACAAATGCATCATTTGTATTCGAAGGCTACATGTAGTAAGTGAGAGAGAAAAATTAAGAACTGTGATAGATAAGGAGGGAAATATGAGGCGTCCAGTTGCAAAATCGGCCAAGTCCAAAAAAATCTAGTTCTCATGTAACAAAATCCAGACCATGCTTTATCTTTCAACTATAATTTTAGATTTTTTAACGGTTTCAAAACGGCCAAGTCCATGAACTCGCTTTCAAAACCGGTCCAACGCCTTGAAATCAAAACCGGCCAAGTCCAGTACATTGGTTACATAACCGGCCAAGTCCAAAATTGTTTTCTCAAAAACATAGGCAAATGAAACTCGAAAAGTCTGATCTGACGTGGTTTGAGTAAGAAATGTTATAAGCTATTATGTGGGTTTTTCAATAGGGACGCTACAAAAGTAGACCAATAGGAACAGCAAACGACGCCACATTTTTTCCCGCTCTTTTGACATTTCTCTTCAGTAAGGTTTGCCATTTCATCATGGAAAGACATACGATCCAACAACGAGTCGAAATTATTAAAACTTACTACCGAAATTCAGAGTCAGTGGCCTCAACTTTAAGAGCGCTACGTCAAATTTGTGGTCGTCATGATCGTCCTGTCAGATCAACAATTGAGCGTCTAGTGGAAAAATTTGAATCCACAGGCACAGTAAAAATTGTTCCCGTGCCAGCGAGACAAAGAAGTGCTCGCAGTGTCAGGAATATTGCTGCCGCTAGCGCATCCATTGAGGAAGACCCAAATCAGTCTCTCACACGTCGTTCTCAAGCGTTGGGCATCTCTGTGACGTCGTTGTGGCGAATTTTGCGAAAAGATCTTGGCCTACATTGACGCAAGAGCTGAAGCCGCTTGACCACCAGATTCGTCGTATGTTCGTGAATTGGGCTGAGCAACAACTTGAAAATGATCCGGATTTTCATCGAAAAATCATCTCTAGCGATGAAGCTCATTTCTGGCTGAATGGCTTCGTCAATAAGCAAAATATGCGTTATTGGTCAGGCAGCAATCCACACGTACTCCATGAGTCAACATTGCATCCCGAAAAAATTACGGTTTGGTGCGGTTTATGAGCCGGCGGCGTCATTGGGCCGTACTTCTTCCGTAATGATCAAGACCGGCACGTTACTGTGAATGGGAATCGCTACCGCTCAATGATAACCGAATATTTTTCGCCCAACTTGGATGATATGAACTTGGACAATATGTGGTTCCAACAGGATGGCGCCACAAGCAAAACAGCGAATGTCAGAATCGATTTATTGAAAACCAAGTTTGGTGAACGTGTTATCTCACGAAATGGCCCAGTCAAATGGCCGTCTCGGTCGTGCGATTTGACGCCGTTAGACTATTTCCTGTGGAGTTACGTCAAGTCCTTACGTTTTAATTTTTCAATAAACATAGAAGAAGATAAACGTTTTGCGTTGTTTTTCCAAAAGTTTGAAAAAGGGGCTTGGCCGGTTTTCCAACTGGGCGCTATATACATTGATATGAGTATAAGCAGATCTTAGTAAATTTACTTTAGTTGACAGAATAAAATAATAACATTAATTTATATAGTTGATATAATACAGTTTATACTGTTACGAAATTTCTGTCCCTTTGACGATAATTTCGATCTCTCACACTTTTCTGAGTTCGATCACTGGATTGTGTAACAATTAAAAACACACAAACTTATTTAGTTATAAAATGGTTTATTTTATTAACGTTCAAATTCTAATATTAATTTAACACTGTATAGAAAACTGTTTTGTTCTACTACGGATCACACTGTATTCACTTTATTGCTTACTGCTTCGCTGGTTTAATTCTACTGTGTGTTCAGCTCAGATGACAACCCTTTTTATACTGCAGTCATCACTCTCTCGAATAATCCAGTACCTTCTAAGTGGCGTATATTCTACCATTATCTACAACCCACCAGTGCTACTTTGTAGCGTGCATTCTACTACTATCCACAATTCACCACGTTGACGTTGAGCTAGCTATTATGCTAGATGTTAGATGGCGTTGTACGTTGTACGACGACGATAATTTCTCTCGGTTGTTGACTTTTTATTGTTTACTGCAGCGTCTGTTCGGTTTATTATTTTTTAGCATTTTGCGCTAGATGGTGCTAATATCGTTTAGTTTCTTTCGTTGGTATTTATTTCAAGAGTCTTCTAGCATAAACCAAATTTCGCTACACTGCCCTCCGCTTAAACTTGTTCGTCCCGAACAAGAGTCTCTCCGTCCCTAGTATAAGGTGCCAGCCTTTCGATGTGGACTACCTTTAATTTACTTTTGTTCCCGGGGTATTTTTGGATTCGATACACAACATCATTAATCCTTCTGACGATCCGGTAAGGTCCCTCCCAATGAGTCTGTAATTTAGGAGACAAGCCTCGTTTTCGTTGTGGGTTATGTAGCAGCACTAATTGACCTTCTTTGAACCCTTCAGTATTTGCTCGCAGGTCATACCGAGCTTTCATCTTGTCGCTAGCCAATTGAGTACGTCTTCTAATAAGCTCGTGTATATCTGCTAATTCTTCTCTTTTCCGCGACATGTAATCGTCAGCATGGGTCGTTTCTGGGACAACGCTTACTCCGTACTTCAAATCTGCTGGAAGCCTTAAGTCTGTACCAAAAATGGCTTTTGCTGGCGTGACTGTAGTGGTATCGTGTATTGCCGACCGATAAGCCATCAGAAACATTGGTAGATGCTCATCCCAATCTTTTTGTCCTTTATCGACAACCTTTTTTAAATGTTCCTCTAGAGTACGGTTGAACCTTTCGACCATGCCATCGGACTGAGGATGCAAAGCTGTGGTGCGTGTCTTCTGTATTCCAAGCATGTCACAAACCTCCTTAAAAAGTGTCGACTCAAAATTTCGTCCTTGGTCGGAATGCAACTCAAGTGGAGCTCCATATCGGCAAATCCAATTTTTGATGAAAATGTCTGCCACCGTTTTTGCTTCTTGATTGGGAATGGGATATACTTCTGGCCACTTACTGAAGTAATCAATTACCACAAGGATGTATTTATTTCCTGCATTGCTGATTGGAAAAGGTCCCGCTATATCCATGGCTATCCTCTCAAAGGGAGCTCCGACGTTATACTGATGCATTTTTCCCCGAGTGCGTTGCCTTGGTCCTTTAGCAATTGCACATTGGTCACAACGGCGGATCCAGTCAGCAACTGATTCTTGGCATCCTACCCAATAAAACCGTTTCTTTATTTTCTCTGTGGTTTTCGTTATGCCCAGATGTCCACCACTCGATCCATTGTGATAATCCTCGATTATTTCCTTAAATTTGGCCTTTGGAATAACCAGCAGTTTTGAGCGAGTTTTACCATCCTCGCTTTCCCAGATTCGGTAGAGACAACCGTCATGCAACTCCAAACTTTGCCATTGCGCCCAGTATGCTTTACAGATTTGGCTTTCATTTGAAATTTCTTGCCACGCCGGTTTCCTACCCAGCTCCTTATACTTAATTATAGTTGCCAAATCTGTATCATTGCGCTGATCTCGTTTTACCTCCTCTTTTGTCCACTTTTCTTCAGGCAAAACGTTCAAAAGGCGCACATCAATTGTTCCAGCTTTATTTTCTGTTCGCGAACAATGACCGCATTCAATTTTACATGGACGACGGGAAAGTGCATCCGCATTTCCATGCTGGCTTCCTTTGCGATGCTCTATGGTGAAATCATAGCTCTGCAAGCGTTCTATCCACCGTGCGATTTGACCTTCAGGATCCTTGAATTGAAGTAGCCACCTTAATGCTGCATGGTCTGTCCTCAGGAGAAAGTGCTGTCCATATAAGTACTTATGGAAGTGTTTCACGCATTCCATTACTGCCAGTAACTCTCTCCGAGTTACGCAATAATTCCTCTCAGGTTTCGACAGAATTTTGCTGAAATATGCGACGACTTTTTCTTGACCATTGATGATTTGGGACAAAACTCCTCCAATACCATGGCCACTCGCATCGGTGTCCAATACAAATTCTTTGCCGGGTATTGGGTACGCGAGTATTGGCGCTGTGGACAGTAATTCTTTCAGTTTTTGGAATGCAGTTTCCTGTGCCCCACTCCATTCGAATTTTCGATTTTTCTGTGTCAGCTCATGTAGACTGCCTGCAACATTTGCAAAACCAGGAACAAAGCGTCTGTAATAAGTGCATAGACCCAGAAAACTTCGCAACTCATGAAGATTAGATGGACGTGGCCAATTTTTCACAGCTTTTATTTTATCTTCATCTGTGTGTATTCCTTCTGACGTAACCTTGTGCCCCAAATATTTGACTTCACGCTGGAAAAGTGAGCACTTTTTCGCACTTAATTTTAGTCCAGCTGTCTCCAAGCGCTCAAACACTTCCTCCAGATTTTTCAAGTGGTCATCGAAATCTTTACCCATGATGATTATGTCATCGAGATACACTAGACAAGTCTTCCAATGTAGTCCTTTGAGAACTCGTTCCATTAACCGTTCAAACGTAGCTGGAGCGTTACAAAGACCAAACGGCATGACGTTGAACTGCCATAGACCATTCCCAATACTAAAGGCAGTTTTCTCTTTGTCTTTTTCATCTATTTCCACCTGCCAATATCCACTTTGTAAGTCCAGGGTGGAAAACCATGTTGCTCCAGATAACGTATCCAGTGTATCATCGATTCTGGGTAACGGGTAGCTGTCTTTTTTAGTGACGTCATTCAATTTTCTGTAATCCACACAGAATCGCATACTTCCATCCTTTTTCTTCACAAGTACGACCGGTGAACTCCATGGGCTTTCTGATGGTGCAATGACATTTTCTCGCGCCATATCTTCTATAAGGCCCGTCACTTCTTCTCTCTTAGCGAGTGCTAGCCTCCTTGGAGGTTGACGAATTGGCTGAAAATCACCTGTATCAATGCGATGTTTGACAACTGATGTTCGGCCATTATTTTTTCCTTTGGACGCAAATATCCGCCAATGTTTTTGCAGAAACCTTTTTGCTTTGTTTTTGTTCTGAGCAGACAACTCCTTCGTCCATTCTTTCGTCAATACTTCCATGGCCGACGATTTTGTTAAAGTTGTACCTTGTGTGTTCTGCTGGTCATTTTCACAATTTATCACAGCTGTAACTTTCTCACATTGCGCTATAAGTTCACCTTTTTGCATCCATTTTGGCTTATTTGTTGGATTCAAAATTCGCACCGGTATTTTTCTGTCTGTTCTTGTGTTTACTAGGGTCTTTCCAATAATCAGGTCTTTCTTAAAATTTTTCTTATCTGCTTCCACTACCCATAGATGGCTTGTCCCACAGTCTTCATTTGTTGTGGCCCAAATAATTTCTTCGGTATTGGGTTCAATTCGACAGCGCTCACTTATGTAGACTCTTGCAATTGCTAATTTTTGTCCACAGCCAATGTCTAAAGGCAACTCTACATTGGCATACCTTAACGTTTTTTTCTTAAGATCCAAAGTGAACCCGTGTCGAATCATGAAGTCCACGCCAATGATAACCTCATCGGTGATGTTTGCAACAATAAAATCATGTTCCACAGTTTTGTTGCCGATGAGAATACTCGCTGTAACTTTTCCTACTATTTGCGCAATTTCTCCTGTCGCTGTTCTCAATTGGATCCCATTTAACGGCGTTACTCGTCGTCTTTCAAATAAGTCTTTCCTCACAATTGAATGCGATGCGCCTGTATCCAAAGTAAGCTCACATGGTCTTCCGTTGATTTTTCCACCGATGGTAAGGCTGTTGGAATTTCGGCAGAGCTTCGAAACCAAGACTATGGGGCAATCATCTGTAAGAGTCAGCTCACGCCCCGCTGTACTGACTCTCTTTAGTTTAACGACTGCTGCTCGCTAACATTTTCGCCATCGTTCACCCTATTTCCAAGTCTTCTTTTTGGTGAACGTGATGCAGATCGTTTACGACGTGATTTGCAGTCACGTGCCATGTGTCCCTGCTTACCACAATTGTAGCATTTTCCGCTGAAGCTACCGCTGGCGAACGATGAATTTTTCTTTTCAGCCTCCACCTCCATCCGACGAGTTTTCAGTGATGGGCGGCATGTCAACGCAATCGTCTCCTGCGTGAGGGCAACCGTTACTGTTTCATTAAATGTCGTCTTCGGGCTTCTCATTGTCTCGCGTTTTGTTTCTGAGTCACGTATGCCGTCAATAAACGCCTCTATTTTGAATTTTTCAGCTACGACACTTAATTCGTCAGGATAGGAAAGGTGTGCTAATCGCTCAATATCCGCAGCATACTCCTGCAAGGACTCACCAGATTTCTGGATACGACTTTTCAACTCCAATCTGTGAATCTGCTTCATGTGGTCACTGCCATATTTTCGCTGTAAGGCATCCATCACCGCCTTGTAATTTTTCTGCTCCGCCACTGGAACCGTTTGCAATACTTCTGCAGCTGCGCCTTTTAATGCCACAATTAGCGCTGCAGCTGCGCTTTCGTTATCCCAACGGTTGTGACCAGATGTTGTTTCAAACTGGAGCTTGAAAACACTGAATGGCGTTGTTCCATCGAATGAGGGTGCCTTAAGCCTCTCTGCGCTGATTTCTCTGATAACTTGAGTGGTTGGTTCACTTATTTCCAACTGTTGAATCCTTTTATTAACGTCCTCAAAATTATTTTGAACTTTTTCAAGATTATTTTGAACTTCTTCCTTGAACGATTCAACGTCATCTCGTAATTCAGTCACTTTTGCATCGAGGCCATCTACCATTTTGGCAACCTCCGTTCGAACAGCCTCGTGGATCTGCGTCGCGTTCTGACTTAATTTTTGATCTATTTGCAGTGCATTTTGACTTAAGCTCTGATCAATTTCTTCCCGAACAGCCTGGATATTGCTATTCATTTGTAGTGCATTTTGACTTAACTTCTCGTCTATTTGCAGTGCATTTTGACTTAAGCTCTGACCAATTTCTTCTCGAATGGCCTGGATATTGCTGTTCATCTGTAGATTTATTGTCTGCGTCATCGCCATTAACATTTTCTCGAACTTTGACATATCTACAACTTCACCACTTGCCGCTGATCCAGAAGCTTCTTCCACTTTCGCTGCTGATTCTGATACATCACTATAAAATTCATGCTCTTCTAGGTTTACACCTTGAGCCTCAAGAGCCTGCCGTAAGCGTTTCTGTAACTCCACCTTTCCGCCAGTAGATTGCAGATTCAGCTGCTGCAACTCCTTCTTCAGTTGATCCACTTTCAGATCTTCAAACTTGACCATTTTTATTTATTTATTTTTATTTTTTATTTAAATTGATTGTTAATTCTTTTACACAATCCCACTTCTGACACCAATTGTTACGAAATTTCTGTCCCTTTGACGATAATTTCGATCTCTCACACTTTTCTGAGTTCGATCACTGGATTGTGTAACAATTAAAAACACACAAACTTATTTAGTTATAAAATGGTTTATTTTATTAACGTTCAAATTCTAATATTAATTTAACACTGTATAGAAAACTGTTTTGTTCTACTACGGATCACACTGTATTCACTTTATTGCTTACTGCTTCGCTGGTTTAATTCTACTGTGTGTTCAGCTCAGATGACAACCCTTTTTATACTGCAGTCATCACTCTCTCGAATAATCCAGTACCTTCTAAGTGGCGTATATTCTACCATTATCTACAACCCACCAGTGCTACTTTGTAGCGTGCATTCTACTACTATCCACAATTCACCACGTTGACGTTGAGCTAGCTATTATGCTAGATGTTAGATGGCGTTGTACGTTGTACGACGACGATAATTTCTCTCGGTTGTTGACTTTTTATTGTTTACTGCAGCGTCTGTTCGGTTTATTATTTTTTAGCATTTTGCGCTAGATGGTGCTAATATCGTTTAGTTTCTTTCGTTGGTATTTATTTCAAGAGTCTTCTAGCATAAACCAAATTTCGCTACAATACTTTAAGCAGAGAAATAGCATTTTTGACACCATAGGGTTAAAATATCTCAAAATGCAGTTTCAGTCCGAAGATATGGTTGGCATTTTCGGATTCAGTGAACTTAAAACTGTTAAATTAAAATTGTTAATTTTTTTTGTTACTCGACAATACTTTTTCTGTGAAGCTCTGTATAACTTATCGTCAAAATTCTTACCATTGACGTATATACGTATATAAAAACAAAATTATGACTTTGCAAAGATATGACTATTATTTCCAACTGATTGCAAACAGATAAAAATAGCGATATAATGAACTCAAATTGAATTAATTAAAAATTAAAGAAACTTTTTTCTCTTTAGTTTTCGCAAAATTACTAAGTGCTAAGGTCGTTAAAGGCAAAGATCAAAACTATAAATTTGCGAATATATGATCGTTAGTTCCGACTGATCGAAATCAGAAAATTCAAACTGTCCAATAACGAATTCATATAGAATTGATTAATGTAGAAGTTCTTGAAGAACTAAAGCGACAAAACTTCAATGACGTATATACATTTTTTAAAAAACTGAAAATGGTTAAGCTGGCACTGCTTGGCCTCGAAATTTTGACCAAGGTTTAGACGACTTACAACATAATGTTTTGCCAAAAAATCACAGATTAAATGTTCGTAATTAAAATTAAAAGCAAAATGTATTGTCTATGAAATACTTAATGAAACAATGCTGTAAAGGGTGTTTCTGTTTTGACATAAAAAAACTTTCAATTGAAATAAAACTCATATAAATGCAGCTTGTGTTTTAAAGCATATCCACAGAATTTGGCACTTTAGCTGGCCTCTCCCAATAGACCTTTCTTTTCCAGATTTCAGAAATTCTTCATTAAAATTATATACCGCAATATTTTAAGCCGATTATTTTCTCCATGTAGCTGTATTTATAATAAAAGCTAATATCTCATTAAATGTTCGCTTAACTCCACAACATAATCATCATCATCATCATCATCAGCATCAGCGGTACTTGTGGTACGCAATCCAAGTAACTTAAACTCAAATTTGAAATCAAATATTTACATGGATGTTTTTTTTTTATCATAACTTTGGAGATAGTAGTAGTATCGTACTCAAACACCAAGAATATTTGAAAATTATCAAAACTTAAAAACGATTTCATCGTTCACTGCTATGTCGGTTTGTTGAAGCATAAAGTTTGCTTGTACTGTTACATTATTATGCCGCCGGAAGCAAAAAACTGTTACCAAAAACGTTTCGAGGATTAAAATAGCACTTACAGAAATCAGTAAAAGACTAAGTTTAAAGTTTTTTTTGCAGCGTACATATATTGACAAAATGCTCAGAAAGACTTCATAACTGCAATTGTATTTTATATAGTACCCTTACTGAGTTGAATCATATTTTTGTGGTACTATTAACTCATAAATATTTCATACACTGTAGATTTTGTCAGAATAATAGAAAGTTATGCTTTTACTTATAGTATTTGTTTTCTTATACCATATAAAGTCAAAGGGAACGAGCATAAAAATTAACATTAAATTCTTATCATGGAAATTATTTTCTCTAAATTTTAATAGATATTTGAAATAATTCTTGAGGTTAAACATCATATGTGTAATTTTGAAGATACATACGCACCAATCTGAACATCTGACTAACTTTGTTTGTGTGCACATATACATATGTATATTTGTTTTAAAACTAAGCTTATGAAATAGTAATTAAAAAACCTCAAAATTATTAACATCAGCAGTTGAAGCGATAGCAACTTTTTGTGATGGCTGCAATATAACCATTAGTAGCACTAATTCAAAACCGCAATGAGAACATAACGCACAGGCGTATACTGTGCATGTAGAGAACATTTATAGTAAAAACAGTATGTAAATGTGAGTTTTTTTGGAGATACTTTGACGGTATTCGATACTTTATGTATCACGCCATTCACAGGTTTGAACTAGGCAGCTGAAGTTTTGTGAGAATTATTTATAAGCCCAATGCTAAAATATAGACAAAATTAATAAACAAAATTATAAAATTTTCAAAATTACCATCCTAGTATATCTATTTATATAAAATTGCTTACCTGAAAAAGGTTTGTAACGCTTTGGCGCAAAATATACTGAACCGATTTTAATAATTTATTATTTCAAGCAACATTGTAATGTTAATGAAGGTTATTGCATACTTGTTTTTTTCATTTTCTAAAACTAAGTATATAATTTCTCAGAATTAAATTTTTTGCAAAAAACTCTCAAAAAAAATTTGATTGATTTTTTTTTGTTCTCATTTATACCACGCTTGGCATTGTATTAAAGATGCAGATACAATCCTCAGGAATCAAGTGCGCCAAACGATGAAAAATGGTGCTGCTTCAATAATGATTTGCAGATGTATTTCGAAAAATGGAGTGGGACCATTGATATTCATCGATGGTAATATGCCCAAAGAACAGTATCCTTTAATCTTCAACAAAATCTTCCAGTTGTAGTTGACAGTATGGGCTTTGCAGCTCAAAATGAAATTTTTTAGTAAGACAGTGACTCAAAACACACCGCACATGTAAGCTTTCGGAAATAATAAAACTCAAAGCAAAGAACATACAACTTTCTTTCAACTATGTTGAATTATTTTTTATTAATGAGAAACGATTCAGATTGGTACATATTCAGCGTTATAAAATGCTTAAAATTTAGTATAAATTGAGGTGTTGAGGGATCCCAACACCTTTTAGTAAAGAAATTCGGCTCGCACGGCAGTTCAGCTTCTGCTTCCATTAGAAAAACGAAGATCAAAAACGCAAAAAATTGCTGGTCTCATTTAATTAGATGAAACTTTTTAATCGATTCTTTTAGTTTAAATTATAACCTTGGCATGAATTTTGTTTCAAATATTCCGATTCCGATATACTCCGATTTCAATACTTAACAAGAGGGTGGCAGTCACGTTTCGAAGGCATGCGACTTCATTTTTATATACAATTCAAACTATATATGCATATATATTCAGACTTTACAATCTAAAACCAATGCGCCGTGACTGTACTAAAATCCAAATATCAAGAACTCACCTCTTGTGCCCTGTTGCTCTCTTTATTAACACTAGCCAGTAATAATTCGGCAATTTTGGACTTTTCACAAGGCGGCATTTATTAAAGGCGGCTATTATTGAAGTAACCGCAGTCACATTGCAAAAGCATGCAAATTCTGTGGCTGTACTTAATTCCGAATAAATAGGGACTTATTAAAATTTACTCATTTAAAATTTTCCAATTTTACTTTGTAATTACCATTAGAGAGACTTGCCCTATAAATTTAAACATAAACTGCTATAATAATGTATAGTCTACGCATTAAAAAGTTGACGTGACGTGACGTGACGTGACCCCCCTATTTTGACTCACGTAATTTATGGACATCCCCTAATGCAGAGATGACCATGTCGAACAAAATTTATTTATTGCGGCTCCATTACAACTATGATGAGCTCTCATGTAAATTTGATGAAAACTGTCATTTCTGTATTACAAAAAAGGTAAAAAAAAATACTAAACACAAGCAAACAACAATAAAAACTAGATATTGTGGCACTTACCATTACTTGCGTTTTCAGCTCACCGCTCGCAACGAAAAATATCTCAACTTTATTAAACTTCATCGGAAGGTAATGTACGTAACTAATTATTATTCGCTCCCATAACATTTTGTGTTTTAGATAATTTTCAATTTTTCCAATTTCGACTTGCAAATTTACTTACTGGCCATGTCTGCTGTTAA
The DNA here is from genome assembly GCA_949775025.1 of Tricholauxania praeusta. Classification (NCBI taxonomy): domain Eukaryota; kingdom Metazoa; phylum Arthropoda; class Insecta; order Diptera; family Lauxaniidae; genus Tricholauxania; species Tricholauxania praeusta. Next base: position 115,906,410 of record OX459031.1, on the reverse strand, counting down.
GCATTAAACACATTGGGTGGGAGATGCGAGTGTGAAAAAAAACAAGTTAAGGTGTTATCTTCGGCCAGGCCGAAACTCACATACCCTACACTGCACTGAAATAACATTTTAAATAAATGTTAAAAAGACGTTGAAGAGGTTGAGTAAGGCGAAAGAAATGTGAAATGTTAGAAAGGTTGACAGAGGTTGAAAAATGTTGAAAAAGTCGAAAATATATGCAAAATGTTGAAAAAAGTTGAGAGAGGTTGAAAAACTCTAAAAAGTTTAATAAAGTTGAAAAAATTTTAAACAATCCAAAGTTGACGAAAAAGTCGAAAAAATAAAGAAACTTATGAAGGAAGTTGAAAAAGTCGAAAGAATGTGGAAAATGTTGAAAAAAATCGAATATAAATGAAAAATTTTAAATATGCTTCGTCCACTTCTCCAATTCCGCCCACTTTTGGTACAATAAATTATATTCGTGATCGACATCCTCATATTAAATTTTAGCTCAATAGCTTGTATAGTTTGCAATATATGCCGCAAATAAATTTAAAATTTAGGGCGGTGGCACACCCACAGGTACAAACCAGCCCGGTTTTGATCCAGAAATAGCTTTCCATAAGCAAATCCCTAACACCAAATTTAAGTATGATTGCTCACATATTTCGATAAATATGCCACTTACCGTATTTTATTTGTATAGGAAGTGCCACGCCCACTTGCGCTGTTTCAGACATTTTTGATTCAGATATACTCTATAGCAACTAAACCACTTACATTAAATTTCATACCAATTGCTGCAATAGTTCACTTAAAACAGCGCTTACAAATTTATGTTAGTCTGAGAAGTGCCACGCCCACTGATGAAATCCCGTCAAAATTCATTTATTTTTAAAGCTTATAGTAATTGACATCTATACACCAAATTTTATGAAGATTACTCTCATAGCACACTATCTATAACAGTAAACGTTTTTTGCTTATATGGGAGGTGCCACGCCCACAGGTACTATTGGACCAGATTTTTGTAATAAGAGACCTTTTAGCAAGTATATCATCTACCTCATTGAATTTTATAACGATAACGTTGTTAGTTCTCTTAATATAACGTTTATAAATATTGTGGGCTGTGCCACGCCCTTCAACAAGTTTTTTCAGTCATTATTGATGACTGCTTTTAGCGGCATCATCTCCAAAACTTGTATGGAAATCGTTTGTGCCAATTCCGAGACATACGGAATCAACATTTTTAACAGTTGAAAAGTGCCACGCCCACTTTTTCGATTCCGCCCACTTTTATCTCAATTCAAGATGTATCTGATATGTATCCGTTTAGCAAATTTTATAGCAATATCTTGAACGGCTTGATAAAATTTAGAGCTGTGCCACGCCCCTGTACGACCCTTTGGAAACTTGAAACCCAGCCTAATCCTAATTTGGTTACATGTGCACCAAAACACCAAGTTTCATCAAAATCGCTGAATTTTTTTTCAAAATTGGCCTGGATAAATATACATAGAGTATGGGCGGTAGGCGTGTCTGTCAACCGATTTCGCCCATTTTCAACAGCAAGATGCCTGCAAGAAGATGTGAACTGTGTGTGAAAAATTCATTCATTTAGCTTTCTTGGTTTTCCCGTAAAACTGATTTCAACAGACGGACGGACGGACAGACAGACAGACAGACAGACAAACAAACAGACAGACAGACAGACAGACAGACAGACAGACAGACAGACAGACAGACAGACAGACAGACAGATAGACAGATAGACAGACAGACAGACGGACATCGCTAAATCGACTCAGGTGGTGACGCCTATCATGAATATACATACTTTTTCATACCTCCCACGCCGCCCCTTTCGATGTGTTACAAACGGAGAGACCAAGTGAATATACCCTCGGTGTAGGGTATAAAAACGAGGAAACATAACTTTTTCTATACGTTAGAGCAAGATGCGCAGGTAGGAGCTTTTTTTTTCTCGCACTCAAATCTCGCATCCAATGTATTTAGAACTTTACACAGATTTCGAAATTGGGCCAGCACTCCTGATTTTTAAAAAAAAAGTTCACTAATAAGTTTTGGGAGAAAAAGTTAATGGCTTCAAAGATTCTACCACTACAATTATCCGAGCACTGTTTTGCATTTTATTTAAATTTTTACAAAATAAACTCAAGAAAAAAGCTTTTCACAGTTTTTGACAAAAATGTAAAATATGTCAATATATCACTGTAATATATTTTCAATATATCAAATCATTCCAATGGTATTTCCTATCTAACTATGATGAAAGTTATATGTTCTTTGCTTGGAATTTTATTATTTCTGGAAGCTTGCGCTATGAGGGAATATTATTGTTTTATTAAATGAAAAACATTATTTTTTTATTTAAATAATTATATTGAGATGTAATCACATATTTTTTATTCTGTTTTATTAAATGTGAACAGTACAGTTAAAGTGTGGTCAGTACTTCTTCGGCGGTATTAAATGCGTAAAATTTATTATAATACCTAAGATTTAACTAATCGTAAGGCGAACACATACAATAACCATGCCAATTACATTTGCCAACGTTTCGGAATTTCTTCAAGCACCATGATTCACAGAATTTATCGGCATCCGTGCCTGCGCATTTCGGGTTCGCTTCTATTTCCATTAGAAATGCGAAGATCAGAAACACAATATAAAGAAAAATTGCTGGCTTCATTTTACTTGATTAAATGTAAAAGCTTCAGACCGATACTTTTCGTTTAAAGTAAAATCTTGTTATGAATTTTGCTTAGAATTTTTCACTTTATTTATACTCCAATTTCGATATTTATCAAGGGTGGCTAACAGTGAAGTCCCGTTTCAAAAGCATGCAAATTCAATTTTCTACGCAATACATACTATATATATATTGGCTGTTCAATACCTAAAACTAATTCGCCGTAACTGTACTAAAATTCGAATAAATGGAAATCACCTTTTGTACCGTGTTGCTCCCTTTAAATACACTCAGAAAATAATTTTTGTTAAATATAAGCAAATTTTTACCAAATCTCAGGTTAGAATTTTCTAATAACTAAAATGTTATATTAAAGTGAAACTAGGAGTTTTGTTCATTGAAATATGTTAAGCAGCTGACGATAATATTCATGCAAAGTTGCACAACTCCACTACCACCTGAGCTGAGCATGTAAAATGTTTAAGTCAGCAAAAACGTCACAATGCCTGTGTGAAAGCTGTTTTTGAAAACGCGATAGCCATATAGGGATTAAGCAAATCTTAAGACACACAATTTCAATTTAAGGGCGTTATTTAATTTCATTAAAATTATTTAAACATAATTTGTTTTTTAATGCATTAAACTCAATTAAACTCAAGAAAAAAGCTATTGACAGTTTTCGATATAAATTTTATTGTTCTGATTTTTCTAGAAAAAAAATTTTAAAAATGTTTTTGAAAATAATCGTCGCTTTGAGATAGGTTTTTAGATGCTTAAAATTATTTTTGTTTAATAAAAATAACATCGATATGTTTCATGCAATATTTTGTCTCTTCTTGTTGTTATCTTTTTTATCATCTATTATGACTTTCGTCTTCTTGCAGCCATAACGATGAATGTGGCTTTCTAAAACAACTTTTAATTGAGACTATAATGGTTTCCATATACTTATTTTTGTACAACTATTTCATGTAGTTGATAAGGTTGCGTGCGAGTAAGTTTGTACATTTGCGCTATGCAGCAATTAGTATTTGCATAGTTATGTTTTGGGGTAAAGATACAACAAAATGTGCCAATACAAATTTGCAGACGAAACTTTGCAAATAATTAAAACTTACTCATATGTTGGAAACCATAGAGATGCTAAAAAATTATAATTCAAATCTAAGCAAATTACTATGCTATGAATAATTTAACAAAAATGTTTAAAGTCTGTTATTCTATTTGAAGACCAATAGCCATTTAACACATTCAGTTCCAAGCTCTGTGATATTAATGAACAAAATTAACTTTAACATCATCTTGATAAAGGAGCTCTCTTGCTTTAATATTAATTTCACAAGAAGCTCTTTGCAAGATGCGCTAGTTCAACACAATTTGTGGTTATAGCTGATACCATGTTTAATACCGGCTACAAGCCTCCCTTTTATATGGTATTCTTCCACCCAAATAGCTACGCCAACTGTCGGATTAATCTCGCAGCTGTCACATGGCGTGCGCTGTCACACAAATGAAACCACAAGGATGCCAACCAACACACACAGACCGATAGCAGCTATATGTACGGTATGGTCATACACAGTCCATTGGTTTGGTAGATACGTCGGTGTTCGGTGGTCGCACGGTTGTGGCCAATTAAGGAACGCTTGCCAGTCTTGAAATTACTTTATTTTGTATAGCAAGCAATACGCAGTCTAGATGGTCAATGACAAGCAAGAAATGTGAAATGCGCAGAGAGAGGGGCAAGACAGAAGCATCATGCTTGGAAAACTTCAAGTCAGTAAAGTATAAATGAAACAAAATGCTAGATAATTAATTTAAGAAAGCGACAAAACAAAATAGAGTCACAGAAAAACTAACATCAAGGTTTGTTAGATTCATTACCAGTAAAATGTAAGAAATGTGTACGATAAAAAAAATGTTAAGAGACAAAAAAAAAGGAAAAAAAGGGAAAAAACTGTGACAGGCTTTGTCAAATTAATATGAGAGGAGCTATAGTGAAGAGTGCAGGAATGCTAAGAAAGAAAAAACGAAACTCAGCGACGTTTACTTGTAAATTGCTGACACGACAACTTGTCAAGTTGTCATAATTATTATTCAATTTGTCCAAGCAAAATGTGCCGACTGAACTAATGACAGACAGAAAGGACACGCGCTAGGTAAGTTAGAGAACATTGGGGTATTTGCAGCAAGGATGGATGGATGTGCGTGCGTTGATTGAGCTCACAGTGCAAGGTTGTTAGCTCTATTTACAGCAGACGACAATTAAAAATATTCGCGTTTACTTGAATAAATGATGTATGTACTAATTGCAGCTTACGGTGAAGAGCCTAATTGAAGGCTATTTAATGAAGTGGCCTTCAATAATAAATTCAAATATTTTTTACGGAAAGTCTGCTGAATAAAGCATTAAGTTCGAAACATGAACTAAAAGTTAAGAGCACAGGGTTATACCATCAGATAAATGGCCGGCACGGCTTAACTGAGATATATGAACTCATTTTGCATTAATGTGACTGAATTCTGTTCTCAATTTTCACCTTTAAGGCGAGGGTGGTTGTAGGTTTGATGGCATAACCCTTAAACTTAAAAAACTTTCAAGAAAAAAGTCCAACGGCATTAAATCGCATGTTTGTGGCTGTCAATTCTGATCACCAGAATGGGATATTACACGCACACGAAATGATTCATGCAATAATTAAATTGTTTCTCGAGCTGTATAGAATGTGACACCGTCTCGATAAAACCATATGACGTCTAACATTCATATCTTGCAGTCTAGGCACAAGACATTGGATTATCATATCGCAATATCAAGCACCATTGCCTGGACAGCCGTATTTTCGAAGAAGAATGGTCCGATGATGCTTATGGTGCCAAACAGTGACTCGCTGTATATCAAGATAGAATTGAGCCTCATCGCTGAGGATTATTTTATGCGAAAAGTTAACATTCACTCTATGAACTTTCTTGCCCATGATGCAAATCTTTTGTGAGAAAACTTACGCTGTAGAGAGCTTTTCGAAATATCATATTCTTGACCATGGTACTAAATTGATGTTCGTAGACTTCCAGCAGCGCACTGTTTCTGTGTTTTGTAGTGAATGATTTGTAGAACGACTGACATAGCCTCTAAGATCATTAATCAATCCAGTCTCCTAGAATTTTGTTATCAATATCTTCACTATTCTGACCACATCTTGTACAAAAATTGCGAACTGTAGCTGCCAAACCTTTATGTTTCTTAAAATATCGCTCAACAATAAAAACGCTCCTTTTTGAATAACCCTGAATAGTCAGCTGTCATATGATATAAATAGTACATAGTTTGAAGCTTTTCGGATAAGCGTTACCACGCTTTCCATAAGAGAAAAAACCAAAATTTCTTATGCCTCAGCAACTATTTGACGCAGATGAATAATATTTGGTAAAGATGTTTCTTATGATTTGTGAAAGGTTTTTAGTTTAGTTCGATTAAAAAAAAACTTGGGCAATGCCACGCCCTATACAGAAGAAATATTATAGTCACCATATCTCATTAACTGTTTAGGTGAATGAGATACATACCTACCAGAGAACGTCATTAACAGTTCATTGAGGGTTTTGAGCCACTACCAAAAATATGAGATGTGAGTGTGTCTTTTGCATGCAAACAGTGAGTGTGAATCATACTTACTCACAAGCTCATGAATCTAAACTTGTAGTTGCTCTGGGCTCATGGATGTACATAAGTGCGTGTGAAGCTCACCCTCACATGGATTCAGATTCATGAAGCAGTGAATGGCTTAGCCACTTATGTTGAGTTTTAGTACAGAAAACCTGTTTTTTTTCCCTCCAATCGATGGGGAAAGGTCCCCATGGATTTTGGACATGACTTAGGGTGGTTCCGAACCTAGGAAAGCACCGTTTCTGACCCATTTTCGAAAAAAACATTTTTTTACTCCAATCGAAAAGGAAAGCTAGAAAATGGATTTTGGACATCATTTAAGGTGGGTCCGGACAGTGGAAAAGACCACTTTTGACCCATTTCCTTAACATTTATAGGGTGGCTCCGGATCTTGGAAGTACCGATTTTGACCTATTTGCGGAACAATTTTTTTTTTTTGGAATTTATTGGGAGTGGTCGAAAATGTATTTTGGACGTCATCTATGGTGGCTCTGGACCCTGGAAGGACCGTTTTTGAACCATTTTCGGAAAAATTTTTTTTTTCTGTTATTAATGGGGAAAGGTCAAAGATAGATTTTGGACATTATTTAGGATGGTTCGGGACCTTGGAAGGACCGTTTTTGAACCATTTTCAGAAAAAAAAAAAAATTTTTTCTATTATTAATGGGGAAAGGCCAAAAAATGGATTTTATCATTTAGGGTGGCTCCGGATCCTGGAAAGAACTGTTTTCTACCATTTCAGTCCATTTCAAGTTCCGGAGCCACTCTTGTGATATCCAAAAGCCATTTTCAACTTTTCATAATCGATTGAAGCAAAAAAAAATTTTAGGGTGGATATAAACAAAAATTCATCGGACACAACTACTTAAAAATCAATCCAAATGATAAAATATGAATTTCAAAATCATGAAAGTTCAATGAAAAGTTTTCTCGAAGATTTCCCGAAAAACATTTGTGTTAATTATGTGCTCATATGGGACCTTGAAGGTGAAAAAAAAGTTTATTCTGTACAAATACAAAACATATCTTGTTTGACGTCTAAACAGACAGCATCAGTTCAACTTGAAAGACTCCAAACGTTTTTTGTTTTTCTACTTTAAGAGATTTTTAATACTTAATTAAATTTTAAAATGTCTTGCAATGACTTACACCAAAAGGACATTGATTGCATGAGGGAATGTTGTCAACTTTAAAAAATCAGCAACCACAGTCAAACAAAGGACAAAAGCATTGATGAAATTGCCTGCGTTTGGCTTATCTTTAGAGACAGCTTAGAGCAGGCAAATTTTGTGGCACTCTGACATTGTAGTCGGACTGTCTGGCAAATTCAGAAGCACAAAAATAAAGCGAACCATCATAGTTACCGTTGGACCTAAGCACGATCTATGGTTTTGTACATGGCAGCAGCTTTGTTTTCACCATTCAATTTCAGATTACCAAAAAAACACAGGAAACGACCTCATAAATTTCAGTGGAAACGTTAAGGTGCAACAAGGACAACAGGTGCATGCAGCCGGTATTGAAAGCAAGAGAGAGAAAGATTCTAAATAAAAGTGGTCGGTCAAAATCACACTGCAGACGAACACATAACTCTTTTGACTCGTATGCAAATGCAAAGTTTGTTGTGTGAAAAAGACAGAAAAACACTGAACTCACTTTTCACAAGATGGAAAATAATTTTACGCTGGACATCAATCACAAAAGACTTATGCCGGAGTAAACAAAGACATTTGTCACAGTGACAGTGAAAGAGACTATGGGAAAAGAGTAAAGAAAAAAAAAGAAGGAGAAAATAAACTGAAGAGTACAAAAACTGCAAAAGACAAAGCGACCAGAATTTTAGAATGAGAAACAAAAAAAGAAAATATCGAAATGAAAGTAAACGGAATACTGACGATAGGCAACAAAATAAAATCTAAGAGCTTTGCTGGTCAGTACCTTTTCATTGTTGCAAGGATACCTGTAGAAGTTGGCTGTTGCTGATGTACGCCATTTAACCCGTTGTTTACTCTTATTACTTTGAAGTGACAGAAGTTTTAGGTATTAATGTTTCAGAGGCACATGCTTCCAATTTTTTTCTCCTATGCCAGTTTTAGAGTGGATTGAAGTAATTTCAGACTAATCAAAGCGCATTTAAGGCAATCATACGAGTATGTTCCTTAGTACACTTGCGTTGAATAGCACGAAAAAGAAATCCTTTGTGATTAAAAGTTTTGTGTAGCAGTGTGCCAGCGTCTTCTTCTTCTACGACAACGAATATCTAGTCTTCAACTTCCTGCACTTTAATGCAAATGGGATTGCTGCCACAGTTAAACATCGTTTGACAATGATAATATCTTACTTTAGACAAACACGTGACATGCTGCCTCATGTCTTTATAAGCACTTTATTATCTGCAGTATAAAGAGACACACAAGACATGCTACTTCATATTTCAAACACTTAGGCGCTTAAAGCTACAGCGTGTGCAACAAGCAGCCTGTTTAATCTAACTGATAGCCTGATAGCAAATGTTTTTCATGAAGCTTTTTATATTCAAATTAAGATTTTTGGATGTTTTTCGCATTGCACAGTATAATATGCCATCCGTTTAAGTATTCCAACCATGTTTCAAGTACTGTTTGGTATTCTGCTTACTTGCATATTGACATGCTGCCTTATGTCTTTATAAGCACTTTATTATGTGCAGTATAAAGAGGCACACAAGACAAGCCACCTTATATTTAATATATTTCTTTATAATGTACATTACAAAGTGATTTGTGAGAAAAATATGTTTCGCCTTTAACGTATACTATAATTCATCACAGACAGTCTAGTGGGTAGAGAGCTGGACTATAGATTGTTGGGAAATGAGTTCGAGATCAGCGTAAAAATGAAATATTCTTTAATTTGCATATAAAATCTTTCAAGTCGTCTTCTTTCAATATACTTTTTACGCAACTCTTTATTAAGTCTTTCTAAGGTGTGTCTATAGATACTTTACCGAGTAACATGGTGGGCAACATGTCTTTATACTTCATAGGGCAAATGGCTTTTATAAGCCTCTACAAAGATTTTATACGTACAATATGTTGTCTTTCTACTTGCCTTTAAAAGGCTTTTAAAAGAAACTATAAAGACTTTTTTTCTGCCTCCAGATTTGGCATCACAGTGGCTCTTTAAAACTACACCATGTGCAACAAGCAGCCTATTTATTCTTACTGATAGTCTCAAGTTTGAGAACAAATGTTTTCCACGAAGATTTTTATATTCAAATCACCATCTTTTGGATATTTTTCACATTGCATTGCACCTTAAGCCATTCATTTTAATTTTGTTCTTTTAAATATTCCTGCTGTGTTTCAAGTGCTGTTTGGCATTCCGCTTACTTGCATATTGAAACAATTGACACTTATCCATTTTTGTGGTCTTAGCCTAAAGCCTCAATTAGATGCTATCAGTGAGCAGTATCCGAGGCAGGGTTGCCATTAAGTGGCAAAAAAAAATTGAAAAACAAAGGATTGAATAGATTTTAGTTTTCACAACCAAGAAGGGCAAAACATTTTGTGAAGAAGTCATATAGATTTATGATATCGTTGACTTGTGAAGCTGCAATTCCACAGCAGGAAAATCATTAACTTTAGAGAATTTGTTTCGCAGCATCATAGATTAAAGTTTGATGAAACAGCAACTGAAACATGGAGGCCTCACATTGCTTTCAATAGCAATACAACTATGTTTGAACCAAGAACGTCATAAGCTGCGTTTGTCAAGCCCCACGTCAATGAAAAATTTCATTTGTTTTGTATTAAGTAAGTAGTCTCATTCAATACCGAAGAGATCATTGCATTCAGTAGCCATATCAAAATTTGGCATCCCTGACAATCTGCATTGCCATCTACAATTGTAAAAACGAAAACTTTTTAAAATATTTCTTTCAAGTATTATTACTGCGCTACTACTGGTTTTTTTTCTCAACTTCTGCCGCTAGCATCAATGCATGTCCAATACAGTGTCCGACAAACGCTGCCACATCTCGTACTTTGAAAGTTTATTTAATACTTTTGTGTGACGATGTTTATCTTGTGACGCGCAAAATGTGGGTGTAAATGGCTGAGTGCGCTGGAGTGCAGTTGTATGCTGCAGCAGTGGTAATTCCAACGCAAGCATTGACAACGCATTTTGGTCAGCAGGAGACAGCATTCTTTATGTTCTGCACTTTATGTTGCTTTGCCTGCTTTCCTGAATGAAGCTGAAGTTGTCGCAGCAATAGTTTATGTTACAATCGAATCATTTGTGTTACAGTGGGGCAAATGCAAAGAAAATCTTATAAGCAATCGTGATAGGGGTGTGACATTTGTGGGGTCTTCTTGAAATCATGCAAGAAGCGCTGTTTTGTGTTTGAGATGTTTAAATTTTCGGAGCTCCAAACACCGCTAAAGAAAGTGGTAAGCAATTTTTGTGCAAATATTTTTACTGCATCAATTGATGGCATAAAATAGATCGCTTCAATTTATAGTTCAAAATTTCTGATAAAAAACCTCTTCTGGCCACAATGCAATATTGTATGTTACGCTATTTATAAAAATCTCACGTGTTGGCGTAATTTTTCCTCATTCCAATTGTAATTTTTTTCAGTTATTTTTTCTGATTTGTAGTAGTCGTTTTCTTTTTCTACAATTTCCCATTCCAGAGTTTCGTCTTTATTGCAGATTTTTCTGCATACATGCGAAGTGAGATAAAAATTTATTTCACATCGACATTTCACTGTGAAAACTTAGATTAAAAGTTCAAACACGATGGCGAAGCATGAAGTTACAAAAGAAACAAAAAACAAAAAAAAAAAAAGCGGTATAAAACTGAAAAGTTAATAACCAACATGACAAGATGGCGCTAGAGATTTATGTGGAATCAAGGATTTATGTTTTCCCAGACAGTTAGGAAAATGTTATTGCATGAATGACATGAAATGTAGAATAAAAAAAGGAAGTACATGTAAGGATTTGTATCAGTTGATTTTTAATTTCAAGTTTGGTTACTTTATTATTTTTTTTTTCAGTTATATATCATGCCAAAATAATGAGTTTTATTGTTGTGCTGCCATCAGTTTTGTATCATTCCATGTGTGGATTGTGTTAATCAAAGTTTTATGAAATTAAAACGGATATAATTATTTACTTAGTAAATAATTTTGTACACTTTTAAGCTATCAATGCCATCAGCCGAAATCATGTCCAATTAAGTTGAAATTCCATTTGCTCTCAACATTTAAATGAAAATGTTACGGCGCTATAAAAAACTGTTAACACACTGCTAAAAAGCAGTTGATAGCTTAAACGTTTTTAGTTTCTTAATAAAAACAGCAAGAAAATATATATAGAGCTGAATATTTAGCTTCAAAAATCTGCTATACAACGAGGCCAAAACGTACCACAGCTGTGAAAAAAAAAATTTTAAAACATTTCCCAATCCGTTCAAGACGAATCCGAGAATATATTGCTGTACTTAATGAAGTGAATGTGAAACATTTGAAAAATAATTATGTCTTAAGTACTTAATTGTCGTTATTATATTTGATCAATAAATCGAGAAAAAGTTAACAAAACACATCATATAAAAATATTTTCATATATGAGATTTCTTGCTATATTCAAGTGTCTGGTGTACTACAAGACAACAACAATGAAAGATAATATTTTTAATTTGGCCAGAATACATGGCGTCACTGCAAAGTGGTTAAGCGTGACCATATTCAGGGAATCAAAAGTTCTAACATTTTTCATTTCGATTTTCTTGGAACTTTTTTTTTTTTCTATTTACTTTTGCTACTGAAAATAAATTTTTATATATGGTGTAAGAAGCAAGAAAAGGAAACGCCATAAAAATATTTTACAGATATTAAAGTGCAAACTCAAAAAAAAATCATAAGGACATTTCCATGAGTGACTTGCAATACTACTTAATAAAAGCAGCGAGAGATTTGAAGAATCTGCAGTAGAAACACCAGATGCTAGGGGATGTGCTTACCACGACTTATATCCAACAGCAAAGAGTCATTGCCTACAATAGTTAGTGAAAAAAGATCCACCACGGTACGGTTTTTTGTTTTGGGTTGAAAAACGCGAAAAATATGGAAAATGTTAAAAAAGTTGTGTGTCGAAAAAATGTGGAAAATATTTAAGAAAGTTCAAAGAGGTTGACAAAAATCAAAAAAATCGAAGACATCAAAAAAACTTTGGAAACTGTGAAAAAGTACTGAAATTTTGAAAGAGGTTGAAGAAGTTGGAAAATTTTGAATAAAGTTGAAAAATTCGAAAGAAGTTGAAAAGAACAAAGAAAAATATGAAAAGTGTTGAAAAATGTTAAAAGAGGTTGAAAAATGTTGAATCAGTTGAAAATCGCTGAAAAAGTCAATAAAATATAGAAAATCAAGAAAGCGATTGACAATCTCGGAAAAAATCGTAAGAGATGGAAAAGGTTGAAAAATATAGAATGGGGTTAAAAAACCCAATACGAATATGGGGAATGTTGGAAAAATTTGAAAGTGGTTGAAACTGTTGGAAAAGGCTGAAAAAGTCGATCAAATCGGAAAAAGGATGAAACACTCTATAAAAGTTGACAGAACTTAGAAAACTTGAAAAAAAATTTAAGCGCATGAAAAAAAGCATGTTTCAATGTTTAGAAAGTCAAAAGGAAAGAGATAAATGTGGAAGAAAGTTGAAATAGAAGAAAAAAGTATGAAAGTAGGAACAATATGAAAAATGTAAGAGATTGAAAAAATTTAAAATTCCGCATACCAAATTTTATCACAATAGCTTGTATAATTAATGAAATATACCATATTGGGTCATAAATTTAGGGTTGCGGCACACCCACTGGTACATTCCAGCTCTATTTTGATCCATAAATTGCTTTTGAAATACATCTGACATCCTTACACCAAATTTAAGTTTGATTGCTCACATAGTTTGCTAGATATATAATTTATAGCATTTTATTTATATGAAGAGTGTCACGCCCATCGGTGCAGTTTTGCCTGCCTTTGATTCAGATATACCTTATAGCTAGTAACCACCCATGTACGTAGAATTGCATGCTAATTGCTGAAATAGTTCACTTAACGCTTGAAACTTTTTGTTAATATGGGAGGAGCCACGCCCACTTAATCAACCTCTTGCCACGCCCCTCAGAGAGTTTCCAACAACATGAGACTTAGCCGTATGTCAATTTTGTTCACATGTCTACCAAACCTTCAAGTTTCATCAAAGTCTCTGGTGCTGATTTTGAAATAAACTTCAGCCATATTTGAGCCCAAATCGAATCTTGTCGGCATTTGGTGTGTTAAATAATAAGTTGAAGTGCTTTAGGTGAATTTCGCATAATTTCAGATAAATGGCTTTTAATTCATATAATATAAAAATTAAATTTTTTAAGTATCTAAAACCATTGCAAAATATCTCGTCTTCTATGGAATATGCGACATATACCAAAATACTGAAAGAACGTAAATAAACTAAGCTGACATCTAAGTGTGAAAAAGCAGCCGCATTACGTGTTGTTGACTTGAAATTTGTAATTTGGCTCAAAATAAATGAGTTGAAATAGTATTAAGAGAAAGAAAAAAAGCGCTGAAAAAATCACAAATGAAACAACAAAGACAGCGTCCATAACGCTAACATTAGCGTAATAATATTGCAAAAATGTTGTTATTTTCAAAATTCATAGACAAAAAAAAATGTGCGTTTGTGTTCTGGCATTTATTTAGCGAATTTCAGCGCTTGTCATAAGGAATTCTACTAAGCCAATATATTGTAGATTTTATTTATAAAACTTAATGTAGGATGGAGTGGGCGTTTTGGTAGATATTTAGCGCACCATAATTAAAACAAATTTATTTTAAAAATTTATACTGAAGAAATTAGTGGAAAATAATTATGTAAATATGTGAGGAATGATGCATATTTTGAAACATAGAAAAGTAGAATTTTAAGTAATGTGTTTAAGGAGTGTAAAATCACTTTACAGCGGTATAACAGCGACTTAACAGTGGTGTAAAATCGACTTAACAGTGATATTGGAGTTTCTTTAAACACAAATAACATCGGGTCACATTGTTTGATAATCAGTTTTTTGTCAGAAAAAAACAATTACCAATGACAAAACTGAAGAGACATTGACAAAAATGTGAAATCAATTGTGGAAAAAAAAATTAATAAATTATAAAAATTTATCTCTCAAAAACTTATTAAAAACAAAAAAAAAAATATTATAGCATGATTTTTCTATCTACCAAGTTATTAAGCATACAAATTTTATAAGGACATTCGAATCACAGATCTATTTTTGTATTTTCTTTATGAATAATATCATTAAAATCTTTTTGTTTAATTGATTCTCTTTATAAATTAATAGTGCTTGGTTTCAATCACTGCCATAGTAACTTGTAAAAGACACTCTACACAAAATCTGGACAAGTCGATAATGTCTAATGGCTGGCAGTGATGCGTCCATGTCAAGGCAACGGAAATGTAATAAGTATCTATGTAAGTTACGCCTTAAATCTCCCCATCAATATGTGCTGCCGTCCGCCCACTGCGCACTAATAATAAACTTAATTTGTTTCCATTTCATTGCAGTTCTTCTCCAAAAGCGTTGACACGAAATATTAACAACTTCGTATGGGACAGTGTTGATGGTGATGGTGGTGGTGGTGATGGTGGTGATGCTGATGGTGGTTGCGGCTTAGTTAGGCATGAAAGCCGTTTTGGTTTTTAAGCCTCATCTATTATTGAATAACAGTGACACTACTATCTACACGTATACAGTTGTATTTCATATACAACAGTAGTCGCAACAGTGCGGAAGTACACACAAAGTGTTGTGGTGCTTTTTCTACATAACGCCCATTTTAAGACAGAGTGAAAGTAGAACTGGCGTGATGTCTTCAATTTGTGCATTACTTAATATGTTGGACTTAAAAAAACACAATATGGGTAACAATTATTAGCTCGAATATAGGGATGTAGCCCGGTTCCGTAATGTAAAAAAATGTTTGTTATTGTTAAACCGATTGCCCGATATGAGGGCTTTCGAAATAAAATTCGTTTTCGTTTTCAGTAAATTTAAATTTTTTAAATAAATATTTAATTTAAATACCTCTTTAATGATGTATAAAGCAAGCTCTATCTGATCCTTTTTTGATTTCTAAAACAAAATTGATCACGTGGATCGGTGAAATGTTGACGAGAATTGATAGCACTCGTTACGAGAGTTTTGTGGAAGCCGTATGCTCCATGATTGGATTACGGACCAGAGAAGTAGTGCCGAGCTTAACTCGATAAGTTCTTTAACAATACATAGACTTTAACAGTATATGACATGCCACCTCATGTCATAAAAATTAGTTACAAATACATTAAGTCATTAGGTATTATTTCACGTTTGTATCTTTATACTGTGCATAATAAAGTTCTTATAAAGACCTTAGACAGAAAGCTTCGATTGTTTCTTTATGATGTTCATAATCAAATGTATATAAAGATATGGCACAAAAGTCACTTGGATGACATGCCGTCTCATTTCTTTATAATGTTCACTTTTTTGTCTTTTTAAGGCACCTTACCAAGACAAATGTGAGAAAAATATGGTTCGACTTTAACGCGTAATATAATATATTATAGAAAGCCTAGTGAATAGCGTGTTGTACTATGGATCGTTGGGATATGAGCTGGAGATCGGCGTACAAAACGTTAATAAAAATAAAGTTCGATTAAAAAATTAAATTAAAATATCTTAATTCTTTTATTCCTTTAAAGATCTTTAAAGGACATCTTTAAGTCTCTAAGATTCTTTGAAAGAACTCTGTACAAGGCGCTTGTAAGTAGACGCACTCTTTTTAAGGTCTGTATAAGGTGTATTTTTAAAGTCTTTGTAAGATGTCTTTTAAAGACCTTAGGAAAATGTTTTACCGAGTCTATTCAAAGATAAGGAGGAGAACATATCTTGAGACATTTGACAAAATAACCTCTTTCGATCTACGGTAATAACTAAACACAGCATAAGTCTTACGTTGAAACAAAGGGCTTATCGTCGCTCTCGGGTAGAAAGGCCCTAACTCATGTTTTTGCAATGAGGACGAAAAAACTACATAAAAGCTTCAAAATCTCATATGAGGGTCTTTTTTCGATTGGGTGTAAGTCTGCTATGTTTTAAAATACTACTTCAAAATTTTGCGTGGACGTGTATTTGAGGGTTATCTATTAAGATTGACAAAAAAGTGAATTTCGAAAATAAATGAGTTAGGGCCTTTCTACGCGAGAGCGACGTTATGCTGTATTGAATTATTAGCGTAGATCGAAGAAGGTTTTTTTTTGTCAAATGCCCATAGATATCTTTATAATTCATATGCCAAATAGCTCTTATAAGTGCCTTTAAAGTATTTGTATACAAAAATATGTTGTCTTTTTAATTTTCTTTAAAAGACCTTTAAAAGAAACAAGAAACCCTTTGTTTTGCTACTAAGGATAATATACAGCTTGGGTTTTTTTAACATTATACAAATAGCAAACTAACAAATGAATTTAATCCTAACAGTCACTAAGAATTAACATAAAAGAGTGTTAACAGTGTATTATAGCATTACTAATAGAGCACTTTAAAAGTTTTAACAAAACAAAAATAAAAAATCAAACCATCGTTTACATTTTTTTACATTAATATTCTACACAATTTTCCATAATTTCCCAACACTGCCACGTCAGTCACTCCCTCGTAATTTTGGCAAATTTCTTAGCTGTCGACTTTCTTTTATATTGCTGTAAGACTTAAATAGCCTTATTTTGTTGTTGATACTTTGTTGGGTCAACATAAGAAAGTACACGAAAGATAGAAAATAAAACAAGTAACAGAAAAAACAAACCAATGTCAAAAAAAAAATAAAAAATTGATAAATTTCAGGGGCTAATAAATGCGCAGAGATTTGTTTGATTTTGTCTTGGTTCAGTTTATTTTTGATGAAATGAAACATAATTTTTGTACACCTTATACAGTAATGCTAAAAATTAGGTATACAAGTTTCTGCAGCTGAATTAAAGTCAATAATTGATAAAGCACTTTTCTTTAGCTCTGAGTATGTGTAACTTTGATCTTACCTCAATGAATGTATCACAAAAACCTAAGCAATTTCATAAACTTCAAAAGACCTAAAGTAGAAGAAAGTTTGTAATATTTTCTTATTAAACGTAATCATGCTGCTAGCCGCCTGTCGGCTTAGAAATCAACATTGCAACATTTTGAGAACTAAGTAGTTGGTTTTCTTGCTGGGTTTTTACTAAATTATTTGTTATTTTTTATCATTTACTTATTTCACTTATTAAATAAATTATTAACGTATATTTTATGCTTCAAGTTATTTGACCAATTTTTTTCCTTTTTTTTTTTGCACATAGACGTTTATAAGACATATGATGGAGGAAAATTTTATTTATTGCCTAGTAATGCTCGCTTCATAGACATGTTATTTCAACAGCTACTTGACATATTGACTTTTTTCTTAACTTTGTGATTGATACTACAAGTACAGAGTCTTATTCATGCCTATTATTTATTTCTTGTATCTTTCATCAAAATATATTTCAATTCTTATTTACTTCACTATTAATTTGCAATCTTGACTAGAGCTCTTCTTTGGTAGTTAGAATGATTTTATATGACTTTGCTTGACTTGTTCATTAATCAAAATATATTAGATATAAGAAAACCATACCTAAAACGTCATTCGAGATGTGACTTTAAATAGATGTACTGCTTTTGGAAGTACATATTGCATTTATTGTAAAAGTACTCTAACGCAAAATAATCTTCCGCATTGGTCTACAGAGATTATAAAATATTGGTCAATTAATTGCAATGTCGAGCGGGAAAGAAATTTATCTCAAATAAAGACGTTAATGTATATTTTAGAAGTCTTCATAAGTCATATTATAAAGTCAAATTATTAAGTAAATTTTTGTTGACTGCAAAAGGACTCTTGAGATCACTTTATAACATGATATCTTGAAATGCGTCATGGTTAACAGAGACATATTTTCCGAAAGAATATGTTTTTCTAAAGACTTTGATGCAATTTATTCGAATTTTCTCTCCGATTCGCACTTTTATGTCTAGTAAAATTCTAAATTTTAAGTTAATTTTCAAATAAAACATTACGTAATGGCATCAATGAATAATAATAATAAAATGGCATAACAAAGGCAAAAACTTTAAAAAAAAATCAAATTCAATCAACCAACAATAAAATTTTCACTGATTAACCTTTAAACATTCAACTTAAGCCAAAGCTATTATGTGCATTGAATGAATAGACGGTAGTGTTTACTTGCAGCTTTTGCAAAAACACTTAAAAATTAATTAGAAAAACGTCGGGGCTACCAACTGCCAGGCAGCTAACCAACTTGGCATACCAAGAAAAACAATTTGTACGCCAGTATGTGGCTGCAAGTGGGTAAAGGAAAGAAAACCTTTGAAAATTGCAATAAAGCCTGTGTTCTAAGGTAAGGAAAGAGGCTTAAAACAACTGCCGGTAGCGAAAAAAAAATCTATGTAATTAACCACTAAGTTCTTTGGTATGAGTGGAGTTTTTCTACCTTAAAATATCACTGTAAATTGCTTACGTGATGACGTTGTACCATGTAAGAAAGTATGTTGCACTCAAAAATAAAATCATTTGAAACATGAATTTTATAAAAAAAAAAAAGTTTAAAATCTTGGTTCTTATTATATTGAATAAAGTTTTTACATAGCAGGAAAAAGCTTAAGTCAATTTAAGAAAAATATGGCCAAATTCAAGTTAGTTCCACGCTATAGAATTTCTTTACTTTTTAAGGCTTTATTAAGCCTTAAGTATATAAAATAAAAAATTTTTCAAGTCAATAGGAAAATTTGTTCCTATGCTTCTAGCTATGTTATAACTTTTTTTTTGGAAAAATTAAAAAATCAACAAAAATCTCAAGTTAAAAAAATTTGGAATATTTGAATTGTGTAGAGTGTAAAATCAATTGATTTATTCAAAAATTCATATTTATCATATTATTTTCAAGAAACCTGCTTACTTCATTAAAATTTATGAATATATATTTAAGAAATATTATTTATACATCATATATATGCACCAACGCTACAAAATTTCAAATTGAAAAATTTTTCCGTGTGAAAGATTTCTGTACAGTTTTTTCTTCAGGTGCAAAACAAGGCGCCAAAGACATCAACACATCAGTGGCTTAAAAGGCATCACCAAAGTGTGCTTCATGTTTAAATGCCATTGCTGCAGAAAGTTGAAGAAGCAGCAATTGCAGCAGCTGATGCTATAATTACAACAACATTAGCTGCAATCAGATTTCTACTCGTGATTTTCAGGGTATGAATTCGAAATGGCGTTATTAACTTAACGTAAGCATAAAATTTTAATTAGTGCAACTTTCTGCTAATGTGTCTATGTTTGTATATACTAGTATGTATGTATGTCCTTAGTGTACGCTTGATTGTATGTATGTGTGTGTGTGTGTAAATGTGAGTATTTCAGTAAATGTAAGTACAGGAAAGTTTTGTGTCTAACCGTAATTGTAAAATGCAACGCTTCTTTTATTGCGATTCACAAACTTTTTTTTTGTAAAATTTTAATTTGAAACTTTTTGGTCTGAAATAAAATTGTTTTGGTATTTTATTGGAAAAAGTTTTCTTCGAAAATGTACTTTCATAACAGTAACGCTACGTTGGAAGTATAAGGCTTATAGTGATTACAGTGTGTGCAGTGAAACTGGAGGTTTATTACAGATGACAATTTAAAATACTTAGGGCATCGGAGCTCGAATCTATTGAATCGAATATCGGCAATCAGCGTTTCGAAATAACGGTAAATTAACCGGTAATTTATACGGTAAATTAACCGGTAATTTGAAATGAAAATTAACTGGTGATTGAAATGGTTATAAAATCTGTGATACGTTTTTTTTATTTTAATTCTGAGAGGTTTGGTGTCTGAGACAAAGTTGCTCATTATGAAAATTCAAAATTTTTTTTATTTATTTATTATAACATTATTATATATTTTAAATAATTAATTGTTATTTGCAGAACAAAGCGAAAAAAAAAAAAAATGGCTTCTTATCATTTTCGAAAGTAGTCTTATGTTGCGCTTTATATTTAGTTTTTTCATACTATATCCCACTTTGATACTTGACCTTACATCAACTAGTGTATGTTTAAGAAACGCTTTTACTGCATTTTTTATTTCTCAAACCTTTTCCATCACATACTCTAAATCATTACAATACATTAAGCTTTCAACATGCATAAATAAATTACATACACATTAGGGTGGTTTTTTTTTAATTTTTTCTTATAAAATTTTTTTTCTGAGAATTACACGATCAAGTTTTAGTATATTTGAAAAGAAATTCACACCTTAATTTTGAATACTATTTCGAAAAAACTGAAACAAAATGTATGAAAAAATATTCATTTCTGCCTAAAAAAGCAGTGCCAAGTTTTCCGATATAATGCTAAGATTAATATTGTAATCTAAGTATATATAAATAGGCGAAAGGAAGACGGTTTCATCCTTTTCAACAGTCATAATATAACATAATCGCTTGATGTTATTTTATTAGAAAGGTTGTGAAGAATATTTTAATAGTAGGCGGTGCCACGCCTCTAACTGGAAAATACATTTCCACAGTTAAACTAATGGATTTGATGAAATTTGACTCTGAAATGGACTGAACCATAAAGAAGAGTTATGAAAACTATGTGTTCTTTTAATGGGCGTATCACCGTCCCTAGTTGGTAAAAATGCTTTCACGACTGAGCAAATTTTGAAAATATTTGATAGGAGATGGACTAGTTGTTGCGTTAAAACATATGCTTTAAAGTGGGCGGTGATACGCCCTTAACAAGAAAATATGTTTTCACAGTATTATTAATGGTTTTTAATTATACATTATTTTGATGAAATTTTATGTCGAAATAAATTGACTTCTGGGGAAACATATTTGTTTTAAGTGGGCGATGACACGCCCTCAACAGGAAAATATTTTTCACAGCTAAAGTAGTCCTCCAATTTTGATGACATTTTGTATGAAAATAGATTGAATTCTGAGTAAAAGCATTTGTTTTAAGTGGGCGGTGCAACGCCCCCAAAAGTAAAATATTTTTCTACAGCTTAACTAGTAGACCAGTTTTGATTTAATTTAGTATGCTGATAGTCTGAACCCTAGGGAAGAAATAGAGATAAACTAGTAGACCAGTTTTGATTTAATTTAGTATGCTGATTGTCTTAACCCTAAGGAAGGAATTAGAGATAAGGGAAGGGATAGGGCAACATGATGCTGTACATTTTTTTTTTTTTTTTGGGAGTGATGACATTTAATCGGGCAAAATGGTACTGAACTTGTTTGTGTTGCCACTAAAATGGTTGAATTTCAACCAGTGGGCTTATATAATTCTGTGACCAAAAGGAATAGCAGCTTACCGCGCAAACTGAAGATAACTTTCGCCCAAAACTAATGCAACATATTCGAATTCAGAAACATCTTTGGAGAAAATTTATATACAAAAAATTATCATTCAAAAAAAATCAAACTCCCTAATTTACACACATACATACATACCGAGATATGTGTATTCGAACGTGTCCTTGCACTGCATTTTGCATTTGGTTAATTGCTTTTGAAGCAGAAGATTAGAGAATTTTCTTCTTAATCAGCAACTACGACATCAGCGGTAATGGCAACGGTAGAGGAAACGGAAGCTACAGCCTATGTTTATGTGGTGCGGTTGTATATCGCAGGAAGCTGCTGCTCTTTAAGCATGCAAGCGTTCATAAGTATTTTAATAACCTTAACATTACACAACACATTTCAGAAGTGAATCAAGCTTGACTTGGCTAAGCATCTTCCATATAAGCGGTTGTTTTTTTGTTCACTGATTTTCTTGCGTTCAAATTATTAGGTTTATTTTGTACTCATTAAATTTAAAAGGTAAAATTTCTCTAAATTCACGTTTAGATTGCTTTGTTCTCAAGAAAACAAGGTTAATTAAGTGAAGCATGCTCAGGGTTCTTGAAAATTAATTGAGGGTGTGTTAGAACAAAAAATAAACATAATTAAGTATCATGCCAGTTTAGAAAATTTATAAATAAATATTAAGTATATATTAAAAACTCAAAAAATTAATTTTTAAAATATAAAATAAGCCATTTTTTATTAATACATTTAAAATTCGTATAAAATATGACCATAGACATATTTATCATGTATCCAAAAATCGCTATTTCAGTATTGTCGACGATATTACTTTATGATTTTGTCACCATGAATGAAAGCATTATCAAAAATATGGTCATAAAATGTGGTTTTTCATTTGATAAATTGAATTATTAAATGAATAAAATGAATTTTCATATTTCGTTACTGAATAGAAATAAGAGATAAAAGCACAAGAATGACAATATTTATAACAACAATGTTGACAATAGCAACAAAAAACACAAAATTACAAATAATTGTCAAAATTATAATACAAGTACACAGCAAAGAAAATGTGTTGTTGTTTTTGTCAACTTTCATTTTAATTTTAATTGAAATGATGCGCAAATTGAAAATGATGCTGAAAAAGTCAATGGCAAAAAATATGAAATATATGAAATTGCTCAAAAAAAGTAAATGGATTTTCAACAAAGAAAACATAAAACATAAAATGTACTTGCAATATCATTAATCAAAATAAAATTTGTACTTTTCGCATAATATTCATTCATAAAAAAAAAGAAAATTCGATACTTCTTTTACATTAAGGAGGCTTATTGAAGGCCAACTATAGGTTGTAGGTGTCGAAGTAGAAGATGCTGTTGTGTATATCCCCAGGGAGATACAAAAAAAATCATTTAGCTGAGAGGCATTGTTGCCAAAATATTGCCGCCTTTCGGTTTAAACAATAAATACAATATTGTGTAAGTGTGATACTTTGGTGAGCAACCAATTAGAAAATATTACAATGGTGACCAACACATTGAGAGATAATAAATAAAAATTAAAGAATTAAATAATTTAGAACTATAGAAAATCCTAATGAAAAATGTGGGTCTAAAAAAAAATTTAAAAATCGACCTTGTAGGAAAAGGATAAACAGAGATAAACAAATTGAAAATTTTGCTATCCTTTTTCGTTTTCTTTATTGACACAAGAACTCAGAAATCTGCTGACATTCAATGACCTTTTTATGGCAGATTTTAATGACTTTTTGTTGGCAAAATCGACCACGATGATAATGGGATACGAACAAATTCATCCTCAGGAAAATCGTCTATCCCATTATTACAGCCATAACACAACATCTATAACATATATATTAGGGCGGATTAAATTGTATTGAGTAACATTGTTTAGTCCGGAAACTATATTTTTCTGAAAGTTCGTCAAATTTTAAGAAAAAAAGTCCATTGCACCATATGGCTACAATGAATTTCGAGCCTGCAAGTTTTTATTTGAAGTAGTTAAAACAATTCGAAATGCTTAGAGCAACATCTGGTGGCAGTTTTCAGAACTTCAAAGTCTTTCATTTTCTTTCCGAACTTATAAGCAACAAAACGACGTTTTCTTAATTCAAATCGGTCCATTAGTTTCGGAGTTATTCAAGTTTAAACAAAACTGTTGAACAACTGAAAAACTTTAAATTGCCACCAGATGGCGCTATAAACAGTTTGAATAGTTTTCACTACTTCAAATAAAAAGTTGCAGGCTCGAAATTCATTTTAGTCGTATGGTGTAGTGGACTTTTTTCTTAAAATTTGACGAACTTTCAGAAAAATAGAGTTTCCGGACCACTTAAAAATTTAATCCGCCCTAATATATACTATATATTATATATAAAACAGATATTATATATTGCGGTGGCAATACGGTTTCATTCCTTTTTAACTGCAAAAAGACAACATAATCGCTTTGTTTTTATTTTTTTGTTGTAAAGGTTGTAAAGAAGGGGGAGAGGAGAATATAATTTGTTTTTCAATAGTAGGCGGTACCACGCCTCTAACAAGAAAATACTTTTTCACGGTTAAGCTAATGGAACGATTTTGATGAAATTTTATTTGGAGATAGATTGAACGCTAGGAAAAAGTAGTAAAAGTTATTTTAGTGGGCGTGGAACCCTACTGCGAATAAACGCTGTCACGACTGAGCCGTTACACCTCTCTAGATGAAATTTGGTATGAAGATAAATTAATTTTTGAATTGGTTGAGAAAGTTGATTTTTAGTGGGTGGTGCCACGTCCCTAGGTGGAAAATACGTTTTTACTGCTTAACTAATAGACAGAATTTAAAGAAATTTTGTACAGAGATACATTGAACCCAGAAGAAAAATGCGAATTACCCCATATTGAAAATAGAGTTGAGGCAAAATCACTCAAAGCATTATTTATAACAACAAAAAATTGAAAATTAGGCCTTTTTTCTGTTTTTTGATTTTTTTTTTTTTTTTTTGTAATGTTGCAAAATTTCTCAGTTCTTATGCGTTGTAAGCAGCAAACACATATTTTATACTCTACACTTTTAACACTCAAAAACTACTTCCCTACTGGGCTATTAAATGCTGTACCCATTTATATTACGATTGTGCGGTGAAATTCAATAAAAATACTCGCCTGCCTCACTCTACACTGGTTGGGCTCTAAAGCGATGGTGGTTGGCTATGGTTTTTTGGTTAAATTCAGTGCGTTTTCATTCAAAATTGTGGCTACGTTTAATACGCTCGACGTAATTTAATTGTGCAAGTGAGTAACTGCTATATGTTTGGTATACTCACATACATACATATATACGTACATAAGTATTTGGAATAAATGTTTCTGTGTGTGTGTGCCAATATTGGTAGTCAGTCGATCATTAATCAATTTTTGCTGCGCGTTCAGCCTGTGTCATGACAGCGCTTCACAAATTGTGCACCCACTGCCTGCTGGGTTGGTTGTCAGGCGAAAATTCAATGAAATTTAATTGTGCAACTGTTTGAATAAATTTTTACTGATAAGCGAAAATTCTTTTTATGATGTGTGGCACAGAACATATGAGTTTATATATTGATTGATTGAAATATTAGTAGAAATTTCAGAAGAAAAAAAAAAAACAATAAACGAAGTTATAAATGGATTATGATGACGATGAAGATGATGGCGCGCCTTGAGCATAGACAATTGAAAGAGGTAATATGTGAACTGGATTATATGTTTGAAATCTAATGTATTGTTTTCTTTATAAAAAATTATAGAAAATGTCTATGATATTCATAAAAATATACAAATACAAAAAGATTTTTTACCAAAAGCCTTAATATTGACAAAGTTACCAAGAAGGAAAAAAATTGGGAGAACAATCAATACCCAGCGCCAAATCGGTGAAGTACTCTGATTTTGCATGTATGAAAAGCTATACCCTTTTGTGTGATATTTTGTTTATTTGCTTGCTGGCTGCCTGCATTGTATATGGAGTTGGAGGCAGTCTGTCTGTTTTTTGTCTGATTTGTATATGGAGATGTAAGGGGTCTTGCCTGTCGGCTGCATACTTTGTACGTGGAGATGTAGGCAACTCGGTAAACTATACAGACACTTAGTAAGCTATGTTTTAGGGCAATCTGCCTTTTGTTTGTTGCACATTGTATATAGAGATGTAGGCAAGCTGCCTACAAAGCTTCCATCCTTTTGTAAAAATCATTTACAGTTGTGGCTGGAGTTGTGAGCATTTCTGCCAACAATGAGTATAGCTATTCATCGATGTTGTGTATAAAATAGTTGCCACTGGGTAAAAAAAAAAGTGTTTTGTTAAAGAAATAACACATACAAGGCTTAATAATTTTAAAAAATCTCACGTAATTTGATATCCTTTTCTGTTTTAAGCCGAACAAAAATTAACAAGAATAACCGCACTGTATGCCATAGGTAGGTATTGTACTACTTTTCAAGTAATTTTCTAATTATACCCTACACCGAGGGTATATTTTTGTTTTAGTTTTAATTCCTTAAATGCTCGCTTGATAGGACTACGATTACATTTTAAATATTTATGATAGTTAAATCTTAAAGTAACTTTTGCCGCACATTAACATGCAACCTACAATTTTAACAAGATCAAGAGTCAGCTCGTATTTGCCCACGCTTTGAAATCCTAATAAAAGGTTTGACACCGTAAATTGGCTAAAAATTGAAATATTCAATTAATTAAATAAAGCAACAAGTAAAAGCTTTTTTTCGTACATTAAGCTAGCCTAACACTTTAATTATTTTGTATTTTCTATCAACATTTCTTCCGAAAAGTTGACATAGAATGATATTAATAGACTGTGCTTGAAGAGGAATCATATGTCATGGGTATTCATCTAAGCGCGCAATACCCTCGCAAACTGTGCAGTTTTGCGCCGTCGCAAACGAACTGTCAAAAATGGTACGGAAAGTCTTGTGAACAAACTAGAAAAGTTTGCTCAACGATTTGGTAGCTAATTTTGCAATTGTTGTCTCTCTCTTTTCTCATACGATTCTCTCAGCAAAAATTTATTGTTTACACATTTTGTATTTGTCACTCTCTTTTCCCATACGATTCTATCACAAAAAAAAAATGACATGCTCATCAGCTGCCACAAATTGCACAAAATTTTCGAATGGGCGTTCGCTAATTTATTGAAATGTCGAAAAGTTTTAATTACTTTCAAATAATATGATATTTAGTTTTTTATTAATATGAAAATACAAATGCATTTTTTCAAATTCAGACCATTAGCATTAGATAACTCGAAAAAAATAATCAACTCATTCTCAATTCTCAATTGACAGCTGTAAAATACTATATTTTGTTAAACTCACCCACTGGCATAGTCAAATCTATTAAAAAACAAAAAAGTGTCATATGACCTTTGTGCATTTCTTGGCAAGTGTGAAAACTTATACCACCACCACTATCGCCCATGCTGCCAGAAAACATAGCAGCTGAATTTTCTTTATGACAAGTGGGGAAAAAATTTTAACGCGTATAATACAACAAATATAAAATGAAAACAAAACCCATACACTGGCGTGAAAAGCTCTAAAGGAACCAAAAGTATTATGTGCAACAGGCACAAAAAAAATTTAAAGGGCTTTCTAGGACACCATCTCAACTCACAACGTCAATTTCGCATGAATTTCACTCGAACCGTACCGAAGCGTAAGTTTCGAGAGCAACTCACTTTGATGCGGCTTGACATTTCATGCCGACGACGATGAGTATCTTCATGATGGAAGCCTGAGTTAAGTTACTGCAGCAACGGCGCTATGTTGCGCTGTCAAAGGGTGCTGTTGCTGTTACTGTTACTGTTGCTCGTGCTGCGGGTGTTAGTGTTGCCTTTGTTTTTGCTACTGCTTTCCCCTTAATGGCAACGAAAAAGCAAAAATTTAATTACTGTCAATTTAGTGTGGAAAATTCCGCGATAGCTGCTACTGTTTTTGCTGCTATATACAACATTTTACTATGAATATGAAGGCAGCAGTAAAGGAATTTTAAGTATGCCATTTTTTGGCAACAAAAAAAAAATGGTGAGGTTAATGGGCCACCAATTAGTGGGTGTAGTGGCTGGAAAAATTCAGGCATAATATTAATAATTTTCCTTTGTTAGTGAAAATCAGCTATCTTAAATGAAATTACAAAGTTTTTGCTTAAACAATATACATAAAATCATCACAATCAATATTACTTAACAAAACTTTGCCATTTTTATTACAACGCCTGAAAGTATGCAATAAAAAAAATTGTGTTTCTAATTTATAGCATTTTTGTCACCCACAAATGTGGGAATAAAACAACAGCAATAGCAAATAACATAAATGATATCAAATAAAATGTTACCACATAAATGAGATCAAAATAAAATCAATTACGCACGATTAACTAAAACAATTACATAAATTTTATAAATACACACTAGTACACAAATGATAACATACATACACAAAAAGTTTCTTCTATGTATCGTAGATCAACAGAACTATGTAATCCTTGTAAATACAACAATAGAAGAGGAAAGCGAAAAACTCCAATAACAATAAGACTTGAGCAAAATAGTGAATTGAAGACAGTGTCGTAGGAGATGTTGGATTAAAAAGGATATGCGTGTGATGAGCAAAAAACTAAGTTTAGTTAATATAAAATTATTATTTAGGAACCATTTCTGACAGCTCTACTATTTGAAAGAAAAATTTATTTTGAGGCTTTCCAGAATCGACTAAACATCGCTACCGAGTCTGTAACGATTGATGGACAACATTTTAGGGATTCTTAGCCATGGTGAAAAATTGACTAAGATTTCATGACATCGAAGCGGGCTCTGCACACCTAGCTATGCTTCGGTCTTAGCTCAGGGAAAATGGGGTGGGGTTTGCTTCTAGCCACGAAAATGTCACATAACCAAAGTATGGTGCAGATAGGTAGAATGAAGGGAAAATCCAAGAAAAAAGCGCGAATAAAAATTTAGATTAAACACTGAAACTACATTATGGTGATTTCTGCACGCTACCCTAAGCAAAATCGTTACGATCAGTACACATGAATTGTGAAGAAGGAGCAAGTTGGTGTTGCCTTCTTCGTCTATACCCACCCATCCTGTTACCAAAAGAAAAACCAAAACTAGATTTTGGTAACCCACGATAAACAAACTCTTAGATAAACCTACATTGCCTCATGATAGTAAAATGAAGAGATTTTAGAGATTCATGTTAGATATACATACATAAGTTTTATTTTAGAAAACAGAAGAACAATTTAGTTTTAATTCTAGCAAACATTTTTTTTACACGCGATAGTATTTTAGTATAAGTATTTTAAAAATTCAATTTTCAAAATATTAAGCTTATATTATGAGTATTATACTTTATCAAAAAAAATATAGAATGATCTTAAGATTACAAAAATATATTTAATTCTTTACTCAGGCAGACGAAAAAGTAATTATTTTAACTATGCAAATATGCGCTGATTTCATTGTTTGAATTAGTCGTATGTTAGACTAGGTCAGTGACCACATATCATATGCATTGCACAAAAAGAAGTATAGTAAAAGAATCAAAATGAGAAAGAAAACTTAAAATGTAAACAATGGGAGAGGATTTGGAATTTCGATTCCCATATGCATAATGCTAATAAAAGTTAATTCAACTCTAAGTGAAACAATGTGAATGGAACATTGAAAGTCACCATTTCCACTGTTGCAATGAAATTAAAATTTAATTAAAGTTTACAAAAACAACATACCTTTTGCTCTTTTCTCGCCGATCGTGGAAGGCCTTCGTTGATCTATGCTCGGTATAGCTGTAGAAATTATGGTGTATTACGATCTTATACGATGGATCTAATAGATAATTTTAAGTTATAAGAAGTGTATATATGCACTATGAATATAGCATAATGAATCTGAATACACCTTTTACGTTGCAGTTAATTGGTAAACTTCATAATTACTTTTTCTTTACATTTTTTTTTCTTCCTTGAAACTGAATAAGGTTGTTTTGGAATTAATTAGGCTTAAACTAGGTTACTTTACTAAAAAAAAATAACTTCTTATTTAATTTTCATTATTATAAAAAAAAACTATTAATTGTGAAATTTGAGCCATGTTTCAAATTTCATTGATTATTGAATTTTT
The DNA here is from genome assembly GCA_949775025.1 of Tricholauxania praeusta. Taxonomy (NCBI): domain Eukaryota; kingdom Metazoa; phylum Arthropoda; class Insecta; order Diptera; family Lauxaniidae; genus Tricholauxania; species Tricholauxania praeusta. The sequence goes on along the minus strand of OX459031.1, from coordinate 115,876,357 downwards.
TTAAATTTAGAATTAGTATTTAAGATTTTTTTTTTTTTTTTTTTTCCTTTTTTATTTAGGTATAAAATGTTTATTTAATAAATTTAGTTTAGTTTTTGTTCTTTTTCATTTGAAATAAAAATTGGATTTGTCTCACTTGGCACAAACTTAACCATAAGATGCACTGTATGCTATTTTCCTGTTCGTCGTTTATCCGATTTTGGCCTTTTTCATTGTACTACTCTATTTTACTTTAATTTACCATGTGATGACCATGAAGTTTTGAAGCCAATGTCATTTATCCGTTTTTGGTCGTTTTTACATTGTATTACAATGTTTGACCTTAATTTACCCTTCGCAGCATCGTTAGTGACCCATGTGATATGTGCAGGTTATGAAACTGATGTCCAATAGATTTTTGGATCTTCCAAATAAAATTGTGGGAGCAACTCCTGGTGTAGCAGGTGACATCCAGGGTGCTCCGCTAGAACATAACAAAAACACACTTGGTAGTTCACAAAAGTACTTAGGGCAGTTTATAGCTTAAACTTACCAAGTTTAGTAGAAATTCTAAAAATTTTGATTTTGTGGTATCAGCCAAACTATGTACATACATAGGTTCGCAAATCCGCAGTTCCAAAATCGTGAACTTTAAATTGTATAAGTTGGGTTAGGTATTTAACAAAAAAAACAAGTTGCAGTACAGTCTGCTTCATACAGCACGTTTTATAAAACCACTTTTGACAAATTTTATTTATATTCGCGCGGTTAACCTTTCTGCAAAGCTGTTGTCTACCGAATGACCGAGAAATGATTTCAAATCACTCAAAAGCCTATGCGAATTCGAAGCAAATGATCTTCGAATGTCCGTACGGTGCTTGCACTCGCCCACTACATGACCGGCCATACTGCCAAACAAATCCTGTACAGTTCTCATGTACTTTTCCCATATCCATAATAATATATATGGATACTTTTTGGGGATATCTTTTTAGCTCGAAAGATCAAATTTATATGACGTTTGATTGATTTTCTGATCTGTTTTTCTGATCAATAAACTTTTATTAATTTATTTATCTGCGTAAAATGATTATTATCATAAGCAAAACAACCCACATATTCAGAGCCTGCTGTAGAGGTATACCTGCAGTGGAACGGAATATGCATGCGTAAAGTGCATACAAAAAAAAAAGTATTCTTGTCTTGCAGCAATTGCATAAAAAAAAAAACGTTCTATTGCTAAGCCGTGTAATGTATGTATGTAAGTACATGTAGAAGACAACTTTTTGCGAGTCAGAAGTGGGCGCATGAATATTAATATGCGTGCCATATGAAACTAAAATATGTCTACATTTTTGTATGGGGATAAATTTAATTTCCTCACAAGTCATAAGAAAAAGGTCTATAACTTCGGTACAAGGAAAGACTCAGTGATGACATTTTTTACAAAACCTTGTTGTATAAAAATGTAATCAGAAATCTCGGTGATATTGTGATACAAGCCAATGCCAGTAGACTAAATTGCACTAATTTTAACGATGTGTATTTCACAACCAATATTAGAAGAACTTAAAGTCCTATACCATGGATGGCGCACGTTTCACTGAAAATGTCGGTGCTGTTGGTGAAAGTATACCCGAAGACCAAAGCTTAATAACTACTTAGCACGCTGAGGACTTAAGCTTGTCTTAAGGCAGATTTTGGCGTGTTAGGTACTTAGATTTACAATATCATCCATATAAAGATCAACACACTAAAGCAGGGAAGGGCACTTAGTGCCTCAATTTCCTCACATTGCTCTAACCGTTATTCGACGCACAACCAAGCGAAAAAAATTTCCCAGAACTTCAACGCTATCGAAGCACTAAATTCGCAGAATTTCAACGCTATCGAGGCACAAAATTCGCAGAATTTCAATCGAGGCACAGCGTTGACTTGAATTCAAATGAAAACAAAAACAAAACACAAAGGCATAAATGACGGCGCCGCATTGTGTCTTGACGAATGTAGCAATTGTTTTTGTTTGTAGTGTAATTTGTTTTTTTTGTGCTAATGGCAATTTTGGAAATGAAAGTAAAAAAAACTTTAAAATTTCGTTTGTTGTTGCTTGATGTTGTTGTTTTCCTCTTTGGTTATATTTTTGTGCCCACCGCTGCACTAAAGAACTGAAGCCTGCTGACCCGATTTATTGAACACCGATTACACCGATTTGTTGAACAAACTTATCTCACTTTTTTGCTCGGTGAAATGAAAAAATGACCTTATATAGTACAATAAAGATCCACAAGTGATCTTAGAGAAACCATTACATTCGCAAAAAGTATTGGCCAGTATTCTTTTGAGAATGACGAAGGGAGTCCCTTTACCCTCAATGTCATGCCCTATGGATATACGAAAATTTACCTTTTCTGGCTTTAATTTGAAGAGTTTTATTTGGACGTTCTGTGATTTAAACAATAAAATACCACAAGCTATTACAACATAGCCCATTTTGACTTTGTTGCGTGAAAATCCCCATGCAAAACAAAAACATAGCTAGATTAAACCGAAAACGACGGTTAAAACGATCTAACCCTTCGAAATAATAAATTGAACCGATGAAGAGTAGTAAATTTTTGTAAAGAAATCTTAATCGAAAAAGTTGTTAGTTCACTATTTGGTGTGTAAGCCTACCAACAAAGTTGTTAATTTAACCGACAAGGTAGTTAAATTTATTCGAAAACGATGGTCCAAAATAGTTCGTTTAAGCGGTGTGAGGTGGTTAAAATAATTTACTGTTTGTCTACTAAAAAAGTGATAAGATAACGAATTTGTTTGTAAACGTATTGTAAAAATATGTTATGCTACAAGTTTTTTAGTTAAAAAACCACAAAACTGGTTTTATTACCTTTCTTTCCACATCAACGCTAAATTTAAGGCCTAAGTTAGCTCGAATAGCATCAGCAATCATAACATGATTTAAAAGAAAAAATAAAAATTTTAACAATTTTTTTCATAAATATTTACGGTTGCGTTACAAATTTTTTAGTTAATTTTTGATGAAAAAAATTAAAATATTCATTTTGGTAAATTTAACTAACAATCGTGGTATTAATGACCATAATCTTTGTAACGACAATAACTTTTTCAGTTATTTGAACTGTTCTTTTGTTGACTTTGCAGATTTTATTGTTTACATTTATTTTTGATATATTTTATACGAAATCACTTAATATATTTAAGGTTTTCATATATTTACAAAAATAGTAAGATAACCATTTTTTTTTTTTGTTAATTTTACCAATAAAGGTTGGTAGTAGTTTTGAGATTAAATTACGGCAGTCGATGTCTAAGATAATGTGATTTGACGATGTTAATATTATTATTTTATGACTACGTAAAAGATTGTATTTTACAGTCTTCTAATCCTATTGCAATCAAAAATCAACTCAACCAAGCTATGTTTGAATCAGGTCTCTAGTTTTGTAGAAAGCTCATTGAAAATAACCTGAAAAAATGTAGGTTCTTCAGACGATTTCGCTGTGGACAATCGTTTAATGTTATTTCTGAGACATTATAGCAAACGCAAATTTTGGATGGGCCATACCAAAAAACGAACTTAACTTAATACAACTTTGAGCACTTCGTACAGCTTATTATAGGTTAAGCTCTCAGCATTTCTATGAAAGTACAACATGCAAAAAGTAATTGTATAGAGGAAGACTATCCCAAAACAATTGTCTATTCCAATTTTTTGTCCAAAACGATTTTTAAATTACTCCACCAATACAGAAAATTTCTTACTAAGCCACTGAAAAAAAAACATAACAGAAGCAAAACATAAAAATAAAGAATAAGAAAGAGAAAATTTTTTTGTCAAAAAGCGATTTTCCTCAATTACAAAAACAATAGCAAATTTTTAGTAAAAGCCAACACACGCCCATACCACAAGCAAAATTAAGGTTTTATTTTATTTTTTTGTTAAATAAAATAAAATGTGAGCAAAAAAATAAGACAGCAACAGCAACAACAGCAACAGCAATGTTGACGACGAATTAGTAATACATTTGAAAATGTCTTTTCTTGAATGGAAATTCTTAAGGATTTACGCGCTTGTCTTGATGGCAAACATAGTAACCACCAGCAAGAAGAGAAGCTCAACAACATAAGCAACAAAAATAACAATGACAACAACATATAACTTCAATTTTAGGGTGGCTAAAGTTGCTTGTTCTGCTTGTGTAACTGTAGTGTTGCTTTTTACGCTAAATTAATTTATTTTAAATTCGTTTATAATTTGGCAAAATAATCAGCAACAGCAGTGGTAGTGAACAACATAATGATTGGGCGGGTATTTGTTGGGAAGGCAACTGTGGTAGTGTATTGCAACATTTAGTAAAAGCACAGGGATTATGGATTTTTATATATTGTGACTTTTTATTTACTGATAATTAAATATTGAAACTGTAAAGATGTTGCTGATGATTTACTGGGAAATAATAGTTTTTTATCGAAAGCAAATTTTGAAAAGGAAAATTCTTCTAAAGTGGTAACGAAATTACTAATGTGTTTTTAAAACAAATATAACTCTTTAATAGCAGCTATCAATTTCCTTTAAATGTATGAGTGTGTGACTATTTTCGCAAAATTCTTACAATTTTAAGGTGCATAGCATGGTTCACTTACTTACTTTCTTTATTTCTAATTTAAATGAAACTTTGTCTTCTTAACTTTAGCATAACTCAAGAGATACTTTTGAAATTCTTCCGCCAGTTTTTATGATGAATTGTTGCATAATTAACAGCAACAACAGCAGCAGCAATAACAATTTTGCTACTTTTTGTTTGTTGTTTATTGTTGTTTTAGCCAGCGGTGACACCTGCTTTCAAATTTCCACGCCACTTTGTCATGTCAAAAGGTTTTCCACAGTAAAGCCTCATTTGGTTGGTTGCTATATTCCTATACATTTTGGGATAAGGTATGTTCACTCTGTTACAGAGTTGGAATGAAATTTTATTGTTGTTGTTTTTGTTTTTGGTTTTGTTGTTGTTTTTGGTTTTGTTGTCATTGTCATTGTCATTGTCATTGTCATTGTCATTGTCATTGTCATTGTCATTGTCATTGTCATAGTCATAGTCATTGTCATTGTCATTGTCATTGTCATTGTCATTGTCATTGTCATTGTCATTGTCATTGTCATTGTCATTGTCATTGTCATTGTCATTGTCATTGTCATTGTCATTGTCATTGTCATTGTCATTGTCATTGTCATTGTCATTGTCATTGTCATTGTCATTGTCATTGTCATTGTCATTGTCATTGTCATTGTCATTGTCATTGTCATTATCATTGTCGATGTCATTGTCATTGTCATTGTCATTGTCATTGTTGTTATTATTCGTTTTTTATCTGATTGTTGTTGTGTTTCTTTAAGCATAGCCGGCAGCAGTTTTGAAGCTAAGCTCCAGTAGATAACACTTTCACACTGGTGTTCCTTCTTCAAAAGTAGTGACAGAACAATGGTACTAAGTTTATTCTGGCAAAACAAAGAGAATTGTAGTGGTATGAAGAAAACCAGACTTTCAATTCACAGCTGGAAACTACAATGCAGTGCTAATGTGGCTTGAAAAAACATCCAGAAAATAAAAGATGATGTGAAGAAAATATTTGGAGAGTAGAAAAATATTAAACAAGAATCGAGCTCGTGATGTATGGCTTATAATTGGCAGTACTCTACTACTGCTCAGCATGTTCAGCCATTTCTCGTTTGCCACAGATAGCAGTTACAAATAATAAAATATGTAATACGAGTATCATCCCAATAAGCCACTTCCAGATGATATCTTCTCATGCCATCATTGAAGTCTAATCGGATTATCAGATTTTATGAAAGCAACGTGGTGAGGAAGCCTTGTCCATCAAAGTTTTACGATTGAAATTAGTGCATATAGCACAGTATGATGGTAGTTATTTGCTTATGAGGTGGCAATCGGTACTTCCTCCCATTTCGGTATTTCGACACTGCTGCTTACTTTTGCACCTGAGTTTTGCATATGAGCACATAGAACGAAATATTCTAGGTTCCTCAAAATTATTTTACGGAACTGACTGTTTAGTATTGGCTTAAGTATTTCATTGATTTAATGATTTAATTTTTAAGGACTGACCTCTAGTTGCTTTAAAATGATTGCACAGATATGGGAGCATGCTCTTAGCATTGGAAGATTGCCAAAGCTGACTCATCGCTTTGAGGGGTACTTAAGCGAAGTAATAATTCTACATTCGATTTCAAACTAAGACCCCCCAGTGACATAAGGCACTTAAGTTTTAGCTGTTTATAAGAAAAAGTCAAATAAAATCGTATTATTTCTCAAATTCCGGACATATGAAGAACATATGTAAGTCGGTACAATTTACTCGGGTCCGATGACTTTCTTTGTTTCAGAAGTATGTATATAACACGTTCTATTTTTCATGCATTTTCATATTGATAAATGTAATGATTTGTTTGGCTATAGCGTTGGATTTTCAAATAATTGCCTTACTTGAGTCCTCAAGCAATACCATTCAGATCCCATTCGAAACTAATTATAAAGTTAATTTTAATCAATTTTCTAGACTTAAATCCTGACTCGTCCTCAATTTTTGTAAGGCGCTCCATACTCTGCGTTGACTTGCCATATTTCACTAGCTTACTGTGCTTTGTTTTTGCCTAAAGCATAAATTTTTGTAGCAGCTTTTTTGGCATGAGACAAAAGTATGGCAGAGCAATAATGAAAAAAAAAATAAAACACGAAAACTGTAATTCCTCACTTACAAGAGGGTAATATTTTAATGTGTCAACGTTATTTATTTTAATTGCAAGTTTTATGTGTGCGAGTGCAAAACCAAGCAAAAACGGTAAATAAATTAAGTAATTTTTTTATGAAAGTAATTAAAAACTTTTAACATACTTTTATTGTTGCAATTTTTGGTGAAAAAGGGCTAAAAGAAGATTTTTTTCCGTCAACACTTTTCTCGTACTCTGTCATAAAAGTAATTTAATTTGCATGACATAAAAATAAAAAGTCAACTGTTATAACCTTAAACTTTCACCTGTTCATTGTTCTTAAATTTGCGACATTGTTGCTTTAATATCTTGATGTATTTCCCACCCCAAAATCCTGCTTTCTTCGGTCCTTTAAATTGCTTTTCGCCACCGCATTGTCATTATTTTCAATTTTCCAGTGAGTTGGGTTCAAGAGTTATTATTTTCTATTTATTGTTACAATTGCTATTGTCTTTACAGACGTTTTATTTATAAATGTCGACGGTTAAGGCAACAAAAGCAACAACAACACCAAAGACAACTACAAGTCAAATGGAAGGATTTGATTCAATACTCATTTTTATTCAATTTATGGGTAGAAGAATAAGAAACAATTGAGTAAATGATTGGTTTTTGTGCTAAAACTAGACGTACATCAATACTGCTGCTGAATGAATTTTTAAACAGGATGATATGGGCAATAGTATACCAATATTTGAGCCATAATGGTCGCAAATATTTTTCCAAGGAAAAAAAACACTGTCTTCTATGTTTACATTCTCAAAAACTAGTTCAGCGGAGAGATAAAACTAAGTTTCCATCCATCAAACCACATAAAGCATTTGAGAAAAAATTTAAGTTTAAATAATATTACAGTTTAGCTACTGCAGCTATTAGCCTTTTTAGCTATTAAGCTTGAAGCTTTCAATGAAGTATAAAGCTTATTTAAAATAATTGATAAAAATGAAAGAAATCTATGATTGCCATTTTATTTTTTAATAATTTTTTCTTACTCTTGCGTACTTTTTATTGAGATTGTAAATTCTACTTAATTTAACGCCTCTGGTTTAGGCTTTCTCATTCACTTTTTTAACAAAATAACTTGTTTCGATTCTTCTATCAACCAATCGTTTTGTTTGACTTCATTCACTTGTCAGTATCATTTGCTGTATTACCTTTTTTTCTTCTCTACTTCTCTTGTCTGTCCAAAATTGCATGTCAATCTGATCTGTCTAGTCTAGCTCGGATCTCTCAAGGTCATTTCTTATATTAAAATTAACTTGAAAGTTTAGTTTGTTTTGTCCGTCTCGTTTGTTTCGTTCATCTGAATTTCTCGTTATTTTTTCGTTTTCAATATTGTCTGTCATATTCCTCTAATCCAATCAACAAAGATGATGGCTCCAAAGAAAGTTTTTTTATGTGCGTTTTGTAAATAGAAACACACATATTTCCAAATCTTTTTAGAACGTTATCATAACAACTTTTACAACTGTCAAGAAAAAGGCTTAGAAAATATAAATTTAAAAGTTGTGATATATTTTATATGTGAAAATTATTTGAAACAAAAAAAAATGTAAATCATATAATAAATATTATAAGTTTTTGAAAATAGTTCAAGTGACGACACATAATTTCAGTGATAAATTCCAAGCTGAAACTTATTTAACTATAAAGTTTTCTAGAAACCGATTTTTAAATGGGACTTTTAAAAATGAGCACTAAAGTCACTTTTTTCGATTTTTGATCGCTTGTAACTCGATCAAATCTTATTCGATTCTCACTAACACCAACCCATTAGTAAGAAAAAAAAAGTGCCTTTTGAACGGTGTGCAACTGATTTAGTTCGATAAAAAAATGTATGGGAATACGGCCAAATAAATGAAAAAAGTGCAAAAAATGGGTTTTTGGGGGATAACTCAAAACCGATTATTTAAAGAAAAAAATAGTTGGCATTTTTGGAATCTACTATTCAAAATACATAAAAAACTATGTGATAAATCAGATATTTTTGTGTGAAAACTAGTGATATAGATAATTCAATCATAAAAAACATATATAAAGTTTTCACAATTCAAAAAAAAATAGAAAAAATTCTTAGAACATCTCGAACTGCAGCTTAAAAGTTGCGTAATATAAAGTAGAACTTTGGGAAAACTTTTAAGAAAAATCAAAGGTGTCGAACTTTTCAAAAATGTCGATTTTAATCTTTAAACGTTAATAACTAACCGATAATTACATTGAATAATTTTTTTTTAATACAAAAAAAATGATACCCTACTTTTAATTGATATCAATATTTATTAATAGTCTATCGTTACTTGAAAGTTTTTTGCCTTAAAATTTAAAAAACCGATTACTTAATAACGGTTTCGATTTCAAGACTGTTGCTTTTAATACGCACTAAAAAAAAAACAGAAAATGTGCGAAATCGAAGAGGGTTGGTTCAAAACGTTGGTGATTAGGCATAGAATTGCCCAATATATTTTTAGAATAAGAAATGTTGAAAAACTAAACTGTATTTGAGAATTCTGAAAAATATTGATAATGTCTCAAGATTCATAAATTCAGAAAATCGAAAAAGTCTTAAAAAAAAATAAAAAATTCGAAATATATTGAAAAAGTTCAAAAATATTGAAGAGGTTGAAAAATTAACAAAAACAAGTCAGGAACTTTAACAGTCCGAAAAATTATGAAAAAATCGAAAACTGTTGCACAGACCGAAAACTTTAAAATTATCGATAATTATTAGGTGAGAGATAAGACATCGCTAAAAACATCGAAAAATTTTGAAAAAAGCAAGACATATGGGACTGATCAGATATGAAGAATATTGTTCAAGAAATCTCGAAAAACTTTGCATATCTCAAAATATGTTGAAAAGGTCAAAAAATGTTGTAAAAGAAAATCGCTGAGGAATTCGAAAAATTTTGTATAATTTGAAATCACTGAAAAAAATTGAAATATTTTGTAATATAAGAAACATTTAAAAAACATTGTCCAATGTTGGAAAATCTGATAAGTCTGAAAAATGTTGAAAAAATCAAAAATGTTTTAATCAAAAAGTTTCGACAAATTCAAAATATAGATATATATATATAAAAGTCGGAAAATGTTGTTTTAATAAAAATCACAGAAGACAATACTACTTTGCTTTGTCAACCACTTGATTGATATGATTTGATAAGTGTATACTCGTAGAAGGAAAAACTGCTCAATTTTTGATTCGAAACATAGTTGGCTTATGAGTAAGATGCACCAAAATAAGAGTATTTTACTATCGTAATGAAACCTTTTATGTGATATTTTAGCTATAATTTAGTGCTTTTTATTTTTGTATATTGTCGATTAAATTTCAAATATTATTTGACCTTTTTCGTATACTTTTTATATTATAATACTAATTTTTGCTAGCTATAGTTTGAGGGAATCGATGTCTAATTAATGAATTTTTGAGATAACAAGGTCTCGTCAATGTATTGCCTCTGGAAGTAAAGATGTCATTGCATTTAAAATTTTTTCGCTTCAAATTGTTTTTTAAAAAAACATCACAAAAATTGTGTCTTATTTGATTAAAGTCATGTTGTTCTCATCTGTCCATTCTGTCTCCTCAGTCCATTTACATTGTCTGTTTGGTTTATTTGGTTTGTTCTGAATTAGATGTCTTAAGGTAAATCCAAAACTGTCTGTCATGTCTGGCTGATTTACCTTGTCTGTCTCGCATGTTTTGTTGTTTTCGACTGTTTTGCTCATTTTGTTAATCGTGGGATTTTTGGTGAACAACAACGTGCTACGATTTGAATTTTAATAAAATGAAAACTTAATAAAAACTAAAATATCGTTAAACGCAGAAATTTCCAAATTTAAATAAATCTTAAATCAACTAGTTTCCGCAGTTGTAAGTATTTAATTAATTCGCTAATTTGACTGCAAAAAAAACTGAAAATTTTTCCAGTAAAAATTGTTTACTACCAGCAACATAGAAGATTCAATATATTGGCAAAATTTCAAATATTCCCTAGACTTTAATATTTACACTTGAAATGCGTTGCACGTACAAAAACCAAAAAGAAACAACATAACAGGTAAGACAGCAGCAACAGCAACAACAACAAATTACATTTTATTAGAAAGCATTTTCTAAGTTATTTATTAATGATGTCTCAACGATGCCACCAACAGAGTGTTACTTTGGTTTCCGCAGGGATAGTGTAAGTGGCAACCCTAGACTAAAGTTCATTTTTGACCAAAATGAATGAGAAAAATAAAATAAAATAAAATAAAATAAAATACACGCACAACCACAGCGTGTCAAAGTCTACGCTTAGCAAAGCAAAGAAACAAAAAAATCCAAGATTTTCTAAACGTCCAGCAGTCGATTGGCATCGGAAATCTCAACCCACGCCATATTTAAAATCCCTGTGGGAACATCTAGACCCAAATTCGCTTAATAACTTTTACCGAATAAAGTGTGCGGGAAGCAAAAGCCAGTCGTCAACTACTCGTACCTTTGGAGATGGTGGCTGTTGTGGCACACGCTTACGACACTCCAGGCACATATTTGTTGTAAGCAGTTTTTTTTTCACTTTTTCCACGGCCTGTTTCTTTTTCTTTAGTAATATTTACAATAAGCAACGATGCTGAACATGTACATGGAAAAAATCGGAATTGAAAAATACTCTCCTAAAAAAACACTGATGAGGGTCGATTAGCTTAAGCAAATGGTATGAAAATATTCTACATTAAAGGACTTGTCCAATTTAGAACAAAAGGGCCAAAATTTATGTGCGATTTTGGTAACTTTTATGTTCCACACACGGAGTAGATTCATTTTGTTTTTGAGACATAGAAGGAGGTGTGGCAGTTCAGTTATAGAAAATCATCAGCGTCACCTCTTGTGTTGTGTTGTGTTGTGTTGTGTTGTGTTGTGTTGTGTTGTGTTGTGTTGTGTTGTGTTGTGTTGTGTTGTGTTGTGTTGTGTTGTGTTGTGTTGTGTTGTGTTGTGTTGTGTTGTGTTGTGTTGTGTTGTGTTGTGTTGTGATGTGATGTGATGTGATGTGATGTGATGTGATGTGATGTGATGTGATGTGATGTGATGTGATGTGATGTGATGTGATGTGATGTGATGTGATGTGATGTGATGTGATGTGATGTGATGTGATGTGATGTGATGTGATGTGATGTGATGTGATGTGATGTGATGTGATGTGATGTGATGTGATGTGATGTGATGTGATGTGATGTGATGTGATGTGATGTGATGTGATGTGATGTGATGTGATGTGATGTGATGTGATGTGATGTGATGTGATGTGATGTGATGTGATGTGATGTGATGTGATGTGATGTGATGTGATGTGATGTGATGTGATGTGATGTGATGTGATGTGATGTGATGTGATGTGATGTGATGTGATGTGATGTGATGTGATGTGATGTGATGTGATGTGATGTGATGTGATGTGATGTGATGTGATGTGATGTGATGTGATGTGATGTGATGTGATGTGATGTGATGTGATGTGATCTGATGTGATGTGATGTGATGTGATGTGATGTGATGTGATGTGATGTGATGTGATGTGATGTGATGTGATGTGATGTGATGTGATGTGATGTAATTTGAGTGTGATTGCTTGAGTGAGTTATTGAAATATTTATTCAGATAAGCATTTCAGAACAAGTAGGCGTATTTTGAAAAGAGGGCGTGGCTTCCGTTAAAAAAGCCAGTTGTAAAGTTATATACTGAGAGAGTTCCACACAGAGAGCTTCACATAAGTAAAGGGTAAGATTTGGACAAGCTGAAGATAAAAATTGCTAGAGTTTCGATAAGAGGGCGTGCCAACTCCTTTAGTAGCAAAAACTTCAAAACGCCGCACAATGGTTGGGATTAAATGAAACGGTGGCCATAAAAAGTAATTATGGCGCTAGGCTCTTGGTACGGATGATTAAAACAACATAAATTTGTGAATATAAAAAAAAATCCGCTGACGGACACGCCTACCTCCCATACAAAGGCGAGATGTGGTTGAGACTTTTTTCGATGAAATGCAATTCAACTACCATTCATTTGACAACGCTGATTTCAAAACTGTTACAAATTTTGCGATATCTTTTATAGTTTTGAAGTTATAGGTGAATTTTTATTTATGCTTTAGTTTCGTGGGCATTATTTTGCAAAAATTTTTTTTTATCCATTATTCTATCGACGGTTTTAAAACACATTCATTAATAAATACCATAAGCATCAAAATTTCAGCTTAACAAATTTTCGCTGTGCATAATGCACCATCATGGTACACGGAACAGGACATGAACAAAAGCAGGACGACGTACCTTCAATGTTGGCAGGAGGCATGAGTCTATTAGCGTCATGCCAACCTGATGCTCATAAATTATGGCCAAAAAAGAAAAAAACAAAAAAAAATGGAGCAACATTGTAACAGAAAGGTGTGTGCTTTTGTTGTTATTGCTGCCGCTGCTGCTGCTTTATGTTGTTGACAATATTTATGTTGTTGCTTTTTTATAAATTTTCGGTGCTTGTAAATTTACAACAACGCCGAGCAAAAGAAATATAATTGAGATTTCTTTTGACAAGTTTCGGTGTTTTTTCTTCTTTTTTTTTGCTCCTACTGCTGCTACTTTATTAAATTAAGTCAACAAATTAAGCTGACCATTTTTTTTTTTATTTTTTGACTTTTATTCAGCACGTCTTTTAATGTACCGAAAAATTTCCAGCAGCAGCTGGGAATTTCGTTACAAAACATTAACATATTTTGGCATGCCATTTTTCGTTTTTATCGTTACCGCGTTATTTGTAATAAATTTTGAAATTTTTCTTGTATGTTGGCTAGGAAATGCTAAGAATTTGAATTAATGAATGGCATGTAAATTAGTTGTTGCCGTCACCAAGGTGGTGGGCAGTGTGGTGGGCGTGGTATATGGTTTAATGTTGAAGTTTGAGAGTGAGGTTAATTATCCAATAATGCCTGTGTCATTTGAGCAGGAAATTAAATTTCATTTTTATGTGCCGCAAGCTTTGTGGTCCGGTGCTTTTAAATTATGACTTTGAGTTACTTTTCTGATTATGAAATGTTTTTGTGCGAAACTCAAGTGTTTTGAAAAGTCTTTAAGACCTTTTCAATTATTACGCTAGCGAACACATCAGCTAACATAGTTGCCTCAAGTTTTACTTAATGGAAGCATGGGATTTAGCGAGCCTTAGCTTTCCGACAAGTGCCGATTCAGCAAACGTGACAATTGGAACGTCTCTATAATGTAGTGTATTCGCTCTAATGATGAAAATTGAAATGATAAATTATGTCATTACCAAGTAAATTTAATCGCATGTAATTTAATATAATGGAGTAAAAATTTTATCGCATGATATATTTATCGCATGCGATAATTATTAGACATTATTTTTGTAATAATTTTCTTAATCATGTAAAATAATTTTTCGGTAATCTCATTCAATCATCAAATTCTTTCTTTTTTTTTTGGTTGGTGGGCTTTAAAAGTTTTTTTTTTTTTTGACTTGACAGAGCCTACAAGATGAAAACAAATATTTTTCATAAGTCTTTAGGAGTAGGAGAATTTTATTTGAAAGCTAGCAAAAATATAGGAACGTGCAGGTTGTTACAGTTTTTCAAAAACCCTATAAGTCGTTGGAATAAAGCTTTCATTTAAGGAGTGCTTTCGAAAGTCCTTCGTTCTTAATCACCAAAATTCCTGAAATTTATTTCTTGCAAAAATTCTTAGTTTTCTATTATTTTGTAACTTTTGGGACAAAATTTTTAGTCCTTTAATAAACCTTTTCTGTAGTTCTATCTAACGTTTCATTTCACTTAGTCTTCAGGTGCTGGAAAAACTTCTTGATTGAAAAAATTAAATAAATAACAAGATCTAAATAGTTCAAAAATTCAAGCCTTAAGAGAATAAAAGACAGATGTCTTCAAATTCAAAACTGTCTCAGCTCTTAAAATGCAGTGTCGCAGTCACAGCAATGTAAAGATCATACAGAATAATTGCATATGATCTTTGTTTATGGAAGATTTTTTTGGAAACAGAAACAAAAGGGATGTTTTTTTATATATTCCATATGCTACTCACATTTTTTGGAATAAAAATGCATCATTCTACATAAGCAAATGTCTTAAAAATCAGGCAAAACCATAATTTGTTAGAATTGATTTTAATTTTATATCAATTTTTATGTGAAAAGGCTTGAAATCAATTTTTATTTTTTTTTGTTTTATTTCAATAAAACAAAGTTTATCTTATGTAATTTTTATTATATGTGATTTTTGTTCCACGCGATTTTTGATTTTTATTTTTTGCAGGATGTTTCAATAAAACAAAGTTTATCTTATGATATTTTTAGTAAATGTGATTTTTGTTGCATGCGATTTTTAATGCAAGTAATATTTACATAGATTTAATGATATTTCTATTTTATGTCTCTTCTGTCATTTGAATTTTTATCATATGCAATTTTAATCTCATGAGACTTTCTCGATGTGGTTTATATGATAATTTTATCGCATGAAATTTATATCGCACTTCATTTTGGATATATTCTGTGTTTTAACCTTGCTTCGACGGTATAATTTTACAACGCTTACGCCGATTAGATAAAATCATACTTATCATATTTTTGAGCGGACAAAAAAGAAATGCTCGCATATGAGCACAAGAAGTTTTCTTACTAGCAATAATCTAAAAAGCGTGCAATAAAATATACATGCAAGCTCCTTGAAATAACCCACTTTTTCAACTTCCAAGTTCAACCTTTTTTTTATTTAAAAAAAAAATCTTGCATACTACGTGTACAAGCATCCTCTTAACAACAGCCCACCTATTTATGAAATTTAATTATTTAATTTACAAAGACCTCTACTAATAAGTAAACACATTAATTGTACGCCTTATACTACAGCAACTGCAAAAATGTTTATGAATTTTTAATGTGTATGTATGTTAAATTCTATTAAACCCACTTTATTACGCGCATGCAAAATAGCAGGGACCCAACACAAAATACCAGCAATAAAAAGCTAAAAATTAACATCAAGATAAGAGAAGTAAGAGCGATAATCATCGATATATCCTGTATGTCATGGCGTGCACCTTTTCGTTACAAGGACAACGCAATGAAATTTATTATCGCTGCTGAATTTAACACGTGGTTACATTAGCACAAGCGCACACAGTGGGATGTCGTTGCCTTTAAAGACAACAACGGTGATGTTGACAGGAGTACCAAAAAGGACTCAGTGACGGTCGTTCTTTCGTTATAAGGTAGATTGATATATTTTCGTTATTTATTATGAATTGAGAAGTCTTTTCTTAAGCTTATTTACGATTTTTTACATACATAAGCTAAAAAGCATGAGAGAAACTGAAGGGATTTCCTCATTAAATGGCTGTGACAAAGCATTTGAAATGAATATTAATAAGTTCCGGCTTCTTAAATACAAATATCGGGAACATTTTTTATATGCATATGATAGCATTATTTAAGCATTTTGGTAGGTAGGTTATTGCCGAATCGAAACTTTTTTTGAAAGTTAATAGATAGACAAAATCGCATATAGCTAAAACAAAAATATTGCGCAATATCTAAAAGTATGCAACAGAAGAAATAACATGTTGGCTCTTAAAACTCGAGGTATTTCAGGTTTTATAAGCAAACGTCAAAAGTTTTGATTTTTGACTTCTGATATTACACTTGGAGAAAAATATTCTGAATCTGAATTTTAAATTCATTCACCGGTTCGAAATTTAGTTAAAAGGACTCTTAAAAACTAAATCTGCGTAATTTTTTTTCGTTCCAAGAAAAACCAATGGAGCACTTTTGATTCTCCTGAAGGTCCTTTTTGGTTAAAAAAAAAACGTGTTTTTTGCTCGCAACTAAATCAAATACTTAGGACTCCATTTAGATAGAAGATTAACATGGAAAGACCATATTAAAGCGAAGAAACAACAGTTAAGTATTAAGTCAAAAAGAATGTACTGGCTTCTTGGTCCAAAATCAGAATTGAATTTAAATAATAAACTGATTCTATATAAAACAATCCTCAAACCAGTGTGGACTTATGGAATTCAACTTTGGGGCACAGCATCAAAGTCAAATATAGAAAATCTACAACGATTTCAGTCAAAAACATTACGGCTTATTACTAATGCACCTTGGTTTGTAACAAATAACGTTTTACATAGAGATCTAAATATTCCAACAGTAAAAGAAGAAATTAAAAATTTTAGTAATAGATATCTAGAAAGGCTTAGTAATCATCCCAATCCCTTGGCGATTAGTCTGCTAGATGAAAGTGAAGATGTAAGAAGACTTAAGAGAATGCACATCTTAGATCTGCCATTTAGATTTTAATTAATATGTTACTTATATAATTTGTATGAATTAGTCTGAAATATTTATTGTTATTAACTTGTATTAATTTGTTTGAATTAGCCTGAACTTGTAATAAGTGAGTTATTTTGTACGTAAGTTTATTGTGTACACTGGTGCACAGTATAATATGTTAAGTTCTTATTTAATATCTAATTTGCTTATTGTTTTGTAACAGATTGCAAATAAAATTATAAAAAAAAAAAAAAAAAAAACTTTTTTTCCTTCACAGAATGGATATCCGAACTTACTCGAAAAATAAAGATTGCGTTCTCGCAGGAAATTTCACGTTAAAAATTTTTAAATTTTTTTTCTATTATAGATAATATTCGGTCCCAAAATTTGATTTTTTCACAGCATTGATATGGAAAAATCGAATTTTCTTAACAGAAAATAAATTTTAGATTTTTTAACGTCAAATTTCTTGCAATAACGCAATCTTTATTATTCAAGCAAATTCAGGTATCCATACTGTTAAGGAAAAAAAGTTGCGAGCAAAAACCACGTTTTCTTAGCCCAAAAGGACCTTCAGGAAAATCAAAAGTGTTCCATTGGTTTTTCGCAGAACGAAAAAAAATGATGGAGTTTTCGTTTTTAAGGGTCCTACTAACTTCTGAGTCGGTGTCTGACTAACTTTTTTTTTTTTGCTTCATACAAATCGACCCGGTCTTATGTATATGGAAAATAATGACCGATTATAAGTAATTTTTCATGAATACTGACACATTTGAGTAAAGTTTGTCGTTGCCCGAAAGAAGAATTTAATTATTTTTATCAATAGTTTTGGTGTTTTGAAGAGAAGTTTTTAGAAAGACTTTTAAGAGATATATATTTTTGAAAAAGCAAGTAATAAACTCACCGCGAATATATCCAGCAGCCGTTGAAGCTTACTACAGAAATCCTGAAATTAAAAAAAAAATTAAACATAAATCTTTTGAGTAAAACAAAGGCAATCGAAGCAAATATTTTATTATTCAATACCCAAGGAAGAAACTATTTTTCTTCTCTAGCCTGAACATACTTGCCAAGGCCCACTGTAAGATTTTCAAACAAAGTTATCTATATAAATATAATGATAGCTGTTTCCGATGTTCGCATATCACGCTAAAACTGCTTGATTAATTTCAATCAAATTTGTTTAGGGTGATTTCTTAGACGCTTGGTCTCAATTTCCAATTAAAATTGACACAATATTCCTGTTAAATATTAAAATATTTAAGTTTTAGAATTGCTAAAAAAATTTATTAGTTGTTTTTTGTCGTTCCCTGAAAATAAAAGCTGTTTGTTTAAGAAAAAAATATTTCGAACTAATATACACCATATCATTATAACCTGGTGCGTTAACCGCCTTTTGGATGTAAATAAGGCAATGGCACATTAAATTTTATTGCCGGGTTCTTTTATGTTCATAAGTGACTGAAATAACTTCGATTATAACTTATTTAAAAGCAGGCTACGCGTACAAAGTCGAGGGGATTAGCTAGTAATTCATATAATTTTATTTTTTTACGTATCAGGAATTAACAGTAATTATATATATTTAGGTAACAAAAAAGTCACAGTGCCATAACCTCTGTCCTGCAGAGAAAGTGAGTCCAAAATTCCTGCCAATTCAAGTCGCAAGGTGTAACAGCTTGGTCTTTTGTCTCCGATACCCTCGAAACTAGATTTTACTAGTTACAAAATTCAAACAGCCGCAGCAATGTACCTTTACCTTAAATGCTATTAAGGCGAATTATTTTTTTTTTTTTACTTAAGCCAAATGAAACAAAAGTGTGCGGTGAGTTTTTGAGTTTTTTTTTAAATTTTTTTATTTAAATTTTTTGCATTCTTCAGCTTTTTGTTACCAGATAAAAGTTGCCAAATTTACGAGGTTTTTATTTAAAGAAGCAGAAATTTGAGACAACGTTGATGCCGACAACAAGAAGGAAGCACTGGTAGCGGCAGCGCAGCACACACATACATAAATGCTGGCAAAGAGTTTTACGCATAAAGGTACAAAGGTGAAACGCTTTTAAGCCACACTACATATAAACGTTCGCAGCAGTTGTTACACACTGACACGAATTCGTTGCTGTTTCTATTTTGTTTTCATTATTCGCTTCCATCTACAGAGGATACCTTTTTCCTTTTTTCTATATAGGATATGCAGAAAATTCATGCGATACACCAACAAAACGACTGATATAAAATGTGTTTAAATATTTCTACACGCCCACAAATTTTTGCTTCTAATTTTCAGTTTATCAAAAATTCGAGAAACGTTTCATTAGTTGTGCATGTTTCGAATAAATTTAGAGAGTGAAGCCGCAAAAAACAAAAAAATGCAAAATAAAGGGCCCTTTTTAAGCAAGAAGCAGCTGAAAGTGCGGGCGGACGAGGTACGAGAAAAGTATGGTGGACGACGTGCATGCCGTTAAAAGTAACTTCACATTGAAGTGGTGTTGGTGGTGGTTGCAGTAGAAAAATTGTAATGTGGTTTTGAAAGGATGAGGCAAAGGAGCAGCATAGTAAAGGCAATAGAGTAAGTATTTAGTAAATTAGATAACTGCGACCACAATGTTGTTGAACAATTCAAATTTGACCCAGTAGGAAAATTTCGTAGGGTACACTATGGGACTTAGGTAATAATTTTAAAATATATTAATTCCAATTATTTTGATGTATTATTTATTTATTCAAAAGCAAATAGTCCCTTCTGCAACGCAATTTAAGAGTCTTAGCCCAATAAGGAGTGCTTACCTCTATAGCAGTGGTGGGCATGGAAATCTAATAAAAGGGCTAAACAACAACATCAAGCAACAACAAACAAAATTTTAAAGTTTTTTTGTTGTCAACAGCTCAAAAAAAAACCAAATTGCACTACAAACAAAAACAATTGCTACATTCGTCAACACACAATGCGGCGCCGTCGCTTATTCATCTGTGTTTTGTTTTTGTTTTCATTTGAATTCAAGTCAACGTTGTGCCTCGATAGCGTTTTTTTTCGCTTGCTTGTGCGTCGAATAACGGTGCGGGCAATGAGGGCGGAAAGGGCTACTACGTGCCCACCACTGCTCTAAAGAATTTTTTATGAATTTGTAAGTAAAAAGCCTCTATTCGCAAAAATTTATGCAAAATTCAACAAATTTTAATTTTTTTTCACATACACTCATTTACAATTTTTTTTACAATTTATTGAATAAACAAATGTGTTGTACAATAAGACTTAATCTTTTATAGTACATCAAAAGTGGGCATGCATGAGCATTACTAGCAATTATTATAATAATATTAATATTATAGATATATAAAAAATACGGATGTATGAATATAAAATATAAGGGAATAAAAAAATTGCTTTAGTAGGAAAAAAAAAGACAAAGAGAGAGAGAGAAAAAATAACATAAAAAAAGATATGAAGATAATTTCAACAGATCAAAAATAGCTGTCAATAGCTTGTTTAAAGCTGCTTCCCGATACCATGCGCCTAAAATTAATTGGCAAAGAATTTCAAAGTCCTATGGTGCTAACAAAAAAGAATCTACTTGAGTTAAGATAATTGTACCTAGGAATAATTAGCTTAAGTTACCTGGAGGATTGACAAAATTGAAGTTTATCATATAAGTATCGAGGGCATCGAGAATAAATCAGTCTATGTAAAAATAATAAGTTACGTTTTTTGAGGAATTCTTCTAATCCACAACCAAGAATACCTCTACTTATCTCAGAAATATGATCGTACCGACCGACACAATAAACATACCTAGCCATATTATTAAAAGCAACTAGCAGTTTGTGAAGTGATTGCGAGTCTAGCTTACTATAGATTACATCGAAATAAGAAATATAAGGTACAATCAATTGCAAAACAAGCCTACGTCGAGTTTCAAAGGGGGTAAAGTAATTGGAGGTTCTTAAATACCTTAAAACACCGTATACCTTGCCTATTATGTTATTTATGTGATCAGAACAAGTTAGCTTAGAATTTAAAATAAAGCCAAGATTACGTAACTTGTTTACAAATTTCAACTGCGAAGAATCAATAGATAAATGTGGAATCTCTAACAGACTTAACTCACTTCTTGCAATAGGCAATACTAGTGACTTTAAGGGGTTAATACGGAGTAAATTTTTCTTAGCCCATGCGTCAATTGCAATAAGATCATCATTAAGTCTACAACTCAAATCTTCCACGAGTCCAATAGGTCTAGAGAGATAAAGTTGAATGTCATCAGCATAGCATTGGTAGAAAAATTATCTTTGAAGTACGAGAAATAATTTGTTTTTACTCACACAATTCAAATGACTTACTCGCATATTATCGGTCAGTAAGTTCAGCTGTGAAACCATATATTCTCGTTAGGGGCGTTGTACTGCCCACTCAGAATCAAAAATCTTTTTTTAGGGTTCAATATATATCCATAACAAATTTCACGAAAATTGCTTCATAAGTTTAGCTGTGAAAACATATTTTCTAGTTAGGGGCGTGAAACCGCCAATTAAAAATATTCAGTCCATTTTTGAACCAAATTTCATCAAAATTGGTGCCTTTTTCTTGGGGCTCTACCTATCCGCACACCAAATTATTTAAATGTCGGTCTACAAGTTTAGCCCAGATAATTTTTTTCCCGTTTATAGGCGTGGCACCGCCTGCTATTGGACAAAAAATTTACATTCTGCTCTTCCCCTCTTCACAGTCTTTTCAACAAAAAAAAAATCATGTGGTATTATGTTGTGTTATGGCAGTTTAAGAGGGATGGAACCTTTTTTGCGATGCCTATTTATAAAAAAATATATATTATAGATATTGATCAGTTCATTTTCAAATATCCGGAGGGCTAAACTGCACTAAAAATATATGCTTTCTTTGAAAAAGTTTCTTAACGATTTTCACTGAACCAGACCGGCATAAAATTTGACCCACCCTTACTTATGATATCTCATCAATTTTATTAAGAAATTTTTCCTACTGGGTCACCAAGACATAATCAAATTACAGAAAAATTTAAGCAAAAAAAAAAAACATTTTCTATGACAACAAAATGTCTCATGCAAAACGAGCGTTGATGATGCTACATGAAGCATGATTTGAAAATTAAAATTAACAGGACGAAAAAAATAAGTAAATTTCGCAAAATACTGAGCAAAATTTTTAAATGGATGGATGAATTTTTTGTATGTTTTTGAAAATGAATGAATTTTACGTATTTACAATGAATGAGTTTTGCTAAAATTTTAATTTTTTGTTACAAAAGTTTTACTTTGTTGTTCAATACAACGCTCGCTGAATGGTCATCGAGTATGCGCGAATAATTTCAAGTGGTAACGTTGCAATGCTGCCGTAATTAAAAACACAAAAACGTACGAATTTCACATACAATTGCCGATTTTTTCATTCTCGTTATCAAAAATAAAAACAAAAGTGTACTAAATTTGGTACCTTTTATTATAGGCAACAAACTGAATGTTGGTATTTAATGATGGCAGATTGCATTATAGAAAAAAAATTCGTTGCCAGTGTGTAACCAATTGTGTAAGGGAGTTTTTCAGTTGAATAACTTCAAGTGGGTAATGAAAGTTAACAGTTAAAAATTAGCGCTAAAAAAAGTCTTTACAAAAAATAAATTGCATGAGTCAAACACAAAATACAAATTTCTTAAATTTGTGTTGAAATAAAGTTAAAAATCAGGAATTTCATAAAAAGACATAACAGTAACGAAAATGTCAAATAGGCTCAAAAGTAGCATCGAAAAATAATCTGTCTTGAAAACTGTTTATTTCAGAATCATAAAATTTGTAACATAAGATTCATTGCAAATACCATTGCAAAGCCCACAAAGTAATGACTCCTCGAAGCTCTTAGGGATTGTGGCATCTCTTAAGAGTACCACGCACCGATGCCTATTCCCCGTTCACATTCCGGAGGGTGTTAAGAATATATAATATACAACTTGGCACCAAATCAATAAGCTCCTCGAACAATATGCGACAACATTGTAGTATGAATACCACGCCCCTAATTTTAATCAAAATAAAATAGAGCCTATGTTACATTGGAATTGTGTAGCCCTCTATAAACAGAAGAATTTTTAGAATTAATACAGTGGTTGCAGAGGCTTACCCCCTACATAGGAGGAGGTAAGAGTAGTAAATGAAACAAGGAATGATTTTTACTGCAAAAAAACGTTTTATTTCTTAACATAGTCTCCTTTTAACTCGATACATTTCGTCCAACGTTCCCCAAAGTTCAATTCAAGTTAATCTTTATTCGTGAATCTTTAATATTATTATACATGATTTGTTTAACAAGTTAGAGACTTAGCTAAGTTCCTCCAAGTTTTTGATCCCCAGCCGTAAAATACGTTTTCGGAAGGTCCTCACAATAGTCCGCTGTTTCGGTAATGAGCTCCCCTCTGGTGGTGAATCTCTTTCCGCCGAGCCATTTATTCAAGTTTGGAAACAGAAAATATTCGCTGGTGGCCAAATCTGAAGAATATGCTGGATGAAGAAGCAATTCATAGAATTTTGCCATTGAGTTGTGCATGTGTGAACGCGCTCATTATCTTGATGGAACAGCACTTTTTCCTCGCCAAATGGGGACGTTTCTCTTTCAAAGCGTCGTTAAAACGGTCCGATTCGGCTGCATGGTATTCGCCATTGATCGTTCTTTTCCGCGTTCATCCCAAAATACCGTCGCCATAACTTTTCCAGCCGATAGCACCGTCTGCGCCTTCTTCGGAACACGTTCAGTCGGTGAAGTCCACTGTTTCGACTGTTCCTTTATCTGTGGTGTGTAGTGATGGATCCATGTTTCGTTCACGGTTACTAATCGACGGAAAAAATCCTTCTTATCTTTGTTCAACATCGCCAAACACGCCTTGGAATCAGTTACACGATCATAAACGCGGTCGAGAGTGAGCAAATGCAGCACCCATCTTGCGGATAGTTTTTCCATATCCAAATGATTTCGCAAAATGTTCCACAACTGTTCGTATGAGATGCCTACGGCCTCAAAAATCTCACGCACTTTAACTCTGCGATCGGCCAACACGATATCGTGAATTTTAGTGACCATTTCTGGTGTGGTGACCTCATTTGGGCGTCCAGAACGTTCGGTGTCACTTGTGCTTGTACAACCGTATTGGAATTCAGTAAACCACTTGTGAATTATTCCAATGGATGGTGCAGAGTCCCCATAATATTAATCAAACCTTTCCTTGGTCTGGCTGATGGTCTTTTTGCTCAAAAAATAATGCTTGAAAATCACACGAAATTCATTTTTTTCTCCATTTTTGCAAAAATTCACAAGATCGTCGGCTTTCAATGGCTGCCAAACTAAGCGTCGCAGCGAGCTGATATTTTGACAGTAGTCTACTAAAAGATGGTAGTTGACAGGATCGATGTTGCATTTAAAGTTACTACGCAGGAAATCCAAAAATTCACTAACTTCTCAAATTGACCTCGAGCAAGCAAACAAAAAAAAACAAATTTTTTTTTACTTTCTCACTACACTTCATTATTATTAATCAGGCCTGTTCTGAATTCCGTTTCCGAAGTACATATGAAATTTTAGTTTTATATAATAATTCAATATATCATCAAAGATTCCAATGATATATCCTGCCTGCTCTATGATGGAACTTTTCTTTTTTTAAATAAAAGTCCTAATTTGCTTTGCTTAAATCATTATATTGTGACGTAATCGTACATGTATTATTTTCTTTTATTATAAGAGAACTGATTTAAGTCAGTACTTCTTGAACAATATTAAAGAAACAGTCAACATCACCATTATCCATACTTCTGTCTCGTCCTTGCAAGTCTACATTTTATTGACTGGCAACTCGCATCAGTTTTCATTAAAAAAACGCAGAGCAGGAGCGCAATGCTAAGAAAAATTGCTGGCTTCATTCTATTTGTTGAAACGTTAGTGCTTTAAATTGCTGTTTTTAGTTTAAAGTTAAAACTTGGTATAAACTTGGCTTAGAATATTCCGCGGTACTATTTATACTCCGATTATGATATTTTTCAAAAGCTGATAATAGTGAAGGTATTTCATTATCATGCAAATTAACTTGTTTTGTATATTTATTAGCAATAATATATCAGTGATGACATTAATTTTATGTACGTATTCTTTTAGTACATTTGATGAAATATTCAGTATATTTATATTATATAATATATTATATTCCCAAATAATCCAAATGCCTTCACTGATCTGGATAGTTTTATATAATAAGACTTTGTATAAGGAAAATAAATGAATATGGAACCAGAGCCACAAAAATCGCGCCGGTTTTGCCAAAAAGGCGTTGCAGCCCCTGTCGTAGTAAGAGCATTAAGACATAAAGTTTATCAACAGAATGTAATTTGACTTTGTTCAAAATGTCAAAAACATCACAAAACACACAAAATAGCAAAATTTTCAAAATATCGGTACAAGGAAAAAACAAAAATTAATTTGAAAAAAGAGATATATTAAAAGAGAAATAGAGTAACGTGAGATAGAAAGTGACGGATATACAACGATTTGGGTACAAATGATGATACTAAAATTAATAAAATGGAAGTAACGAGAAATAAAGAATAAACTGATGGATAGCGACAGAAACTGATTTTCGAGATTCTATGAGTGAAGGTTCAAACTCCGCGGGTAATTGCTTGTTGTCATATATGTATGTGGGAAAAGAATCCGTCAGACAGATAGACAGTAACGAGAACGGACAACGATTCACTAGGAGCAGACGGAATTACTGACAGATTGGTAACACTGACTTTGACAAAGACTGGGACAATAGCACGGACAAACTGGACAATGAAGAGGATAACTATGTAAAGCTTAACGAAGCGTGGGTAACGAGCTTAACGAACTAAAAATAAAGGAATTCGAACGAATTCAGTCGAATAATTGAGCTGAACGGAAAACGACGTAAAAATAATCTGAAAATTTAACCCTTAAGTGCATAGCGTACAATTACGTGGTACGTGCATAATATCATAGCCAAGTCTACCCAAACAACCTGTATCGCGTTAAGTTTTGCTCCAACTTGTAGCAGGCATTACCAGCTTTCAAATACTTAAATATCTCTTCAGCTCTCCGATGTCCACTTTCGGTTCCCAGTAAGCTGTCAAAGTGGTCGAACTTTGTGTTTACAAATAATTTTAAAAGTGACCCTCATCGGTGAATTACTTAAATATTGATAATTTCCATTATTCATTTCCATATATCATTATTATTCATTAAATTCTTATAAAAAAAAAAGTTTCTAAAAAATAAAATTTTTCATTTCAAATATATATGCTTAATGCATCGTGTACCATATTTGGTACACTGCACAAAATCACACTTTTTGAGCTTTTCCGGGGAAACGGTGTATTTCCCAGGAAAATGAATGCCCATTTCGTGGTCAACGTCTGATTTTAAATAAAAGGAACTGATCCCTTTGCATTCAAGGGTTAAGAAAAGGAAAATGTTAAAACTAAATGCGAACAAAATGAATTACTATATACTTTAATTTAATATAAACTTTAATTTATATAAATTAATGAATTATAACTAAAAAGATTGTGTTTTAGTGGATATTAAACACCACATATATATAGACAGATGTATTAAAATACAATGAAATGACAATCTGAACATGAATACAATTCCTCTGGATACGATTTGGATTTTCAGTTATTTAACCCTTAAAAGTAAAAAACGTTCTCTCCGGCCATGATCTGAAAAACTTAACTTTTTAAAAAAAAAATTTTTTTTTTTTTTTCTTTGATTTTTTGATGCTGATTCTAAATTTAAGACCAGAATCGCAAACTCACGTTAGTATTTCAATATATTTAATCAATATACAGTGGCTCCATCGAATAATCGGAAAAGACTTTGTTGGATATAAATGTGCTCTAAACTTTAGAGCAAACATGCAAAATGTATTGTTTTTTCGCTTTTATTTACACATCATATTATTATCCCTCTGAACAATAAAAAAACATCATCATTTTTAATTATATCTGTAAGTTTAAACAAAAAAACAAAAACAAATAATCGTACAAAGCACAATGGCATTGCCATGTGCATTGTTATTTTGCAGAAAGGCTTTATCACTTAACTACTCATTTCCTAATTTCTACAGTAGATTGCTTTCCATTAAGAGCCATTTTAAATATATTTAAAGTTATTGTCGACATTGTTTGCCACTAAATGCAATTTACGACTGAATATGACAAAAAAAACGTAATTTTAAAATGCCTTTCTGCAAAATAACAATGCCATTGTGCTTTGTCCGATTATTCGTTTTTGTTTTTTTGTTTAAACTTACAGATATAATTAAAAATAATGATGTTTTTTTTTATTGTTCAGAGGGATAATTGACTTTTCTGTTTCCAAATCTGAAGAGATGGCTCGGCGGAAAGAGATTCGCCACCAGAATGGAGCTCATCACTCAAACAGAGGCCTATTTTGAGTACCTTTCGAAAACGTATTTTTCGGATGGGATCAAAAAATTGAAGGAACGTTAGACGAAGTGTATCGACCTAAAAGGAGACTATATTGAGAAATAAAACATTTTTTTGCCGTAAAAATCATTCCTTGTTTCATTTTTCACGGAATTATCAAACGACCCTCGTACATTCCAAGTTTCATTTAACTGCTTTAAATAGTTTATAAGATATGATGAATTTAATTCTTGTATGGGAGGGCGTGGCATTCTCCACTTTTTCCAAACTAGACTAAGCTATGAACCTTTCACAAACTATAAGAAGCATGTGTATATAATGTATCATCTGCTTCAAATAATTGCTGAAAATAGTTGATTTTTTCTCATATTGGTGGCGTGCATTTTTTTCAATAAATCTTTCTTTTTCCTCTATCTTTTATATAGATATAGATATATTATTCCGTGTCTTATTCCGATTTCGATTATTAAGTTTGCATATTACAGTTTTGCATTGCGCATCAGTTTCCATTAAAAAATCGCAGAGCAGGAGCGCAATGCTAAGAAAAATTGCTGGCTTCATTCTATTTGACGAAACTTTAGAGCTTTAAATCGAAATTTTTCGTTTAAAGTAAGACCTTGGTATGAGTTTTGCTTAGAATATTCCGCACTATTTACAATCTGATTTCAATGTATTTGCAATATTGCGGTCAATAGCAAAGGTATTTAAAGGGCGAAGAACAAAAACATAAACTTACAACAATATGATTGTATTGTCCAACTGATTACAATCAGGAAAAACCAAATAGACTTTTAAAGAATTCATATAACTTGAACAACAAAACTTTAGCGCCGTATACAAGTTTCTAAAAAAAACTATAACTGGTTTGGTTCTATCGTTTATTACTGATTGTCTGATACACCAAAGTATAATTAGTTAAAATTGCCATAGTTTAGTTTTTATATTTTGCCTTAATCTTAGTGGCTCATCAATTGAACAAGACTATCCCCGGTCACTGGTCTTGTTAACACCCACATATTTGCTGTTACTATTGATTCATCATAGCACGAAAAAGATTGTTCCATTCAAACAAATACTTAACCTTAACCCCCTCCCAACAGCGGTAAGCAGTTTTGTTAACCCGGAAAGGAGGTAATAACATCATAGAGCTTCCTCCCACATTTTAATTTTTTCCCGAAGGTATACATTACTTTTAGCACACGACAGCCAAGACCGAGCTATGGGGACTAATAAAATGTACTTTTTGATTTCTAGGAAAAAAATTGGACTAAATTTGGGTCTATTGAAAAAAATTGCACACAAGTCAAACACGATCGCATTCACTCCTCAGAATGTTGTAAAGCTTGGTGAAGTTCATAATCGGTTGACAGAAGTTAAGAACTTAGGCAAAGGCATTT
Source organism: Tricholauxania praeusta (assembly GCA_949775025.1). Taxonomy (NCBI): domain Eukaryota; kingdom Metazoa; phylum Arthropoda; class Insecta; order Diptera; family Lauxaniidae; genus Tricholauxania; species Tricholauxania praeusta. The sequence continues at coordinate 115,847,352 of OX459031.1, read as the reverse complement.
GGCTTAAAGAGGTCTCTCAATTTTGCTCAGATTAATTAAAATTTGTCCTAGAAACTAAAATGAAATATAAATTCGACTTCTTCTATCTACCTCTTGTAAGAAAAGTGTGATATTAAGACAAAAAATATAAAAATGACAACATCCATAAGGATCTTAACATACCAAAAGATAAAGATGAAATAATGAAGTTAAGCTCGAAATATTTACTGAGGTTAAGTAATCATAAAAATGTTTTAGCGATTTGCCTTTTAGATGACAGCCTAGAAACTATTAGACATAAAAGACGGCACCCATTAGATCTTCCGTTTATATAAATTGTATTTAAATCAATTATAACATTAGTGTAAATAATTTGTAATTATGTATGTATGTATATTGAATTTAAATCTAATATCATTATTTTACAAATAGTCTATGTAAATCATAGTTAGCCATATTATTTTCATCAGCGTTAATCAACTATTTCTTCTGAGTAACTTAATCATGGATATTATCAATGGATAATATCTCTGTATCTGTTATTAGTTATTGTTATCTAATTTGCTTATAATCTTAAGATTGATTGCAAATAAAAGTTTGAAAAAAAAAAAAAAAAAAAAAAAAAATTTTTGCAAAAATTTACAAGATCGTCGGCTTTCAATGGCTACCAAACTAAAGGCCCAACTAAACCATGCATCGCCTAGCGTAACCTACTGTCAAATTTGAACGAAAAGCCTGTCAAATGCTTAAGAAACTCAGAGAAGACTTTTAAGTGGCTATGTTGTACTTCGTTGAACTTAAGAAGCGATGTAGCCATAGTTGCAAGCATGTGAAATATTCCCACAATTGCATAAATTTTATTTCTTATATTTCCTAAATAAATTGAATTCATTCACAAAATGTTATTTAATAACATTTATTTAAATACTTAAAGCAATAAATATGTAATCCAGATACTGTTTTTACTAATTTTAAGAAAAAAATAAGAAAACAAAATTGCTCATTTTGTACTATGCGTGTAGATTGTGGGGAAAAGTATTGGCAAATGCAGCGCGTGGCATCACTGAATTGTCAATCAAATTATTGTATGTATTGTATGTGTACATTAAAATGCATATTTCTGCAACTTCACTCCAAGCCCTTTCCTTTACATTTAGATTTCAATAAAATGCGTCTATTTTACTTTTTAACTATCTTCTTTTTCACATTTTCTATTAATTTCAAAACAAAAGTATTTTCCACTTCAAGTTCCATTGCAAAAATTTTTTCTTATGTATACAATGCATAAACAGCCAGGGCTGTCGCTGTCACTTCAATCGCAGTTTTTCACTGCGATTTAAAGTATGACACTGCGACACTGCATCTTTTATGAAAACACTGCACTTTCAGAAAAAAGTGTCGCAAAAGTAATCTAGCAAAAAATTTTCAAATTATAAATTTTCAGTCATAAGCCATTGAGGGATGTATACCTTGGCCCGAGAGCTAATTCATTCATTCACGATTAATTAATTTTAAAGATCCTGCTTTAAAAGCGTTTTAATCTGAAAGTCCGGTTTCGTAAGCTTGCTGACACTGGTTCTGCGTTTTCCTAATCTGATAAATCATGATGACATAGATGATGTCGAAGCCAGAAGAAAAAAATTTGGAAGAATTTTGGCTCGCTATATTTCATTAAAAAAAGCCTTAGGCGAAACTACTGTATGTATCTACTAAACTACTGTATGTGGTTTATAGAAATTTGTTGGCGCACTATTATGCCTACCTCACAGTAGCTCATCCAAAGACCGCATTTTTTCACTTACAAATCAAATAAGAAATTCAACTTGGAATGGTTTAAAAGTGGAGACGGTTAATTCGATCATGCTCATTAAAGGAACGTTTCCTAATGAAGATTTTAAAAATTGGGTGCCCTCAAAACAATTACTAGGAAATTACAAAAAATAGTCGTACATAAATCGTATTTTTATATTTATTTTTTTAAATAAAAACACTTTTTCTGACTTTAGGTCAGTGTTTAATTTATAATTTTTCACAATATTTCGAGGAAGATCCTTCCTTATCTTCAGGGGTGACTAAGAAATAATAATCAAAACAATAAACAATTGAATAAATTAACAAAACAAAACTTACGTTAAAATTATAGAAAAGCTAAACTTAAACTAACCTAATTGTCAACTAAATGTCTGTATATATGAGCACAATTTTCTGTGTCGCTCTTGAAATTTATTCTTTTGTCAGTGGGGGTGTTAATAATGTGGAGCATCTCTAATATGAATCTCTTTTCATGATTGTTTTCTTCTTGTAAGATCTCCAGAGCGTCAAAATTAGGAAAATGTCCAAGCTCAGCACAGTGGGCTGAAAGGGCTGTCTTAGGGGCTTGTCCATTTCTGTTTTTTTGGTCCGATCTGTGTCCTGAGAGTCTTGTCCTTAATTTGTTTTTTGTAGCACCAACATATACCTTCTGGCATACATTGAACCCGTCTCCATCACAAAGAATTTTGTAAATAAGGCAGGATTTGTCAAGTTTTGATATTGCTGTAAAATTGTCCAACTTTATTATCTGTCTTATTAGCAATTTTTATGTCCTTAAACGCACTTAATTTCGCGAATTTCTCTGTCAAACCTGGAATATATGTCATCGATTTATATATGACTGTACCCCTTTCCTGTCTTGGTCCCTTATCCTTATAAAAATTGTCTTTTAATCTGGAAAACTGTTTTTCTCTAAGATTTTCTCAATTCTTTTTATGTTGTCCCTATGGAATACTTAGTCGCTAATTTTTTTTAGTTTATTTTGATGTGCACAGTACATAGAATATATAAACTTTTATTATTATCTTTTTTTATAAAATGTACTGATTTATGCCATGAAGGCACAAAATGACAATGTTATTTGTTTAGTTTTAACTATTGATTACATTTTATTAAAAATGTACCGAAAAAGTTTTTTTTTTTCATGTGATTTTAAAAATATTGTAGAATGTATCTTTTTCTTATAACACTGCAAAATTCACTGCACTTTTGTTTTAGAAACACTGCGAACACTTCACTTTTCCTGAACTTTTCAGAATTTTAACTGCGGTCAAAAATTCCAAAACGACAGCCCTGTAAACAGCTGATTCCGTACAGAAAGTGCGTTCAGTTTCGCTCTTTCCTTAAGCAAATGACATTTGTGGAAATTGAACGAAACTTTTTGTTAAGTACGTTGTAGCTTTGATATACGATTTGTGTGTATTCGCACACTTGCAGAAGTTGACTGCAGTCAAAGCGTGCATGGTTTAGTTGGCCCTTAAGCGTTGCAGCGAGCTGAAATTTTGACAGTAGTCTACTAAAAGATGGTAGTTGACAGGATCGATGTTGCATTTAAAGTTACTACGCAGGAAATCCAAAAATTCACTAACTTCTCAAATTGCCCTCGAGCAAGCAAACAAAAAATAACAAATTTTTTTTTACTTTCTCACTATACTTCATTATTATTAAGCAGGCCTGTTCTGAATTCCGTTTCCGAAGTACATATGAAATTTTAGTTTTATATAATAATTCAATATATCATCAAAGATTCCAATGATATATCCTGCCTGCTCTATGATGGAACTTTTCTTTTTTTAAATAAAAGTCCTAATTTGCTTTTCTTAAATCATTTTATTGTGATGTAATCATATATGGTATGTATTGTTTTCTTTTATTATAAAAGAACTGATTTAAGTCAGTACTTCTTGAACAATATAAAAGAAACAGTCAACATCACCATTATCCTTTCTTTTGTCTCTGCCTTGCAAGTATACATCTTATCGACTGGCAACTCGCATCAGTTTTCATTAAAAAAACGCAGAGCAGGAGCGCAATGCTAAGAAAAATTGCTGGTTTCATTCTATTTTTTGAAACGTTAGTGCTTTAAATTGCTGTTTTTAGTTTAAAGTTAAAACTTGGTATGAACTTGGCTTAGAATATTCCGCGGTACTATTTATACTCCGATTATGATATTTTTCAAAAGCTGATAATAGTGAAGGTATTTCATTATCATGCAAATTAACTTGTTTTGTATATTTATTAGCAATAATATATCAGTGATGACATTAATTTTATGTACGTATTCTTTTAGTACATTTGATGAAATATTCAGTATATTTATATTATATAATATATTATATTCCCAAATAATCCAAATGCCTTCACTGATCTGGATAGTTTTATATAATAAGACTTTGTATAAGGAAAATAAATGAATATGGCGTTGCAGCCCCTGTCGTAGTAAGAGCATTAAGTCATAAAGTTTATCAACAGAATGTAATGTGCCTTTGTTCAAAATGACAAAAACATCACAAAACACACAAAATAGCAAAATTTTCAAAATATCGGTACAAGGAAAAAACAAAAATTAATTTGAACAAAGAGATATATTAAAAGAGAAATAGAACAACGTGAGATAGAAAGAGACGGATATACAACGATTTGGGTACAAATGATGATACTAAAATTAATAAAATGGAAGAAACGAGAAATAAAGAATAAACTGATGGATAGCGACAGAAACTAATTTTCGAGATTCTATGAGTGAAGGTTCAAACTCCGCGGGTAATTGCTTGTTGTCATATATGTATGTGGGAAAAGAATCCGTCAGACAGATAGACAGTAACGAGAACGGACAACGATTCATTAGTAGCAGACGGAATTACTGACAGATTGGTAACACTGACTTTGAGAAAGACTGGGACAATAGCACGGACAAACTGGACAATGAAGAGGATAACTATGTAAAGCTTAACGAAGCGTGGGTAACGAGCTTAACGAACTAAAAATAAAGGAATTCGAACGAATTCAGTCGAATAATTGAGCTGAACGGAAAACGACGTAAAAATAATCAGATAATTTAACCCTTAAGTGCATAGCGTACAATTACGTGGTACGTGCATAATATCATAGCCAAGTCTACCCAAACAACCTGTATCGCGTTAAGTTTTGCTCCAACTTGTAGCAGGCATTACCAGCTTTCAAATACTTAAATATCTCTTCAGCTCTCCGATGTCCACTTTCAGTTCCCAGTAAGCTGTCAAAGTGGTCGAACTTTGTGCTTACAAATAATTTTAAAAGTGACCCTCATCAGTGAATTACTTAAATATTGATAATTTCCATTATCCATTTCCATATATCATTATTATTCATTAAATTCTAATAAAAAAAAAAAGTTTCTAAAAAATAATTTTTCATTTCAAATATATATGCTTAATGCATCGTGTACCATATTTGGTACACTGCACAAATCACACTTTTTGAGCTTTTCCGGGGAAACGGTGTATTTCCCAGAAAAATGAATGCCCATTTCGTGGTCAACGTCTGATTTTAAATAAAAGGAACTTGGTCTCCATATTGGGGGCTGATCCCATTGCATTCAAGGGTTAAGAAAAGGAAAATGTTAAAACTAAATGCGAACAAAATGAATTACTTTAATATATACTGCAAAATAACAATTCATTTAGCAATGCCATTGTGCTTTGTCCGATTATTCGTTTTTGTTTTTTTGTTTAAACTTACAGATATAATTAAAAATAATGATGTTTTTTTTTTATTGTTCAGAGGGATAATTGACTTTTCTGTTTCCAAATCTGAAGAAATGGCTCGGCGGAAAGAGATTCGCCACCAGAATGGAGCTCATCACTCAAACAGAGGCCTATTTTGAGTACCTTTCGAAAACGTATTTTTCGGATGGGATCAAAAAATTGAAGGAACGTTAGACGAAGTGTATCGACCTAAAAGGAGACTATATTGAGAAATAAAACATTTTTTTGCTGAAAAAATCAATTCTTGTTTCATTTTTCACGGAATTATCAAACGACCCTCGTACATTCCAAGTTTCATTTAACTGCGTTAAATAGTTTATAAGATATGATGAATTTAATTCTTGTATGGGAGGGCGTGGCATTCTCCACTTTTTCCAAACTAGACAAAGCTAAGAACCTTTCACAAACTATTAGAAACATGTGTATATAATGTACCATCTGCTTCAAATAATTGCTGAAAATAGTTGATTTTTCCTCATATTGGTGGCGTGACAGCGCCCATTTTTTTCAATAAATCTTTCTTTTTCCTCTATCTTTTATATAGATATATTATTCCGTGTCTTATTCCGATTTCGATTATTAAGTTTGCATATTACAGTTTTGCATTGCGCATCAGTTCCCATTAAAAAATCGCAGAGCAGGAGCGCAATGCTAAGAAAAATTGCTGGCTTCATTCTATTTGACGAAACTTTAGAGCTTTAAATCGATGTTTTTTGTTTAAAGTTAGACCTTGGTATGAGTTTTGCTTAGAATATTCCGCACTATTTACAATCCAATTTCAATGTATTGCGAAGGCGGTCAATAGCAAAGGTATTTAAAGGGCGAAGAACAAAAACATAAACTTACAACAATATGATTGTATTGTCCAACTGATTACAATCAGGAAAAACCAAATAGACTATTAAAGAATTCATATAACTTGAACAACAAAACTTTAGCGCCGTATGCAAATTTCTAAAAAAAACTATAACTGGTTTGGTTCCATCGTTTATTACTGATTGCCTGATACACCAAAGTATAATTAGTTAAAATTGCCATAGTTTAGTTTTTATATTTTGCATTAATCTTACTTTGTCTTAGTGGCTCATCAATTGAACAAGACCATCCCCGGCCACTGGTCTTGTTAACACCCACATATTTGCTGTTACTATTGATTCATCATAGCACGAAAAAGATTGTTCCATTCAAACAAATACTTAACCCCAACCCCCTCCCAACAGCGGTAAGCAGTTTTGTTAACTCGGAAAGGAGGTAATAACATCATAGAGCTTCCTCCCACATTTTAATTTTTTCCCGAAGGTATACAATATTTTTAGCACACGACAGCCAAGACCGAGCTATGGGGACTAATAAAATGTACTTTTTGATTTCTAGCAAAGAAATTGGACTAAATTTGGGTCTATTGAAAAAAATTACACACAAGTCAAACACGATCGCATTCACTCCTCAGAATGTTTTTAACCTTGGTAAGATTCATAATTGGTACACAAAAGTTAAGAACTAAGGTAATGACATTTGGCTTCAATAGGTCTCTCAATTTTGCTCAGATTAATTAAAATTTATCCTAGAAACTAAAATGAAATATAAATTCGACTTCTTCTATCTACCTCTTGTAAGAAAAGTGTGATATTAAGACCAAAAGTAGAACCTCTTTCATTATTTTTGAGGATCACTCATCTGAGGAAGAATTCTTATCAAAACCATGGTCAATTTTGATCTCTTAATTCTTTTTTTTATGAAGGAGGAAGGTTAAACTGTGCAAAAGCACCCAGTCGCGTAAGTGCGTTTAATCAACCAAAAGGACAGTAAATATATTTTTATTCAGAGCAGTATAATTGCTGATTCCAGAGTTAATCTACTGAGTTCACGAGAAGTTCAAGTTATACAGCTACAAATTTTCTCAGTGCATTTTATTTCAGAAAAGAATTATTATAACAAAAGTTTAGTATATGCCAAAAGGAATTTGCATGAGAGAAAAATTTCAGACATCATGAAAACTTCAAACCATGAGTCTGCAGCACTTATTCACTCATTGAATTTTCGCATATTCTTGTCCTCTATGCAAATTCCTTGTATTTCCGCCCATTGTTTCTTTATTTAAAATTTAAAGCCTACTCATAAATTGCTGGCAAGTTATTATTTATGTATGTGTGTAGAGCTATGTATGTGTGTATGCAATGGTGACCGCAGTAGCGTAATTTTTCACGTTTTACAGCCTGATAAAAATTATAATTCACTTGAACTGTATTTTCGCCAGTTTTTCTTTCTTTCTTTCTTTTTTTGTTAAGTTTTACTTTTTATGTTTCCGTTTGTTTGGTTTCTTAGAGGGCGCCACTAAGATTTATAAGCTTGCGGAAATAAATTAAATTTTTTAATGTTCAAACAAAAGCACAAAAGAGCATACTTTAAGTGCTGAATAAAAGAAATAAAAGGGATTATCTTTATTGGCTCTTAAAATCATATTTTAAGTGCAGTAAGGAACTTTTTTTTCGAAAAAGCGCAAAGATTTGTTACAACATAGTTAGGCCGCCAAGAGAGTAAAGAAAATGCTGGTGATAAAGAAAATTATTGCATAAATTGGTTTAATTTAGCTGAAAGTGGATTATCTGTTCTTTTATTTTGAGATACGATAGAACATAACATAAAGCCTACAGCAAATTTGGAGCTTAAGTTGTTCGTTACATATTTTTGGCTACAAAAATTTATTGTAACAAAGTATAGCGAGGAAATATAAATGTTAAGCAAAGCGGAGTGGAATTTCAGTTTTATGCCGAAGAATTTTTGTGAATTTTCTACTCTACTCTACTCTATTCTACTCTACTCTACTCTACTCTACTCTACTCTACTCTACTCTACTCTACTCTACTCTACTCTACTCTACTCTACTCTACTCTACTCTACTCTACTCTACTCTACTCTACTCTACTCTACTCTACTCTACTCTACTCTACTCTACTCTACTCTACTCTACTCTACTCTACTCTACTCTACTCTACTCTACTCTACTCTACTCTACTCTACTCTACTCTACTCTACTCTACTCTACTCTACTCTACTCTACTCTACTCTACTCTACTCTACTCTACTCTACTCTACTCTACTCTACTCTACTCTACTCTACTCTACTCTACTCTACTCTACTCTACTCTACTCTACTCTACTCTACTCTACTCTACTCTACTCTACTCTACTCTACTCTACTCTACTCTACTCTACTCTACTCTATTCTACTTTACTCTACTCTACTCTACTCTTCTCATCCGATCTCATCTCATCCGATCTCATCCGATCTCATCTCATCCGATCTCATCTCATCCAATCTCATCTCATCCAATCTCATCTCATCCAATCTCATCCTATCTCAACCAATCTCATCTCATCCAATCTCATCTCATCCAATCTCATCTCATCCAATCTCATCCTATCTCAACCAATCTCATCTCATCCAATCTCATCTCCTTCAATCTCATCTCATCCAATCTCATCTCATCCAATCTCATCTCATCCAATCTCATCTCATCCAATCTCATCCTATCTCATCCAATCTCATCTCATCCAATTTCATCTCATCCATCATTATCTCATCTCATCTCATCCAATCTTATCTCATCTCATCTCATCTCATCTCATCTCATCCAAACAAAGTGATGTTAACGCTCATCTCATCCAATCTCATCTCATCCGATCTCATCTCATCCGATCTCATCTCATCCGATCTCATCTCATCCGATCTCATCTCATCCAATCTCATCTCATGCAATCTCATCTCATCCAATCTCATCTCATCCAATTTCATCTCATCCAATTTCATCTCATCCATCATTATCTCATCTCATCTCATCCAATCTTATCTCATCTCATCTCATCTCATCCAAACAAAGTGATGTTAACGCTCATCTCATCCAATCTCATCTCATCCGATCTCATCTCAACCGATCTCATCTCATCCAATCTCATATCATCCATTCTCATCTCATCCAATCTCATATCATCCAATCTCATCTCATCCAATCTCATCGCATCCCATCTCATCGCATCCCATCTCATCTCATCCAATCTCATCTCATCCAATCTTATCTCATCTCATCCAAACAAAGTGTTGTTAACGCTCTATCAAATAAAATGGTTGAAGTCTTTGCTTTGTTTAGCTTTTTTTTTGGCCATGTCACTCGATTAAGTATTAAATGACAATATTTATATCATCATTATTATCATTCTTTTAGGCTGACCGGTTTTTATATTGACTACATGTAATTTACAATTTCAACTTCAAACTTCTTTAGGTCATTACGATAAACTTTTAAAGATTTAAGAATGTCTTTTAACAAAAAACTCTGCAACTAGTTTAGTTTGTTTAAAAGTAGGTACAATAACTTAGTGCCATGAAAAAAGTAGTTGGAACATAAGTGCATATAGACAAGTTTCAATACCACTTGCGCCAAATAGCCAAAATGTACTTTTGCAGCCAACTACATTTACTAACACACACACACATAACTGACATACTAACTGACTGCACTTTTGTATTCATATTGTTTGAGTAGAGAAGTCTTTCATTTTTTTTTGGCTTCATATTGCATCCTTTTTTTTCCATTGTGTGTTAAGTCAAGACGATGAGTCTAGTTGAGTTGAGTCGACTCCAGTTGTTTGCATAAAATTGTAATATTATTTAAATTGGCAAAAATCCATTATAAGCTCAAATATTATTTTAACAAAATGCTATGTACAAAAGTGCATGGAAAATAGCTGAATCAAAGTAGAATGGGAGCTTTTAAGGCATATGCTGTTTTTGTTCTACATGATGTAGCAAAAGGATGCTTGTTCCTCCACTTTAAACTTTATTCTTTTCAAAGCTTTCCAAAACTGTATTGCTCTTAATGTTTTTCAGCACTTCAATACCAATCAACAGTTTTCGAAAACATTCCATTCTTTACAATATTATTCGATAGCTCTGTATTTTATTCGATACTTTTTTAATGTCGTCGACTAAGTGTTTCTATATTTTTGATATTATTCGAAATATTTCGACGCCTCCGACATCGGCTCCGATCAGCACCTCTTTGTGTTATACCAGCTAGGCAGTCCATACTTACCTTAACCCCCCGGAATAGGAAATCTTAGACGAGCTAACTGGGATATAAGAAAAAGGGAAAGCTGCAAAACGAGCGATAGATGAAGCACGATCAGAGAGGCGATACGCAAAACGCCTCCCAAATATATAACGCTCTTAACATGGAAGTAAAAGCCTCCTGCAAGATGAAAGAAAGAAAAATATTCAACGACTGCGTGTCAGTCCAATCAAAAGCCTGTTATTATCTAAATTTGAGAAGAAGAACGAATATCTAGGAATATTTTTAACATATACATTTTGGTACCACCCGATTCTCTCAGAACTTTCGATAATTTTCTAATATTTTTGTTTTTCTCTATCGATTGTTTTTCGTACGTTACAGTTACCTTAAAACTCATCAAAAATACTGTCTTCTTTTTTTAAATTTACAAATTTTTCATGTTCTTGCCAGCCTTATTGTTTCAATTTTCGTTCATTTAATTATCTTCAAAAATTCTGTACATAAATAGCATTTCTAAGGTATGCATAGCTTCGAGTTTAACATACGTCAAATGTTACCGTTTTATCCATCACATCTAAAAATATAAAATGCGCAAACCCTTACCTAACCGTAGTGCACTTTGAAGCTTCGTAAAATGGTTTTAAATTCAATTTGCTACCAAAACGCTACTTGCAACCAAACGTCAGAGCGTTGCCATATTATCAAAAATTTGCATATACGAGAAAATACTTTTTCACTTCGACAGTAGGTAATATGCGAGCGCGTTCGCTCGCTCGTTTAATATCTTTTTGTGTTGACTTTCTTTTATTTTAACCCAATTCCTCGATTGGATTATAATTTTAACAGCGCACAATGCTAAAAGGTTTTTACTTGAATCAATGTTTGACTAACTTCATTTAATTTCTTTTTTTTTTCTCCCTTTTGCTTCTAACATTTATTTCTGTTTTTTTTTTCCTCAAAGTTCTTCTTCTTTATCTCTTCCGCTTCCGTTTTTCAATTGAAAATTGAATTGTACATCTTGCCACATTTTTCATCATTTCTTTATGGGGGAGAAGAGGAAACTAAATGATATACCGATATTTCACAAAAGAAAATTTGTAAGTATCGATGTATTGTAAATCAAATTTGATATTACCGATTTATATATAAATCAACACTTTCGAGTATCGATTTTTTGTCCATTGATTTTTAACTAAATCGATGTGTTTGTCTGCGACAAAATCATGCTTCTTTCTCCACTAAAAACATAATTTGATAATTTTTAATAAATAAAAGTTTGTGAGAAAGAAATTTTTGTTGCAATAAATAAATGCTTTGGTAATAATTACCAAATATATTATTGATCTAGAACATAAACATAATGTAGTTATTATTAGCAAATAAAGGATGATTTCAAAAATCGTATTCAATTTTGCGGAATATTTTGCTTGTTAACATATTTAAAATATTTGTGAATATCGCTCATATCAATTCCAATTCCTAATTATTACCAAACCGTGTTATATTCATAAAGACATGGTACTTGAATTCTAGGTAATTGCTTTCACAGATATACTCCAAAACTAGTATCATATGTAAAGCTTTTCTTTGATCCCATTTCCATTTTATTCGAATTAAATGATTAAAGCATAAAGCAGCGAAGGGCCAAGTACGAAAAATTAGCCAATTGTGGCTCTTTACAATAAATTTTCTTAAGAAAAATAACCAAAACAACAAAGACAAGCACTACCTATACACTGCTACGCATATTTATATATTGATTTTTTATACGCGCTATATTCACATTGGGATTAGCATTGTTTTTGCATCACTCAGGAAAAAAAGAACAAACAACAATGCGTACATTGAGGAAAGCTTCTTTCATTTCATTTGATCAGCGTTTTTTTATTTCTACACCAATGTTGTGTTTGTTTGTTTCTTGGAATTGTCTTTGGGTTTATAGCAGCATTTTTTTTTTGTTTTTATTATCAAGATTGAATTTATGGTGGGTTTTTTTCTATTGTTGTAATCGTTGTTTTTGTTGCTTTCGCTGTAAGTGGCTCTTGGTTCCAAAACTTTGCCCATCTATGGCATAAGATTATTCATTCACTTACTGCGATATAAGATTTTTGAATATATTTTACACTTTACTTTTATATAAAAATATATTCAATAGCTGCATCCCCGTGCTTTATAGTATTACTTTACTTATAATCTACATTTCCATAGGTCTCTTTTTACTCGAACACATACAGTTTTTGGTATGGATCTTGAAGAGTTTGCAAATTTTTTTAAGACAACTCATATGCGATATATGATGTCAAATGTAATTTTTTATTGAATTTTTTTCTCTAGTTTAGTCACTTCCGCTTATAAGCTTTCAGAACAGCAAATGGAAGATCACCTTCTTGATTGTATCCCAATTATACCCGACTTGCATAAATACTAAAATTAATAAACAAAACGAAACTCAGATTTTTCTTTGTGAAAATTTAGGCCTTTAAGCTTCACCTTTGACCACATAATAAACTCCAACGTTATTGTATTAATTACAGTGAAACCTGGATAACTGGGATCTTCAAGGGACCAACATTTTTGTCCCATTTAAAGAGTTTCCCATTTACACAGTTTTAAAATTGGGTTGTCCCATTTAAAGAGAGTAACACTAAGAGAGATCAAGATGAACCTTTTTTACTTAGTGGGGAAAAAATCTTAAATAAAAAAGCAAATTTTATGTAAATGACCATTTGCAAATGACAGCCTACTTAAGTCAATGATTCTATGAAATATTAATAAAGCAACCATTTCACAGCCTACTCAATCCGATAAAACGTGCATATTCAGATTCTAAATAACAAATTTTACACACATAAATATTATTTCCCACTATAGAGGTTATTTCTAAACGGTCCCTATTATAGAGGAACTACAAAAATCATATTTCAGATATAGAGGTTTAATAATCCCAGTAATAGCGTATTTTGATGTAAAAGTGCTGGGACCTTGAAGTGAGTCTCACTAATAGAAGTTTCCCACTAAGGGGCCGTTCAAGTATTACGTAACGCAATTAGGGGGGAGGGGGGGGGTCTTGCGAAACGTTACGATGCGTTAGAGGTGAGGGGGGGGGGGGGGGTTTCGAACAACGCGTTACGTAACATTGTTTTAGAGGTGAAACTACTTTAGCGGGTGGTGATTTGAAATGAGGTGTGTATAATGAAACGCTTTCTTTATGTACATACCAGGTTCGGCATTGCTACGTGGTGCTCTATCGCAGCAGAGCGCCGTCATTTTGGTGTGCATGGCAGTCGATAGGTACATGTGTGCGTTGCATCCGCGTAAATACTATCAGCATTCCAGCAAAAAGGTAAAAATTATAGCATACATTCAAGATTATTTTTGTTGCTGTTCTTATGTATTTGAAATTTTCGAAAAGTAATTGACTATTTGAAACAGAATAATGCTTAAGAGACGTAAAATAATTGATGTTATACTTAGATCATTTGATGAAATCAACGAAATTAAATTATTAGCATGAGGTAACTGCGAAGAGTTTCAAAGTTATTAAAAAAAGCAACAATTTTCATGAAACTTGGTAACCCTGCTCCAACACTGAAAAAAATAATTATATACTTTGATTTTACGAAAAATATTTCAGTAAAATGTATTTTTTGTTCGTGGCAAAGATCGAGTACAAAATAGTTATTTTGAAAATTACAATCGGAACTAGTTTCAAATAAAGCTAGGTCCATACTGTTTCTCACTAATATTTAAGATTCGCTAACAAATTATAATTAATAAATAAACATATGTTCGTTATTAAATTCCCAAGGATACAATAATAATTTTTAATAAAAAAACGTTTAATAAAATTAAAATTCTAAAAAAAAAATTATCCGTTTTGTTTTATAATGAAAATTTCATAAAGAAAATTTTTCCTTTGAGCTTCGAAGCCAAAAACAGTACAAATGAGAAGAAAAAGGCAACAATAACAACACTAAACTTAGGAAGCAGAATCAACAACGGAAAATCAAACAACAATTTGTGTGTGACGCTATGCAATCCCAAAAATAAGGATACTTAGCTTTAAAAATAAAATATTAAGCATGCAATAACCTTCTGTAGCACATATATGTTGTTTTAAAAAATTAATTACTAAAATCGGCTAACTACATTTTGCGCCAAAGCGTTACAAAACATTTCCCTATAAGCAATTTTATATAAAGTGCCACTCAAATGCTTTAAAACTGAAATTACTTTTGAAGAAATATCAAATTTTTTCAGGGAAAAAATAACTTTGAATAAAATTTTATGTTATTTTTATTAACTTCACTTATTGCTGACTTTTTTCCAAAAACAAAAATGTTATTCCATTAGCTAACAGCAACAAAAATTTAAGGTAAACAAAAAAAAAAGCGAAAAATCAAAAGCTCAAAATAAGCACATAAGTTTGTTTATTAATAAGGTAAAATAGTCTATAGGTATATCATTTGCCAAAGATTGCAAAATTTGAATTAATCATCTTCATTACCATATTCCTCAAGAAAACTGTAATCAAGCTGAACTAAAATAATTATATATAAAGCCATACTGGAAATTAAAGCGAAAGTTTGTTGGCGATTGATATCAAACATGCCAAATAAAGTTATGTGCACTTTATTGCAGGCCAAATGTAGACAAAGAGCTTCAAACTGGAATAAAATAAATGTCAATATCTAAAGTTCAATTACACAAATCAGCAAATCATAATTACGCTTTGTTCAAACCGTCTACCAAATTTAGATATATTATTAAACTGCTTTAATGTAAATGAAGTCTGTTCACAAGATTTTGTAACTTGCTCACATTTTGTATTGAAGACAATCATATCGATCGATGTCAACAGGAAATCTGTACAGGTTACAGTATAAAGTAGAAAATATCAGTCCCAAAGTTTACATAAATTCAACAAAAAGAAAGCAGAACCAATATCAACGACTTTTATAAAGTGGTTCAACATGATAAGAAATCTATAATATTTATAAGTATCATTCAATTCAGACAATAGCACTGTAAGTTTAGCATAGGTGATTGCCTCCTTGTCCAAGTGTTTGGATAAAAATCCAATAGGCAAATAGTGTACTTCTTGTGTTTTCTCTAAAACTTGTATTAAACGCTTATTATTAGCATCAAAACACTTAGAAAAATGCCACAATGCAGCTACTTAATGATATTGTAAGCCATTCACAATAGTAAATGCAATCATCTTGTAAATAGCAATTAAATTATCGTATTCCATAATTTCCCAGAAGTATACAATCTGTACCACATTATGTGAGATCAGTATGAACACTTTAACATACATCAATACATCCAATGTGTGATTTTTGAATATAATATTTTTGTTAATTTTTCTATCCATATGCCTTAATGCCTGTGATATTCTTCTTAAAGATGGCTCACGATGCCACCGAAATAATATAGCTATTGCTACGAGTATACTTGATAGTATGTTATTTGACATCAATGCAAATTTGAGCACTTCATTTAAATCCTCATTACCCGAATCAAGCAATTCGCCATATATCAAATAGTGCAGTAATAGTGCAAGTGTTAGAACATTATAAATTATTGTATATATTTTGAGCCATATGGAACTTTTAATGTTCCAATCTAATATACTGATATAGCTGGATAGCACGCCATTCTGTATGGTGCAAAATAATGTAACGACTGTTATGAGAATGTGCTTGAACTGCATTTTTATTACTAAGTAGGATGTAGCTATTGTTTTTCATTTTTATATGCGTATAAGTTTACCCTACGCTTGTAACTTCGTTCGTCAGCAATACTTTAAAAACAAATTTTAGCAAATAAATGTATTTGAAAAGCCCGAAAAAAAATTATTTACAATAACTGTTTGAGCTAAAGAGGATAAACTAATTAATTATATGTTTTAAATTTGGAACTAAGTATAACCTTACAGCACATGCCTCATGGCAGTCCACATATCTAAATTGTTCATATCCTCTTGTGTAAGGTATTTCTGCTTCGACTAAGTTTCTCTCTTTTACACTTGGGGACAACGTTTTTGCCACCACGTTTAAATTAAATGCATTTTTCATTATATTAAGTGCCCTCAATTATAATCAAATTGATGAAAAATTAGCAGCTTATCCTTTTGCAAATTAGTATGCATATTAGAGGAATCGAATTAACTCCTTTCTAAGAAAAAAATTGAAAACTATTTCATCGAAATTGCAGTCATTGAGAAACACCGATATTCATGTAAACTTCAAAATCGGACAATGCTCTTGCTTAATTAAGCATAACAAACTTATATACAGTGAAAGCTCCCGCAGGCGGACAGCTCCCGCAGGCGGATATCTCTTGTAGCTGGACGAATTTCTTGGTTTTTAGTAATGTTCGTAGAACAAAATACATTCCGGTGGGCGGACATCTCCCGTGGACGGACGATTTCAAATGGAACCGTGGGTGTTCGCCCACGAGAGCTTTCACTGTATATGTATATATGATGTTTGAAAGCTCATAAATATCACAAAACAACCTATGTAAGGTATTTTAAGATACCAAAAAATGAAGAAAAAAAATATTTTGGGAACATCTGAACGGATTTCCAAAATATAAATGTAATATGAAAGATAATTTAATAAGCTATAATATTTGCTCACACAATTTTTGAATATTGTACAGATTTTTCGAGATATCACCACTTTTCTTAAATTTATCCAATTTTTTTAAGAAACTGATATTTTTGCCAAAAAATGTGTTGCTGACCTTAAGCTTTATTTACATATTGAAAACGTACAATTTGTTCCCTTTAAAATGATGTAACATTTATGTGAAATTTTTCCCATACTAACCCATAACAATACATTTTTTGGAAACGGTTATTTAACTCCCAATTTTCTTGAAATTGAAGTATGTTGTAAAGTTCAACGTGCTGAACAATATACATAAACTTACATAGGTATATGCTTATTGAATAGCTACAGCCAAAAAATTTTATTATAATGATAAAAGTTGATGGGATCTGGATAATTTACAGCAATAAATGATATGTCAAATTAAAGCACTCAACGAGCAGAATGTCCTAAAACTATCATCTTCGAGATTGGTTAACCAAAACCTGAGATGTTAGCGTGGAAAGATTTCCTATTTTTCTCATTTATTGCTGTAGCTGTTCTAGATCCCATCAACTTTTATCATTTTAATAAAATATGTTCGTCTCATTTTTCGCCATTTTAACATATTGTAAGCTTAAGCAAATGTTTATTTCATTGTGTATGATTTTTATTAAGTAACAATATGAACAAGTTAAGGTGTTATCTTCAGTCAGGCCGAAACTCACATACCCTACACTGCACTCAAAGTACATACATATATTTCAGTAAAAAAGACGTTGAAGAGGTTAAATAATTCGAAAAAAGTGTGAAATGTTTAAGAGGTTGAAAACTGTTGAAAAAGTCGTAAATATATGCAAAATATTAATGTTGAGAGAGGTTGAAAAAGTCTAATCAATTCAAAATCGATGAAAAAGTCGAAAAAATAAAAAAAAAAATTCATCACAATATCTTGCACGGTTTACGAGATATGGTGGTATAGAGGTTAAAATTTAGGACCGTTCCACGCGAATCTTTGGAAACTTGAAACCTAGCCTAATCTTAATTTAGTTCAAATGTACACCAAAGCACCATTCAATTAGCTTTCTTGGTTTTCCCGTAAACCTGATTTGAACAGACAGACAAACGGACGTAGCTAAATCAACTCAGGTGGTGACGCTGATCTAGAATATATATACTTTTTCATACCTACCACGCCCCCTTCTATGCGTTACAAACAAAATGACAAAGTGAATATACCCTCGGTGTAGGGTATAATAAAGAAAATAAACAATATACGCATGTATTTCCGGTACTTTTAGCAACATAATTGTGACTTTTAGGTAAATATGGTCACTTGGGTGTTACGTAACGTTTAGGGGGGGGGGGGGATTGAGGAAAACGTTACGGCGCGTTACATAGGGGGGAGGGGAGGGGTCAAAAATCTTCGAAAATTGCGTTACGTAATACTTGAACGGCCCCTAATCCAGGTACCGCTTAACCAGGTTTCACTGTACTTTCTACTTTTATACAAGCGCTCCATAATTGAGCCCTTAAGAATACTGAAGATTGTTTGTGTGATCCCCATAAAATTTTTCAATTGCCTCTACTAAAGCCATGTCCAGCTTTACTTTATCATTTATATCGCCTTGGACAAAAATTGACTTCTTTCAAATTATGATGAGATTTCTCGTGTTGCGCTGTCAGAAATCCACAATTTTTTTTTTTCCAGGAACGGAGAAAGTTTTTTGCTATTCAGAGCAACTCTAATGCTAGTTTCTGTTGTTATATCATCCAAATGGAAGAACTACTCTTACAATTGTGGATCACTCAGTCGATCACTAACTTGACTACCGTCGCTTTAGAATGCAGAGTCTTTATCTTCTCCACAATGGTTGAATTAAGCATTCATTCCAGGCACAAATTTTCGTTTAAGGGCCTATTGATTGCTTGGAGAGAAAAATAGTTTATCTGAATTGCAGCTCAACAGTTGTACTTCAGCAGCTTTGTTATCAGCCTCTTTTAGAGCATTTTTCCTTTATTTAAAAAAAAAGCTAACACTTTAAGGAGAAACATGGTGTATTAGCTTCGAAAATGGAGATAGAAAAGTAGGAATGAGGTTGACTTATTGAGCAACAGTTTGTTTTTAAATTATTCTGGCGCAACGATAAGTGAAAGTAATCTGAAGTAAGTGTTATGCCTTTGAACTTCATTACACTTCACGTATTAATGCTTTGCCAATTAGCACAGCTGAAAAGCTCAATGTGGCACTAATTTGGTAAGAGCTCGAAAAAACCTTTAGGAAATTAAGGATGGGAGAAGGAAATAATTGGAAAGAAAGAAAAATTAGGTAATATGGATGGTTTATAGCCATGCCTGAACTGGGAATCGAACCCGGGACCTCTGAGTTGTAAGCGCAGTACACTACCACTGCGCCACAAGGCCAGCCAATACTTGAAGTGATCTCATATCTTGAGTAATTTCTTACTTTCGTTACTAAAAAAGGTGTAACCTTTTGTTATTTTCGACAGAAAAATGTGGATTTAACTTAAATATAGCAATTACGTCGCAATTTTTTTAATGCGACTGATCAGCAAAGATCCCAAGTTCTGAATTATGTCCAGACAAAAAGTGCAAAGTACTTCCTTTCTCATTCTTCTCAAGGCTTGAGATGTATTTCTTGGGATATTGGCTGCAGCTGCGAAAGCAATTTTTATTTGTTCGTTATACTTGACATTATGAAAGTATCGATGCTCTTAAGGCCTTCCTAGCATTATTGCCGGCTATCTTCAGTTCGCTTGATCAGTCGTTCATTCGTTTATTCTTTTTCTTTTTATACGGTCGCTTGGTCCGTTTGTCTTTCGCTCATTTTATTTGATTTAATTTTAGAACATTTCATTTTCAATTTCTCGTTCTTTGTATGTATGTGTGTACAGAGGTTTGTATGTGGTGGACAAATCATCATCGTGCAACGGTGTTTTGTGTGGATTTTGGTTTTACGAAGTCGCTCTCTACATCAAATGTGCTCCACTTAGTTCGCCGCTGTCGTTAAGTGGCTTTTATTCGTTAAGTTTATTTGAACTTACCATTTTATTTCTATCTAAGTGCATAGTTTACATTCACAAGATGGAAGTTTTAAACTTCAATGATATTTCTTTATGGTGAAAGTTTGAAAGTATGAGTTATGAACATTTACTTTCACCTATAGTATTACTACTAAATAATGAATTTAAATAGAGCAGCAGGGAAATGTGAGTTCAAAGCGTTAAAAGTAAACGAGGTTTTTTTTTAAATGGAAAGGTTCTTCAAAGTGTGTGCCACTCATTTTAAAATTGCTAAGGTATAAAAGTTTACCTTAAAACATTTAAGTTCAAATATTCATTCCAAATAACTTAACACATTACCTCCATACCTGAAACACCCTTCAAAGAAAGGTATACTACTAATATTGACTAAAACAATACGCTTCTTTGTCAGCTAATGTATCACATTTAAAAAACAAAATGCAGTTTACTATGCAAATAATATCTGGAGAAAAGGAAATTCAAAAAAAGAAGAGAAACCCCTTTTTTCACCTAATGTAAATTTGTTAATTTTCGCAAGAGCCAACCTCGATCCTTTGAAAGGATACAAAAATAGAAAATGTAAAAGAATTTTTATGAAGTTAGTTGCGAAAAAATGCTGATGCTAATTTATACGAAAGAAATTTTTTATTTTAAAAGAAAATTTGTTGTTATCTGCACAAAACCGAATGAGAGAATATGGGGCAAAAGAATCGTTATAATAATAGTACAATAAGAAAAGAAGTAGAAACAAAGGGAAAATGTTATGTAAAATGTAAAGACGATGCAAACGAAAAGACGACAGCAGCAGCAGCAGCAGCTAAAGATGCCGCTGAAATAAAAGGATACACGCTTTGTTAGCAACATTTGCAGCTTATTATTATAATGTTTAACTTGCAACCTCACCCACGGCAGTGAGATGTGGTGCCTTAGCTATATAACAATATGAAAGGAAAAAAAAAACTGTGGAAAATAATGCAAAATATAAAAATTGAAAGCAAAAAAAAAACGGAAATCAAATTAAGTGAATTGCAAAGGACAAAAATAAAAGAGCAGAAAAATATATTTTGAGACCAAAAAAAAAAAAATACTTTGCTTAGTAGTTTTAAAACAGCGTTACCGGTTGTAGGGGTACACAGTGGAACGAGTGTGAGTTTTATGAAAATATATGAAAGTTCATAAAGGTCTCATGCCAAAGTCCCTTTCTAAAATCATTTTTGATGCAACTTTTGTTAAGAAATTTAAGGTAAAACTCCTGTAGCCTTGAACTCGAAAATGTCTCAAAACATATTTTCCTTTAATACATGAAATATGGATGATCCCTGTTGAAAAAGGAAGAAAAAAATCCACGGAAAATGTTCCACAATTTTTTTACTTTTTCAACCGCACATTATGGACCTGATTTTGTCCAACTTGCCAAATATTTCTTTCTTTCTAGCCCCAAAAAAATTTTGTATCTTTACTTAATCCAATATGCGTAATATCCCACCGTACCTAAGGACCTTCTCAACCCCTTAAAGTATTTTTAAGCAATGCAGCAGAACATGAAGCAACTGCTGCTGCTACTGTTTTTTGTTGTCGCTGCCATACGCGTTGCGTTGCGCTCTCTTTCTTACGCTCTGTCTCCTGAGATGCTCGTAATGATGACAACGACGTTAAGGACAAATGTTGCTGTCAATGTATACAAATGGCATGTTCTTTCAAAAGGAGTTCTTTAAGGAATAAAATTAAAAAAATAAAAATAAAGCAAAGAAAAAATTAGAGTTTCCAAATTTGCCACTAAAAAAAAAAAAAAAAAAAAAAAAAAAAAAACTAAGAAAGTCAAAGACAAAAACCGTAATAAACGCCGGAAGCTATAAAAATTAAAATTAAATTTTTTTTTTCCGTAATGCCGGAAACAATCGATGGCTTTTTTCTTTTTGCTTTGATGTTCCATTTTAGCTGAACTTTGGTAATAAAATCCAAGAGAGCACTTTTTACTCTTGTGAAGTATGGTAAATATTGTGCTTTGTTGCAAAAGGACATAATTTTTTTTTTCTTTAATTTACTTGCTTTGATGATAATATGCTCTTATTAAATTGCAAACGACATATGGTTTTGAATTGACACAATTTTTTAAATTAAAATTGCGTTTCATCCTCTGTTTAAGTGCGGTTTCAGAATAAATAATTTTGCGAAAATATTAGATAATATTATGATTGGGTGGAAAGCGATTAGCATAAGTAAGTCACTTTATAATAACTTCTTAGGTTATGCAGTTGTAACTCGGACTGGCATGTGCCACCGTTTTGTTGAAACCTCATATTGTCCACATCCAGATTTTGCTATTAAGACACAAGAAACAAAATGATCATATCGTGATAGCAAGTATCACTAACAAGTATTGATTGACTAGTCAATTTTTCGAAGAAGAATGGTAGAATGATGTCTCCAATCCAAAATCCGTACCAAACAGTGACATGTTGTGGATGCATTTTTTCCTCAACAATCACTCATGGAACCTCAAATGCAACAATTCTGACACATTTTTCGATGTTCCATAATCTATTCAACAAACTCTCTTCGTTGTCCGTGTTCAGAAGGCTTAATTTCTTGAGCTTATTGAACTTTGTAAGCTTAAAAGTGCAAATTTTACAACGCTACAGATAGCTTCTCCGATGTCCAGGTCTTGACCACGGTTCCGGTGATTTTCCTGGACTTTAAGCTTAGATGGCCAAAATGTCTGAGATCACTAATTGTTCCAGTCTCCTTGAATTTTGTAACTAATCTCTTCAGAGCTGATAAAGTCAAATCACTAATCCGACCATATTTTGTGCGAAAATTGCTAACAGTGACTGCCAAACCTTCTTTGTTCTTAAAATGTTTCTTTTCATAATTTATGAAAAATTAAAGAATTATTTTTAAAAATTGTTTTTATCTCTATTCAATACTGAAAAAATATATAACGAAGAAGATTAGGAAATACTTCTTCTTTGGAGAAGTTTATTTTCTCCTCTTAACGAGTGCTTTTCAGTGTTTAAATTGACATAAAAAATCAACGACTGCTACAGCAATAGCTAAGAGTTGACTGCGACAGCAACTTCCGGAATCCGTTTTCCAGAATGGACATTTTCCGGAACGACCAAAAACCCGAAATTATTTTTCCAAAATCGGTTTTCCGGTTTTTATTTTTATTCAGAAAAACATCTTTTGATAAAGCAAACACATTTGTTATTTTTGAATTTTTTAAAATAAAATCATCTAACATTCTTTCAATGTCTATTTTATCAGCCAACTCGTGGTATATGTGTAAAATCACTACATGATTTAAACGTTTTGACCCATCGTTGAACTGACATACGATTTCAGAGTCGAAAAACTCCGCTCATTGGTTCATGAGGATGCAGGAGTACAATTTCACGAATCGAACGAGTTCTGGAAAAAAGTCCTTATACCATATATGTTTCTGTACAAAATTTACTACATCTCCAAAACTTTTCAATTTAGTTTCATTTCTGCTCGCCAAATCAAGAAACATTTTTCGATCACTCAGTAAATTATATTTTTTGAAATTTTCTTTATAAAAATTGATTATTTTATCAACATCAGAATATTCCAAGTACAAAAGCTTCAAGGAATCTGAAAAACTTTGCTGAATCTCTCCCAAAACGGATTCTCAGCGAGCGAAGACCTTGGTCGTACACTTCATAATAAATTTTTCTGTACATACTTACATATCTTCTGGATTCTGATATACATATATACATAAGATTTCCTAATTTTGAATTTGAATCAATACGCTTTGGAATTCTTTTACGACATGGCAGTTTTGGTTTTTCGACATCAAGTTTTTCGGCACTTTCATAAGCGTCTTTCCAAATGTAAGCAAACTTTTCATCGCGAGATAATACATATCTTTAAAGAGTTAGAAATGACATTTGTTAAAAGAATCAGTTACGTTCAGTTAGAAATTTCGTAAGTCTTGGTTT
The DNA here is from genome assembly GCA_949775025.1 of Tricholauxania praeusta. Taxonomy (NCBI): domain Eukaryota; kingdom Metazoa; phylum Arthropoda; class Insecta; order Diptera; family Lauxaniidae; genus Tricholauxania; species Tricholauxania praeusta. The sequence continues at coordinate 115,823,135 of OX459031.1, read as the reverse complement.
AAATTTTCAATTTTATGAAAAGTTTCAATACACATTGCCAACATGAACAAAAATTCAAAAGAATCTATTTGCAACTTTGGCTGAGGCAGTAGAATCTAGGGATGGATCCGAAGCTTGTTGTTCGAATAATGTCATCAGGAATTCATAATTCGCCAGAACAGTTCTGAGGTAACGAATTTTCACAGTCCATCTGTAAGAACATATAAATATGGAGAAATCCACACGCGCAACAGACCTTTCGGCGCGCCTGGCAATTGCCGTCCGACGACTGCGACAGTTCTTCATGAACTGTTGCTTCAACTACTGAATTTTATGCAGGAGACAACCAGTAGGCTACTATCGACTGCGACAGCTTTTCTTGAACTGATATTTCAGCTTTTGAGCTATATGCAGCAGTAACCGACTATGACAGTTCATCTTAAACTGTAGTTTCGACTATTGAACTTTATGCAGAAGATAGCAATAACTGACTATCGGCAGTGATAGTTTTTTTAGCAAAATGAATCGCTGCCGCTAATGTTTTCATAAATAACATTTTTAGTAATTGGTTCTAATCTGTATGTTGGAAATTTAATTTCAATTTTTTATTGAAAATTCAACTTCTATTTAAAATTAATTTTTTTAATTTATTTCTTACTAAATTTTCATATTTGAGTTGTTTATTATTGGCACTACTCTTTGAAATATAAAAATTTTTCTCATGGCATAAAAGAATATTCTACTAATAAATCCTACTGAGTTTTTGTATATTATCCATTGTGTACAAATTTATTTATTTTTACTATTTAATGAAAATGAATTATTTATTTTATTGCTAGTTTGACCTAATGATACCATGCACTTCGATTTGACACTTCAATAAAACTACATTATTAAATATCAATTGGATAGATAAAGGTGCTTCAGGCAATACATTAATATTTTCACACTCAAAACACATATTCAGACAAAGTGTGTTAAGTGCCAAAGCTCAAGCTGTTGCATGAATTATTTATTAAAATACGAAATTAACTATTTTAAGTTATAAATGAAAACATCATTTATTGAAAATTACAAATACAAAATCAATGTCTGAAATGTTAAAGTTTCCTTTGCAAATGAGATAATAAATAATTGGAATAAATAAAACTTAAATCAAAATGACTTTGTAAGTTAAGGTTCTAACTCATGAAAAAACTTTTAGTACTTTTTAAACCACTCTCCAAGCAAGTGTTTATTGTATTTGATTTTTAGATAGTGAAGCTTAGACTGTGATAAAACTATTACCAAATCTACATTGTAGAGTTTTGATAAAATTTGAGAATAATAAACGAAACGTGGATTATTCAAGAATATATAAAAATATATTAAGTCCAAATATCATCATATCTGCAGTAAAATCTATATTTATCGGCCTAAAATCTAACAGCTTAAAAGTTTCTCATTGGATTTTTTTTTTTCAGTACTAAATCTAATCTACTTTTTTCTATTATTGTTAAGTATATCGGAAATATAGTGTAGCAAAAGAGTAGACTTTTTCCAGTCATCTATATATAGCATATTGTAACTTCATTAGGTTAAAAACAATTTTATATGCCAAAGCAATTTTTTTCCTGGAACAAAGAGGTTTTTAATGGCATTATACTGATTGTATGATTTTATTGAACCAGTAACCCTTTTGCATGTAACAAAACCCCACATAATAACTTAAACCCAAGTCAAATGGCTACGTAAATTTTGTCACTGATTTTTTGATTTATTATATTATCCAACAAAGAAAAATTCTAAAAATTTTAAGTCATAATCTAGAAAAATATTTCATAATTTTCATAACAAAATTTGACATCCAAACGAAAAGTGAATGGAAAAAAAAAAGGAGTGACGGAACAACATATTTATGCAAAGCTGTTTCGAAAAATCGAACAATTGAAGTCATTTAATTCGCGTTTATTGGAAATGTTTCAAAGTCTTAGCAGCATAATTTTGCAAAAAATATGGGAAACAAGAACAAAATTTTGCAACAAAAAGTAAGACTGAGTTCTTTAAGTTCATGTCATGCATAGTTTTTTCACAATAAACGTTTTTTAGTAATCTATTCTCCCACTGCAATCCATTTAGAGCTACATACGGTTGAGTTTAATTACTTCAGCGCTTCCTTTGCATAAAAAAGCAGTAACCACTGTTATTATTAGAGCTTAATTTGGGCCATCACAGGTGCCCTTTGCAGTGGATTTAGGCCCATTTTTGAAATTTTTTATAATATTTTGCTCGAATGAAGAGAGGTCAATAACGAATTTTCGACATCACTAGAGGTAACGCCCCGCCCCGAATTATTTGATTCCGATTTTGAGCTCTTTTGAACATTTGTTACTTTTTTTTAATCAATAGAGGCAACACGTTTCGGGTCCAATTAAAAAAAATAATTAGCAATCGATGGAAAATGTACACACTTAGGTCAACTTTTACTATATTTGGCGAACAACAGAAATACTTGCGCATATCAAGGGGAAAATGTTGAAATTTAAGTTCGGACATTGATCACCATTCATAAAAGTAAAAGAATTCCTCGACAAGGGCGCTTAGTGAGATTTTAATCAAGATTCATAATATTCAAAATATTTCCTCAAAAGGGGCACTAAGTGGACTTTGAGAAACCCTTGATCTGCAAGAAAAAATTACGATAGAAAAAAGTGCTAGATATTATTAACTTCTGAAAAAATTCTGAAAATCCAAAATTTGCACCATGTGGATTTGATCAAATAAATTTTTGTTTTTTAAAATCACCCTAACTGACTTAAGCCATTCTTCACGCACAATTGAGTCTACAAGCAATTCAATAACCAAAATGTCAGGCATTAAAATATTTTGGTAATAACTTTTCTTAAGCTTTTTTTTCTATTGTTGTTGACCACTTGAAATATTTTCCTTTTTTTTTTCTAATATGAGTGCTTTGTATATGTGTGTCTGTGTGTGTGTATGCGTTTATTCGAGATATGGAAATATATCTCCGTAAGAAATACAATAGAAAACAACAACGATAAAAGGGACAACTTAAGAAAAGTCAAATGAACAGAAAAATTGTTATTTGTTAGGGTTACAAAATACACAAATATCCCTGTACAACAGTATGAAGAGAGCATGGGACAGATATTTGTGCACGCAAGTAAAGATATATCCAAAAAAAAAACAAAAATTCCAAAATAATTTATTGGCAAAGTAAAAGGATTTTTATTTATGCACAATAACAATAATAATAATAATCATAATATGGGTGCGTTCAAATACACACAAATATGTGTGTGTACGTTACAATCACTTAAGCAAATGATATGTAAAAATTGTTATATGCATAAAATTATATTTTTAATACATTCAAAAAAAAATTATTGATGTAAATATTGTGAGCGTCTTCCTAGAAATAATAAAAATGTGGTCTAAAAATATTGTTAAGTAAAAAAATATAAGGCTTTGGCAAAAGAATTAAATTTCTTTTGATTTGTTTTAATTTTAAGCAACTCAAAAATAAATAACGCCTAAAACTATGCAATGCAGTAAAGAAGTGTATGTTAAGCATATTCTTAGCATGAATTTCAATACATCAAACTGCATAGTTTTAGGCGCGCTCAATTAATAAAATTGAAGAAGAAAATGGCAAAAGGCAGTCGTTTGACATCAAAACCTTAAAGAAAGAAATATTTTTTATTCTTTTTGCTAAAAGTAAGAGGATTTGTACACTAGCATTTTTCTGATGTCACAACCTTGGTCACTTCTGTTTTGTTCAAAAACATGCAGTTTTAGTATTCATCGTCACTTAAGATAATTCTGTTCGTTATTAATATTTGTTGTAATGCAATCAAAATTCCTCAATTTTATGCCTGAAATGCAATTAAAGCCTTTCTTTTGCCATGAAAAAAGTCGATTTAAAATCCAATTTCGATAGAGAGTAGTAATTTGATTTTTTAGTGGATATGGAACGGATATTCCAATCTCTTTATATTATAAAAGAAGTCTCTATTTCACTTGCTATTCCTAGAATGGTAAAATCTTTTTGTAAAGCTTGTTCTAAATGAAATAAGAATGTATGAAAGGCATTTCTATTTCAAAATGCTTATGCAATTCCACTGAAATTGTTCCAAACGGAATCCATACTTCATAGCTTCGATGAATTATAACCTTCTCCCACAGTTACTAGCGTCGATAGTAAATTATGGTAAATTTACAGACAGCAATCCGGGACGAGCCTAATTAAAACGAAAGGATTGGATTTAAAATCACAAAAGAATATACCATTTTCGAAATATAATTATCCCTCCTACTCAACGTTAATATGTATGTATAGGCCGCTTCTTCTATCACAAAGTTCTCAGAAACCAAGAGAACAATGCCAGAAATATCATTCTCAATTGCCAGAAATATGAAATCATTCTTCTTCATTTTACGTATTTTGTATCAAAATTTAAGTTTGGTATTTCTTAGAAAATAAGAGGCATTAAAATTTGTCTGTCTTTTTTCATAAGGCGAAAGCCAGAAAGCAAAGAAAGCACCCAGCAGGCAAATGAGCAAGGCCTTACTCGGAGAAGGCCTGCTAGAACTGCTGCGATTATATAAGGATTTCTCAAAACTAGATTTTCATGCAAATAAAAATACAATCACAGAAGGCATAATATGCCTTGCCACAACAGACGTGCTATCAGGCCTGATATTAGAAGGCAAAGAAGAAGAACTCCATTTACCTTAGCGCTTTTCTGTTTCTTTTTTATTTCATGTATTGCAATGTTTTATGATTCGGCATTACTTTTTTGTCATATGCATTGTACATATACGACATGAAAAGTATACACATGGTTAGAAATTAAGAGAGGTGTGCAGTCTAGTCTTCTGTTGTTTCATGTTATGTTAAGGAGGTAGAGTTTTGTGTATTCTTTGTCAAATTGTAAAGTCATTAAAAAAATATCAACGCAAGTGAGATGGCGCGGATAAAAAAAACAAACAATTAATATTTACATTCTTTAAATTTATTAAAATTAAATTTTTGTCAAGTACTTCTGAGAGTCCTTCTACGGTAAGCGGTATTAGAAAGCCTGCTTAGGAAGGCCTGTTTTCTGAGGCCATTTCATATAAAAAAGAAAATACGTTTGAAAGGAGGGTGGAAAGCCTTATACTTACCAAGGAAGGCCTTCTAGAAGCACTGTTAGCTCCTGCCCTTTCCTACTGGGTACTTGTGTCACTAAAACCCCCACAGCCAAAAATTATGCCCAATTAGTTTTTACTTAAATAATTAATAAATATCTTCAATTTTCCAACTATTTAAAATTGTTTTTGTACTTTACATCGCAAAATGTTGCGGTTGATTCTTGCTATATCATTAAGTTTTTTTTTTTTGATTTTTAATTGTCTTTATTATACCTTAAACAAGAAATAATACAATTTTCAATAACAACAAAAAAAAAACCGACAATATGTTTTAATCTCACGCAATGCAACAACATTTTAAAGTGTTGCCAATTAAAATACAAAAATATTTTCAACTTAATTTGGCGCAGAATTGACAATTATTTGCCAATACTTAAACTAGGATCAGGATCCCAACACAAAGGCAATAGCAATAACAACAACAAGGCTACCTATAAACATCAAAGTCATAAAAACAAATTTGCCATTGCTTGCCATTGTACCTGAAGTTCAAAGTGTAGCACTTCGTACAAATACTTGGGATGGGTACTTGAAAAAAAACGAGTCAATTGGTTACTTACCAAAACTATAGGCCCTTAATTATTGTCGCAAAATTAAGAGCGCTCTAAGTTAAAACTCAAAATCGAAAAAACAGAGTGACCCCATTAAAAAAGAAAACTTGCATTAAATTATGAGAAAATTTTAAAAAATAGATTACTCTGCGTTATTCACACAAAATATTGTAGACATAGTGAACAAAAGCAATAGTAAAAAACTTGCATTCAGAAGGCAGTGTGGCGAAGTGGTTAGGACTGTGAACTCATAGCTCACAGTGCGTGGGTTCAATACTCGTAAAAGCATTTTTTTTTTTTTATTGATATCAATCAAAATAAATGTAACTTTAAAACTTGGTTTTAAATAATTAAAACAACGTTGACCGACATTTAAATTTAAAATTAGAAAAAAAAAGCTGTTTTATTGACGAGAATTGAACCCACGCACTGTGAGCTATGAGTTTACAGTCCTAACCACTTCGCCACGCTGCCTTATATATTCAAATTTTTTTATTAGTCCCTTTTCACTCTGCAGAGTTTTAGCAAAAAGCATTATTGTCTACACAGTACACTTCGAAAAATGTTCATTAAAACGCAATGTTATGAAATTCGCAAAATTTAAGCTACGAAATAATACCGATAATCGGTTTTTAATAAGGCGAAAATCCGTTTCACTAAAAAACTATACAAAACAACATCGTCGTCGATACCGGTATTAACGATGATGTTGTTGACAACATTGGCGACTTTTATAGTTCAAGCTTACCAGAGGACTTGCGCCAGCTAAGTGTGTTTGCTTGTGTGCACTGTGCACTGTGACAACCTTGGCACACCCCTAAGGGTCACAAAATACGTATATTTTAATATGCCATAGTGAAAAACACTAAAATTAAACGATTGCAAGGATCGCTAAGAACTCTAAGGACACTGTGTGACAGATGGCGTGGTATAGTTAAGAAGAAAAAAAGGTGGCTATTAAACTAGGCTCTCTGATATAAAAGCGTCAACTCTAAGGACAGTTGTTAAACTATTGGCACAAAACAGCACCCATGAAGAAAGTATGGTATTGTCACAAGTTGTCGCATTTTCAGCGTTATTATTATGAACTGATAGTGATTGTGGCATTGTTTGTCGTTGATTTTTATTGGCCAAACGACAACGACGGTAGGTTAGGTTTTTTACCCTCGAGGTATTGATACCTGCCGTTCATTTATTAAGCTTAAGCCAAGCTGTGGTGTATGGCAGTGAAGCAATATAATTGCAATAGTTGGCAGTAGTTATCACCCTTATCGAAAACATCACCTTCATTATAATAATGTGTTTAATGATAGCAATAGCATAATGGAATATGAAAGATTGTTGTAAGGGCGGTTTTTAATGCCCAACGGCGACAGGAGCACATAAAAATTATGTTTTATCATTGAACTTTGCTTATATTAATTGCAGTTAATATAATGTTTTGGATTAGTGATAGAAATTTATCACAAGTTATGTTTACGAATGAAATTCAACTGTCATAATAATAATTTATTTCACAAAGTGAATTCTAAATTTTCAGTTCATTTCCAAAGATTTCCGTTTGTAATAAAACGTCCATAACACTAATAGTTCTCGTATATGTCACTATCTCTAGCTGTGTATATTGAACTTAACGCTAGCGGCTGCAAACTTTGTGATATGATAAAAGCCATGCAACCTACCATTGTTTTCTACTGTCACGCAGCATATTCCAAGTAGGTAAGGGTATTTAAGCAAATATTTGTAATAATCTGTCACTTTGCAGTTTGATTGCTAGAGAATTGTACACATGTATGCTGTTGGGGCAATAGCGGTAGGTAGTAGTGTACCACGATTATATGTTTGAGTGATAAACACAAAGGCGCTTCTACAAATAACATTCGTACGTATGATGTTCGCTCTGTTGTTATCTCCTGCGGTTATTTGAGTTTTAAGGTTTAACTTATGCTACCTTCTTCATCGGTTACAGCTGCTGCTGCTGGTGCTGTCTAAGATGATACACATTACTTTGTGCGCTATAATCGTTAATATTCAGTGCGTAACTATTTAGTGTTTATCTTTGCTAGGGTAAAAACATTTTATTACTTTTATCCTTGGATATGCTTTTATTGTCCTTTGGCAAAAGTTTGAAATATAAGAAAAAAAAATGTAATTAATATGTTGGTTAGCGTGCATTTTTGGAAAGTGTGATGTAAGTAACAATTATTGAAGTAGCTCTTTTTTTTAATTATCAGTTGTGACAAGACTTTTTGTAAATTGTTTTTTTTTTTTAGGCAACTAGAAAGTTTTTAAGGTCTGTGATATATTTATTTCAGTTTTTGTGAAAAAACGTTTTACTCTCAAATTAGCATGATAATTACTTAGCACAAAAGAAAAGGAAAGCCACCACCTAGGAAATTTTCACATTCTGGCTCGTCCAAGGTCAATTAAACATTTCATATAAGATTATATTAGCTAGGGAGCCGGAGGCTCAAATTTCTATATGACTTAATCGTGCGGCAGAGGTAGAAAATTATAAAGTATTCTTCTTCTTCTTCTGCATCTTCTTCTTCTTCTTCTTCTTCTTCTTCTTCTTCTTCTTCTTGTTCTTCTTCTTCTTGTTCTTCTTCTTCTTCTTCTTCTTCTTCTTCTTCTTCTTCTTCTTCTTCTTCTTCTTGTTCCTAATGTCTTTTAATCCCCAACGGGACATTGGGATTCAACTACGCCTACGCGCCATCATGTTCGGTTTCTGACAGTCGCTTTGAGCTCCCTCCAATTCTTTCCAAGTTGACTAGCTTCGCGTTACACCGTTCTTCTTTATGTTTCTCGTTGTCTGCCGGGTGGTCTGCCCCTCGCATCGAGGGGGTTTCATTCCATTGCCTTCTTTGCAAAGCTGTTGTTGTCTTTGCGGAGAGTGTGGCCTATACACTTCCACTTTTGTCTTCTAACCAAGATGTCAAAGGGCTTCATGTTTGTTATACGGAGCAGTTCTTCATTACTTATTGTGTTAGGCCAAAAAACGATTTACGAAGACTTGCAATCACTTGGTGATTACTTGGGCTTTTTTTTTCAAGTACAGGGTTATTAGAAGTATAGATAGAACATTCGATTTAAACAGTCGAACTTTTAAGCTGGTGGTCATATTGTTGTTTCGCCATATATCGTTTAACATACCAAACGCCGCTCTGGCCTTCATGATTCGGCACGCAATGTCCTCCTCGGTTCCACCTCCGGCGGCAACTTCATTTCCCAGGTATGTAAAACTATCATCAAACTCAATGGGATGACCACAATATATTAAGTAATATAAATAATACGAACAATGTCTGTCATTGCCTTGTTTCTGCATTATTAATTGATAGGAATTTGAAATTTATAAAAAGTTTATCATAAACAATTTTATGGCGTCTGCATTTTTTCTAAAAAAGTATCCATATCCAGAAATAGATAAATGCAAGAGGCAGACGTTTTTATTGCTACGCTTGAGAGTAATTAAATTTTTTTCAAAATTTTGTGATACATACAAACTTATCGCAAGGCAGATTGCGATAATTGTAAAAGTTATGTCATAAGAAACGTGATGAATAACCTCTGCCACTTATTTATTGCTGCAATTTAAAATTTTACTATTACAAACTTTTATATTTATCACGTCTGCCTCTTCCCTAACTGGTGCCTTTACTTATGAAAAACATAAAAATAGAGAAGGCAGACGATTTCTGCGCTGTTTTTTTTGAAGGCAGACTTTTTGAGCACTTAAGGTGCATTTATTATGCCACTTATTTATTGCTGCATTTAAAAATTGCACTATTACAAACTTTTATATTTATAGCGTCTGCCTCTTAGCTGACTGTTACCTTTACTTACGAAAAACATAAAAATAGAGAAGGCAGACGATTCCAGCGCTGTTTTTTCGAAGGCAGACGTTTTTGAGCACTTAAGGTACATATTATTATAGAGATATTTATTTATATAAAACTAATACCACAAAAAATTTAGCTATCCTAAACATATTATTCTATTTTTACGGACATTTATATTATTTTTTATAGTATTTTTCTGGCTGATTTATGGGGATTTTCACACCAAATCGTTTTGCTTTTGCACATATGATTTTTTTTTTTTTTTTCTCTAAGTACTGGTTTGAGACTAGTCTCCATAATTCCTTTTTTTTGTAATTTATATTTTTTTTTTTTTAAATATTATTGATTGAATTTTAAATATAAGACAGGTCTACATGCAGATCTACATAAGTTCTAGCATAATTAAAAAATTTAAATTTACAAGAGAAGAGTTGAGCTCCCAAAAATCCTTTAACCAAACACTTTCATTGAATTGATTTCTCAATAGTAAAAAAAAAATCATTTGTAATGCTTTTTAACAAAGCTAAATAAAAATCTTACAATCCTTAATTTCCACAAAAACTTTCAACTTTCTGCAAATTTTACAGAATACACGCTTGTAAAAGTGAGTTAATTGATGCTCAAATCAAAGAAAATTAATCAACGACACTTTGTCTAACTTGAAATCGTAAAAAAAAAGTTCACAACCAATTTTTTTTTTCTTTCGTTTTCGACATTTTGCAACAATCTCAAAAGAGCAAACAAAATCTTTCAAAACTCATTCAGAGTTGCCAAGTAAACAAGCAGGTACTTGAGAATTACTTATAAACAACTTCCCTAAGTAAGTGAATAAGTAATGAAAAATACATTATAAAAATATGCGTACAACATTTATTAATATACGAGTAGCGAAAAAACAAAAGGAAACAAAATTTCCGCAAAAAAAAAAAACAGCATTTGGAACGACAAAAAAAAAACTTGGTGCCTAAATTAACGAAGCATAATTTTAGGGGTAAAAATATTTACTCGTCTTTTTTAAATAATGCAAATAAAGTTAAAAACAAATACAACTTTTGCATACAAGAAGGCACCTTTTTTTTGTAGGTACTGGCAAAAAGTGAACAAAATAAGCCACAACAACAACAAAACAATTGAAATTGGCAACTTGTGGAAGATGCGGGCGAAAAAGTGCAAACATTCAATATTGCCTACATACAGTTTTATAGTGTTGCTCTAATATGTTTCGGGTTTGTATAGAAGAGTTTTCAATAAACATCTTATGTTCTTGATTGGATGAATAGTTTGGCCACATAAATCATTTAACACTGAATTGTTACATGAAGTGACTTTGACCAGCTCTTGTCTTCACCAAATGCTTTAAATTTGTTGGTCCAACACATAGGTGGGCACAATTTTGGAAACAGGAGCTACTTAAAACAAGAGCAACAAAAACACCAATTACAAAAGAAAAAGAAAACCCCACCATAAACTCGGTCTCGAAAGCAAAAAAAAAATTCCAATTCCAAGAATAAGGCAAGAACAACATGAGCATAGAAATAAAAGTACACTGATCAGACGAAACGACAGAAGCTGTCATCAATGTGTGCATTGTTGTTTCCTCGTTCGCTCGCCTCTCTTTTATTTCTGAATGAAGCAACAACACAATTAAAAAAATTCCTAAGAAAAACGACGTGTTTGTTGTTAAGAGCAAAAATTGGCTCACTTTTTTATTTTACCCATCGCTGCTCTAGGATCATCTCTAATGTTGAATTACTCACCAGATTATATCAAGATGCGTTTTCCATTCTAACCAAATTCAAAAATGGATATTGATTAGGCAGACGCATAATACATAAATCTGGTAAATATTGCATAGATTTGAAGGCACTCGCTACTGGATGTGCACGTTGGAAGAGTTTTAGAGCTACGTATGCTCCATGAGGAAATAAAGGACACAATGTTATTTGTCTGACAATTACTTCTTAACGTAGAATATCAATATCAATTATTGTTGATTACACTAGTCAACAGTGGTTTTGTTGCCCTGGATGTCTCTGCGGATTTCTGTAGTTTCAAGCTCACAGTTTAAGAATATATTCATGAAAGTGCTGGGTTGGCTCTAGTTTTTATGATATTGAGGTATTTATCTCTCATATATAAAAATCTCGTGTCACAGTGTTTGTTACCGAACTCCTTCGAAACGGTTTGACTGATTTTTACGAAATTTTGTGTGTATATGTGATAGGTCTGAGAATAGCTCGTAGGCTATAAAAATTTTATTTAGGGAACATATTTAGGGTGGCCCTCATACAAAAATATTTTTAAGATAGCATTTTCACAAAGACCACTTCATCGATTCACATGGAATTTACACCCCGTGTCATTTATATTTAGAGACTTAGTTGAATCTATAAAACTTTTATGTAGTGTGCATATTTAGGGTGTCACTCATACAAAAATATTTTTAAAATAGCATTTTTACGAAGACAGGTTAATCGATTCACATGTCTTTTATAATATAAACGACACGTGATGTAAATTCTATGTGAATCGATGGAGTAGTCTATGAGAAAAATAATAAAAATATTTTTTTATGAGGGCCACCCTAAATAAAAGTCTTATAGCCTACCACCTATTGTCAGACCTACCAAATATACACACAAAATTTCATAAAAATCAGTCAAGCCGTTTCGGAGGAGTTCGGTAACAAACACTGTGACACGAGATTTTTATATATGAGAGATAAATACCGCAATATCATAAAAACTAGGGCCAATCCAGCACTTTCATGAATATATTCGTAAGCTGTGAGCTTGAAACTATAGAAATCCGCAGAGCCATAAGGGCAACAAAAAAAAAAGTTAATTTTGTTGAGTAGTGTTATTCTTGACTCAAAAACTGTGATTGTTTTCACATTAAAAAAAAATCAAAGACAAAACTGTAGTTGGTTCCGATCATTGAAATTAAAAATTTTAATGTTTTCAAAAGAAGAACTCAAAAATTATAAATACCGAAATTTATTATAAAAAAAAATAACAAGCCACTGTAACTATTTTTTTTATCACAAAATTTTAAAAACGAAGTTATAAGTTTCTTTTAATAAATGGAAATAAAAATCAAAAATAACAATTTTTTTTCAAATTTTTTTATAAAGGCTAAGATCGAAAAAATTTAAGAAAAAAAAAATATTAAAAAAAAAAAAAATTTTAAAAAAAAAAATTTTAAAAAAAAAAAATTTAAAAAAAAAAATTTTAAATTTTTAGAATAACGCGATCTTAACTAAAATTAAACATAACTTTTATTTTTATTCACAAAAAATAAAAATCAAAACATTCGGTTACTTTCCTTAAAAAAAAAAAAAACTGGAAAATTAGCTTTTTTAAATTGAGTAAGAATATGAGCCAACTTAAAGCAATTGCTTGTCAACAAAAAGCGTTTTCTTTAATTTTTTTTTAAAAAAAATATCGCCTAAAAATTACGAATACTTTTACCAAAAAAAAAACTAATTCTTCATATAAAAATATACTAGCAATGTCTTAAGCTTTCACAAAAAAAAAAAAATTTTTGAAAAGAAAAAAAAAGATTAATGAATTTAGATTCTTTTCTGATTGAAAAAAAAAAATTACAAAAAAAATTGCCATTATATTAAATCGAAAACAAAATAAATCAAAAAAAAAAAAGCTTTTCCCAAAAAAAAAAAAAATAAATACTATTTTTGTTGGAAAAAACACTAAAATATACAATTAAATTTTTTTTTGGAACAGCTTTTGGAATTCAGATCATTATTTCAAAGAAAAGTCTTGTGATAAAGAAATCCTCCAAACAATGAAAACAATTTTAATGGTTTCAAAAACCGGCTACTTTTAAACAAAATAAAAAAATAATAATAACACTACGATTATGCTACCTACAACAACAACAAAAAATAAACCCCAAATAAACTTGACTTCAGGCTTCAAAGTAAAGAACAAATACACAAAAAGTAAGACCAACCAACCAACTTAATATTGAAATCAGTTGACTTCATAAAAAAATATAGCTTTTCTTCGAACTTGGAAAAGAAAGGACAACCACAACAACAACAAATTTATACAGAGTATCAATATTGTGTGGGTTGGAAAGGAAATTGTTGTTCTTTTTGACTGGTGAATGGTATAAAATAATAAAATACAAAAAAACTCCAATCGAAAAGAAATGTTCGCCAAACGACCGGGTACATGGGTTTGTTACATGGTCACGGCAAGCATGGGTACGGGTATAAATATCATCACAACGGTGCTGACTCTCTAAGTTGATGCGCTAAATTTTTCTAAAGGTTTTACATTGTAAATGGAAACTTTTTTAATTTTAAATTCTAGAAGTTTACTGCATAAAAATGAGAAATGATATTTCGCATTGTGTGCGGAATATTAAATACAATGTTGAGCGGTTAGAGAAATAGGAAAAAAATATTGAAAAAAAAATCGTATAACTACCTATTGGAATTAAAGTATTGATGAGAATGATGGGTACAGGTTCAACTGTAAATATTTGATGTGAAAGTTGAAAGCAAAAAAAAAGATTGATTTTTTTTTTTTTTTTTTGAAAATTTGCTTTAAAAACTTCATAAGTTTTTCTTTATACAGGAAGCTGTCCAAAAAAGTTTGCGAATTTCCTGAATCAGATAGTTGAATGTTTTTATTTTTTTAATACAAAATCATTCAACTATCGCACGACTAAAATAATTAGATCGGCCACACTACTAGCAATAGACAAACGGAGTGGCTAATACTTAGAATCATTTTAATTAAGTCGTCCGAAATCGTTCCACAGACAGCCTCTTTAAAAGCTCAAGTTTTCTAAACAAAGACACGTGTCTTACGACCTTATTATTTTTTTGTATTTTTTTTTTATTTATACGTTCCTTGAAATAGATACAACAAATACATAAGTAAGTAAATAATATTGGAAACTAAGAAATGTACAACGTGTCAAAAAAACTTGAATGCATTTAGAAGCTTAACTGCACCTATGAAAAACTGAGTTTCCTATTTGCGACCAGGCATATTTGGCATTGGTATATCTGGCATATCGGGCATATCAGGAGGTGATTGACGGCGAACCTACGACAATGAAAAAGAAAACTTTAAATATTTTGGTAATTTTTTTTTTCAAGTTTTACAAACTTACTCTGTGAGACTGCTGTGGAACTTCCTCCATTTGCTGTTGGAATAAAGTTAGATATTTATTGATTTTTTGTTAATTTAATTTGCTTTTAATCAATTGAATATTATTAATTAATTGAAAATTATTTAATCGAATTTACAGTCATTTGCAGAAACCGATATTCATGTGAAATTTCAGTTTATACTCATTACAAATTAACCAAAAACTGGTCTGATAAGGCTATATATATATGTATATAAATATACATATGTGGTAATAGCCGAGACATTTGTCACCAATTACCAAGTTGAATTGTTCCATTTGTTATCTTTGTCATGTTTGCGTATAAAGCATAAGCCGATTTGTGAAATTTCACATGAATATCGGTTTCTGCAAATGACTGTAAATTCAATTAAATAATTTTCAATTTTTTGTTACTTTTAATTAAAATAAGTTTTTCATAGCTTACACTTGGTGGTTCTGGTTCGTCAGCCATTTTTACGGAACGACGAGCCTATTAAGAAAAAAAATAATATTTTCTTAGCAAAATTTGTGTGTTTTTAAGCGATAAAACTTACTCTGAACGGTTGCTCCGGCGCATCTTCAACGCGCTATTGATGAAAAATATATTAAAGAAAATTATATTTAAAAATAATACATGTTGAAAAAACTTTACTTGAAACGAATCAATTTTTGTGTATTTATAAGTTTTATGAAATAAAATTTAGCGATTTTTCTTTAAAAAAAAAAAAAATTCCAACGAATTAGCATTTTTAATATACCTCTTCTCCTGGTGGTGCTGGTGGTGGTGGTGGTTGAGCGAATCCACTCATTTGTTTTAAAGCACGGCGAAACTATGGGTATAATTCACAAAAAAAGTTGGAGCTTAAATTAATTTCACACAACTAAATTTTTACTATGCTACATACTTAATTAGGATACTTTGGGTATAATCAATTATATGACTTTTTAAAGTTTTCAAATACAAAGACATTTATATATTTTTTTATTAAATATGTTATAAACAACATCGATGAATAGCTATACACATTGTAGGCAGTAATGCACACAACTAAAAATTCTTTTTACAAAGGGATGACCACTTTGTAGGCAGCTTGCCTACATCTCTATATACAATGTGTAACAAATGTAAGACAGATTGCCTTACTAAAAATATACAAATACCTAAGTACAAGGCAAAAATTGGTAGAAGCAGCAAAAAGAAAGTATATGGGCTGTAGCAAATTTGATGCACAGTTCCACCTTAGTGCATTTATTATTGCAAGAGTGCGTTTTAAGTAGACTTTATATTAAATTTAAACTTACTCTTATAGGCTGCTGAGGAACCTCTTCCTGCATTTGCTGTAAGTTCAAACAAGAAAACAAAATTTACACACAAAAATATTACATTAATTTGTTAGAATTTTTCTTTTACCTGCGGTGGCTCTGGTTCGTCTACATGCTGGAATAAAAAGTTTAAAAGACACTTTAATATATATATTAGGAAAAAACTTAACCACAGAGATATAGTAATTTTGTTTAAATATGAGAAACTAGAGTTAAGTAATTGTACGCAAAGTACACGCAAAATGTCGATTATGCATGGAGGTTTTTGTAAGACATTCTTCCTTAGTTAGCTTGCTGGTATGCAAGACTGCCAGCCGGACTTTAGTTAAGATTAAAACCAAAGATTAAGAGCCACATACGTAAGTCAATTAAAACTATCACTTTATTTCAAATTATAGGTCTAAGGAATGTATTTTAAGATGAAAATTAAACAACTCAAATCGTTTGAAACAACTACCTACTATGCTATTGATATAAGATTGCTTACATGAAATGGGCTTGTAACGCTTTGGCGCAAAATATACTAAGCCGATTTTAATAATTTTTATTTTGAAACAACGTATTTTGATTGAAGAAGATTTTCGCATACTTATTTTTTTAATTTTTAAAGTTAGATATCCTTTTTTTAAGGACTTAGTTTTTGCAAAATCTAACCCAAAAATTTTCGTTTGATTTTTCATTGCTTATGCTGCTTCATTTTTCATTTCCCATTTGTAATGTTTTTATTTGGCTTCAAAGTTCAAAGAACAACCTCTCTTTCAATTGTTTTTTCTTGTTACTTCTGAAGAGTGAAGATAAATAGAATGCGATGTTACAAGAGTAATTTCATTATGAAAAAAACAACGGAACATGCAATACCTAATCGAAGCACTAAAATTAACCAACGGATATGAAAATGTGCCAACATTTTTATGAAATACTAAAGTTATCTTGGCTGAAGTCATTTTAAGCCTTAAGCTTTTACCAACTGGGATCGGTTTATACAAAAAATATATGACATATTGTACGCAAAGGATACGTACGTCATTCGAAAAATCTTGTTGACTAGTCCATCGTAGATATGAGAGTTACACTTCAATTCATAGAGGAAAGCCATTACAGCAAGAGAATTCCAAAATCTCTCATACTCTCAACGCGAATATTGAAACAAAGTTTTTACGTGCAATAAAAGCAATCTAAGAACTTTACCAAATTGTTAATTTATGACAGCATTGGTAAAGAAAATTCTTAAAAAAAATGCTTAAACAAAGAACCATGGTACAAATGCATTTATCTCAGGGTAAGTATTTTAATAATTTCTTAGAACATATTATGAGCCGTTTATTTTGAAATTGAAATTAGTCTTTCTTCGTTGAGAAAAAAAAGGAAATAAAACTTACACAGTTGATTTCACGTACATAAATTCTTCGAATAAACGGCTCATATCCTATTAAAACTTCAAAATCGTTTAGAAAAAAACTCCCAATAAATACATAGGGCACTTTAAGGATTAAGAAATTCAGCTAAAGTCTCTGGTCGTAAAAACATAAGATTTGAAAAATATATATATTTGCACTTACCTTACCGCCGCCACCCATCCGACGTGCTTCAGCATCCTGCAGCAAGGCGCACAATCCAACAATCAAACTAATAATGGTAAATAGTTTCATGGTGTTAGCCGAAGCGAATAAAACGTACAGCAAGCGAATAAAAAATTGAAACGCGGCAAATTAGTGTAGCGAAGCGAATTCAGTGAACAAACCGAATGATTCGACAATTGAAAGTGTAAAACATTTTATACGAAAGTTGCAAATAAAATCATGTGAAATCATATAGCAAAATTGGCAAAAAAAAAATCCTTGTAATTCTAGGAAATTTCTATTGTGTAATGACATGACTTTTGCGTGCCAATCGAGCATTTTTATCACATATTGCAAAATTGTGTTGTATATTAAATTATCTTGAATTGAAAAACAGCTTATGACAAAGATCAACAAGATACTTTGTTTGGATGTTATTTAGATAGATATGCCCTTCCATACTATTTGCTATATTAATTTTAACTCAATTAATTACATTTTCAATCTAAGATATTCCGTAATAAGTACTATAATTGAATTTGGAAAAAAAAAACATTTATTGACAACTTTACAAGTGTCAATTGTTTTCATTGTTTTTCATTTAACTTCATTCTCAGCAGTGCTCGCAAATTGCATGCGTTCCACTTGATGTCATTTAGCAGATGCTTGTTCACTGATAAAAATCCCTTCATTATTATTCATTTTATGTACTCAAAGTTCATAAATATCAATTAATATTTCATTAAATCTTTCTTGTTTTTTTTTTCTTTTTTTTGCACAAATTAATTATTTGTTTTATATAACTAAAATATGAAAAAAAAATAGAAAATCATTTGTTTGCTGTAACAATTCATGAATGAAAATGTCACATGTCATGTTAGCGCAACTTGCTTTCGAATTTTAAGCCTACACATATTAAAAGATAAAATTACAAGAGTTGTGTAAGCCAACAATATAACGTGACGTTCATATTTGAAGCCAACGTGACCTTTACATTTTATTTGGACAGAGTAAATTAATACGCAATCAGCTATATAAATAAATTTCAACCAAAAGTTTTTGCGTAAGATACAAGCCAATGATTTTTTTAATAAGTTAATTAAAAAATCTGAAAATTGGCATTCCCCTTAAAGAGTATTGTGTGACTTTGTGCTCTTATATTTATAAGTAATATTGGAAATTATCGGTTTGGTCATAGTTTCGAAGACTATACTCAAACTTTAAATCGAAATAAGTCAATTAATTAACTGCAGAGATTCACTCACAAATCTGCTTCGGGAGCTGGTTACAACAACATTAGTTTTGTTTAAAAACTCAAAAATATTTTACGATAACTAATTGCATATAAAGAAAAGAAATAAAAAACAAAAAGCAAAAGCTAAAGGCGTAAACAACTTGAAAATAAATCACACAAACAAAAAGCATGCAGCGATTGCATAGCGAAAGGGTTCACCTCCAGTAACGAAAATAGCTGAACGAGCCGGCACCTCGAAAGCGCAGTTACACTAACAAAAAGTATCGTCGCATATAGCGAATCAAATTTGTAAAACTTGAGTAGGCGCCTTGAAGACAACAATTACACAAACAAAAAGCATGAAGCGATAGCAAATCTTAATTACTGAACGTCAGCAATGGAAAGAATTAAGCGATCCCATTCGTTCAAAACAAAATTACACAAATTAAAAGCATATGGCGATATCGAACCAAAATGGTTTAACTTCAGTAAGTGCCTTGAAGAAAAAAGTTACCCAAAAAAAAGCATGCAACGATAGCGAGCAGAAATCGTTTAACTTGAGTAGGTGACTTGAAGACTAAATTACACAAACAAAAATCGTGCGGCGATAGCGAACCTTAATTATTGAACATGAGCAACGGAAAGAGTTAAGCGCTCCCGTGCGTTGAAGACAAAAATTACGCAAACAAAAAGCATGCGGCGATAGTGAGCCTAAATTATTTAACTAAAGTAACGGAAAGATCCAAACGAATCGGTGAGTTGAAGACAAAAATTACACAAACAAATTGCTTAGCTTGAGTAAGTGCCTTTTAAACAAAAAGTTACACTAACAAAAAGCATGCATGGTTGTGAGCCGAAATGTTTTTGCTCGAACGGAAAGAGATCGAAAAGAGCTGGATATTGGTCTAACTGTGTAAGCCAAGCGAGATAGTTAATTGGAATTCGATAAACATCTTCAAACGTAAATTGAAACACACACCTAACGCCCATACAAATAAATAATGCATTAAAAACGATATATTGAGAGCGTTATGTTATGTAGCGTAACCAAATTTCTCACAAATTTTATATTTAAATCGAAAAAGGTTTGGACAAAAAGTTAGCGAGATTCGATCAAAGAGGATGATACTTTATTATGATGTATGATGATGATGATGAATTATTTTAGGTTATGAAATCAAATTTACAAAGAGTAGCACTGATTCGTAAAAGTTCTGAAGAAGAATATGGCAAATTTCTGCAAGTTTACGTGCCTACTGGTACTATACACAAGATGATACTAAACACAGTGAATATAGTCTGCCAAACAATTCTTTTACTCGCACATATGTCACTAAATTTATATGAACAAACTGAGAACTGAATTGCTTCACAGTTGCATAATTTTTCCAAACTGTTTCCTCTAAGAAGGGAGAAAAACTTCCCAGCGGCAAATCGATGAAGTACTCTGATTTTTCATGTATGAAAAACTATAACCTTTGTGTTGTTTGTCTCAAATGAAATTTTTACTGTGATATTTTGTTTATTTGCTTGCTGGCTGCCTGCTTTATATATGGAGCTGTAGGCAGTCTGCTTGCTGGCTTGTATATGGAGATGTAAGGGGTCTTATCCGTTGGCTGCATGCTTTGTATGTGGAGATGTAGGCAACTCGGTAAACTATACAGCCACTTAGTTAGTGATGTTTTAAGGCAATCTGCCTTTCGTTTGTTACACATTGTATATAGAGATGTAGGTAAGCTGACTACAAAGCGACCATCCCTTTGAAAAAATAATTTACAGTTGTGGCTGGAGCTGTGACCATTACTACCTACAATGAGCTTCACTATTCATCGATGTTGTTTATAAGATATTTGCCGCTGGGTTAAACAGAAAAAGCAATTACATACAAAGTTTTGTTTATTAAAGGAATCATTTCTTTTCGCATAGTAAAACTTTTTTTTAAAAACTATATTTCCCATAAGGAAACTAATAAGTTTGAAGTAATATTCTCTTCTATAGTTTATACATATTACAAACATAGGTATACTTTTCAACAGCCTTTAAAAATCTACATAAATCTAGCATTTTTTCATTAAAAAATTTTTTCTAATAAAAACAATTTTATTTATTGTGCTATGTTCAATTAGCTACAGCTTACATATTTTAACTTTTAGAAACTTTTACCAAACTGAAATTTCACTCAACAACTTTATCGCAGAAGTTGTTTGCTCAATCCAATTTTGAAATGCAGCAACTCTCACATAAACACCTGGATAGCCACTTTGTGCACAACCAACACCCCAAGAAACAATACCATACAAGCGTATGCCCTCTCCAGCTATTGGACTACGTCCAACCAATGGACCACCGGAGTCACCTTGACAGCTGTCCTTACCACTTGTACCAGCACAAAACATACGATCAGTAATGTTGGCAACCTTTTCATAGTTTGTAGTACAAATCTCTTGATCAACCAGTTGAATGGCCACATAACGTAATTGTGAAACAACGCTGCCGTCTTCCGATGTCAAGCCCCAACCACTGACCAGTAGGCGACTTTGTGCTGGCACTTGATCTTGCGATGTTGCTAAGCTTATAGTTTTTGCCGACGCCGAAATGTTGATGTCTGATGCAAGTAGTACTAAAGCGATATCATTATCCATGGTATTGCTGTTGTATGCTGCATGTTTAAAGATACGTCGTATGCTGAGCAATTGTCCACCATAACGTTGCTCTGTTGAGCCGACGCGTACTTTATAGATGCCGATATTCAAGATATCATCGTCAACACAATGTGCTGCTGTTAGCAAGAGATTCGTGTCAATAATAGCGCAGCCACAAATATGTGCACCATTACGTTGCAGCGAGCCTTGATATGGAAAATTTTGTATATTTGTTGGATATCCACCAACTATGCGGCCATCGTAAATGAAGTCATCGATATCAGCTGGTAGATGATCCTCGATTGCTTTGCCTAAAGTACGATACGGCACGAATTGAGGCAATGCGGTGAGGCCATTTATTAATAGTGATAGACCCAGCAACAGCACTTGTAAGGATAACATTATGTTTTTTTTTTAAGTTTTATCAACTTTTAATCCTTTTATATTCAGTTTTTTCATTAATATCTGTTCACCTACCACTACCTCTACTTCTTTGTGTTTGATATTTCTTCAGTTTTGTCAGCTATTTTTATATGCATTTTCTTTAGCCGATTTTTCTTATCTTATCTGACGATTTGGCTCATTGTACTTATATTTTGTGGCATGACCTTGTCTATACTATTGGCTGGGAGTAACCACCTACTTACAAGATAATAAATTCAACACTGAACTATTGTACTTATTTAATTCTTTTATAGCATTAATACCCCAAATAATTCTTATTACACCTATTTACTGAAAGAAATAACCTTGTAGTCAAAAGATAATTTCAGGCTTTTTGACAAGAATTTAATTTGTTTTTTCTAAGGGAACACCTTCCGAAGGTTGTTCTGTGTCTTATGCTCTTGTGATTATATGGTATGTTGGTATTACGATCATATGAATAGTCTGCCACTTTTTTCCGGGAAAAGGTACTATAATTCTTTTAGTTAAGTTGACAGAATACTCTTCGTTGCAAAATCATTCTCATGTAGTTAAGCAAGCAGGAGAAGGGTGTGAACCCTAACTGGCTACGGTCTTTTAAACTTGGTGTTTGAGTGTTCCCTGTAATGACTGCTGTAGAAACTGTTTCTGAGGATAGTAGAGGGAAATTATTGAGCACCTCCTCTATAACTGTACTGCTTTTTGTATGATTTGTTTTTCGACAGTTAAGGGCTTTCTTTTTCTATAATTTAGCTTACTTGATCAAGATTATAATACATGGTCTCCTCCATTAAAGAATCCAAATGGGGTTAAGTGAAGCCATCCATTTCTTTTGAGAGCATCATAAATAAACAACTCCGGTTCACATGTGTCCGTAAATTAGTTTACTGCCCAGCCCATCTAACTGTCCCCAAAAACAAAAATTTTCGACGAAGGTGTAATAATTTAAAAAATTTCATTTGCGATAATTTTTGTTTTTCTTTAAAAATTTATATGTAATAATATTTTAATTCTTTTTACATTTATTTACTTATTACAAATAAAATTTCATATTTACATATTCTTACACTTAAGTTATACCAAATTATGTTATTAAAACATTTATTTGTTATTGTTGTTTTGTTAATTATATGTTAATTGTCTTACAGCAGCCAGCTACAAAAAAAAAAGGGTATGTTGTTATTTTAGCAAACATTTCCGTAAATAAATAATTCCTTATTTACGAGTATTTACTTACTGTATCATATCTCGCACTTGTTCTACAACTTGTTCCACATCATACACCGTAATAACTTTTATTTGTTTATTTTACTTGCTGTTTATGTCTCTATTTGTTTCCTGATTTGTTTATCTTTTCTGTGTATTAAGCGCATGTTATACCGCCTTTTATCATGGTCATGATTTTTCGCCTTATAACCCGAAAACCTTAATATGCGTACTTTTATTTTAGCGCTGACACTGAAACGGTGCGTTGACTTTTTAGTAATTGCACTTGAAAATTAAATTTCGCATGTGATTCTTATCAGTTGACATGGTATGTAGTGACAACACAGGTACTACTCGTAGATAGAGTTGGTAAAAAGTGTCATATGAATGCCTAGATATTTTGGTTGAATTTTGGTGTTTTCATCAGCACAATTTTGAGACAATTTGAGTGTAGTTTTTGGAAATTTAGCAAATTTTTATATATTTAAATTATTTTTGCTTCACGAAAAGAAATAATCTCTCGGAAAAATCTGTGTATAGATCTCAACAGATTTTTAAAATCTCACATAGCATTGTTGATAAAATAATATTAGAGGCATAGAAAAACTTCTAGCTTAAAAGAAAATAATATACACAAGAAGATTTTCAACTTTTGCTGAAATTTGTAAAAAAAACTTTAGAAATCGAAATAAACAACCGAAAACAGAATTCATCTTTGCAACGAAATAAGACATAGGGCATTACTTTCTTAAGAAAAATTTTCTCAGACTTATCACCTTATTTAGATGTTGTCAAGGTATGTAGGTTTATCTTTTTTCAAAAATAGATTTTTTTAAAGGATCAATTACTTTGCTTAGTTTTTCTCGCTTTATCTACTTGAAAACAGTTTGACTTTAGGAGCACCTCCCCGATTTTTTTTTTTTTCGGAGCAAAAAGTGATTTTGAAGAAATTAGTAAAAATTCAATCAAAGGTTGGGGGATACTATAGAAAATAATTTTATAGAAAATAGTGTGATTTTTTTTTTGTGACATTTTTTTAGTTTCTTTTATTTTTTTTGTGAAAAATACCACCGCATAAAAATATTTTCATGTTTTTGTAGTTGTTGGTATGGTTGTTATTATCGTAATTGCTATTGCTGTTAATCTCGATAATTTCCAATATTTCAAGAAAATTTTTTGAACTTATTGATTTATTTTCCAAAAACATTCGGTTTGCAAAGAAAGAGCTACATCAAAAAGCACATCCTTTGAAAGCACATAGAATTGATTTTGATATATTTAAAAAATGAATATAGTATTGATACATTTCTTTGAAACAATAACAGATTTTAAAAAAAATTCGCCAAAAATTTTCATGTCTCGAAAACTATAACATAAATTTCAAATTCTATATAACAATGTTATAGTAGCTTATTAAACTATTTTTGGTATGACGGCAAAGTTTTGAAAATCGATGTAGGGGTTCCCAACAAATTATGACGATTTTATTAAAATCTATATCCACGACTTTCGATGACTATATCTCCTAAAAAGGATCCGTTCTCCAACTTTTTTTATATCATATTCGTTATTAGTATTAAAAGCCTCATAAGAAAAGTAGGGCTAAATAGAAAAAGGAGACGGGCCTCTATTTGTTCTAGCTGGTCTAAGTTTGTTCTCACTTGCCTCAAGTGAAAACTTTGCAACATTTGTGAAGTTCGATCTTACTTTGGGGTATATTTAATTCAGAAACAAAGTGCTATACGGGTCTATATATTTTTTTGCATTTAAATTTTGTTAAATTATTTTAAAACTTTTTAATATTAGCCTATATTTTTTTTCGCAAAAAATATCGAACTATCGCCATTTTCATTCAACCTTTAAAATAGTATTGTTTGCTTTTTGGCGAAAAATCACTTTTAAGTCAATCATAATGATATCGGACAAAGGGGATAACCTGGAGGGAGAGGGCTAAAATAGCAAAACATTTGCGGAATAAAACTTTTTCGATATAAGATGAAAAGTAGCGAAAAACATCAAAAAAATCGATAAGAGTAAAAGAGTATCGGTGAACATAAAAAATCGATTAGATTCGAATATCATCAAAAAACCTGTGTAGCAATTGAAAAAGTTGTGAAAGTCAAAAAGTTCTAAAAACCACGCAAAATGCAATACAAGACAAAAAGTATCGAATAAAATCGATGAATTCGATACAAGTCAGAAAGTATCGAAAAAACTTCGTAAAACATTGAAGACGTCTAACTATTCCCCTATTCAAAATAAATTTCAAGAAGTTGATCAAATCTAAGAGTATCGAACAATAACGAAAACTCTTTAAATAAACTATTTTTTAATTGAAAAATTTCAGTATTTTCGTTTATATTTTGTTTCCACATAACCCCAAACTAAAAAATTCTAAATATATCCGTCTTCCTAACCACCAATATGTTAACAAAAGCAAAAATATAAAATTTAGCGCTAATTTATAAAGTCACATAGAGCACGAAGAGCTCTTGCGCAAATATGCCGCTCAAAACTTGACAATATTTTTCGCATATTCCTCTTAAATGCCACCACAAACCGCAGAAAATATGATGTAAAACTTTTATTTTATTAGCATGTTGCAACCAAAAATGAATAGAAAAAAAATTAAACTTAAAATTTTGTTAACATTTCAAATAAAGAACGCATTTCATTTTGCATTAACTTTTTAAACAAACAAGCCAAGGATATTAAAAAGGGAAGAATTTCTTGCTAAAGGATACAACTTTCAAAATGTCAAAACTACAAAAAGACAACGTTGCACATATAAGACATTTCAAGTTGAAGAGATACACGACACTGGAGCTGCAGAAGAAGGTGCAGCTAAAAACGATGACGATGACGAGTACGAGTACGAGAACTTTTGAAGATTCC
Source organism: Tricholauxania praeusta (assembly GCA_949775025.1). NCBI lineage: Eukaryota > Metazoa > Arthropoda > Insecta > Diptera > Lauxaniidae > Tricholauxania > Tricholauxania praeusta. Next base: position 115,797,140 of record OX459031.1, on the reverse strand, counting down.
ATCTTGACGATAAGGGCAAAAAAAAAACAACAACATTTGCAAGCACCCGTTTTTTAATGTGCGGAAATGCAACGGCAACGACAAACGGAAACAGGAAACGGAAATGTTATTTACATATGCAGCAAAGTAATAACGCAGAAAGATGCTGCGCGCTCTAACAGCGAAAATTTTCTTATGAAAAAAACAAAAATTTTAAGTAAAGTTTCTGCATAGCCACAAGATGTGAAAAGGCTGAGAATGATAAAGATGTTCAGTCTTGAAAGGAAAAAACCTTATGGTCTTTTAGGATCATTGAAAATAAAAAATATTTTATTGGTAGCATGAACACAAATAAAATAATGCCATAAAAGGAAAAACTCTCAACCAATTTACTAACATTTCACTATTTGAAACAAAATATATATATATATATATATATATATATATATATATATATATATATATGATATATTATTGTTAAGCTTATTCCGAGTATTTAAAATTGAATGAGATAGTTACAATTCGGAAAGGATTCTTACAGGAAGTGGCTTTCGATACAATAGTTTTTCTTCTGCACTGTCGATGATTTAGATTTGCTATTACTAAGATATTGCTACCAAATATTATGGAACATTTTATGAAAGAAATTTGCTTGATGTTTGCGGATTCTATACCAACTCGTAGTACGAGTATTTAAAAAACCTTATAACACCTTAACTGCAGTTTCATTCCCACATTTGGTCTGAATCACGAAGAATTGTTTTGAAACTGCTGGAGCGAGTGTAATGAACATAAGGATATCACCCTCACTATTAAAGCTTTTGAGCACTGACACAATGGTCAGTAAAATAGCACACTCGCTAAAAAAAATGATTTTTTGAAATCATTCAAAACTTTTGAGAATGGACACAATCTTAAAAGCAGAAGAAATTGTTCTCAACATGGTTTAATGCAATACGTTAACCAGTTTCATTAGATAGGGAATTCTCTCAGTGGTCAGTAAAATAGCACACTCACTGAAAAAAATAATTTTTTGAAATCATTTAAAATTTTGAGCACTGACACAATCTTAAAAGCAGAACGCTTTTCTAAAAAAATTGTTCTCAACATGGCGTAATGTAATATGTTTACCAGTTCCATTCGATAGGGAATTCTTTCGGTGGTCAGTAAAATAGCACACCCACTGAAAAAAATAATTTTTTGAAATCGTTCAAAACTTTTGAGAATTGAAACAATCTTAAAAGCAGAAGAAATTGTTCTCAACATGGTGTAATGCAATACGTTAACCAGTTCCATTAGATAGGGGATTCTCTCAGTGTTCAGTAAAATAGCACACTCACTGAAAAAAAATAATTTTTTGAAATCATTTAAGACTTTTGAGCACTGAAACAATCTTAAAAGCAGAACGCTTTTCTAAAAAAATTGTTTTCAACATGGCGTAATGCAATGCGTTAACCAGTTCCATTCGGTAGAAAATGCTTTCGGTGGTCAGTAAAATAGCACACTCACTGAAAAAAAAATGTCAATATTAAGTAATAATGGTCTCGTAAAATGTTTTAATTATGTTTTTCTACAGTTCCATGAAATAATGTCTATACTAATTCCCTTTATTAAAAACCCAATCTGATGATAAAATAAAGTTAACTATTTTAAGTTAAAATTAATATAACGTTATCACTAAAACTAAGATTATCTAAAGGAAAAGGTCAAAAATTAGTTGTATAAGGCACTGATGATACACTATATTTTGAATCAAGACATTACATGATTGCTTGAAATCGAAATTATTTCAATAGCAAATAGCACAAATTTCACTATTCATTAAGGTATTCAAAGCCTTACAAATCCGGAAACTTTACAACAGCAATAACTTAAGTGCAAAAAAAAAAAATAATAATTTTCACAATTTATTTTTAATAAGCCTTTTACTTAATCTAAACCATTAAGACAATTAGCTAAAAAGGCCAATAGAAGCAGTAGCTAAACTCTATTGTAAGTTTAACTCTAAATTAATATGAGATTTTATTCGGTCAAAATTAAAATCTAGATTAAACTCTTATTAGCTCCCAACAAAAATTACCAGCAGCAATTCCGTTTCCTTATTTGAATGTTTATAAATATCGTAGTTTAATTTTAATGTTTTTTTTTTCTCTTATACTTTTTACATAAAACATAAAATTATTTACAATAATTAGATTAAATGCACACAAGCAAAGACAATCCAATTACAGTATTGCGAATCTTAATTTGCATACGAGTACACAAGAGAAATGTTAAACTTTTGTGAAAAATTTACATAAATTTGATTTGCTGCATGCAATTTATTGAAGAATGTACGAATATGTGTGCATCCATGTGAGTTCGAAACTCTGTTAATTTTCATATTTTAAAATTTCTACAATATTTATTTTATATATTTTCTTTTTCTTAGAAATTTCTTTCTTACTCTTCTTTTCAATTCTGCTGGCTTGTGTCTTTTTTACTAGATTTCTGAAATTATGATTATACCCCATCTTTTGTGAAACTTTTGCGTAAGACGTTTGTTAAGTCATCGTCGGTTGCTTGCCAATTCAAATGTATGCAAAAGCTACTTTGTTTCAATTTCTTGAATACAGAGTACTTCAAAGTTTTATTCTTATATTTTATTACGAGTATATCAAAAAGAACATATTTTTTTTTAATACTTTCTTGTGAAACTTTTTCAGTTTAATTTGTTGCTAACGAAGGGTTTCTAGGTAAATATTGAGATTTATTTTTATACGTTGATCAGTGAGGAGTTTGCAGAGTTGTTGCAACTTTGCATACAGAATATTTTTATACTTCGTTTAAAAAAAAACTGGGTGTCAAAGTAAATCAAAATGATTGAAATATTATGCTTTTTGGTAAAAACGTGTCAACAAGTAATGTTGACATTCAATGTATAAAGTCTTAAAATTAGGAATATTATAAAATATTTTCTTCGAAAAAATTAATTAAAAAAAGAACAGCAACTGTGACAGACATCTCGTAGGGATGGATAACATAATGTGGAGAAAACCATATACATAGTATGTAACAAAAAGTACTTTAATATTATTGTAGTGTACTGCGATCGCTAAATGGTTTTATGTAGTATGGAAATTTCTCTCAATTCAATTAAGAGCAAACTCTTAAATACAAAAAAGTTGCAGCTGATCGTCAAAAGCTTCACTATCAAACATTTAGTACAGAATACATATTACCACTATATTTAAATGAAGAAATGTTGAACCATTGGAATATGGAATTTAAGTTGATTTTGAGCCATATCCATTAAAGGACATACCATTTTTTACAAATGATATGCGCCAGATGAATACCATTTTCCAAATCTGAACTGATGAACCAAAAATTAACGAGTAAAAATCTGTCATCAAATCACTCCTTAATGACAAAACGGAAGAGGTAATGTCTTTCCCAAACAAAACGTCAGACAGCTTAGTAATCAAGATTTCTAAAATTCGACGTAAGCTGGTCCTGGTAGTCTAAAATTCTATTTAACTTTATCATGTGGCAAAGGTTGAAAATCATGAAATCCGAAGTTATATGAATAATACTAGCAATCTCTGCCTTTGCTTTACGTCTACATTACAAAATGGAGAATCGTTTAAAACTGTAAAAAAATGTACCATAAACATTTTTATCGCGTCTGCCTTTTATATTAAAAAATGTGTTCATACACAAAATCAGATAAATGCAAGTGGCAGACGTTTTTGTAATTAAATTTCATTAAAAATTTTATTTTGAGTGATTTTATCGTCAGGCAGATTGAGATTATGTCATAAGAAACGTGAGAATTAACCTCTGCCACTTAGTTATTGCTGCATTTAAACGTGGCAGACGTTTTTGAATTTAAGTTTTTTTCAAAATTTTATTTTGATTGATTTTAATGCCAGGCATTGTGTTATAAAAAACGTGAGAAACAACCTCTGCCACTTAATAATTACAAATTTGTAAAAAAAATTGGGTAATAAATTATTTTATAGCATCTGCCTCTTAGCTGACTGGTTCCATCACTTATGAAATAATAGAAATAGAGAAGGCAGACGATTCCATTGCTGGTTTCTCTGGGGCAGACGTTTTTGAACACTTAAGGTGCACATTATTACGAATATAAATATCTATATTAGCTAGTACCCTGCAATTCTATTACTATTCTATTTTTTCGGTCAGGTCTGGAAGAGTTCTCATCTCCAAAACAGGTCTTGTTAAAATAGTATTTGTCATACCGCTTTTGAAATGCCATCAATTTCTTGTATGAATTATTAATGTTAATCCTACATATATCTTACCAAAAACTCAATGCTGACATTGCTTAATATTAAGGCACATATCCTATAAGTCTCCAAATAATTTAACTATATTAAAGCTTTGTCTTTATTGTTCAAAGTGCAAAGCCTACATAAGACCGCAAATCTTTTACCAAATTTTTCAACATTGTACTCGTATTTAACTAATTTATATCAATCAAAGCCAAATGCACGCAATGTGTTGCCTGAACCACTCATCAACCCACTTCCGCTTGAATGCCGCCTGGCAAAAAGTTTAACAAAAATATCCAAAAAGCTCTTGATTTCGAAAAACTCATCAATAATGTGTTGGTAGCTGTTGGCCACTGATGAAAATGTTGTGGTATAGGAATTAATAGCAAAAGAAAACCAAAAGAAGAAGCTACTCGACAATTAAACTTACGTGATCAGCATAAATAATTATGGATGATAAGCGACAAAACACGCAGTAGATGTGTCCACCATAGTAGGGTATTGGCCAAAAAGTCACAAGTCAGAACGTAGTGAAAGTACGCATAAGAACAAGATAGAAAGTAAGAAAAAAAACGCATACGAAAATTCAAAGGATATTTAGCAAAAATTAACTGTTGACTTTTTGCTCCTTATTGCCTTTGTTCTTGTTGCTATTTTTGTCTGCTTAACTTTTTTGTTTGCTGCAGCAAAAGGACTTTTCATTTTCATGTGAAAAGTTATATAAAAAAAAACAACAGCAAGAACTTTACCAAATCCTTTCAAGCTTCTTTTTTTCTTTTGGTAGAAATGCGTGCCTTCTACTAAACAGCCTTTTGCTCCTCCTTGTGCAATTAAGAAGCTGCTTCTTTTTTGTATTGTCCTCGCCAACGCATGCATGGCAAAGCATTGAGAAAGAATGCTCAATGAAAGTCATCTGCTTAAACTGCTTAAGCACTTAGAATTTTTTTCCCTCTTTTTTTTTTGTTGTTTTCTGTTATCCTTGCAGCTTTTGTTCATTTGCTAAAATTTTGTAGAGTTGACAGATTTTGTGTTGTATGCTCTTTTTACTTTCATCTTGTTTATGCTATTTGTATATTTTAATTTTATTTATATTTTTATGTCTCAGTTTCATTACTATTATCCTGTAAAAAATTTGCATAAGGAAGTCATTACGGAAATTTTGTTTAAATAAAAACGAATAAAAGACAAATAATGCCTTCTAGTCACATATTCACAGAATTAAGTAGAAGTAGATGTACAAAATATTTACATTACATGGGGCACAGCATTCTGTGTGTGGCATCTACCTTCTAGAAATGCATTGAAAAATGAATCATTGTTTCGAAAATATTCGGCTCCAGTGCTTGTTTGCGCCTGTTGCAGTGCTGGATTTTTCAATGAAAACAAAAAAACAATTTTCGGATATATAACGTTGGAAAGTTGAACAGTTTTCAGAAATATAACGTTGAAGGAGCTAAAAAGTAACTTTCAGGAAAGCCTTGCAAAACACCTCCAGGTTTCATTGCCAATGACCTATAGGTGCAAAGCTTATAAAAAAAATAATTCTCGTAGCACTGAGCTACGAAGCACTAAAAAAATAAAACAGTGATATGACTAGGAACACACAAAATTTAAAGGACTAACGGATGATGCTTATTAAAGAGTAATACAATGAAAGTTTAAAACTGCTTGTGAAGAATACAGAGACAGAAGAAGGAATATCAAGAAATCTATCACACAAAAAGCCATCAATATGTTCTGCTAGAACTATCCGGCAATGCTGATTTTACAAAATATTTAGTTCAATAGTTTCTCGCTCTTGCATTTGATTGGTTCATGCAATCTCCAACAGTCTCGTGTAATCTTGATATCCACTGATTTTTGCAAACTGGTTATTACCATAGTTCAATTATTTTTCACTCTATCATTTGATTGGATCCTGCAAACACTAACATTCTCGTGTAATCTTGAAAACTACCGATTTTTCCAACAGTTAATATTGATATGATCATATATTTCGTTGATAATACTATGCTCATATATTTAACTGAGCATACGAATGTACGCCATTTAGCAAGTTTGCTTACGCTGTAGCCGCTGTATATTGACTGTAGTGGATTATGTTTTAGGGCCGTTTGAGACCTTAAAACGAATATTTGGTCATGAATGAAGAATATAATTGATAATTGTGCGTAATCCACTGATACATAGAGCGAATAGGATCAATGAACCATTGTTGGCTATTCGATTCAGAAATCAATCAACAACAAGTCTTTCTCGCTGTAAATAAAAATTAATCAGTCCGAGATCGACGAAGATGAAAAGTTTCGATATAAGGTAAGTTTGGAAATCTCAGATTTTAATTTCCTAGAGCATTTTATTAAATCCGTGGAAGTCCTTAATAACGATGTGGCGATATCGATGATAATATAATATCATTCGGGGTATCATAATAAGGGAGGCGTGCCGAAATTAATTGATCCATTGCAATAAAATACACAGAATATCAGAGATGTTTGGTTCTTTTTGGTTTATCGAGTATACCAAGGTCATGATTTCAATTCATGATTCTAAATTATAGAACATGAAATAGAAATGTTTTCATTACGATTCAATGAATTCGCAGTTAAGGTTAGTGTTGACTCTTTCGATATACCACAACATATTTTCAGCAAGCTAGCTAAAAATACCTCTGTCACCAGAAATATGAATATTTTTACAAAGTACGAGGACAATTTGAAAAGTGAATTTTTTAATTCCCGGTTTTTAATGAACACTGATTCTGTCAACTACAATCTGTTAATAGACTACTGTTTGAATGATTCACAAGTGGTTTACTGAATTCTGATATGGTCGCACAAGCACAAGTGACGCCGAAAGTTTTGGACGCCCAAATGAAGTCACCCACACCAGAAATGGTCACTAAACTTCACGATATCGTGTTGGCCGATCGCATAGTTAAAATGCGCGAGATTGCTGAGGCCGTAGGCATCTCAGACGAATGGGTGTGGAACATTTTGCGAAATCATTTGGATATGAAAAAATTAACCGCAAGATGGGTGTTGCGCTTACTCACTCTCAACCATAAACGCGATCGTGTGACTGATTCAAAGGCGTGTTTGGCGATTTTGAACAGAGATAAGAAGGATTTTTTCAGTCAATTGGTAACCGTGGACGAAACATGGATCCATCACTACACACCAGAGCCACATGTGCTCCGAAGAAGGCGATATCGGCTGGAAAAGGTTATGGTGACAGTATTTTGGGATTAACGCGGTATAATGTACATCGATTACCTTCCTCCGAAAAGAATGATCAATGGCAAATACTGAGGAATTGAACCGTTTCAACAACACTTTGAAAGAGAAACGTCCCCATTTTGCGATGGAAAAAGTGCTCTTCCATCAAGATTATGCACGCGTTCACACATACCCATCTCCCATGGCAAAACTCCACGAATTGAAGTACGAATTGTTTCCTCAATCAGCATATTCTCCAGATTTGGGCCACAGCGACTATTTTCTGTTTCCAAACCTAAGGAAATGACTCGGAGGAAAGAGATTTACCACAAGAGAGGAGCTCGTCACCAAAACAGAGGACCTTCCGAAAACGTATTTTTCGGATGGTATCAAAAAATTGGAGGAACGTTGGATGAAATGTATTGATCTAAAAGGAGAATATATTGAGAAATAAAATGTTTTTTGTCATAAAAATCATTCCCTGCTTAATTTTTCATCGTATTGATACTTTGGTGCTTTATAGAGGCACTAAGTATTACTAAAACTTTAAGGAACTCATAGTGTTAACATAATAATAATTTTCAAATGTTGAGTACTATCGGTTCTGTGATTCAATCATTGGACAGACATTATGATTTCGGAGTCGTATTGTAAATCAAAAGTGCATTGCATCATGAATCATTCCAAATAAAATTAAATTTTTGTGCCATACATTAAAAAATCTAAAGTTATCTTCTTAACTACATATAACTTCAAAATTTTGTTTAACCCAACACTTCTCAAATTTACTCTTTATATTTAAAAAAAAAAATATTTTAAATTATTACTTAAGTATTCTTTGAAACCATACAGATTTTTTTTTTTTCTTTAAAATGAACTTTTGTTTTAAATATTTTTAACATAAAGAAGATTTTTTAAAAATTTATCTCTGTTGTTATTTTTCAAGCTGACAATATTGTCTTTTGCCAGAGCTCAACTTTTCCTCGAAAGTTTTTTTTATTTTGTCTCAAAGTAATAAAAAAACTTACCTTTACTTCGAAAACAACTGTTGACTTAAACGCTTTTTATGCTAAAACAAAACAAAAATGTTGAAAGCTAACACATATGCGTGGCAGGGTGGTCCAAAAGACGCCATATTATCGTAGGGCTACTTTGAATATTAAACGTTTAAGTTCAAATTTTTCATTCAATATGAAAGTTCCTAGCACATAAAATGGAAATGCATCGATTTGCTTAACTCTTGATGGAAATGTTTCGTTTTGAAGGAACTCTTAGGAAATGTTCAGTTTTTGATTTTCATTTAAGTAAAACAATCAAAAATTTCGATAGAAAATATGAACTCATTTTTTGTGTAAATGAAATTAAAGTTTTGGACTTGATCAAGAGCACTCAAAAGATTCTTAAAGTACCATTTTACAAAAAAAGAAATTCGTGAGAAAATGTTTAAGATTTTTAATATCTTATTATGTTATAGCAATGTTTCTCTTTAAAAGGCTTCATAGATTATTTTGGCCCGCAACCGATTTCTAGGTGTATTGGTGTTTTTTTTGGGATTTCAAGCGCCATCATGTGGAGTAAATGTGTAAAACGAAAGACCATCGCCGTAATTTTTTAAAAACTCACACATAACTATACGACTTCATCATTCACGATACTCATGGTATAAATTTAAATATTTACATGTGACACCCTAATATATAGTAAAAATATCATGTCAGTATATGTAACCGAAATGACACTCTCACACCTTGTGTCTTTTGAACTCTGCATGAAGAGCTTTCAGAGTCTCTAGTTCTTTGCCCACCCGCTGAAAGCACCTTAAATTGTATCACAACCGTTGCACTTTTTTTCCCATCATCATTTTCCTTGTCGTCATCATCACAGTCGTCGAGTGCAGCACGCTTGAGGCAAACATGGCTGTTCAACTGTTTCCGGTAAAGAAACTGCAATGGCGACAGCATTGTTTGTTATTCTTTGTAGTTTTTGTTGTTGCACTTTTTCCGCTGCCTACAGTTTAAGAAGCAAAAAAAATGGAAGCAACTGCGACATGTAGTACGCGCTTAAAGTTTCAAAAGCGCGTAACTCTACAAGTGTGGAAATGAGTGGGTATGCAAGTGTATGTATAGAAAAAGGGCGAGCGAGTGTGTTTTTGTCTGCAGCACGTATGTTTGTGTGCGTTTGCTTATGCCTAAGGATGAGCATATAATTGCACGTAGATAGCAACGGAAGTGTTTTGCTCCTTGAACGTTGCGCTGCATGTTGCTCTCTTTTTGTGGCGGAATGCCCTTTCTGCTTGTTGGTTTTTCTATTTCTTAAAAGTGCCTCAAGTTATTTTTCTTTTTTATAATAAACAAAATGATTATAAGGGGCTAAATACCAAAGTGAACTTAATAATTTTAGCTTTATTTTATAATTTAATTCGTTAGAAGTTAAAAACACTCGTGAGAGTTTTTCTTTTTTTCTTCTTATATTTTTTAAGATTAAGAAAATTGCACATTTTAACTATATACTAAGCGCACCATCAATTTGAAGAAAATTTGCGCATTTCTTCTAAATATCAGGCTGTCAAAATTTAATTAAGTTCACAATAATAGTTGGGTCAATGTTGTCGTTTGTTTGAATCATTGATTATTGACCACTACATTCCTCAACCATTTGTTGTAATAAGCTTTTGGCAGCATATGTTGCAACACAACAAGCATTTATTTTTAATTAAACTTTGCTGTTGGCTAAAAAAGCACGTCAAGTATATCAATTACACAACAGCTACATGAGTTATTTGATAAAATGGACTTATTCCTGTGGTGCTTTTAGTATACTAACTTCAAAAATATGTTTTCATTTTCTACAATCAGCTGTTATTTTTAAAAATTTAATATGTTATATTTTTCTACAATCAAAGCTTGGGCCCAATCAAGACATTTATTTTGGGCACACCAATTTTTCCCAATATTTTTGACTATATAATGACAAATTCTTAGACTTCCGCTTTTTTGCTCAAAATTCTACTCATATATATGAAAATATATAAAAAAATCTCCTGTAAAAAGAAAACAATATCGAGACAGTGATCGGGTATTAGAAAGAAAGGCTGAAGGTATACGAGAAAAATGCAGATATCTCGGGTATGAAACAAGAAAATGATATGCGGCTTACGGCATTCTTTGAAGCAAATAACAATGCATTAAAAATTATATATCACTTGATCGGTGGCAAAATAATATGGGATGATTTTGTAACTTCAAAGTACAAAATCGGAATTTTTTAAATTTTTTCCGGTCAATTTTCAATTTTTTATAAGAAAAAAAGAAGAAGAAGAAGAAGAAAAACTTATCACGAATTCGAATTTCTCGATCAATAATAACTGTTTGAAATAAAAAAAAATTTAATCACCGTAGTATGTAAATTCGTCGACTCCGATTCGAAAAAAATCAGGTCTGCTAATTTTGAAAAATGCAGATACTGTGGAACCTCTTTAAGTCGAACCTCGATAAGTCGAAAACCTCTCAAACTCGAAAAAATGTTGTGTTCCCTTCCCTTCAAGCCCCAAAACCTCTATTGCTCGAAATTTGACCCCTCTATAAGTCAAAATAATTAGTGACTTCCTACAAGTAAATTTAGTACATACTTTGCCCATGTAACTCGAAAAAATAAGTTTGACCTCTGCTTCTCGAACATAGCAATGTTTGATTTTAAAACCTTTACAGCTCGATTATTTGAAACGAATTAGCTCTATAGCTCGAAGAAAATTAGGATACCGACTTTAAGAATATGCCGACAATATACATCATTGTTTCTTAGAAATCAATGTAAAAGCCCACTTGTACAATAAATCAATTCTATGAAATGATAAAGAAATTTAAGGCTGACGTTAACACGTGATTTCATTTCAACTTTAGCGAAGTTACTTTATTGTTGTCGATTAAAAAAATATCAGAAATAGTTTGGTCATACCACATTACACACCAATGTTTAATGCCTCTATAACTAGGATTTTTATTTATTTCACCTCTCTTACTCAAAATTAGTCGGAATAAATCTTAACCTCTACAAGTCGAACAATTCCTGACAAAATTTGCTAAAAGTCGAAGTTTCCATAAGTCGAAAACTTTATAACTTGAATTTTTTGGCGTCTCCCTTCAAGTTCGACATTTAGAGGTTCTACTGTATCTTGGTTTTAAAATAAGATAATGATATGCGGTTTCGGCCTTCTTAAAATTCTTTTTTTACTATTGTCCAGTCAATTTTAAATTTTCTTATAAGAAAAAAAGAAGAAGAAGAAAAACTAGTCCCGGACTCAAATTTCCTGATCAATAATTGCCGAAAAGCTATACCAACTATGTTGGAAAATTTGATAACCTTTATGACTTGCACCATTTTTCAAATCAATATTTTGGAAAATGGGTTAATTACTTAAAACAGAGGGCGCCAATCCAGTTTTCAATATTAACCTTAATCCTAGTAATGGGCCTTGTCCAAACATATAAGGCTACTGTAATCCGCTGACACATCGTGAAAAAATCAAAAAGTTTTTATTTTGCACCGCTTTAATGTATATTCACAGGGCTGCCGAGAGCGAATCCAAGCCCGGGGGTAACCAGGCACGGGCCCCTCCCTCTAACAATGGGGGGAACACATGCCTTAAATCAAAATTCAAAGCTCGCTCGAAGTGTGTCGACTCTTGCACGATTTCCGATTGGTGTTCGTATCACGAACTGAGCTGCCGTATAAGCGTAGTCATACATAGAAAAATTAGAAAATTTTTCCGCGCTTAGATCTCAGCTTTTGGTTAACCCATCTCGAAGCTGATTTTTTTTATTTGATATATAAGAAAATGGCGTTAACATTGTTGCGTATCATTATACACACCTAATTTTTAAAATTACCTAAAAAGTTTCACTTCAAAAAGTATAATTGAATTTTATTAAATTAATATAATATAATTTTATAATACCGTTGAAAGATGCAAACGACGATTTTGAATAGCGATTTCAAAAATTTAAGGGCCTCTTCGAAGAACTGCGGGCCCGGGAAGAATCCTCCCATAATTCCCCGCTGTCGTCAGACTTGTATATGCATATCACGGAACGCAAGCTCATCGAATCAAGTGGATACAATTTTTTTGATATGTCGGGCAAAAAGCAGAGCTATTCTGATTTCGTTTCGGATTTGCTACGAAAACGGAATTGAAAATCAAAATTTATTTTAGGATCACACAAAAAAGGGAAATCCGTCAAATTATAGGAACTATAAGAGCTCTAGTTCGATGTTCAAAGAAAAAATCCATTACAAAATTCCGATCATTAGTTTTAGAAGAGCTACTGACATTCAACTTCGGAATCAGAAGAGACCTGCATAGATCTTAACATTCTTTAGCCTGACTTTTAATTTTTTTTTGTCATCTGTATTCTATTTATAATCACTAACAGCACTGACATGATTATTACAATAATCAGCAACAACAGCTTTATTACATTACTCAACATGTTTTGTTGTTTCGAGTCTCACTGAATATGCAATAACTCAAAAACATGTTACTGCGGTTGCTGTGATTTTATTTTGCTTAAGAAAACATGATATTTTTTATGGCTGATGAGAATATTAAGCTGAATTCCATGGAAAACTGTGCAAATTTTTATTTTAATATTAATAATTTTAAGAAATCGGAGGACTTACATTTTACTGTAGGCTTCTTCGCTGTTGAATTTGTATACCTAAAAAGGAAACGTGTCAATTGTGAATTTTAAGAATTCTTGTATATATAAATATAGATTTGTATAGACCTAACAAATATATAAATTCTTAAGCCCCAATTGTAACATATAAGGCAAACAATGTTGAGTCGAGTAAACAAAAATTCATATAAAATGTGTAAAAATCCACAACAATTCTAAATGGCACATGTTGGGTTGACATAGGGAAGTGTCGCAATTTTCTTTCTTTCTTGGTGTTTTAACCTGAGGGTGTGGTAGGTATAAAAAGTTATTGTTGATCAGGTCACTGTGTCGATTTAGTCATGTCTGTCTGTTTAAATCATGATTACTGGAAAGCCAAGCAAAATATTTGAATTAAATTCGATGTGCAAGCTACATCTTCAAACTAAATTCTTGGAATTGGAAATGGGCCAAATCGAAATTTCTTTTACAAGTAAAACACATAAGACGCTATGTTCTCAAAAATACTAAAAAATATTTAGGAAAACTATGAAGACAAATTTGGCGAATCACGACGAGAAGGCGTGGCACTCCCCATGCAAGCAAAAACTACAAAACTTTTTCAAAAAACGGCAATCTGGTAACTCTGCTCAGTGAAGATCTAACTACATTTGTGCTCTTGATTTTTTTATAAATAAACTAAGTATAAGGTGCGGGCGCGGATATGTTTTTCAACCCTATAAAAGTGTAAAGTTTTCTGCTTCGACTGATAATCGAGTACTTAAAAACAAGTGTATACAAAAAATAAAATCATAATAAAGAATACTGTATCAAATTCTTTCGTGTACAAAATAATAAGAGAAACAACAACAAAACACAGACTCCGCCAAAACTAAATAAATAAAACAAAACAAAAATAAATACAAAAACAACAGCTGTCAACTTATTGCTTTACTTTTAACGAAATTGGTTTTGGTCTTTGTTACCAGTGTTATAGTAGCAGCTAAAAACTAGAACACTCTAAACTGGTTTGGGTCATTGCTAACACAATGTTATTATAGCAGGTTAATAATTAGAACAGCCTAAAAGTATGTGATAATTTTTACAGTTTTCATTAAAACTAAGACAAAACACGACATTTAATTAAACAACAAATAACTTAACTAATTCACACTAGCAGTTTTATTGCGACAGCAAGTTATATCGTGCACACAGACCTCACAAGTAATTCTAATTATATATATAAAAATAAATCAACCATAATGCCGTGCATCTGTAACGCAAAAGTCGAGCGTAATCAGAATAAAATAAAATGTGCAACCTGTAATGAATATTATCATTGCAGTTGTGTCAATATTCAGCCCGAAGATGTTGACTACATGGCAAAAATCAATACAGCGTTCAAGTGTGAAAAATGCGTGGCTATTCGTCGTGTGTCGCTCCATTCCCCACCTCCTAACAACTTACAAAAACAAGCAACCAACAGTGCAGGGCCTCTAGGTGAGTCAGTTACAAAAGCCGTAACAGCGTCGAAACCCCAGATACATTCTCAGTTAATTACTATTGAGCTTGTATATAGGGAAATACTTGAAATAAAGAAACGTTTTCATAACCAAGCTGAGATCATTGCTGCAAAAATTACAGAATGCGAAAAAAAGATTCTTGGTGTAATTGATGGAAAGGTATCGGAGCTTGACAAAAAAATTTTGGAAATTGGTCATCGTCTAACACGTCAAGAATCGGCAGTTATGGATCATAATGCGCGTATCGCCGCCCTCAAGGACAGTACTCTGGTTTCTATTGATAATAAAATCAGCGAGTTAGAACGTGAATTATCTGCTGTTGCCATTAGAGTTGCAAACCATGAAGCTTCATGTGAAACGCAAGTGCTTAAAACTGAGCTTGTCACCATTAAATCTCAGTTGTCTAAGCATGAAAACATTGCAGTGGCCTGCGATCTTCGCTTGCATGGGATCCCGGTCTATGAACAAGAAAATTTGATCAGTATCTTTGACACCCTGTGCAAATCGATAAATACACCGACTCCAACCG
This sequence comes from Tricholauxania praeusta, assembly GCA_949775025.1. Classification (NCBI taxonomy): domain Eukaryota; kingdom Metazoa; phylum Arthropoda; class Insecta; order Diptera; family Lauxaniidae; genus Tricholauxania; species Tricholauxania praeusta. Next base: position 115,781,957 of record OX459031.1, on the reverse strand, counting down.
TTAAAAGCATTTATCGTCTTAATTCCTCTGGAAACCAAAACTCCCGTACGGATCCAGCTATTCTGATTAGACTCGTCACTCCAGCTGAAAAAAATTTTTTATTACGAGCTTTCACAAATTTTAAACGTCAATCAAATGATTTGCTTAGGCTAAAGCTAGCTGGTTTCCAGTCCAGCGAACCAATTTACATTAATGAGTCTCTCAGCAAATCAAATTATGAAGTCTTCAAAGCTGCTTTTCTCCATAAAAAGCAAAAACTTCTTTGGTCGGTCTTTACTAGACGTGGCTTAGTCCATGTCAAGAGATCTCGTGAAGATTTGCCGATGTGCATAGACTCTGTTGTGAAGTTAAATAATTTTCTTTGGGCTCCTAACCCCAACGTCAACAGCAACGTCAACGCTACTGTTTCTGGCTTGCAAAGTAATGGGTTTCGTGATACCAACAACCAATAACTTCTTCTATATAAGCCTGTATTTTCATATTTTTTTCATATTTATTCTATCTAACATGCAATCAACTGTTATTTTTTTTATTATATTAAATGTAATATTAGGTATTATGATGTTAAATATTACTTTCGCTGCCATTATGTTAGTTCGGTTTCCTAATCCTGTTTGCTATGAATTCATGTAACATAAATTACAGTTCCAAAGACAGCACCTATGATATGATACGGATATTGGGTAAACAGCGAAACGGCCTCAAGATCTGTCATATTAATGCACAGAGCTTAGTGAAAAAGATTGATGAACTTAGATACATCTTTGAGAACTCTGCAATTGATTTAATTTGCGTATCTGAAACCTGGTTTAACCAATGTATGAGTGATGAGTTGTTTAAAATGCATGGGTATCGTATTTTTCGGTCGGATAGGCAAAGTCATGGAGGTGGTGTAGCAATTTTTGTGAGGGACGGAATTAATTGTAAACCAATCTACAAATCTTCCTGTGATGATGCTATTGAATATCTTTTCGTTGAAATTGAACATGTGCGTAAAATTATTATTGGAGTAGTTTATCGACCAAACTGTAATGTTCAGGTTAATGCTTTTTTCTCAGTTCTTGAGCAATTGACACTATCGTATAGTGATATCCTTTTAGCTGGCGACTTTAATAATAATATTATTGTAGAAAATAGCTTCCTGAATATGATGCATGGCCTTGGGCTCTTCTCTGTTAACACTGTGACACCCACTCACTTCACAAGTACTAATGACACTCTGTTAGATCTATTTTTCATTGGCGACTTAACTAAAAGACTTTTATATGATCAGATTTCTGTTCCAATGTTCTCAAAACATGATTTAATTTTTTTAATCTATGATTTTCCACTAAATTTTACAGCAAAACAATTTTCATACCGTGATTTCAAAAGTATTGACTATAATGCTCTTGAGTGTGAAATTGGTAATATGAACTGGAACTCCATTTATTTTATGAATTCTGTTGATGAACAAGTTCTACTTTTACAGAACAACATTACTGAACTTTTTAACACGCATGTACCAATAAAGCGTAAAACTATTGCCAATTGTGAAAGACCATGGTTTAATAGTGAGATTCAAAACATTATTACTAAAAGAAATGCAGCATACAACCGTTGGAAACGCTATAAAACTCCAGAATATTTTCAAAGCTTCTCTCTTTTGAAAAGGAAAGCGGTGAAAATGGTAAGAGACGCTAAAACTAATTTTTATGCACAGAAGTTTGCATCGGCGACTGATAGCAAGAACTTTTGGAAGCTGATTCGAAATACTGGGTTGGGTAAATCTAATCTTCAGCCAGTGGTTGATATAACTAACCTTGATGATCTTAATTTCAACTTCTTAAATACAACAATACCAAAACCTGAACAAAACATATACGAAAGCTCGAGTGTTACCTTTAATCAAGAAAATGGCTTTAATTTTACACATGTTAATCAGCTGGATGTTCTACAAAGTTTTTTGGCCGTGAAATCCAATGCAGTTGGTGTGGATGGTATTAATCCGATGTTTCTCAAAGCATTGCTTCCTAAAGTGCTGCCACACATCACACACATATTTAACTCAATATTCTTGAGATCGACATTTCCAACAGAATGGAAAAAAGCAAAAGTAATACCCATACCTAAGGCAAACAGTGAATTCCGTCCTATAGCAATTTTACCATTCTTGTCAAAAGTCTTAGAAAAAATTATTCATGATCAAATTACTAAATTTTTAAATAAATATTCACTTCTCTCTGATAGGCAGTCAGGGTTCAGATCGAATCGTGGCTGTGTAACAGCGCTTTTGGAAGTCACCGAGGAGGCCCGTCTTGCTCTTGATGCGAACAGAGTCGTTTTTCTTACACTGCTTGATCATTCTAAGGCTTTTGACACTGTTGACCATAGCATACTCGTATCTAAGCTAAAAAAAATGTATGGATTTTCTAGTACGGCTGCTGGATTAATGCACTCTTACCTCCATGGTAGGTCTCAAGCTGTCTTCTCTGACAACTTGATGTCTAAATTTCTAAACCTTACTAGAGGTGTGCCTCAGGGCTCTGTGCTTGGGCCACTTTTGTTTTCATTGTATATTAATGATCTTCCCAATGTGCTGACGAACTGTGGAATTCACATGTACGCGGATGATGTCCAACTTTTCATTTCATGTAATATGAATGAAATTGATAGATGTGTTGCAGCTTTGAACATAGATCTTGCTGCAATAAACAACTGGGCAGGCAATAATGGTTTGTCTCTGAATCCAAAAAAATCCAAATGTTTGGTGATGTACAAAAAAGTTTTTGATATTTCCGCTTTATCTAAAATATCTGTTAATAATACTAATATTGAGTATGTAGATCATGCAAAGAATCTTGGCATCATATTTAATAGAACACTTTCTTGGAACATGCACATCACTAAAGTAGTTGGCAAGGTTTACAACATGCTGCGAGCACTATGGTCCACACAATACTTCACGCCATTCAAGACCCGGTTGATACTTGCTAAATCTATTCTGTTACCAAATCTTCTTTATGGTTGCGAATTATTTAACAATTGTGACTCATTGGCCAAACAAAAGATTAATGTCCTTTTCAACAATTTCACTCGCTATGTTTTTTCGGTACGTCGATATGACCATGTTTCTAACTACTCAAAGAGAATCTACTTGATGTCCTTTAATACTTTTATGGATTTTCGTTGTGTTTTAAGGCTTCATAAAATTGTTCGTACAAAGGAACCATTATATCTCTTCAAAAGACTTACATTCACTCGTTCCGATCGAAATAATAATATTATTCCATTAAGACGTAATACACTTTTATCAGAACGGCAGTTCTTCATCAATTCAGTGCGTCTATGGAACTTGTTACCTTTTAATTTGCAACAGATTGGCAGCATAGTGAGATTTAAAATAGAATTACTTAAGTATTTTTCATCTTGTTTATCCTAATTATTAATTCATTTTTTTTATTTTTTTTTTTCGCTCTTATCTTTCAATTTTTCTTGTTTCACTTATCTCTTTATACAAATTATATTTTTGTTATTTAGCTTGTTTTTAATGTTAATGTATTCTTCCTCTCATATTAATTTTGTTAAATCTAATATTTGTTCTCAATAATTACTTAAAATATGTTTTAATAACTTTTTACGCATGTTAATTTTAATTTTTTAGTTTCTTAAGTTAAATTATTTCTTTTTATACGTAACATCAAATTTAATGTGACCAACGTTTTAAATGCAAAAGGCATTATGTCTTTTATCGTTGGGATGAATGAATAAATGAATAAATAAATAAATAAAATAAATAAATAAATAAATTGAACCAAATTTTATACTAATACAAAAAATAGCTTGGTCAAGTATCATATAAAAATTAAACAAATTTTTACGAGAAGGCGTGGCACCTCCCATGCAAGCAAAAGCTCTAAATTGAGAGAATTATTTAAGATAATGAAAACAAATTTCACCCAACAGTGGGAATGATTCAGAAAAGCACTGAACAAGAACAAGGCAAATTTCAAAAAAATGGGAGTAGCACTCCCCATAGAAATAAAAACTTTAAAATGCTATACTGAGAAAATTTTCTAAAGAAATTAAACCAAATCTAACACAAATACAAGAAAAGGTTCGGTTTATCGTCAGACAAAAAAGTTGTCGAATTTCGTAAAGAAGGCGTGGCAACTCCCATATAAACAATCGCTTCAAAATGCAACACAGCGGGCTATTTAAGTAAATTTTAATGTAATGAAATAAAATAAAAATTTAAGATTCACGCCCACTTTTGCTGTCAACCCGATGTTGGGTATTTAATTTGTTCGGAGGCCTAAGATAGCACCTTTAACAAGATATATTGAATTTTAAGCTGGGTAATGAATTTTGTCCAACGATACTTAAATTAGTGCCACTGTGCGTATCGTTGAGAAAATGTATTTAATTATGAATGTTGCCATTACAACAAAATTAACAACAACAAATGGCATGCAACATTCAAGAATAGCCGCAAAAGAAAAATGCTGCACAAATTAAAATTAATAACAACAAAATTGTGAGTTTGACGGAAATGTTGAAAAAAAAAATAACATTTTTAATGCCAGCAGCAAAGACAATATCCAAGGAAAACAAAAAATAAAACACCAACAGCAACTATTGCAAACATTTGAGTCTATGGGACATATCATCGATTGGCATTTCGCACACTGAGGCATTAAGAGATGACACTTTATTTGTAATAATTTTTGTTAGAGTGCGCTGGCGTTGCTGCTGTTATTACAGCAATTGTTGTTGCTGCTACTCGTACTTTACATAAGAGCAGCAAAAGACAGCTGCAAGAACAAAAAAAAATAAACCTAGAAATGTCATGTCGTTGATTTCCTTTCTTGCGCAGCACAGGATATTGTCGATAGCGTGTTGGTGATGGCAATGTGCAATGTTGTCGATATTGCTGTTGGTGTTGATGTTTTCGTTATTGTTCTTGTCTTTGCTTGTATTATTGCTGTCGCTACATTTTGTCGATAACTTTGTGATTTTGTTTTTATTTTCTGTTGTCAATGGCTGTGCATATTTGGTTTTATCTTATAATTTTTATCTTTTTCGCTACTCTTGGCGCATTTAGCTTTATATGAGAAGATGTGGCTTACATTTTGCAAAACAGGATAAATTCAAACTGATATATTTGTCTTGACCATTTAGAAAAAACATATTGGATCATATTAAATTTTGAGAGCCTTTTATATTGCACAAAATAAAGAATAAACCTTCTGAAATGTGACATCGCTAATTGTCTTCATTTCAACACTAAGAAATTCAAGTTTTCCTGCAATTGAGCCCACTGTCTTGCTAAAGCCTATTTTCAGCACCACCAACCCACGCTCCTTATGTATATTTCTTTCACTTTTGTTTTTATTGCAATCAGTCGAAAGAATTTTTACAAAAAGCATCCTGCTGAGTGGCAGCAGCAGCACAAAAGTGGTACAGGATACGCGTTAAATTAGATTTGGCCAATTGCATGATTTTTATTTTATTTTATTTTTGCTTCTGTATTTCTGCTTTTCGTACTTTTGTCAATTTTTCAGATTTTTATAGCGTTGCTTCCTTTTGGTTGTTACTCTAATTTAATTTTTATTTCCTTTACTTCTCTTATTGTATTTCAACTTCCTTTATTTGGAATTGAGAATTTTTTTTTTTATTTTAGCTAATCAAAAATGTATTGCTATTATTTTCGATAATGTGATATTGCATATTAAATTTTTTTTGAGAGTTATATGTTTTTCATAAATAATTAATAATTTTAATTGTTTTCCAAAATTTTACTTCAGCAAAAAAAAAAATCTCATCTTGTCAAATTAGTAAGCTACAATTTTAAAAGAGATTGTTTGGTTTTCTCGTAATCGTGATTTCTATCGATCGACAGATACACATACAGACAGACGGATATTGCTAAACCGACTCAGGTTGTGACACTGATTAAGAATATGAATTATGAACAAGTGAGTACCCTGAGTGTAAGCTAAAATAGCATGAAATAGTTGCTCTGTAATAATACAATTTTTATTTGTTAAATGTAACAAGAATTGTTTATATTATTACTATAAAAACGCCTCATAGTAAGAATTGTTTACTTTTTTGCAACAAAATGTAATTTTTTTTATATGCTTTGTCTTCGTAGTTGTTTACTTTTCTACAAAACTGTCCATTTGACAGTTTGTAGTTGCTCACTTGATGGCGGTGAAGTGCACAGTTTACTAAGTTTTTGCAAAGTTGGAGATAAAGTTGGATTTTAAGAACATTTTCATATAAGATGAAAAAGTGAATTAAAACCCTAAGTGTAGGGTAAAATAACATGAATCACTTGCTCTGTAATACTATGATTTGTATTTGTTACATGTGCCAAGAATTCTTTGTATTATTGCTACAAGAACGTTTTACAGTCAGAATTGTTTACTTTTTAGTCACAAAATGTATTTTTTTAAATGTCTCTGTAGTTGTTTACTTTTTTAAGAAACTGTCTATTTGATAATAAAATGTGACCGTAGTTGCTCACTTGATGGCGGTGATGTGCACAGTTTACTAAGTTTTGGCAAAGTTGGAGATAAAAATGGTTTTTAAAACATTTTCATATAATATGAAAAAGTGAGTAAAATACCATGAGTATAGGGTAAAATAACATAAAACAGCTGCTCTGTAATACTATGATTTGTATTTGTTGCATGTGCCAAGAATTCTTTGTATTATTGCTATAAAAACGTTTAAAAGTCAGAATTGTTTTTTTTCTGCCAGAAAATATTAATTTTTGAATGCTATGTCTTCGTAATTGTTTACTTTTTACAAAACCGCCATTTTGATAATAACATGTGACCGTAGTTGCTCACTTGAAGGCGGTGATGTGCACAGTTTACTAAGTTTTGGCAAAGTTGGAGACAAAGTCGGCTTTGAAGAGCATTTTTGTACAAGATATTATTTATAGTATTTGATTTTTTTTTTTGTAATATTTTTCTAGTATATAAAATCATTTTGAATAATTTTTCAACAAGCATATTGTATAAAATATTTTGAAACATGTTTTCTGAAAAGATTAGAATTTTCATTGCAAAAATTTTACGGAACTCTGATAAAAAAGGAGTGGATTATTTGACATAAAGCACAGTAGAACCTCCCACAAAGTCATAGGAAAAATTCCCATTTAATGGAAATTTATTATTTTAACACTTTAATTTTACTTTTTGAACCTTATATCCATTTTGCATCTTTTTTTTTTTTTGTTAATTGAAAGAAGTGAACCCTTCGGGTTTTCGATTTTTTTAATTGTTGCACTAAAATTTGGGCCTAGCCAAATTGTTGCGCTATAGTTTTGAAAAATTTATATAAAGTTGAGGAATCAAATCTTAAATAAATTCATATCCATTCTTCGAAGAAATAGGTACATAAGATGTTAAGAGCTAATTAATTTTCTGATAAGAAAATGTTTCCAATTTTTATGATACATAAAATCACTGAAGTGAGTTTAACTTCCAAATAGGCACAAATTTCAATATCAAAAAGGGTGTATCAAAACAAAAATCTGGTTTCAATACTTTCTATTTTTTAAAAAAAAATTTCAACAAAAACCATTTACCTTAAAAAATGAATTGATATTTCGTTTTTTTGAAAAGCAATTGTTCTGATATTTTAAAAATTAATTCTTTAATTTTTTTTAAGTTTTCAAAAAATTATAGCCCACAAGTGATTTTGCATACACCAACATTATTTGTATTAAAGTATTACATATTCAATTACTATTCACTAAAATACTCTAAGGTTGAACTACTTTCATTTTGGTTAGGAATGCTCCCTATGCAGTGTTAAAAGAAACGTACGAATTTTGGTTTGCTGTGAACGCAATTTCTAATATTTTGAGCAATTCACTTCAAAGTATTAAAAAAATATTTCATAGAACAATGCTTAAAACTTCGTTCATTTGTTTTGTAATTAGTAAAAATAAAAGTAAAAATTAAAGCCAAAATTAGAATAGAACACAAAACGCTTTTGCAACAAAATTTCAGCAGGAAATGCATTTAAAAGCATATGTGTCTATAAATACACATACACATTTGTACACACATTTGTGTATATGTTAGTGCATGTGCGCGTATTAATGACTATGGCTTTGTTATTGTCGTAATTTTTAACATAATTTTGATCCGGAAAAGCTTTATCAAATTCACATTTTCAATATTTAGGCACACAAAATGCTTGTATTGTGCTGTTGGTATTATTATTATTTTGTTGTTTTGTTCGTTGGCTTTTGTGCTCGTCCTATCATTTCCCAATTTTATTATATTACATTACTGGTTTTTGGCCCCCATTTTATGCAGTACTGCGCACACAAATGCAAAACGGAAATATTTTTTGAACGAATCAGGAAATTGCAAAAACATCACTAAAATGAGAAAATAAAATTGTGCGCTACAAACAACAAACTAAAATTTAATTTCAATGATATTTTGATATACAAAGAAGTAAATTTTGTTTTTATCAAAAATGAAGCAACAAAAATTTTTCATGGCCTTAAAGATTTTTACTTTAATTCTTCAAAATGTAGGATGTTTTTTTCACTCATTTTTTATTTAATGTTAATTTATCTCACTCACTTGAGCACCAGTAATTATCGAAAAAACAACAAGATCAAAATAAAAAGCAATTTCATCATGTCAGGTCATGGTTTCAGTTTCAGCTTAAGTTTCATCCTAAGTGACCTTAACCTGACACAATTAAGAGCTCTTAAGCTTACTATATAATTTTCAAAAAAAAATGACGACAAAACTACAAGAGAACTAAGCTTCTAGAGAGTTGCAAGAATAAAAATATGAAAAAGAGGAATTTCTTCTGTGATTTTTCTCGCTATTTGCTATAGTTCTGAAGACATTCATTCAAAAGACAAAGTATGTATGTATATCAAGTCACTGTAATTATGATCTTGCTTGGTGTTTACTGATATTGCTATTTGTGATCATATAATTTTTTGGAATTTCGCACATACTGTACCAAATGTTAAGCTCATTAAACTAATTAATAGTTTTTCTTTTCCGATAACACATGTTTGCTATTTTCTTCTTTTTTTTTTATTGCATTTTGTTTTCAGAAGAATTAAAGCCAAAGATTTGAAAAACTAAAAGCAATGAAATAAAAAAATGTTGTCTTATACAAAATTGTGTTGAAATTTAAGATTTGTTGATTTGTTTTTAATCGACTGATTATTATTAATTAATTGAATATTATTTGATCAAAGTTAACATTCATTAGCAGAAATCGATCTTCATGTGAACTTTCACAGATCGGTGAGTGCTTTATACGCAAACATGACAAAGGCAACAACTATAAAAGACATACACTACTTATATGAAATCATTATTTATTTTGATTGTGGATTAAACTTCATTGGATCCAGTTAATAACAAAAAAGAATGTTATTCAAGTAACCTGCTCTAATAGCTCGGTAGGCGGTCAATGTTTAACAAAATTTTGAATAACTTTGTTGAATATTTATGTTTGAATAAGTGATATTTTTTCGATGATTCTCGTTGAACAGTTTGAGGTTTAGCCGCATAAGCAAAGTTACTCTTCAACAAACTCCATAAGCAGAAATAGTATTAAATCGCATGATCTTGGTGGTCATTTCATGTCTGTCTTTCGAGAAATTATTTGGTTTTTAAAACTTTTCTTTCAAAAGATCAGTTGATTCGGTTGCTGGGTGGGACGTTGCACCGTCCTATTAATACCACATATTCTGCACATCAATATCTTCTAATATACTCTACAAAAAGCTTCTAATCATCTCTTGATATCGAGATTCATAGCCAGATCGACTACTTATAAGATAATCTAAATTTGCTACAAATTTTTCAAAATCTTGCAGTTTGAGGAACGTGCTCTCAAACTTCGTTCTTGGAACTCCATTAGGCTTTAAGACTTTCGTAATACTTTTAAATAAGCTTAGCATTATTCCCTTGATGAAGCAGAGTAATCCTTCACAGGAGTAACAGTTTAACTGTTAGAACCTTACTCGGTTCGATGTTATCACATGTGATTGTGTAGTAGTGATAGAGATTGAAGACATTTTTTCTTCGCCCGCTGTTATCAAATTTAAAATCAAAATTACTAAATTTGTCAAAGCAAGTGCACTTACTCACTATCTTATATGCATGAGATTATATCTGCATACACTTAAGGCTAAAACATTTCATAACCTTTCTAAAGTCTGTAATGTTTTGTTGGCAACTACTTGACGATTTCGTTGCCGTTGAACTAGAAGTTATTAGGTATTTTGTTACTTAGGTTATGCTATTTTCAACTTATTGCATAGGCAAAGTGCATTGAAGGTAAAAGTGAGTGAATGCTAAGATTTTTCAGCATTAGTATCCAGAAGAAACAACAGAAATATTTGTAACTAGTATACCCGTTTATGTATAGTAAATGCATAGAAAATTAGAATTCACTGCATGAAAATTTTAAACTGAAAATTATGATCTTAAATAGTGTACAGTATAGTTCAACACTGTCAGAAAGCTTAATGAGAAATTAATTAAGTAATTTTTTTTTTTAAAAAGAAGTCCAAAAAAAGGATCAAACTTGTCAATATAAATAAAGTTTTCATAAATAATGTTAATAAAACAAGCATTAGTCTGGCATTTGTTTCAATTCTAAGCAATTAGCACTCATTAGCATTAAACTTTTCAATGCCAATTACATTGCATTTTCATTAGCATTACCTTTATCAATGCTATTGGAATTTTTAGAATTGAAATTTTTAATTATCATAAAACAAACATATATATTACCGGCCAAACTAGTTTTAGGCCAAACTAGTTACCGTTAAGCCTAAATATATGCAATCAAATTTTAATGAAAAAGTACTAAGGATAGTGAAGACTAAGGTAGTAGCAAAGTAAAACAATAAAACTATCAATTTCATTGTATGCTTATCAAATGGTAAGTGGGCAGCCTACGGCTGCGGCTTAGGACTAACATCCTCCAATATGTCTAGTACCAGCTTCGCGACGGGCTTCGGCCTCGGTTCAATCTATAACATGTTCAACATCCACTTCGCTACCCACAGCGCTTTTGCAATAAAATTAAATTGCATACCTTCAGGCATGCAAATCAACTAGTTTGATCTAGGAAAAATTAGTTTATCCTAAAAACTAGTTTGGCCGGGCAACGTATACAAATCATACTACAAATTTTTTTTTTAAATATTTTTAAAACTTTTTTCAGTGCATTCATTTACAATTTTGCAGCATTTTCATTTTATGTGCTAATCTTTTGCTTTTCCTACATAATACGAATACATATGCAGATTTTTACATAGAAGATGCTTGTGCATTTCATATGTTTTTCTTCTCTCTATTTTTTCATGCCTTCTCCAACCGTATTGGCCTTTTGCAAAGGCTTATACGTCCTTTCACAATATGTTATCTGACTACAAGTGCATGCTTGGCATTTAAATTTCAAATTACAGATTAGACACCTTTGTAGCGATGTAGAGATTTTCAAGGATGCATTATTTATGCTACAACCTGGCCTATCCTTAATTGCAATTGGCATAGCATAGCAAAAGATCAGGTCTCTATAACAAAGTCAGTTTTCAACATATGTAGGTGTTGCTATGTCTCTGCTCTGCCACATAGAAAAACAACAAACAAATATTGTGACTTTTTGACTTGAGAGTATGAAATTGTTGTTGTGGTTTTCAATATTAAAGAGTACGCAGGATATATTTTAAATTTTATCGAAGCTATTTTGGGAAAACTTTTAAAATCTTTTTTTTTGAAATGAAAATATAACAGTACGCACTCAAAGAGTATGCATGACTTTTTACTTTCAGTATTTATTTTTTTAATAAACTTTTAAACTGATTTCACGATTGAAGCTAAATAGCTTAGAGGGCTAATGATTGTAGTAGCTAAACCTTATTATTTCTATTATTATTTTTAAATAGCGCGAGAATGCAATGAAATATAATAAATTATTATCACGTGAGAGATATAAGAGCCCAGCGGCAAGTCGATGAAGTGCTCTTATTTTTACTGTGTGAGAAAGTATATCCTCTCTGTTGCATGTGATATTTTGTTTATTTACTTGCTGGCTGCCTGCTTTGCATATGGAGCAGTTGGCAGTTTGCTTGCTGGCTGCCTACATTGTATATGGAGATGTAAGGGGTCTTGCCTGTTGGCTGCATACTTTGTATGGGGAGATGTAGGCAACTCGCTAAGCTATACAGGCACTTAGTAAGCGATGTTTTAAAGCAATCTGCCTTACGTTTGTTACACATTGTATATAGAGATGTAGGCAAGCTACCTACAAGGCGGCCATCTCTTTGTAAAAATAATTTACAGTTGTGGCTGTAGTATAACTATTCATAGATGTTGTTTATAACATATTTGCCGCAGGGAACTTTTTTCTACTTCAATTGTTGAAAAAATATTTTAAAAAAAAATGCTAACCAAACAAAAAATTGTATTTGCGTACTCTTTTGTGAGGTAATACACCCTCGTGGATACTCATTGTAAAACTTTATTCTTCAAGAATAAGGAATTAATTACTTTAGCAAAAATATTTTAATTATTTTTTGTTTGTTTGTTTTGAGAATTTAAATTTAAAGTTTGTGGTTGAGTGCGTACTCTTGGCTTGCTATACTCTAAATTATTTAATATACATGTTACTTTTTATACAATGCAATTTGTTAAAAAAACATTTTTTTTATGTTTTATTTTTTAATTGTTTCAATGCTTGTTGTTATTTGCATCCTGTTGTGTATTGTTGAAATCCTTCGAGTTGTTCTATGCAAATAAGCTTCTTTTTTAGATTTAAAACATTTTATAGGTCATGCGTTTCGTATGTGAACCATGTAATTGTGTGCGTTAATGAATTTGTGACCCAAAAGGAATTGGTGATATTGGTGAGAAAAACTGATTTCAAAGAGCATACAAAATAAGAGTATGACAACAGTCGAACAAAAATGCAGCCAACGAAAAACAGTATATTCCTAATGGGTGCAAATGTTTTAGTGTTTGTGTTACCACATTTTAAAATATATGCATATTTCAAAGTTCATATGTTGCATAGAGTACATACATACATACAGATGTACATATGTATATGTAGCATGTGCCTTTCTGCCTTGCATTTGTTATAAATTTTACTGCATTATATTTTATGAAATCCGTTTCGTAAAAGGATATGCAAATTTTTGCCTACTTTAGTTAAAATAAATTTTAAGTGCTTTTTCGTAATAAATTTTGTGTGTGTAAATTGAAATTTTGTCTAATCGTAGATATTTTAAAGTTTTTTGCTTTCAGTGTAATTGAAAATTTTATCAAAATTCATTTTGGCAAACGATGTAGAATCTCTGTAACTACATAAACATTTTAATTGAACAATATTTTTGCAATGTTAAGGAAGTTTGTTATTTCAATTTAAGTAAAGTTTTGAAATTAATTCTTGAATAATGAATTTTTTAAACAAGTGAAACACCTTTGTGGTTATAAGCAATTATAGAAGAATAACAATAATAGAGTTTAGCTACTACAGCTGTTAGCCTGCTTAGCTAGTTTGCTTGAAGCTATAACGGTGTTATATCTAAATTTTGCTTATAAAAAAAATTGGAATTTCAAAAAAAAGTGCTTTAGATATTTGGCATGTTTTTGAACACCAACAAAAACGGTCTCACATATTGAATTAGCCATTAAAATTCAAATACAAAAGAAATGTCAAAAACTTATCGTTTCAATGTTTTATTGGAAAAGTTTACAACTTTGCTGCCACCTTTAGCCCAAAACAATATGACTGCATAAAAACAATATTTTTTTAGTAAATTTAATGCATGAAACTATCTGTAAAATATTTGGAAAAAAAAAACATACGAAACATAAATACTTTTTCTTTCATGCCATATCAAATTTTTAATGCATTTTCATTTTATGTCACTTCAGAGCTCAGCATTGGCTCGTTCAATAATCTTAGCTACAAAATACAAAAAGTTCATATAAATCATAAAACCATTGAAGGTTGGCTGGCGAATACAAATGTTATGAATATGAGCATAAACAACGATAGCATAATATTGCTTTGGTGGGAACTTCCATGCGCAAGTGACTTCTCGATTCGTTGAATTGTAGAGCACAAATCTAAGAGCCATGGAATTGCAGATCTGTTGAGACCAATACCAAGCAAGCCAGTGACTATTAGCAAAGATCGTGTGACAAAAATTCACTCAGATCAGTAGCTCACAAAAAAAAAAAACTGCAGCGGAGCGGTGTCAGTTCCGAAACCGCATTCAATACCAAAATTGTTCGGGTTAAAAGTTTTCGTAGTCTCAAAGGATGTAGAGAGGAAGTAGAACTCATTACGATTGAATATAGGGCAGTTAGATAGTCGTTACCCTTAAGCAGTCAGCGGTAACCTGTTGCTTTTCACAGGTGAAGAGAATTTAACCTGACTCCAGTTCAAGAGCTTTTTTTGTCGATAAGGGGGTATTCCTTACACTAATGTGCCATCACGACCTCCCAGTTGTAATATGTGAAATCGGAAGAGTCGGTCGATGATGGTTTGCTTTACAAATTTGTGGAACCAGTATCCATCTCACTGCTTTGTCAGTCAGCTGGAATGCCTTGAGTGCTCATATCGATAGCGATGCCAATGCTCACCAAACAATATGAGGTTAGACAATGAACAATCTCTGAGCCTCATTCTGGCAATCTGCGCACATTCTTCAATATGAATATGGTTTAGGTCGTGAACATAACAATGGCATCAGTAAAAAATTAGTTGAAGATAACAAATTGGTGTGTTACTGCCAAGTGCTCCTTTTTGGATCACTATCAAATAAATTTTCAATCTCGATTTTACCCGAATGAAACCAATCTTGTACTAAAATTAATTACAGCGGGATAGGATTCAAACGTTGATCTATTGGTTGCCTTCTTTTAATAACGTTGAAGCGATAATAATTAAGCACTAGAAAGCTTCCTTCCGACAGTTTTCTGAGGTTCTTAGGGAAGCCCTTTCTAAATTGTACCTCGAAATTGCTCTGGATTAGATAGCTGAGCACTTCCTTAGCAGTGTGAAATGAATCATGTGATGGATTTGTGGAAATACTCCAGTTCGATAATTTGAAATAGGTGATTTAAACAAAGGATGCACAGCTCGTTTAGCTCTTCCAGGTCTTACAATAATAACAAAAAATATTCAGCTCTTTTCGAGCTCTTTTCGTTTTTCGAGTTATTTTGGTTCACAATTACCGCATGCTTTTTGTTATCGTAATTTTTTCTTCAACATAGCGGGTCGCTCAGCTTTTGACGTTGCAATATTTTTGTTTGTGTAATTTTTGTTTTCAAGTCAATTGCTCCTTCAACTTTAGCCTTTTTCTTACGCAATTAAAAAATTTTCGCCAACATTAGTGTTTTTTTGAAAAATATTTTTGAAATTATTACCCAATTATTACAGTTCCCGAAGCAGATTTTTGTATACATCTCTGATTTAAGCAACCCAACGAATTAGAAGTTTTTCAGGTGGAGTCTTATGATATTGATTATACTATTCATATAATTTCTTTGAATGTAAAACGATACGGAGTGAAAATATATAACTACATATAGAACTACTGAAACGAACAAGGTAATGATCAGTGGAAGGAGGTCCTCTACGTCTGTCTGTAGAGTCATCAAATGTATATGGCCAACTTTAAGCCAAAAAAAGTATCAAACATTTTTTATCGATTCAATGTAAGAAAGATCCGTTTTCAGACATAGGAAAGACTATGGGGTACTATGCATTAGGCATATTAGCTGGAAAACTTAGTTTACACCACTATAACTGCAAGAAGGTTACGAAAGTTAGCAAGAATTAAAATCAGAGCAGCTTTTCCTCTTGAAGCGTCCTGCTTTCATCATTTACTGAATTTCCTTAGATCACTGATTCGCTTTATTTAATTCTTTTCTCTCTTCTCTTTCTGATATCTTGATTATTTCTTCATTGGAATTGGTAAATTCTCATGAGTTATGTGATCAAGGGAAAAGTGCTATTCCGAGACGTGGTAACTAAAAACACTTACTATTTTCCTCATTAATGTCTTAACATTCCCATCATCAAGTCAAATTCAGTGCAACTGAAAGGTGGATTGACCCGAATACATAATATATTTTGTTAGCAGCAAAACTTTTTATTCCGAAATAAGAAAAAAACAACTTCTAATGTTTTGTTTTTAGCCAAAATTTCAAATAATTCACATAAATTGTCAATTTGAACTTTAGCTTGATATTGTTTTTTGTGTGTTTTTTTTTATGTTACTCTTATTACAAGCGGGGTGCATATTGATAGGAGGATTGTTTTTTTTTTACAATAAATAAAAACAAAGTTGATTTTGTTTTTATGGTACATGTTTTCTTTTTTGTAATACACGTGTTTTCCCAAAACTTTAGATTATGTGAATAAATTGAATTTGATTTATGTGCAGGCGTATGTGATACGTTGTATTTTCAACTCACACATATGTGGGTTTATAATCGGTAGAGTTTATTAAATTTTCTAGAAGTGTTCAAAATGGTAGAGTGAGGTGTAAAAACTTTGAATTACTTGAAAAACGATTTTAAATTACTTTGCGATAAATAAATTTAAAGCTTCATTCTGGTGGTTGTGGGTTTTCTTTTAACTTGCTTGATGATCAATTAATTTAGATTTAGAAAATATGAATACTTTCAAAAATATGTTATACGAGTATATTAGGTATATATATATTTTTTGTTTTTTATTAAAAAATTACTGAGGATTTAAATTTTTCTCCTTTAACTTTAGAAAATAACTGAATAAGGTTTCTTTCCCAATGCTTTTCCTTAGGACTTAGTTTCAGAACAAAAACATAACAAATTAGTTTTTGCATGCAAAATCGGTCAAAGTATCTCCAAAAAAAGATTAAAATAATTCAGAAAATTGGATTCTAAAAAAAAATAAACTCTAACACAAAATTTACTTTTCGCCAAAAATAAATAGAAAAATATATGAAATATAAAAATAAAACTCAGCAGCTGAAAAGCAGTTTTTTCTGAAGATCTTTTTCTGCTTAGTTTTAATTTAATTTTCTTCAAAGAGTTCCTTGAGAAAATATTCAGAAATTTCTCGAAACAATTCATAAATAATCATCTAAGGATCTGAGACATAATTTATAGAAGATACGGCTCAAATTTTTTCTAAATTGTTTTAAGTTATTTTTATGTCGGAACTTCTTTTAGGTCAAAATAAAAACTTACGCATCCAAATATGATGTCAGATATTGGCATATTTTCTTATGAAAAAACGCTAGAAATTTTATGTCACTTTTAATTCCCAGGCAATGTCGTGCAACTAATAAATGCTTACAGAAAAAAGAAAAGTAATGTTACCCAAAACTAATGGACAGATAAATAGCACACCATTTCCCAATTTTTGGACAATTGTGTGAGCTTTTCCGAATAAAAACTATCCAAAATATGAAAGCTACCTTTGAAGAAGATTTCTTAGTGTTTCAAATATAATACAATATTTATCTACTTATTTAATTTTATATTATGGGAATTCATCTAAGCGCGCAAAACCCTCGCAAGCTGTGCAAGTTGTGCAGTTTTGTGCCGTCGTTTTCTAGTTTGTTCAAAAATCGTATAGAAAGTTTTTTGAACAAACTAGAAAAGTTTGCGCGACCGAATTGTAGTGCAAACTTGCGCTCCTAATTTGTGCAATTGTTGTCACTCTCTTTTCCCATTCTCAGCAAAAATTTATTGCTGACATATTTTGTAGTTGTCACTCCCTTTTCAAATACGATTCTCTCACAAAAAAATTACATGCTCATCAACTACCACAAATTTCACAAAATATTCGAAGGGGCGTTCGTGAAACACACCTCGCGCAAAATTGCCTATTTGCATAAATGGGAAACTTGAGCGTTTAGGTGAATACCACTATTATCTATTTTTTTTGTGTATGTATTTCAAGCCTAATAGACTAAGACACAAAAAAGTTCTCAAAAAAAAAATATATTGAAGAATCGCTTAAAAGTTTGTTTTATTTTTCATTTTCAAATTTTGCCACAAAAAACTATTCAGAACTTAAAAAATCCGAAAGTTTACCAAGAAAAGATTGTGATTAAACAATATAAAAAAGTTTATTGAAAAATATAACACAAGAACAAACGCTCATAAAAAATTTAAATGTTTTTCTGCAAACGAGCACATTTGCATGTACTTTGAAGTACGCACTAGAACGAACCAAAAAGAAGTACTGTACTTTTAAATGAAGTACAATTGATCACAGTAATTATAAATGATATACACAAAAAAGTCAGAGATCAAAATATATCATTATTAGTACAAAAAAGTTCAAGCATTGTTTCGGTTTTCGCCACAGAGTCATCCTAAGTTAACTTAGCCTGAGAAAGTGAAGAGTTTGCAAGCTTGCTTCATTTTGCTTGAACATGTTAAGAATCATAGCAAATATTCAAAAATGATGTTGACGAAATGAATGAATGAAGAAAGAAATATTGCCGGTGCTTTTATATGATTTTTGCTGTGATTCTTAACACGTCCATGCAAAGAGGATAATAAAATGAGCTTGAAACTCTTCACACTATTAGGTTAAGGCCACTGAGGATGGTTTTTTATCAGGAACTGAAACCTCGGTCTGATTTTGCTGTTTACTGATTAATATTTCTATATCTGCTTTGGTATTTTTTTGTTTGCTTTTTTTCACAATTGTGCTATTTTAAATAATTATAAATTTAATTGATTTTTTTTAGGAAAACACATCTAAAAACTTTACTGAATATGTAATCTAGGAATGAAATCTGTTACCAGGATAAATTTGACACCATAGTTTTTGAGTGCTTAGCAGGCCAAAAAAAATTGATTTTTCGTTCAGAGGCGCCTCATTTTCACAATAAACTGGAAAATTTGGAGGGAAGCTTTTTAGACTTAATAATTTTTGGTTTTAATAAACCATATTAAGATTTTTCACTATATGTAACATACATTCTAAATAAATTACTTTTATGAAAGGCATAATAAATGTAACGTGAGCAATTTTCTCCGAAGCGCATAGAATAAAGTAATCAAAAAAAAATTCTATTAATGAAACAAATTGAGTTTTATTTTAAGTATCAGTGAATTTTCTCTATTATCATTGTCAATATACATAATTTTTGTCAACATTTTGTTTTAAGATTTTCAGCAAATGCTTTTGAATTTTTTATCTTCACTTTTTTTTTTTTGGCTCTGACTTTTCAATGTCTGTGCTTGAGTCAATAATAAATTTCTAAGAATTGTATGAAAATTCAATTGCAAATATTTGCCACAGGCTCATGTAGTAAATTTATTAGCTCCCAACGCCCCAATCCGAACAAACACAAAAAATAGAAAGAAGAAATGATAACAAGTTGCTATGAATTACAAGTTGACAATTTGAGCAGAGTTAGGCTATATTGTCAGAATATATTACATTATTTAAATTGGCCGCATTTAAATTTGCAAATGACAAGCAGTTTTTGCTATTAAACAAATTGTTTTAGGTAGCATTAAATGATTAAATGGTTGCATAAAATGGGCTTACCAGTTGCAAATATCTGCGTTGTTTTTATAACAATATTTATTAAAATTGTCGCATGGAAGTTTTTAAGTAAAATGTCAGCAAATAAAATTCAGAAAAAACTATTTATATAAGACTAAAATCGTCCTGTCTTATGTCATTATTAAGAATTCCATAGTTACAAAAAACTGCATATATTTCCATAGCAATTTGAGTTAATCGTATAAATTATTTTCACATATCATTTTTCTAATGAACAATTTACCAATTAAATCAAAGATTTCCCCCAACGAACGTGTGTGTACACTCAACTAATAATAATAATTAAGCTCAAGTATCACTTTTCCAAGACAAAAACAAAAAAAAAAACAAAAAACTTTTTCTGTTTTCTAATATTCCTTCTAATTCATCAACTGCAAACATTTTTATCACACTTTTCCTCAACTTTTTTGTCAGTTTTTGCACTACTATACTCATACGAACTTTCTCCCCATGCGCAATATGTGAGCTGGAGTTTTTTCAATAATATTCTCATCTTTCATCACCACACACGACACATGAGACATGAGACTCTGTGCTGTGGAAAATTTCTAATAATTTAATCAAGGAAATCTTTTGCACGCAACAATAGCTTTTATTATACATCACGTTAAGGTTATAGTATGAACAGTGATGCCACTTTTTCCAAAATTTTTGTTTAATATTTTTTTTTTTTTTTTGCAGTAAATCGTCAATAATTCAGTTTTAAATAGTTCAAAATGTTCAATACAAAATGTTTTACGGTTTTTGATTAATGAGGCTTTCACACTGGCATCAAAAAATAGCACGTTTCTCCAAAAACCAGTCAAAAGCGGCGCTATTTCTATATAAATCAATGGCAAACATAAACATCCCAGAGTTCGTTTTCAACAAAAACTATATTTTTTTAAAAAAAATGGCGCTACTGAGGGGAAAAAAAAGTAAATAAACGTACAAAGTAAACAAATACAAAATGTAATCTCATAGTTAAAACGTAGTTTTATTTAATAGAACGTGTTTGACAGAAGACTAATATTGATAAAAAAAAAGTAGAGTTTACTGCAATGTGAAGAATTCGTTAAGCAAAAATAAATCAACTAATGTCAAACAAATATCTAATACTAGAGAAATCGCAATAATGCCAGTGTGAAAGCTATTTTTTGAAAACGCGATACAAAAACGAGATAAATTAGATAGGGTTATTGTCAAATTTCATTACGATTTTTGAACAACATCAGCATCCCGTTTTGCTAAAAAAGCTCAGCATTTTAAGGTTTTATTCATCTTTCTTTTTCTGTTTGATGGCAGACAATGGATTTGGATAGGGAATAATTTTTCAAAATATATATTTATTCCATTCTTATGTACCCCAAGGAAGCCACATTGGGTCTCGTTTGTTTAGTCTGTTACTTGGCAATCTATCTAGCTGTATTTGGCACTAAAATTACTCAATTTAAGCGAACGTAATGATGGCGTTTCTTTTCCAAAACTTAAAAGAGTTTTTAGATCCTTTCACATTAAAACGTTGATTTGACCGGTCTTGGAATACGGCTGTGATTTTAGGGGCCAATAGTTTGCAGTCAGTAGAATCGAAACAATTTAAAGGCATTTTACACATTTAGCTATTCGAAAACTCCGCAAGGAATTTCTACTGATATACAGTTTCTTGCGCTTATGAAATAGTTGAATTATTATTTTATAAAAATTGTTATTAGGCCAATTTTCTTTTATAAAATCTGGCAATATTTCTATGCTTTTGGTATATACATGTATTTTATTTTTCCAAATTTGTTCATAGGTTATGTTTATGTCACATACATGCAATTACATTTAGGTTTTGTTGATTTTATTGCAATTCCCACAAAAATATACTCGACCTATATATAAAAGGTTACATAAGCTAAGAATAAATTCGATAAAAAAATGCAGACGACTAGTTCTCAAAGTGCCTAGCAAGAATTTTCGTAAAATTCAAATTTATATTATTGTATTTTTTTACTTATGCCCTGTCATTGTCATTTCAGAGTTTTAGTAGCAAATTATTGCCTTTTGGTTGTGGAATTTATTTTAACACAAAGAGATATAACAACTTGCATAGCATATGCATAAATTCATATTTCACTCCATCATCATTCTTATATGTGCTATGTATTTTGTTCATAGCCTAACGTAATGAAGTTTTGGAAAATCAAAATTTTGTTATTAATTAAAACATAATTTGTAAGTAGTTGTGGATTAATTTGCTATGCAATGTAAATTATTAAATCCAATTTATGACAAAATTCAAATTAAAATTCAAATAAATTATATGAGAACGAAAGCAGAAAATCTTAACTGTCATATACATAAGAAGAAAGTCAATTGGCTATTTTTAATATTTAGGCTGATTAAGTAAGAGATTGATTGAAGGGGCGAACTTGGATGATGATGCATTTTTAATATGAACTTCTGTAAGTCATATACATTAGGAAATACAAATAAAGATAAGCTATAAAAAATAGAATACATCACATGATTTTAACATATTTCTTCGGAATGCCTGTGGTGAAAGTAACGACAAAAGCGCGAAAGGCACCAAATATTTCGAAGATGTTGAAACAAATCTATTTCACTTAATACTTGATCAAAATTGTATAATATTTTCATAATAGATAATAACAAAATCAGATGAAGAGACAAATGTAACTAATTCGTGTATGCACAGTTTTAAGACTTGTGAATTATTATGAGCAACTTATTATTTGAAGCACTAAAAAATGTGTTTTTTTTTTCTTTTGTTAATTGCAACACAATTCAGTGATAATATTCGTTATAAGCAAAATTCATTAACCTAAAACTGTAGTTATTCCACACTAATAGAGTAACTTCGGGTATTGTGATATGAGTATTTTTGCATTTTAAATTACACGCGACTTTTATAGCATAGCTTCTACTTCTTTATGTATTATGGTTTGTTGATGCATTGTGCTGTATATTACGTCTTCGCTGGGTAGAGCAAATTGAACCATATCACAATACCCGAAGTTACTCTACAAAATGCAAGTTTTTCTCTTTTACCCTTATATGTATATAAATCATTTTTTAATATATGCCAACAAAACCATAAAATTGCTTGGATCTTAATTGAAAAACTTTTGCGTCAAAATTTGCAAATGATAATAATTAAAGTGTATTATAAGGCAAAACAGTACACTTTATAACTCTTTTAAAATAGTGCAAAAATTTTAAATAATTCAAGAGAACTTTCTTATAATGGACATAGTTACAAAAGAAAATTTTAAACAAAATATCTCAAGAAAAAGCGTTAAAACTTTTAAACGTTGACAGCGCGCTGTACGATTAAGTGCAATATTAATTACTACGTTTTGCTGCTGCAGCACGACAACACTGTCTATCTTAAGCACTACTAACTTGCAAACTACTAACACATTTCTTGAGCAGTGCATCCCCCAAAAAGATATGCAATACTTGTCAAGGTTTTTTGTTTTTTGTACCCAACAATTTGCAAAGTAAGTTGAGAATTTCATTTTGCACTACTCTTTTTGCAATGTTTTTTCCCCCTAACACTTGAATATTTGAGTAGTACCAGCAGAGTGGCCAAGAAAAACGCGCAGTGTTGCAAAACAACAACAAAAAAAAAGTAGCTTTCTGCATTTTAAATAATTTATAAGGTGTGGCAAAAACATGAAAACTTACTTTGCATGCATTTCAACACCTTTGCATGACAGAGATGAATAGATGTGACGAGCGTGGGCTGTCGCGTATTCGGAACGAAAAAAGGAAAGTTAACAGTTTATTAAAATGCTAAATGACACAGGGGAAAAAAAACTTACGAATAAGTTGTTGAGAAAAATTTGCATTAATTTCTTTTTTTTTTAGATAAAAATTTTGCATAAATCAATTTAAATGAAATTTTGAGCAGAAACTAAGTGGATAGCACAAACGCTGTCATCAGTTAAAATCAGGTTCTTACTACCTATTTTTGCATAGTACTTTTTGTGTGCGCACTTGAAAAAAAAGTGAAATTTGTCACAGATTTTTGCTCGATTCAATAAATGGCATTTCTTACTGTTGTGCACTTGTTAAACTCATTTGTTATGGATTCACACAAAATTAGATCAAGGTAAGAACTGGAAAAGATGCATAGCGCATTTTTTACACATTAACTGAAGAACACACTCCAAGTTTAATATTAAAATATTTTGTACTTCAAATGAAAAACAAAATAATAAGCAAAAGCTCTTTAGTTGATTTAAAGCTTCAATACAAATAGCTATAAAGACTAATAGTAGTAGTAGCTAAATTCAATTAGTATTATAAAAAGTTAAGCACGTTCAAGTTAAATCCTTTAAATTTGTCAAATATTTATCAAAAGATACATAATATGTTGCCGGCCAAACTAGTTTTTAGGATAAACTAGTTTTTCCTATGCCAAACTAGTTTATCCTAGGCCAAACTAGTTGATTTGCATACATAAAAGTATGCAATTTGATTTTAATGCAAAATCACTGTCGATAGCGAAGCCGTTGTTGAACATGTTATAGACTGAATAGTGCTTCTTCATTAAGATTTGATTGCATATATTTATTCTTAGCGGAAACTAGTTTTTAGGATGAACTAGTTTTTTCTAGGCCAAACCAGTTAATTTGAATGCCTAAAAGTATGCAATTTAATTTTTATGCAAAAGACTGTAGATAGCGAAGCCAGTGTTACACATGTTCTAGACTGCAAGCTGCCCCAAGTGTGCCAAGTATGGAATGAAATTAATAAATTATATTTTCTTATTTTCCTACTGCTTCAGTTTTCACTAGCCATCATCATTATATATCTTTAGGCTGAATGGTAACTAGTTTGTCCTAAAAATAGTTTGGCCGGTAACATATAGTACATTGAATAGATTTGCCTATTATCAAACGATAACCTATGTAAATCGACAAATTCGTTATATACGGCCTCTTCAATGGTGCTAACATTAGTACCTGAGTAAAAACTATATTAACAGATGAATGTGCAAAGAAGTTGCTGTAAGTAACTAGTAATGTAAGTAAGCAATGAGCTAAACGAACAAACGAACGAGTTGAGTCGAACGAATTGAGTTGTTCGCATTTTTGCCATACGCAACGAGTCAAAGTCGAACAACTCAATTCGTACGACTCTACTCATGTTCAATCCGTTCATTGCCCGTATAATACGATTGCAACTCACGAGTTTCGAGCTACTCGTTTGTTTGAGTTTCGACTTTTTCCCACTGTACGGTGCACCGCAATTTTCATTTATTTTCTTCGAACGACTTCTGCGAACTAAACCAACTGAGTTGAGTCGAGTTATTTAAGAAAATTCAAAAATTAAAAAAACCTTAAGGTTTGAATTGAGACCAAATAACTTTGAACTGAAAAAAAAACTATTTAAGATAAAAAAAGTTTGAAAATGCTAAGCCATACTAAACCACACATACGTACGATACATTAAACGAAAAGCACCAAATGAAATATCATTGAGGTACAGCAAAGTTTTCAAATGTCAAACACTCCGCCACAACAACAAATGCCCCATTAAGAGGTCACTTTGTGCGTGAATCTGTGCATGTGTCCATATATCCCAATGGCATGTACCATATATACAATGTGCGCTACAATTGAATATCTGCGCTCTACCGGTCAGTCGAATGTCAATATTTGCGCCACCCCAAAAAAAAGGGATAAAAATGAAATCTTACCCTTGCGGCAGTAGAAAAGCGTAACGAAGCGAATGAGTGAACTAGTGGCAAGTTTAAATGCGAGTGTATTGTCTAGAGAGCGAGAGAGAGAGAGAACGAATGAGCCGAACGCAATAAACAGAGTTGTAAAAGATTTAATGTTTTTGTAAATTTAAGGTGAAATGTATTAAAATGCAGTGTAGTGTAGAGCAAGGGTTACCAAGTGGCCGGGATTGATACGTCTGGCCGGAATTTCATGTCTTAGGGGACTTGGCAGGAATTGAAAATTTTTTAAAATAGCCGGGAGTTTGACGATGATTTTGATGTAGTGAAGTGAACTAAAAATTTTTGTTTGATGAGAGGCAAAAAAAAAACAAAAGATAAAGGTCATCAAATTTTCGCCACAAAAAAACTTGAACTGGGTACAATTTTACGAAATCATTTCTTTAATATTGCTAACCATGATAAAAGGCAACAACTTGTTCCCATAAGAAGTTTTAATTTTTGTAGTTAAAAATGTTATTTGACTTGGTAGCCCTGAAGGTAGACAATTTGTAGAATTGATTTATTTTTCAAACTGCAAGTTCTGTTGAATCTTTAATGCAGTAAAAGTTAAGTGAAGAATGTGGCTTTGTATGAAAAAATAGTTATAAAAAACGCAACTTTTCTTCTCTCAATTATACACTACTGCTTTATACTTTTACAGCTCTGTTAA
Source organism: Tricholauxania praeusta (assembly GCA_949775025.1). Lineage (NCBI taxonomy): Eukaryota > Metazoa > Arthropoda > Insecta > Diptera > Lauxaniidae > Tricholauxania > Tricholauxania praeusta. The sequence goes on along the minus strand of OX459031.1, from coordinate 115,755,978 downwards.
AAAAAAAATCCTATGAAATCAATACTACAAAAATACTTACTGCCAAGCACTACGGCAGGATGCAGCAAATAAAGCTATCAAACATTGCAAGCCAACCATCTAACCAAATAACAAAGAGCCATAGACGAAGCAAATACACAGGAAGTGATGAATTTTCAGCATTTGATCGTTCACACAACAAAAATTGAAGGACAACAAACAGCAAGCGGCTAACGACAGACAAGAGCGTTCGATGATGATGACGATGACGATGAACGACTTGCATTGCTGCGTCAAAGTTGAATTGTGAAAATATTTGTGGCAACCATATTGCAAAGCAATTTGTGCAATTGTAGAAAAAATTGACAATAGTGGCGCGACATCGAAGATGGACAAACAGACGAATGGATGAATGAATAGTTAGATGTCTTGTTGGATGGATAAATTGATGTCGAATGAAACAGACGGACGAACAAATGTATCAGCAGATAGTCAGTAGGATAGCGCACAAATAGGATGCGGCAATCGTAATGCAGTTTTAAATGCATGAAAACTTTCGTGTGGCTCAATGGTTGTGCACTGACTGCAGCAGATGCAATGTGGCAATTATTGGATTTTAATTTAAAAATTTTAAAAATTGATATATTCAATGCTGTACTTCTGTATTGAATTAAATTGATGCAACGATTCAGGGATTCATTGAATTCTTAATTTATTGGTTGATTTATTAATTGTTGACCTTTTAATTTAGTTACTGATTAAATGAGTCATTGATTAAAGAATGAAATAATGCATTCAGAAGTGTATTTAATATTTCCAAAATCAGTGCTAGAAATAAAATAAACTGGCATGTGATATCCTCCCTTATATGGGATAGTAGAAGATCAAGAAAGATAAAATGAAAACAGCGGCTTAATACAGGGGTAAGTCTTAAATTAGTTTTTCTGTTACTTTAAAACGGAATAGTTACAAAACGTTAATCCAAATGTAAAATATATAATCGAACATTTTTTAGCTACATACTACGGCTCGAGCTAACTAGCAGCTCAAATGCTTTTGCTGCATGGCTCAAGCTGTAGCTCGAGCGCTCGAATGCCTCGATTGTAGGTAAACACTGATACGAATTTGATTTTCTTATCGCTCTAGTGTCTGTAGCTTTCACGTTTCCAGTCACAATCGATACATTTCAAAAGGTGTTATTGTCGATTTTAAAGCAGCTTTCGATAGCCCGATACGGGATTGCCTGTATGCCACCATGTCTGAGTTCGGTATACCTGCGAAGCTGGTGCGGCTTTGCAGAATGACGTTGAGCAACACAGCCAGCTCCGTCAGAGTAGGAAGGGACCTCTCCGAACCATTTGAAACCGAACGAGGTTTCAGACAAGGCGATCCACTATCATGCAACCTCTTCAACTTTGTGATGGAAGGGGTGTTGCGAAGAGCCAGTGTACATCGAAATGGCACTATTTTCTACAAAAGTGTCCAGCTCCTTGCATATGCCGATGATATTGATATCATTGGACGTTGTAAGCGAGATGTTACTGCTGCGTTCTCTGCTATCGAAAAAGAGTCAGCGAAAGTGGGTTTGACGGTGAACGAGGGCAAAACAAAGTATGTGCTGTCCACAAACAGCGAGACGCGGCGTATTGGATCCTTTGTTACTGCGAACAACTATACTTTCGAAGTTGTCAAGGAATTCACCTATCTTGGCACCGCCGTGAACACTCAAAACGATGTCAGCCTGGAGATAAAGTGAAGACTAACTCTTGCTAATAGGTGTTACTATGGTCTCAGTGAGCAATCTCGCCCGACAAAACTGGCACTCTACAAGACGCTCATCTTACCCGTGCTACTTTACGGCGCAGAAGCATGGGCTGTGTCGCAGACTGATGCAGCCACGCTTGGGGTGTTTGAGAGAAAAATTCTTCGCAAAATCTGCGGTCCTGTTCACGTCGGCGACGACTACCGTATTCGAATGGACCACGAACTGTACGAGCTCTACGCTGACATTGACATAGTCAAGTACATCACTATCCAACGTCTGCGCTGGCTGGGTCATGATGTGCGTAAGGACGAAGAAGCTCCGGCGAAAAAGGTGTTTGATGCGGAAGCCGCTGGGCGACGACGAAGAGGAAGACCATGCCTCCGATGGAAAGACCAAGCCGAGGAAACCCTATCCGCGCTTGTTGTGAATGATTGGAGAAGGCGCGCGCGAAGCAGAGGCGCCTGGAGAGAGCTTTTGAGGTCGGCCGTAACCCGGTAACGGGTTTTTATGACCACCCAAGTAAGTAAGTAAGTAAGTATTGTTCAGCGAGTTGCTTACATCTCCGCATACAAAGTATGCAGCCAACAGGCAAGACTCCTTACATCTCCATATACAAAGCAGGCAGCCAGCAAGCAAACAAACAAAATATCACAGTAACAATTTCATTTCAGAAACATACAACACAAAGGGTATAGCTTTTCATACATGAAAAATCAGAGTACTTCATCGATTTGCCACTGGGAGCTATTGCTCTTAAGTTTTTATTTATTTTTTTTTGCATGCAGTATGTAGGCCGCAGCTAATTCAAATTAGCTCCCGACGCCGAATTCGAGTGCATCTCTGGTAAAGCAACCAGCAACATCCTGCTATGATTATCATGAAGTGAATGAATGAATTTCAATTGGCACTTCCATCTCCGTAACTATTTTCATAATTCGCCTTATCACAAACTTTATTGTTCCAGATTTGCCAGATTTTTACTAGACTACTCTTTTATTTCATCAATAAAATTTCATCAATGATATGTTGAATTATTTTTATCATTTTCTATATATTTGAATACTTTTTTTAATCAATAATCTGATCGCGAAGTTCAAAGTCTGCAAGATTTTATATAATTATTAAATATTATTATTTTCTCATAATCAAAATTAATACTTTTTAAAACATTTTCATCTGCAACGAATTAATAGAGTTCTTCATTAATTCTTTCTTCACAAATATTTTCATCAGAATTTAGCATCTTTTTTAGAGTTCAAAAATCACTTACTTATTTGTATTACAAATAAAACTCTTAATATCAACTGAAAGTCTTTGATTGCTTACCTTGAAACAAAGGTGAAATTTTTGGTCAACTAAGCCAAGTGGTTGCTTTTAAAAGTATTGAATCATTGATTGCGCGGCATTGTAAAAAACAAAAATAATACATCATTCTTAGCGGGGTTCCAATTATAATTCCATTAAATTATGATAATTGCTAATTAACAAGCAAATAGCAATTAAAATAATAAAATGAACAAAGTAAAATTAGACAAAAGACGTTATTGTCGAATACCACAAAATGAGACGAGTGTGAGACGCCACGCTATTGTCTACGGAATATAGGACTTCTATTAAAATTGCAATATTTTGAATTTATTAAAGTTTCGATAAACTGTAATATAAAACAAAAAAAAAATATTTTTTCATCAAAATCAGTTCTGTCGACTTCAAAGAAATGAAAAACTCTTTTTTAGAAACATTTTTTTTATGAAATTAATGAAAAATGAATTATAATGAAATATGGAAATGAATAATGGAAATTATCAATATTTAATTCACTTATTAGGGTCAGTTTTAAAATTACTTGTAAACACAACGTTTGACCACTTTGACAGCTTACTGGGAATTGAAAGTGGACAGCGGAGAGCTGAAGAGACATCTATGTGAAAGCTGGTAATGCCTGCTAAAATATGGAGGAAAACTTAACGCGATGCAAGTTGTTTGGGTTGACTTGGTTATGATTTTAGGCACGTCCCATATATGGTACGCTATGCATTTAAGGGTTAAGGCTCCATTACGAAAACTGTTGGCTGGTTTGCATGTAATTGCAAGCCGATGTTTCGTCGCAAGTTATTATACTCGAGAAATCATGTCTTCAATGACCTGCTTTGAATTTTCTACTTGAACAAATTGAGCTCCTTGAAGCATCAACCTTTTGATTTTATGTTTTATTCGCTTTTAGTCGCTGAAGGTCGATCAAAATGTGCCTTCCTTAAATGCTTTTTACTATTTAAAAAATTTTATTCAAATTTTTTTAGGCTTTAATATTTTTTAACCAGCACTATGAAGGACAACTTTTAAATCCTTTTTTTTTTTTACGTTTACCTGCCCAAATCCATCAGTTTTAATATTTTTTATATAAACTTAAACAAAAAAACTTATTTCTCTTTTTTGTGAAAGCCATAAAAAAAAAAGTTCCAAAGAAAATGTATACCGACCATACACAAAAATCAATTCCCAACAAAATGAAAACTTAAAAACGAAACGAACACGGAAGCGGATGTGGAAATCCGATACAATTGTATTTGTATTGGCAATTGTCGTTATTGTTGCTGTTGTCGCTTTTGATGTTACAGTGTAAAATTGAAATATCACTGGTATATTTGTGGTCATTGTTGTTGTTGTTTGGTATTTGTAACTGTTACGCGTCGGAAATCACAATTGAATTGAAATCATTGTCCTTTTCTATGCTGCGCATTGCACTGCAACGCAACGCAACGCAACGCAATACAACATATTGTATTTTCTTCCTTGCCGTTACTTTTCTTAATGTCAGTAAGGATTTATACAATACATATGCAATTGTGTATATGAAAATTTATATGTTTTTGTCTGTGTGTGGACCATCAATTTTTATCTTTAGCAGGTACACTGGTCAGTTGAAGAATTAATTTTAAGATAGTAAACATTTTTGAGCAACAAATGAGTCTTAGTGCTTAAAAGATTCAAGCATACTTTTAGGAACTTCTTTTTTGAAGAGCTCTGGCTTTTGTTAAATAAATGCCTAAAACTCTGTATTAAAAAGTTGCAGCTTTTAGCTTCTTTCTATTACCGAAATTTTAGTATTTTTGGTTGCATAGTTTTAGGCACAGTACTCAATTTCATATATTATTATTGCTATCTCGAATTATCTTCTTTTTTTTTCAACATGCCTCCAAAAATTTAACGCAAATGTCCATGACAGTTTTTTAATTTGCCACATAAGTAACGTTGTGAGTGGTGTGTGACACAAACACAGTCACATATTTAAGCACACACGCACAGTAAACACAACAACTCGTCACATAATCTCGGCAATGCAATAATCTGAGCAAACAAAACCAATAAATTACGTAGCATTAATGTCACACCAATACAACAATAAATACGAATAACTGTCAATGCATGTATGTCATCAGCATACACAAGTGTACGCCCAGTAAACATTTTTAACCACAGTGGTGTCATAATATAATAATTTATATTTTGCGATAATTTGTTTGAGAGAAACTGAATGGGAGTAGCAACTTACCTAGTAATTCGCATGAAAATCATTTCGACGAGTTTCAAAAACTTGCTGTCGAAGGCGACATAAAAACACTTGTTGTGTCACCAAACTAGAAATTACTATTTTAATTTAATTTTTGTTAAAAGAACGTTTTGATTATAATTGAAAATAATTAAATTATTATAATTGAAAATAAAAAATGTAAAATCTGATATCTGATCAAAAATAAATTAATGAAAAGTCCAAAACCTGGTTATTATTATAATTTAGCTTCGAGCTCTCAGTTATTTGCAAGGACTTCCTTGATTTTCTAAGCATTTGGAATACTTCTCGGCTCAGACTACAGGATTATATAAAAGTTCTATTCAAAAACTTTTTATTAATCACATAAAATCAGCTTTAGAAATTCAATGGTCTTCAAAATTTCCAGTATTTCTTACATTTTATAAGCTCCAATCAAAATCACGTTGCAAAACCTGACATCTTCAAATTTAGAGCCAAAAGTTCTCTGTCTCGTTCTGTTCTCGTAAAACTTCAGTAATTTTGTGGACTAACAAAGAAATTGTTTACTGATTTGATAGAAAATGAAATCGTGATGTAATTAAAGAACTGTAGAAATATTTTTTGCTCTTTATATACATGAGCGACTAATTTTTACAATGAAAGTAACAAAAAAGTTTTATCGAATCATAATGAATTGAGAGACATTAAAATTAAAAAATATCTAAAAATATGAAAAAATTCATATAAGTATATTTATCGTTAAACCTAAAGATATGCAATGAAATTTTAATCCTGTAACTAGTTAAGACTAAGATAGTGGCAAAGTAAGACTGCAAGACTTATCAATTTGATAGTATCCTTGGCAAGTAGTAAGTGGGCGGCCTTTGGTTGCGGCTCAAGATTAACATCTTCCAATGTGTCCAATATTGGCTTCGCAGCAACCTTCGGTCGTGGTTTACTTAATAATATGTGCAACACCGGCTTAGCTATCCACACGCTTTGAATAAAAATTAAACTGCATACTTTCAAGTACACAAATCAACTAGTTTGGCCTAGGAACAACTAGTTTATCCTAAAAACTAGTTTGGCCTGTAACATATACATATATGTTTTTGGCCGAACTAGTTTTCCTAGACTAAATTAGTTTTTTTGTATGCCTTACGATATGCAATTTAATTTTAATTCAAATGCACTTTGGCCAGCGAACCAGTGTTGCACATACTATAGGCTGAACCGCGTCCAAAGACCCCCGCGAATTTGGTGTTAGACATATTGGAGGATGTAATTTGTGAGCCGCCCCCTTATTCTAACTTTTATATAGAATTACTGTGGCTAGCGAAGATGAAGTTGGCCAAAAACTTGCCAAGCATACCATGAAATTGAAAAATCTCCATGGTATTGCTTAGTTTACTTTAGTACTTATGCATATAAGTAATTGGGTGGCTAGTGGCCTACGGCTGCTGCTCAGCAATTACATCCCAATATATGTCCACAATAACTACAGTGCTTTAGCATAAAAATGTAATGCATATTTTAAGGCTGAGAGGCAACATTTTTGAACTAAAATTTACATTAACACATCATTACATACAATTTAATCTTTTTAAAGTGTTAAAAATTCATTGGCTGAAAGTTTTAAGATTCAACATCTTCCAAGTGCTGGCTGGGAAGCATCGCAATCACAAAGTCAAAAGCTCACATATACATGCACAAAACACCACAGCGCGTTATGTGTATTAGTTAACATTTTTAAAGTTGAAAACGAGAAAGTAAGCAAATAAAATTTTATTTAGGCGTCCTGAGACGATCAGAAAAAATATTTCAATGAATGACTATGGGATGAGGGTAAGCAATCAGTTTGTCAATATCAAAATTTAGTAATTATTAACAAACTATTTAGTTGATATAAGCGAAATATAAGTTTTATATGAGTAAACATGTCACGCATTTCAGCGAATCGAATCATATTATTGAATCAATCATATATTTGGTAATAAGTAGCTAATTATATTTAGATAAATATACTAAGTCAATTAAATATTTGGTAATAACTACCAAATAATAGCTTGGTAGAAGCTAATATTTCTTTGTTTTAAGCTTTCGCATGTTAATATTCACCATATCATGATGATGACTATGACGAAAGAAATTCTGTTTTATCGCTAAAGTGAACATTTGTTAATATCGTAAAAAACGATGAGCATAAGACCCATCTCATGACATCTTTTTTATTGCATGCCGTTGGTATTTATACAATCCTAAAGGCCTTAATTTTGTTCCAGAGAGAGTTGTAAAATATTCTTAGGAACGTGAATTAAAATAAAATAAAAATACGATAACAAATACATATTTGATCCAAATAAATCTATTCAATCAACTCAAATGGATTTTGAATATTTGGCTTAATAAAAATATATAATTTTTTAAGATTTAATGATGAATACTTTATTCAATGTCTATATTCATTTTTGATTCATTAGGGTACATTTTAATGGCTGCATTATAGGATGTTCATTTTTTTTGTTTTTGATCGGGTGTTAATACCCGTATTTTGCTGATAAAAGAAGTCAAGGTAAAAGGTATTCGGTGTCACCGATTGCTATAAACAAATATTATGGCTAATGATTCTTTCAACAAAATATTTATTACATCATAAACGTTAGAACGGGTCGATTTGTATGAAGAAAATAAAATGACAGCCAGACACCGACTCAAAAGTTAGAAAGACCCTTAAAAACGATATATGCGTCTTTTTTTCATAGTTCCGAGAAAAACCAATGGAGCGCTTTTGATTCTCCTGAAGGTTCTTTTTGGCTAAAAAAAACGTGTTTTTTGCTCGTAACTTTTTTTCTGCACAAAATCGATACCTGAATTTGCTTGAATAATAAAGATTGCGCTCTTGCAAAAAATTTGAAATTTTTTTTTTATTAAAAATAATATTTAGTCCTAAAATTCGATTTTTCCATAAAAAAAAATGTGAAAAAACCGAATTTTGGGACCAAATATTATCTAAAATAGAAAAAAAATAAAATATTTTAACGTCAAATCTGCTAAATCTATTTTCGGACCCGGTTACACTGTGTCAATGAAATGTTGTTACAAATACAATCCACTGATTTTATTTAATTTACTTCCATTCATTACCATGGAAATATTAGTGAATTTTAAAAAAATCAATTCAAGATATTTCAATTTGTAAGTAAGTTAAAAATACGTCAGGATTAGGCATGAATGTTCTCCATTTCTCCTTAAACTTTCAATTTTGAAGCACAAGTCAGTGTTATGTTTTACAATCACTTTAAACGTTTTTCTCATCAATGTCTTATCTTAAATTCCTTGCACAAGATCCTCAGCATCGATTATAATTTTTTTTTTTTTCAAATTATTTTCATCAACTTTTTGTTTGCTTTTTTTGCTTGTGTTATGCTAAAATCTAATCTTTAAACTTGTTATTTTTTTCGAACTTTCTCTTTTTCCAATCATTGGATTTGTATTATCTGACGAATTATACACGCGTGCACAGAACTCACACACATACTCATATGTACCAACAACACATTCAAATACATTTAAAAATATGCGTGTAACTTTACAAACAACAACATTAATAAGCAGCATAACAAAACAAATAATCTTCGCCTGTCAATGCAAATACGAGTATCTTGTTGCTGTCATGTTAAATCTATTAGATACGCTTGATGGGTGAATACATGCATTCATGAGAAAAGAAATGCGAGAAAAACAAATTTTGAAAACGAATTTCAAAAAAAGAAAAATTTTTAAGGCCAAAAACTACGTCAACTACACAACGTACCTACCTACGAGTGAGTATGTGTAAAAAATGGGGGAAGAAAACTTACGCACATCGTTGCGTATCAATGATTTGATAGCCCAGTAGGAAAACCAATGCTGAAGTTATGAGCTGAGAATGTAAAGAATTTGATATAATAGCTAAGTATTTCTCTTGGCTAACGAAATTTGAATGCTTTTGACAACAGAAAAAAGAAATTTTTTTTTAATTTTTACTTTTTGCTTGGGTTCTCAACAGATATATGCAAAAAGGTAAACAAAACTCATACTGATCAGCTTAAAGGTCACTGAGCATTCTGCTTTGCACCGGACGAAACTATTATGATAAGACTTAGTCCTTTTTTTTCTCATCTTATCTTTTTTTAATGTAATTTTTTTTTTGTTTTGACACACATTTACTGGACTTAATTGAAGGGCAATTTTCACTTTTCCAAGACATTTTTTTTGGTAACAGTTCAAAGAGTGTGGATTAAAAGAAGGTGTGCCAATTTTTCTATCAATGACTTTTATTTCAGCTGGGGCTTAATGTTCTTTGGCATATATTTAAAAGTCGAACCAATAAATCTCTTAAAACTTAAGGGCATATTTTATGAAGTTTAAAAATTAAAAATTTTTTTTATAAGAAAAACCTAAATTTTTTGATTTTTGACAGAGCATTATTCTCGCTGCATATATATGGCCATCTCCACCAAAAAGGCCTTTTAGCTGGCCTCGTTTTTTTTTTTTTTTTTTTTTTTTTGTAGCACATTCTTCAGCTATAGTTTTTCTTGAAGCTAAGGCTGTCTTGAATTAATATTCAAGGTTGTTCAATTAAAATAAAAAAAAACGAGGCCACCTAAAAGGATTTTTTTGGTGAAGATGGCCATATGCCCACACTATTTATTTCACACCTAAATAGCTGAAGATATGACTCCTCAAAATAGAAGAAACTTTTACGAAAACTTAGCATCTACTCTCTTTTGCTCTAAATTTGAAGAATTTGAATGCTTTGAGCGGTATTAAAGCAATTCATTTCGGAAGTTTTTACATATGAAATTTTTACCTCTTTTCTACGGTACTGCCAACAATGGATGCCCAAGTTGGATCACCATCAATTTAAAACAATTTCTCCATAGTGAGGCGAAATAAAATAGGCCCATGCTAATGGAACATAGACTGAAAGGAAAAATGCTAAACTCTAAAATACTATGTTTACAAATTGAAAGCAAAAAGCAAAGAAAATAATTTTTTTTTTATCCATCATATGGGCTGTCAAAGTCAGAACCAAAAACAAATAAACATGGAAATTTCAGGAAAGTTCAATTTTTAAATGCAAAAGAGCAAGTAATAGAGAAAAAAAATACCCCAAAATATTTTAAAATGTGAAAAGGGTAAAATAAATGCATAGTAAAATGCTGATAAACTAAGGAGATTTAGTTAAATTATTTATTTAAAAGCAGCAAGTTTTTAAGTCTTATTTTTTTTTAGGAAAAAAGGCATAAATTTCTTTTAGCATCAACATTGAAACATTTTATATATTGACATGGGACAATAAATTGCCATGCGTTGATGGCAAATCAGAGAAAAAGAAAATTTTAAAAAAACTGAAACGAATTAAAATGGTCAAATTAACGTTGCTTTCAATTTAAAAGCCATGTTATTTATAGATTGTGGTAAAAAAAAACAGAGAAAATAAATTAGGCACCGGCAAATAAAATGAATTTGGAAAACTTTCAACATATCCAAATACCCCTGATTCAACTTCTTGATATCATTTCATGGGGGAAGATTGTGCATTTTTCTGCTCTATATGGCAAATAAACATCCTGCAGCTAATTTACATACATGTTTACTCACATACTCTTGTATACACAAATACAAATAAACACTTTTAAATAAAAAGGCAAACACTGTATGGCACCCTTAGTGACATGAATACACTTGTATGGTTTTACTTTACACCTTCATATGGCTCATATGAGGGGATCAATCTACAAAAGTTCATTTTTATTTTATGTTATCATTGCCGAGAATAGTTTTAGTAATTGGATTATTTGTTAATTATGAAATTATATAATTTTATCGTCATTGGTATTGATATACATTGAAGCTTACATTTATGCGATTTAGAAAAACTAAGCGTAAAGTAAAGTTAGCGCCATTTTTTTAATGAATTTTGTAGTTTCAAAAAAAAAACTCTATTAAATTATTTTATCGCGTCTGCCTCTGATATGTTGTGTTAAGGGCATAGGAAAGGTAAAGAAAATATAAAAGGCAGACGTCCACACTGCAAAATTGTTGGTGTTCTGGATTACCCCTATAATCAGAAAATGCAAGAGGCAGACATGTGGGTCTCTGCTTTATCAAAATATATAGAGTTATGTATGTCAAAATATACGATTTTGGTTAACTCAGTTAATTAATTTTAGGGAACCAGATTTTTCCAAAAATATTTAATTATATATTTGAATAGCCTAACCTTTTTCCTTCAAGACCCACTTTGAATGATATTTCTTTTTCTCCTACATATACTAAATTTAAATTTTCCAGTTACCCTGCCGTACTGGAACTTATATGTAGATTTGTATGCAGACCTGTGTAATAAATTTCAGTTGTCAACGTTTCGGAAAAAAAAAAAATTGAATAAAATTTTAGAGGTTTACAAGAAATTCAGAGATGCAAAAGCAAAATTGTGTCCGATTTGATGAGCGAAAAAATAAAACAATAAATTTTGGTTATCAATATTTGCACTGATTTTACATAAATATATATCCTTAATAATATGCATTTTAAGTGAGCAAAAACGTTTGCCTTCAAAAAATTAGCATTGGAATCGTCTGCCTTCTCTATTTTCATGTTTTTTATAAGAAAACGAACCACTTAACCAAGAGGCAGACGCTATAAAACTATTTAGTGCTCCATTTTTATTTTACATGTTTGTAATTTTTAATGCAGCAACAATTAAGTGGCAGAAGTTGCTTCTCACGTTTATTTTACATAGATTATATCCTTAATAATATGCACCTTAAGTGCTCAAAAACGTCTGCCTTCGAAAAAATCGAACTGGAATCGTCTGCCTTCTTTGTTTTCATGTTCTTTGTAAGTAAACGAACCAGTCAGTCAAGAGGCAGACGCGATATATGTAACTATTTAGTACTCAATTTTTTTTACATGTTTGTAGTATTGCAAATTTGAAATGCGGCAACAACTGCGTGGCAGAGGTAGCTTCTCACGTTTCTTATGACATAATCTTTACAATTATCGCAATCTGCCTGACAGTAAAAATCACTTTAGTTTGTATATGTCATACAGTTTTGAAAAATATTTAATTAGTTTTAAGCGCAGCAACAAAAACGTCTGCCTTTTGCATTTAAATTTTTTTGTGTATACACACATTTTTAAATATAAAAGGCAGATGCGATGAAATTGTTTATGGTACAGTTTTCTTTAAAGTTTCAAAGTGCTCTCAATTAATAGCGCAGGGACAACCAATGGCAGAGATAGTTCATATTACTTGTATTAGCCAGAACTTCATAGTTTTCAACGTCTGCCGCACGATAAAATCATATAAAAATTTGGCTATAAGATGTGTCAGTACACTCAAAAAAAAAAGTGTTTGCCACAAATGATATAGATGGAACTACTTCAAGTGTTTGCGTGAAATAATAAAATGTTTGTCACAAAAACTTTTGATTTTACTTACAAAATAATAAAATTTTTTTTTGTCACAATATCTTTTGATTTTATTTACAAATTGATAGTTGAAAATTATTATACAAAACTACTCTTTAAAACTTAACATAACATAGAACACAGCCTGGCAACATCGTCATCGTTCTTTGCTCCCAAACACTTATAAACATTTGATATCGTATATGGACAATGCAAGTGACAAAAAAGTTATTTCGAATCAAAGCACTACAAAATATGAACATGAAAAGTTTATAAGTGATAAATCGTTGGTTGAAATGAATAAGTGTTTGGGACAAAAGACAAGTGTTTGACGAAACACTTCCATAAATTGAATTGTTTGACTGAAATATTTTGACTATTTGTCTTAAATAATTATATTATTTAGAAGCAACATTTTATGAAATGTTTTGTTAGAAGTAATTGAATCACTTGCCACAACTTAACATTTACTTGTGTCAAATACATTGGTTTTTCTTATATTGTCTACAAATACTTATAGTTTAAGACAAAAGTTAAGTGTTTACTTGAAATAATAAGTGCTTATATTAAGAATTCGGTAATTTGCTACAAACGCTTTCTAAACAATCCTTTTTTTGAGTGTAGGCATCCATATTTATGATGTCCGAAATTCCATCTTTTATTATACATTGATTAAGAATATCTTTATTTAATAAAGGGGTCAAAGCACACACACGCTCAGAGGATTCGTATTTACAACGAAAATCTAATTTAGTCGCTTTCAAATCGATTAGTGCAGCACATTATTTTTCAAAAACTTAGAGCCCCTAATGATAAGTTCAGTAAAAGTACATTAACATTCAAATCAAAATTTATTTTAAGAAAACTTATGGAATTGCCCGCACAATTTTTTATGCAAACAAAAAATTCAAGAAACTCACTTCATATATACATGTGAGTCTGTGCAGGTATCTTCGTGTCAAAGGATATCCGGCATTGAAAAGGTGGCGAAGTTGAGATTGGTCTCTTTTTTTCTCTTGAAGTAAATCCAATCCACCACCCACTAAGATTGTTTGGTGTTGACAGTTAAAGGTAAAAAAATAAAAAAAATACGCCCTGCTACAGTTGAAGTAGTGTATAGTGGCAAAAGATAGATAGATAGATAGATAGAATAATAGAAGACAAAAAAGGTAAACAGATTTGTAATCGAGATTTGTGGTTATTTATACGAAGTATATGACCGCGTTAAGTTTCTAAAGCAGACCCATAACAAAAACAGGAAACATGTGGCAAAGAAATTAAATAGGTCACAAGTTTGGTTTTAGCTTTTTGGGTGTCTAAAGTTTGAAAAAGTAGACATGTAATTAAATGGTCTTATTGCTGACAATAGCAATAAATCAGTGCATTTGAAATAGCAAGAAATTATGGTTAGTGTTATTCTGTAAGCTGCAATTTTTATATGTGAAAACTCGAAATATTAAAACGAAAAAAGTAATTTTTTCAAAAATTCTTTGTAAGGAAAACATAAATTGTTGTTATGTTTTTAAAGAGCCATTTAGCTCTGACAAAAGCGATTAAGCTTTTGATTCCTTACAGAATTGCTACCATGCGAGAATTTACATAAAATAAAATGTTTATCATGAAAGTTGTTGGCTTACTATGTTGTGGGTAAACCTACCGACATGGTAAGTAAATTTAACCAAAAATGATAGTTTAAAGTAGTAAATTTAATCGGCAAGTTTATTCTGATGTTCGTCTACCCAAAAACTGTTTAGTTTACTACTTTGTATGTAAAATTATTTTATAAATATGTCATGCTACATATTTTTTTAGTCAGAAAACCACAAAACTGGTTTCATTACCTTTTTTGTAGTTAACACACACGTAAATTATGTGGTTATCATTTCAACGCTTAATATCAAATCGAGGCTGACTCACCCGGATTTTTTATTTCTTGATTGCTCTTACAATTTTCAAAAACAATTGAGTGATATAGAATAAAGAAAAGCAATGATAGCATGATTCAAAAGAAAAAAATATAAATTCCAACAACTTTTTTTTAATATATTTACAGTTGCCTTACAAATTTTGTAGTAAATTTCACAGAAAAAATTAGTATATATTTTTTTTTTTGGTAAATTTAACCAAAAATCGTGGTATAAATACCAATAATTTTTGTAACGCTAACAACTTTTTCAGTTATTTTAACTATTTTTTTAAGACTTTTCAGAATTTATTTTAATCAATTTTCGGTATACTCTGCCTAACGAAATCGCAAATATTTTTGAGTGTAATTTTTAATAGCGAAAGTATCAAACTCTTAATATTTTTACGATTAAAGTGTATGAGCGAAGTCCTCTACATATATGGTGGATTTAAGCAATAATGCTTGAATTTCTCACTTATTGATATTATATCAAATAATCAACCCAATTTTGAACTTTGAACTAATACTAATCAGTTAAGAATGCTATATAATATAAACTAATTGCATTAAGATTGTTCGTACATGATTTTTTTCCCCCAACGTGCTGAAAATGCAGATAATTTATTTTTCTCTTTTTTGAACTGCAGCCAAATCAAATAATGACTGCTTGTCAAAATGTTCCTATAAATTGAAATCACACTCGTAAAATTGCCAAATTTGGTATCACAATCAAAAACACAAAAATCTAGATTGGTGTAAAAATATATGGTATCGTAGTTAAATATCATAAAGAAAATAGTAAAAAAAAGAACTGAAAAGTGTTTTTCCAAACACTTTGCTGATAAAACCGCAGAAATGTTTGTTTGTTTGTCTGTTCTGCTCTGTCTGTCTGCCAGCGGTTGAGGACTGATTGTCTGTCTGATGTTGGCTCCAATGCCATATCTTTTAAATGTATGTACATATGTGAGTAGTTTTTTATATTTTAGTTATTTTCATATTTTTATGCTTTTATTTTTGTCACACTATGGTTGCAGTCAGCTTTGCGGTTACACTTTTTTCTGTTGCTTTGTTTTCATGCATTTCTTTTAAAATGTTATTGTCTGATGCCAAAAAGCTTTAATTGGCAAAATATATTCAAAAAAAATTAATTTTTTTTTTTTGAATTCCTGTTCGATAGAGTTATCTATAGTAGGTTATATTTTTTAATTTTTTTATATCAAAAACCAACTGCATTGCGTAAATTTTTCAAACTTATCATTAAAAGCAGACAACATTGTTCTAAAATTTCACAAATATGATATCAATATTAAAAAACAGTACATGCCTTCAAACAATAAGATAACAATAAAACTGCTCTGAAATAGAAGAGACACATTTCGAGCGAGCGTTTCGTGTTTCTTAAGCGAGAAAATATAGTCCACGATTTTCAAAAATGTCAGCACTGCTAGATGAAAAGTTCGGTAGATTTCAAGATTTGACGAGAATGATTTTGGTTTTTGTACAAAACAGCAACGGCCGATATAAAACGAAATGCGTTCATCAACCAACTGATGTTTGTCAACATTTTCACTTGATTATTTGATTTATAATTTGAGAACTAAATTACGTTGCAATATTTAGAAATTTGTGTAAGATAATATCATATAGTACCTATCATTTAGTTTCGCTTTAAAATTTAAGTATGCATTATTTTCATTAAACAATGAGCAGGGCTTTTCGAAGTATACTAAGTATTTTTCAAAGATTTTTATTTTATGGATATAAATAAACCAGTAGTGGGCATGGAAATCTAACAAAAGGGCAACTTCAAGTAACAACAACGAAATTTTAAAGTTTTTTTACTTTCATTTCCAAATTCGCCAACAGCACAATAAATAAAACCAATTTGCACTACAAACAAAAACAATTGCTACATTCGTCAAGACAGAATGCGGCGCAACACAAATCACTTTGTGTATTGTTTTTGTTTTCATTTGAACTCAACTCAACGCTGTGCCTCGATAGCGTTGAAATTCGGAAAATTTTTTTTCGCTTGCTTCGGCGTCAAATAACGGTTCGTGTAATGAGGGCGGATAGTGACAGTACGTGCCCACCACTGATATAAACACATGAGAACTTTGCCTATTTCAACAACAATTTTGCTTACAAGTTTAGGCAAAAGATTAATCACACTATTGGAGCATGCTCTCGTGAAATCATAAACAGTAGCAGTTTATGGTGACCATTGCATTTTTTAGTCCAAAGCTCAGATCTATATTTAAGCTCAATTCAGTTTTCCATACTTCTTTCGTAGACTGCTTGAAGAATAGCCTTCAGCTTCTTTAGCAAATTTGCTTTTATGGCTTCAATTGAATCAAAGCGTCTTCCAGAAAGTAGTTATTTTAGATTCGGAAACAAGAAAGACGCAGACGTAGCCATATCAGATGAAAGCGGTCGATGGCATACGTTGAATTTTCGGCAAAAAACTTTTCCACAATAATGGCTCAATACGATGATGCATTATCATGATACAAACTCCATGAGTTGTCCTTCCATAAATCTGGTCGTTTTCGGAGAGCATTCTTTTTAGAAGGACATTACTCTGTGATATTTAGTGAAGGCTCAACTTAAGTACTTTTTAATTTGGTAATACAAAATAACACTTTCAAAATAGCTGTGGCTGTATGGAATTGTGCGAATAAAGGCTGAAAAATAGTTTGATTTTACTGCACTACTAATAAAAAAGAAAACAAATAATATCATAGCAAGCAGTTACAGCAACATTAACACAAAAAACATTCGACCACAAGTTGATAATTCCGCGAAGAATGCGATGCGCATAAAATAAGGATACACGAGTTAGTGCAAGGATATTAAAATAGAAAACAAGAATCGCACTCACTGCCGCCGCATACAACATACTCCGGTCATTTATCGTGTAAATCAGCAAATATTTCAAGAATGCATTTTATTGGTATACAACAACTTTTTGTTGTTGTTATATTTGCTGTTTTACTGTATTATCTAACAGCAACTCAACAACTTTGGTAGTTATCCCAGTGAGCATTTGGAGGATTATTGAATTCTCCGTCTACTGGAAATGTTTGTTTAATTGAAATTAATATTTTTATTGCATATACTTGACCATTCCTTAAATTTCACCCGTATGTTTTTTGTTTTATCCAAAAGGCTGACAATTATTTTTTACTCCTACGTGAAAGCTTTAAAATTGAATTTTGCACAACAATGCCCATATTTATCTGGTAATATGCACTGGTAGTCATTTTAAATTATAAATAAAAACGCCACAAGCATGACGTATTTAAAAAAAAAAACATTTTTAATCTTTTACAATAATAGAGTTTAGCTACTACAGCTGTAAGTCTTCTTAGCTATCTAGCAAAAAAGCTTAAAACCATGTTAAAAAGCTTAATTTTATAAGTGGAATATCATGAAAACGATTGACCTCATGATTTGAATACCTTTTTTATGGAA
Source organism: Tricholauxania praeusta (assembly GCA_949775025.1). Classification (NCBI taxonomy): domain Eukaryota; kingdom Metazoa; phylum Arthropoda; class Insecta; order Diptera; family Lauxaniidae; genus Tricholauxania; species Tricholauxania praeusta. The sequence goes on along the minus strand of OX459031.1, from coordinate 115,737,861 downwards.
AATTCTCTTTTCTGTAACTTTTGTCCAGATTGTATTTCTCAATGGTTAATAGGAAGCGAGAAAATGCTATGTTTGATCTTGAATAACTTGCATAATGACTAGTCTGCTTAAAGCCGCGTTATCTTTCTTGATCTTCTACTATCAAATTTTTATAAGAAACAAAAAGCATGCGAACAGAATTTAAATCGCTTGGAGAATGCGAGAGTGAATAGGCATTCATTTGCTATTTTTATAGCATGTGATATCCTATGTGATATGGAAGAGTAGAGGATCAAGAAAGATAACATGAAAACGCAGCTTAAGGCAACTTCTCCTCTCTCCTGAAATATCCATAAACTTTTCGTAGCTGTCTCTTGACTTTATATGAAAATTGCTTTTGAGAGTCGCTACAAGCGAATAGTTTTCTCATACTAAGTAAATATCGATTGAAATCAGCATATAATCCTGCGCACGATTAAAATCATCGTTGCAGCGATTATAAATTTTTGCTGGGGTTTTTATGATAAAAAAAAATAAAAGTAAACGATTATGTGTGCTTCCGCTAGCAACAGCTATTAAAATTAAGTTCTTATTATTATTTTATTACTTCAAAATCGCTTGTTGACGCTTACAATAATTTCTCCAGTTTCTTATGTTCTGGAGCAGTTGCTTGTTTTATTGCTGCAGTAGCAACAGCAGTTGTTGGATTTTTGTTTTTTTTTTACAACTTTTATATTGGTAAGGCAACAAACGATTAGTTAGTTACTCGCGGATAAGTTGATGCAATGACCTTGAGATATAAGATTTAAGATAACAAAGGTTTAAAGAAAATATCCATAGTAAAAATATATCATCGGTAGAGAACAAACAGTCACTATCTACATTTCATTAAGCCATAAAAAATCTACAACTTCTAAATAAATAATGAACAATTCTTCCTGTGCAAAAGATTTCTTTTGGGCATATTAAATTTTGAGTTATAAAACTTATACAAAAAAAAAACTCATTACTCAGAGACATAAAAGTGTAGATAGTGACTTTTTGTTCTATATAGACGATGTGATGAATATTCAGTTAAATTAAGGAAACTAAATGCAGTTTACTTACACGTTTAATAATAAATTTTTTAGAAATATTTTTTTAGCAAAAATTATAATAAAATACTCAAAAACATCAGCTGCGAGTGACACATTTTTTCTTTTATAAATAAAAAACACTTATATACTATACGGCATAATTTGCAAAACGTCCCAGTCCAAAAAAGAAGTTGTCCAATAGGGCTGAATATTGGGCTTATTTTTGTCTTATTAGATGCTAGCTCTCACATCAAAAATTTATTTTTTTGGACATATATGGATAAGGTAGAGGGGGTACAATTTTTGAACTTCTTACAAAGCCTTATTTTCAGATATAAAAAAGCATAAAAAAAACTTCACCTTAAAGGTTTTCAATAGAGTTTTCTCCTAAGTTTCTGTGAACTTTTTACCAAAAATAAAAATTTTAGGTTCAATTTTGAAAATTAAAAAAATTATATTTTGTTTTTTTTTTTTTGAGAGTTGAATAATTTTTTTTAAAAATATTTTTTTTTTTTTTTTTTTTTTTTTGAGATTGAATAATTTTTTTTAAAAATAATTTTGAAAGAAAATTGTGCTTTTTTCCAATAACATCACCAATTTTTAGAGTGGCAAAATCATTACTATTCGTACAATATACCGACATGTCACCAAATGCTCCAAATTTCACCTTTTAAAACATTTTTCTCCTAACTCTCCTTAACTATCAGTTTTCAGTAAAAATTTCATTGAGTAAAAAGCAGAGTTCGGAAACATTCATTCATGATCGCTCGCGAATATGAACGTGTACATTTTAATTTTTGCTGAATCTATCATATTCATGTATGCTAAGATGCAAACATTTCCAATCGATCGCGCCCATGAACTGTTGGAATTTTTTTTTTTTTTTTTGTCATCTATCGTATACGAACGTATTTATCCGTTTCTTTTCACTAGCCTATCATGAACGAGTAGAAGCCAAAAATTTTTAAATTTATCATTTATGATAGATATGATAAATGATAGATTCATGATAGATTCATATGTACAAATTTTCTGTCGCTTACAGATTGTATCAAAAAGGTTTGTAATACTCGCGGGGAAGTTTTTAAAAATTTGGGGAAAGGTCGAAAATTGTTTTTGGACATCATTTAGGGTGGGTCCGGACCGTGGAAGGACCGTTTTTGACTAATTTTCGGAAAATTTTTTCTTTCTGTAATTAATAGGGAAATGTCGAAAATGGATTTTGAACATCAGTTAGGGTGGGTCTGGACCGTGGAAGGACCGTTTTTGACCCATTTTCGGAAATTTTTTTTTTTTGTAATTAATGGGGAAAGGTCGAAAATGGATTTTGGACATCACTTAGGAATGCTACTCGTTGTTGAAAAAAAAAAACAGATACTCACATACGATTGCGGTGCAAAAAAGAACGAGTTTCAAGATTACATTCATGAAAATGGGCAAATGAAAAAAATTTTAAGAAATTCATACATGAATAAAATCATGAATGAGACATTTTGAGTGCTCTAACATGAGTATTTCCGAACTCTGGTAAAAAATTCTTAGAATTAGTCAAAATATTAAAAAAATATATTTTTTTACTGTAACAATTTTTTTTTTTTGACGTCACACATATTTTTCGTCTGAGTAATTTCCATAAAAAATTGCTGAGAGTAAAAATTTCATAAAATTATTCAAGAAACATAAGAAGAAATTTTTAATTAAATGAAATTTTTCTTTATTTTTTAATTTTTAAACTTTCTAGTTCTTATTTATTTAACCTGTTCAAAAATTTGTTTTATTTTCTTTATTATACATAACCATTATTACTTACTTTACTTATATAAAATACTTAGAACTATAAGAAACTATTTGCCCCAAGTATAACAAACACATGTTTCAGTAGCATGACATACGCCATTGCGAATTAGAAAAACGAAGAGCAAAAACGCAATATTAAGGAAAAGTGCTGGTATCATATTATTTGATGAAACGTTAGAGCTTTTATTCGTTACTTTTCGTTAAAAGTAAAACCTTGATATGAACTTTGCTTAGAATATTCTGCATTATTTATACTACGATTTCGATGTTTGACAAAAGCCGTCAAAATATTTGCAGTCACGTTTCAACTATTCAACGAATAATCGCAAGTGATAATCGACTATTGCTGTCTGCTGCGTAAAATACAACAATCGAAGCGAATACAGCAAAAAGCAATTCGAGTTAAAACGTCACACCCCCGCCTCGCCCCCCCTTTCGATGATTTCTGCGCTCGGGTCTGTGAATTACTATTTGGAAGCGAGATAATATGGAGAGACTATGTATCGTAACCTTTAACCTTAAATAATTTACATCCTGCCAAACTATGATGAAAGTTGTATAGATTGAATTGTTTTTTAAGATTAAATTAAAATTTTAATTTATTTTGTTTTAATGGTTTTATTGTAATGTATCACATATGTGTTACTCTTTTTTATAATATTTTCCAATTGTAACAAAGACATACTTCAGTAGCATAACAGACGCCACTTTGTTTTCCTGCCGCTTTACACTTCCTAAAGCATCCTCTTTTTTCACATCCATCTGTTTCCATTAGAAAAGCAAAGAGCAAAAACGCAATATAAAGGAAAAGTGCTGGCTTCATTTTATTTGATGAAACCGTAAGAGCTTTTATTCGATACTTTTCGTTTAAAGTAAGACCTTGGTATGAACTTTACTTAGAATATTCCGCATTATTTATACTCCGATTTCGATTTTTGACAAAAGCCGATTATCAGTAAAGATATTTGCCGGCACGTTTCAAATAATTCAACGAATTGCCGCAGTCGATAGTCGGCTATTGCTGTCTGCTGCGTAAAATACAACAGACGAAGCGAATAAAAAAAAAAACCCAATTCGAGTTAAAACGTTCTAATGAATATTTAAAAAATTTTCTTGGAAATTTGCTAAAAATACATTCAGTATATTCTCAAAAAAAAAAACACAAATACAATGATTTATCTGGATAGTTTTGGAACGTAATATTCCTGTAGTAGTAAAAACATGCAATCGTAGAGTTTTTCAACGGAATGAATATTATTACTTCGTTTAAAATGACAAATACACTTGAACAGAAAAATGGGCAGATTTGGACATTTATATATATTTGAAGGAAATATGACGATATGGCATGAACAGATTTTCAAATTAAAAAAAAAATCCGATGGGAAATCAAAATAAATAGTCGACTAGTCAGATATAGAAATAAAGAAAAAAATGGATAGAGGGATAGAGATTGTGATGGAATTGGATTTCGAGAATCTATGAGTGAAGGTACAAACTCCGCGTTTAAAGTCGCTGATAACTGCTAGTCATATAACATATATAACAGATTACTACAAATGTACGATGAACTAAGATTCAAGAGAACAATATGAATGTGTAAGCCGCTTTTTTGGGTGAGTTTCAGATTTTGAAAATCGAAAATTTTTTCTTGTTAAAAATTGACCGAAATATGGCCACTCGAACATAAGTTTTATTTTTCGATTTTTTACCCTTTACCTTTTGTTTTTATTTCTCATAAAAAAGGCATAAAAGGTATAAAAATCAAAAAAAAAAACAATGTCTGTATAAAACGTATAAAAATCGAAAAAAAACTTATGTTCGATTGGCCATATTTCGATCAATTTTTAGCAAAAAATAATTTTCGACACAGCATTTTAAAGAAAATTTTATCTCTTTCTTTTTCATAGAGCAATGCCTGTACCTATTTCTGACCCAGAAAATATTATAGGCAAAAATACAAAAACAAATAAAAAAAAAAATTTTTGATTTCTTTTTCTTTGTTTCAACATTTTTGGCATAAGCAAAATGTTCCAACATTCTTTAAATAAGCAATTCCGATGAGAAATTCAATTTTGTAAAAATGTTTTAGGTGAAGTATGTCGGTATTTTGCTTCGTTTACGAGACATATTGCAAAAACTAAGAAGGGTCCATATCTCCGATTTCCACCCCCTAATTTAATGGCACTCCACGACTTTTTCTTCCAAAATGACCCATTGACCAATTCCTGCACTAAAAACCCGTGACCGTCTTAGGTCACTCAATAGCCTATATATCGAGTTTTTTTATTTTTCTGTGCATCAGTCATATCGAGCTCCTGAGGGCATTATAAAAGTCTCCACTCTGAAAATTTTGTGACTGCTAAAGGACATTTTTACGAACATTTTGGGACCAAATGAGAGAAAAAATTTCAGGGCTCACGAAATGAAAACTAAAAAAACAAATCTAATTGAACAAAAAATCATACTGCGCATGAGCTAAAATTTTTTTTCCCGCGAGGAAAATATTTTTCAAGAAACAACAAACAAGTTTTCTCTTAATCATCATGTCAATCATCATGAAAATGCACCGATTTCGAGTTATTCACGCCTGAAAATCATGTAAAATCGAGAAAATTGGTCTAAACCAGCGGTGGGTATAGAAATCTAACAAAAGAGCAAAACAAAAACATCAAGCAACAACAAACGAAGTTTTAAAGTTTTTTTTTTACTTTCATTTCCACATTTGCCATTAGCACACAAAAAAACCAAATTGCACTACAAACAAAAACAATTGCTACATTCGTCAAGACACAATGCGGCGCCGTCGTTTATGTCTTTGTGTTTTGTTTTTGTTTTCATTTGAATTCAAGTCAACGCTGTGCCTCGATAGCGTTGAAGTTCTGCGAATTTTTTTTCGCTTGCTTGTGCGTCGAATAACGGTGCGAGCAATGAGAGCAAATAGAGCCACAATGTTGCCCATCACTGGTCTAAACAATAATCTGTGAAGGGGATATGTCGGGTTCGGCCCAAGCGATTGGCGTGAAAATTTAGGTGGCTGTTGAAGAACAAATTCCAGGGGTAAAAATCGATTTTTATGTTTCGTTCAAAAATTTCACATGGAATGCCCCATGTATATTAGCATTTTGATATATTTAATCAATATGAATCAAGTTCATATTTTGTTTGTTACTCGACGTCACTCTTTTTGTGGAGCTGTGTAACTTATCGTCAGTATTTTTATCACTGACGTATTAACTATACTACGTGCTAAGGGTCGTTAAAGCCGAAAATCCAAACTATAACTTTGCAAATAAGTATATGACATTAGTTTCCAACTGATTGTAATTGGAAAAAAATAGTTGCAACCAAATTGACCAATTACGATTTAAAATAGAATTGATTAATGAGAAAATTCATGAAGATTTTACTCAACAACAATAAGTTTGCATCTTTTACCAATTTCTAAAAATAGACTGAAACTGCTTTGGTTGAATCCGGTTTAATTATTTTAACTTTTGCTTCATTAGATCTACTGAGTGGTATAAGAATTAAATGCAAAAAAGTTAATTTTCGGTGCCTCTACGTGCCGCTTCCACTAAGATTCAAAAACTGCTTCCTTCACATTGGAAAAATTTGTAAGAATCATTAAGGTAATATAAAAATACGGGTATATTTATACTTATATGCCCAAATCGCTTAATGTATTGTCATTTTAATTCCGAACTTGAAGAGAAGTGTGATTTTTTCATCCAAACAGCTATTTTTTTCCAAACAGCCATAATAAATATCTATGCTAAAAGGTGTTATCAAAGTGAAAGAAGTTCAAGCTATCCCTACATTAGAAAAAGTCAATTGATCGAAAGCGATAGCAAAATTCACATAATACTCCAACTTATGCGTTCATAGTAAACAACATTAGCTACAGAAATCCCACAGTTCAACTGCCTTTCTCAGCAGCTGTAGTGATCCACACCAACATCACAATTCACATCGTCTAGAGGACGGGAGATAGTAAATTACAACTCCTACGATGAACTCTCTCTAAGACTGAACGCTTGTCAGCTATATTATTCCCAAGGGAACAAAAGAGACCACCATAAAAATGATTCCCATATATGCATCATCTATGTACATAACAACTTGAAAAAAATTTAAAATAAGTCTTGGAAAAATGACCCGATTTCCAAATTATTCTCGAAAAAAAACCCGCAAATCGTCTCATTAGCACGAATTTTAATAAAGAGGACGTTATTGAAATAATTTAACAAACAGCTAATGTGCCAATGGCGCTAACTTCAACAAAAACTCGTCTTCGAAATATGACATAGTGGAGTCCCAATTTAGAGAGTAAAAAAAAACAAAAATTGAAACGCTTTCAAAAAGTGCCAATAATAGCATTTCGAACTAAGTATATTGATCCCTGATCTGGACAGCATTCTTAACATTTTTAAAATAAAATAATTCCTGTTTTTTTTTTGCATTTAAGTCCTTCATTTGTCCGCCGCACAGTGTATGGATTTGTATGGAACGGCGGCCATAAATAGTAATAATTGCGCTAGACTCTTGAAATTCGGTACAGATGTTTTTAAGGTGAAGAGAACAAAAATTGGTCCAAGGACACGCCTACCTACCATACAAAGTTGGGATGTGGTTGTGATATTTTTTTTAAAAATTGGTATCAATTTTCATTAATTTAGCAATGTTGATTTCAAAAATGTTACAAAATTTTCAATATCTCTTATAGTTTTAAAGTTATTAGAGAAAAACCCAAAAACGGTGGCCATGAGCAGTAAGAATTGCGCCAGAGTCTTGAAATTTGGCACTGAGGTTTTTTTGGTTAAATCAACAAAAGTTTATGAATATGAAAAAAATCGGTCACGCCTACCGCCCATACACAGGATGGATGTGGTTAAGACTTGTTTTTCAAAATGGATATCGATTTCCAATAAATTGGCAATGCTGATTTCAAAAATGTTACAAATTGTGAGACATCTTTTATAGTTTTCAAATTATTAGAGAAAAATTAGTAAATTCCATGTAAAAACCTAATGTGAAAAATAAATAAAGTAGATATACTTTCATAGCGGAAAAAAATTATTTTAATCTAACGAAATATTATTTGCAACACGTGAGAAAAAGATACATTAATAAGGGAGATAGAGACAATATTCCTTACTGGTCACTGAACACTGTATTTTTTTTTTGCCATGATTTATGACATTTACAGAATTTTCTTATTTATAGGCATAGAATGCATATTTTTAAAATTTTATATTCTGAAACAGTATTTTAAAAAAATTATGTGTATGCCAAAATTTAAAACACTGGAACAACTTCCACTATTTTTTCTTATTTTTATTTTTGTTCATTTCTAATGTGTAGTCGTACTACTGTGCCCCCTTGCTGAAGTATTTCTTGTTTGTATTTTTATGTTATGTTTTTATTTTTGTAAGCAATGTTACGTATGTATGTATTTGTCTGTTTTGGTTTTCATATTCTTCTTTATATTTTCTTTAAGTCCAATCCCTTAACTGAATTATTCATCAATATCGAAATTGAAAATTTAATATTTTATATTTCATGATTCGTTTCGCTTTACTTTTGCTATATTTCATATGATTTCATGCATTTGATTGTTTTTTTCCTATAGCAAACTTTTTATTGGTATTTTCATTTGGCTTATGTATATGAAATTAGGTTAAGGGTTTGCTGCTTATTTTATTATTTATTTTGCTACATGCAACTGTTATAGAAAAATATACCGCAATGAATCATTTTCTTGCCGCACTAAAGCCACTGAGTTGTTTTTTGAATCTTTACAATTGAAGACTTTTACATGTAATTCAGAAAAAACAGCATTTCATTTTTGTTTAACCAATACTCGTGTGTCTTCAAAGACAGCCTAAAACTGTGCTATGAAAATATCAATGGCATAAAAGCAATATTTTAAAGGCGCTTAATCAAGGAACTTTATTTAATCTTCTTACTCAACACTGACTTACACTTAAAACAACAATAATTTTTATGAAAACAAATTTAATTTGAAATTTAAAATGTTCAATTACAACAAAGAAGTGCTTTAAGAAAAGTCCAATTATAGCAATAATAAATCGTTTACGGTGCTAAAATTCATTCCACCCAATTAAATTTACACTTTTTTCTTTGGACCATAATTCAAACCAAGTTTTTAAAATAATTCAATAAGTTTGCCATTTATTGTTAACGCTTGATTTAATTTTATAATTTAGGGTGGTTTTCTTTCAATTCTTTGAATATTAAAAGTTGATGCTTTATCAATTACTTAAATGAAAAAACTTCGAATAAATGCTCGAGAAAAAGAAATATTTATTTCAACCAATGCATGATTAGGCTATTATTAAAAAAAATTAATTTATTTAAGTCGTAAATCAATGTACTCATACTATTTGAAGAGCTCATTTTAAAGCTTTCATTTATATATCATTTCTGCATAACTTTTTTATAAAAAACTTTTAAATGGAACTGTTTCTAATCATAAGCGCTACAAAAAGCTCTACAATTAAACCCCTTTTGGTCAACAAATTAGTTTTTAGTTTTGAATTCAAAGAAAGATAGTGCAACCACCCTTACGCATACAGCTTATACGTAACATACATTAACAGCAGACGCCCAGAAATAACTTTTTCTTGTTAACATAAAATAAATAAATTAAAATTAAATGTGGTCAAAAAATATATGTATGCAATAATGTCCGAGATAGAAGAAAATGCAGCAAAAATCTGATGATATGAACAAAATTTATAATAAAGTACAAATCCAGTATAAAAAACCCATATAGACTTGTAGGTACTCATTGAAAGAAAGCAATAACCGGTAGGAAATAGTGAAATAAAAAGCCAAATTCTAAATAAATATTCTGAAGAAAGTCTTTATGAAGAAAGCCACGGTTCAACTAAGGTAACTATTCGTAAGCACTCACTATTGTAAAGTGCTAGTTTTGCTAAGATACTTTGAAGATTTATAAATTAATTACAGACTGTTATTTTACATAATTTTATTTATTTATTTCATCAAATTTAATTTTTGCTTACGTTTTGTACGCTGGTCTCGATCCCACATCTCACCACTCCATAGCCCTGAACGTTATCCACTAGTCTCTGTGATATATTATTGTAGCGAAATTTGGTTTATGCTAGAAGAATCTTGAAATAAATACCAACGAAAGAAACTAAACGATATTAGCACCATCTAGCGCAAAATGCTAAAAATAATAAACCGAACTGACGCTGCAGTAAACAATAAAAAGTCAAAAACCGAGAGAAATTATCGCCGTCGTACAACGTACAACGCCATCTAACATCTAGCATAATAGCTAGCTCAACTTCAGTGCGCCGTGCTGGTGAATTGTGGTGAATTGTGGATAGTAGTAGAATGCACGCTACAAAGTAGCACTGGTGGGTTGTAGATAATGGTAGAATATACGCCACTTAGAAGGTACTGGATTATTCGAGAGAGTGATGACTGCAGTATAAAAAGGGTTGTCATCTGAGCTGAGGACACAGTAGAATTAAACCAGCGAAGCAAGACAGTTGAGTTAGAACAGCGAAGCAATAAGCAATAAAGTGAATACAGTGTGATCCATAGTAGAACAAAACAGTTTTCTATACAGTGTTAAATTAATATTAGAATTGAACGTTAATAAAATAAACCATTTTATAACTAAATAAGTTTCTGTGTTTTTAATTGTTACACAATCCAGTGATCGAACTCAGAAAAGTGTGAGAGATCGAAATTATCGTCAAAGAGACAGAAATTTCGTAACATTATATTATACGTTAAAGGCGAATTATATTTTTCTTACATTTGTCTTTCAAGTGAATTTTATGTCTATAATATAAAGACACATAACAGACGTGTCGCTTTATGTTTTTATAATAATTTTTTTATGTACCGCATAAAGACACCCACTAGTCACGTCACCTAAAGTCTTTATAATCAGTTTATTATGAGCTTTAATACTATCAAAGTCATTTTTACAGCTGTCTTTATTATGCTTTTATATCATGTTTTAGCAAGATCTCATGAAACAAAAATTCGCTACAACGGCAAAAAGTATCTTTTCATTTACGATGCCAAATCATTTTAAAAACATCACTGCTTTTAAAGCTGGATTTTCGCGTTTGTTACTAAGGTTGACAGCCGATTTTTTGGCCTTTTTTTACTTTAAAATTTTCATCATAATACTACTTGCAAATGGAGCTACAAATGATCTATTTACTTCAGATCCAATTATATAACAAAAATAATACAAAAAAAAACGAAACGGAAAAACCATCTATTGCTGAATGGAACCATCAGTGACCACTGAGTGAGCTCACCGATTTATTATATGATTTGCGATTGCTACTTTGTTTTGATTCGCCAAGAAAGCTTGCACCGCAGCGCCTGCAAGAAAAGTGTAGTATCAAATGTGTTAAAAAAAGAAAAAAGACTTTTGGCTTTGTTTTGTTTCATTTTTTGTTTGAGTTCACAACATATCTATGCAAAAAGGAAAGCATATGAGGTTTAGAAATTCACACTCATCGGCTCAGAGGTCACTGATGATTCCACTTTTTCAGTATTATCCGCACTGTACTGAGCAATAAGCTCAGTAAAATAATATACGTATATTATTGTCAATTCCGCTACACCACAAAATTAAATCATTATAAGTTACTTAATTTCTCAAATTTTCCTAACTTGACTACAAATAACATAAAGAAAATTTATAAAATTATTTTCAGAAAATAGTTTCCTGCTTTCAAACTTTACAAAAGTTTTTATAATTAAGTTGTTTTCAAAATGTAATCGTTCAAAAATGTAATCGGTCATGTTATAAGCACAATTTCCTGCTGGGCTATGCGTAAGGCTGCAAAGTAGTTGTAAAACAAAAAGTCAAAGTTGTAATCACTAACCCACCCACATTTATATGGAAGAAAAACATAGAAAAAAAAAAACAAACACCATATAGTGTCCTGCTTTTCAAAGCAACTAGCCGAGCCGGCCAGCTAGCCAGCTCGAAGACATAGCACCCAAAACTTAATTCCAGATCAATTATTTTAACATTACCAGTAGACACAAAAGAAGAAAAACTGTGCACACTGCATGAAACTCAACTGAAAATTTATTGAAGGCGGAAGAGAAAAGAGCGAGAAAAAAAACGCCAACAACGACAAAAAGACAAAGCGAGACTAAAATAACACTATTAAATTACAAGAAAAGTTTAATGTTTTTTTCGGCTAAGCCGAAAGCACTAGGATAGGAAGCAGGCGGAAGTTATAACCTCAGTTTTATAGCCTTACGTCGCAGCATGCAATGACAAAGTTGTGCGGGCTCTTAAAAATAATATAAAAAAAAGAAAAAAGTTCAAAAAAAATAATTGTCCATGTTATATGATGACCAACTGCGCGCGTAGTAGCTAAAGAAACAATAGAACGATGAGTTTTGGTAAGTAACATGCTACAAAAATAGAGATCAGCAGGGATTACATAGCCGAACAATTCGTAGTATGCGATTTTTGTGTTATTAATTGTAACACTGTGGAAGACGAAGTATTTAAGGCCAATGAGTATTGGGTTTTGATGGAATTGACTGATTTTTTGATATTTTGAAGCCTTCGGAGTTTTGAGAAAATGTCTACATAGACAGCAGATTTATGTCACTTCAATTGTAACGACAAGAAATTACACACTCCACTAAGAATTTGTCCACTTTCTTCCTAGACAGCATAGAAATCATGCTGAAGAAACTCTTCTTCAGACGTTAAAACACAATAACTCCAAGTCCATTACAACGCGAGCCAATTTCAACGAATTTAACTGACCAGCCGTATGAATGGACAAAAAAAGTAGCGAAGCAAACCATGTGACATAGGAGCAATCTAAACATTTTGTTGCCTCCTCTTAGAGCTAAATTGTGCTCGTAAGGACACCCTAAGGCGAAAACTGCAAAACCTAACTAAAAGTAGATTAAATTAAAACAATAATAATAAAAGTTAAGCAAGTAGTTAAGGACCAAGTAAAAGTATACAGGATAACAAAAAAAAAACAATCAACGTAGTGGAAATTGTGGTAGTTATGGTATCCAGAGTTTTGCTGAAGAATTCAAAAAAAAAAATACTGTATGCAGTTGCAGGAGCAAAAATAAAATAACTGTAATGTTACAGAAATTGTTGAAGCGAAATGATATGTGAGATTTCAGACGACCATTTAGTACGCTTTGTGCGTTTTGGGGTTGGAGTAAAGAATCATCTAGCTGGACATTAAGGACATTGTGCTGCTTCCATTGCTTTACTTTCTTTATTTTGCTGTAATGAGCAAAGCAGGATATAAAAAAGAAGAAAATTGAAACAAAATATAAGATGATAACGTTAATACAGTTAAAAGCAGCGTGTAAATTATTAGCTACCGTCATGGTGCATTACTGTCTAAACACTAAAATGATAGAGTGGAGTTTGAGTTGCTTAACACTAGAATATTAAAGTTACTTTGCAGTATGTTATAACTTAATCATTAATAAAATTAACTCATATAGCCATTTTAACCGGATGTTTCTTCGATCAGGACGAATTATCTGTCTCATGGAGTCACAACGGGAGTCTTATAACTGTAGTGAGTCAATTCACTCCTTACGTCGGAGTTTTATGATCGAAAATTGATTCAATTTAACGTAACGATATTTCAACATATATTTTTGTATTCGGCACTAGTTGATAAGTGAGTAAATTTTATGTAGGTTAGTATTCTAGGGTTAATTTACTACTAATATTCTTGGTAATTAATTACAATTCGAACAAAATTAAAAATATATGGTATGAGTGTTATCTTTCACCTCGCCAAAAATTAAATAACCTACACCGCGTTAACAGCAAATGCGTGCGTTAGCTTAAAGTTTTTAATTAAGTAAATCTCTCCACTACACTATGTGCTGTCTGGTTTGACTAAACATACCCGCATTGAATTGGTAACATTTACTTAAATAGCTCTCTGTATAGCGTTTCTAAGCTTGTCATCTTTGTATGGAAGATGACATGCCCTCTTTTTGAAATTCTCCAAATTTTTGTTGTATATGTGCGAAATTAATTAAATTAATAGCGAAAAACGCTTTAAAATTTTTGTTTCTTTGGAGAGTGACACGCCTACTTGCAGAAACTCTTATCCAGAGTTTGTCGTCCGAGTCATTCCTGTTGTTGGCGTGAAATTTGGTTTCGTTACCTTACTAATTCTCTCACTATAACGTTTTGAAGTTTTTTGCTTGTATGGTAGGTGCCACGCCTTTTTGTCGAAATTAGAAAATTTCGCATGATGCTAGATCAAACCATTTCTTGTATTCATGTTTGTCCGATTAGCTTAAATAATTTTCTAGGAATACATAGCTTTTTCAATATTTCGCTTGCATGGGAAGTACCACACCCTTTAGTCGAAATTCAACAATTTATTGTACGGAGCTTATATACATTTTTCCTAGTGTATCTTTTAGAAATTTGGTAATAATAAATCACACTACTCTGTAAATATAGCATTTTTAATGTTTTATATATGGGCGGAAGTGAAACTGGCTGTATTTGGAAGTGAAGCCTGTCTGCCGATTTTTATTCAATTACCTTTTTTCGTTTTCTCATACTCGTGATCTCCACAGAAAGACAGTCACAACATAAAGCGACACAAATAGGCATATGTACATGGCTAAAGCAACTTAGTTGGTGACGCTGATCAAGAATATCTATACTTTTCTATACCATCCACGCCCCCTTCTCTGCGTTACAAGCGGAATGGCAAGGAGAGACCTTAAAAAAGTTCAAAAAAGGAATAGAAAACTGACATGAAAGAAATCGTTTTCAAAAACACGAAACTAAATTTTTGTACCATACGCATCATCCCAGAAGCAAATATATTATCAGCAACATCGATGAATACTTATACTCATTGTAGGCAGTAATGCTCACAACTCCAGTCACAACTATAAATTATTTTTACAAAGGGAAGGCCGCTTTGTAGGCAGCTTGCCTACATCTCTATATACTATGTGTAACAAACAAAAGACAGATTGCCTATAGCTTTTCATACATGAAATATCAGAGTACTCAATCGATTTGCCGCTGGGATATGAATGATGCTCACACTCTTCTAAATTAACAAGATTTAAAAGAGATCCATTCAAATTTAAATGAACCTAGTCTTAGCCTGGTTATGATAGATGGAAAATTTTTGTAATATGAAATAAGAAAATTGTTTTATTATATCCTGCATTATTTTGCATAGATTTTTTTGGACGTTCGAAATATTACTAGATTTCTTGCGAGATTTTATGTGAGAAATTTAAGGAACCTCTTAAAGTCCTTTAAGTCCATAAAACTTTCATAGAATCTCACCAAGTGGGACTTAAATATTTCAAGTAAGAATTCTTCTCTACCTAATTTTAAAAAAATCTCATAACCTCCTGTTGTCGAGAATTTTTCCTAATATATTTCAGAAAAATCTCATATTTTCTCTCATGAGATGTTCTTACAATAAGGGAAAATATGTTGATAGATTTTTACATTTTTATTGCTATAACTTTTCTTGGAAATTTTACTTTTCCGACAATTGACAATTCTGAAATGTGATATTATATGTCACAGATGATAATTTTTCCAGTTTTAATCTGAACAAATTATTTTCGATTAATACAATTGTCACACTTATCCTTTGTACTGAGTAAAATCAAGTATATTGGCTTTTTCTATAAATATGTTTTCAGAATTTTCTTACGTTAATCTGGTAATTCTTCGCAAAATCTTCGGTCCTGTTCACGTCGGCGACGACTACCGTATTCGAATGAACCACGAACTGTACGAGCTCTACGCTGACATTGACATAGTCAAGCGCATCACTATTCAACGTCTGCGCTGGCTGGGACATGTTGTGCGTATGGACGAAGAAGCTCCGGCGAAAAAGGTGTTTGATGCGGAAGCCGCTGGGCGACGACGAAGAGGAAGACCATGCCTCCGATGGAAAGACCAAGCCGAGGAAACCCTATCCACGCTTGGTGTGAATGATTGGAGAAGGCGTGCGCGAAGCAGAGGCGCCTGGAGAGAGCTTTTGAGGTCGGCCGTAACCCGGTAACGGGTTGTTATGGCCACCCAAGTAAGTAAGTAAGTAATCTGGTACTACAAACTGAAACCCATTTGGACAAAAGGATACCTATAAATCTACTTGAAGACATTGCTTCGCTTTATAAATTTTAAGCACATATTATAGCATTGGATCGAAGTGATATCCTTAAAAAGTGTTTGAAATGTTTTAAAACGAATTGATTAAAATAAAATCATCATAATTCACAAATAACTTAAAGTTGATTTTTTTTTTATAGATTCTGCAATATTTTTAATTGAACTTTTATTGTATTTCAAAATCTGGTGATTTATAACACAAAAGCGGAACACTAAAAAAAAGCCCTCAAAAAAATTCTTAAATTTTTAATCTGCCATTTAATTTGTGCTCAATCATAAAATGTTGCTTTTGATGTAAAACTTCGATGAACCTCAACGTTATATGCATCATAACCGAAAGTTTTTTATAGTTCCCATGTCCTGCCAATGAGATTATAACAATAACAATGGCAACAAATAAAAATAGTTATTGACAGCTTCGGGTTAAGCCAATATATTGTATATTGGCATATATATTTTTTTCACAATTTTTTGTAGCATAGTTTAAGGCGCCTTTCAAAAGTAATACAACGTTGCGTCACGTATTTGCAGTTTGTTTTGTGTATGAGGAAAAATTGCAACAAAAAAAAGAATATCCCCCCAATCCTTGGTTCATGTCTGCAAATAACAACGCATAATAAATATTGCAAAGCGATTTTTTTTATCTGCACCTGCCCCGTTCACCAGTGGTTCGATCTCATATGAGATGTTGCGGAAAAATTCATACAAATTTTTTTTATTTTTTTTTCCAACATGACAGCGCAGTTGTCAATAAAATGACGAGTCCTTCGGGTGCTGTTATCACTTCAGTTCAAGCAATACTTACTGCTGTTGTTGTTGTTGCTGTTGTCAGTTGGCAGTTAATACAAGTGCTTATGATTGTACGTGTAGAATATTACACAGCAAGAAATAATAATAAGTTTTTTGTAATCATATTTGCTAAAAACAGTAGTATGGAGATGATGAAAAAGTTGCTTAAAAGAGTAATTTAAGATTGTATTTTCAAAAGATATTCAATAGATAGCTAAGCCATCAAAATCACTGCATTAATCTTTAAAAAATATAATGGGTCCTAGAATCCTGAGCCATTTTTTGATGTATGAAGGAATGATTGGGGTAAAGTAATGCTTTACGTTAGTGTTATATTGAATTCCTTGATCAAATATTCGATACTATTCGAAATTCATTGATTTCGTTATAGTTTTCAAACTTTTTTGACATTTTCCATAAATTGCCGACTTTCTCAATATTTTTCGACTTCCGAGTTTTCAAAATTTTTTTGAGTTCTTCAAAATTTTCAAAATTCTTCGAGGCTTTCAACATTAACCGAATGGTTAACATCTTTAAAATTTTTCATCGTTTTTCGACTCTTTCAACAATTTTTCGATTTTCAGAATATTTTTGAGAATTATTCAGCATAATTGAACATATCCTTGACTTAATTGATTTTTCGATTTATTCGACATTTTTCAACATTTTCGATTATATGAAGTGATTTTTTTATATTTGTTTTTTTAATGTAAATTTTTTGGCACCCCACGCGTGATTCATAACATGTGTTACAGGCAAAAATGCTCAGTAAGGTATGCCATTTCACGTTAATTAGACCAATAAGTGAACAGCACTGGCAAATCATTGAATTTCGTTATCAAAATTTGTGCTCTATGTGTGTGTTTTTATCGAAAAATTTACTTCAGCGACTAAGCACATTTTTGACTCAATGGGTACGTCAACAAACAGAATTGCCAAATTTGATCTAAAAAGCAGCCAGAAGCATTTCAAGAGCTGCCAATGTACCCTAAAAAATGCACTGTTTGGTGCGGTTTGTGCGCCGGCGACATCATTGGACCGTACTTTTTTAAAAATAATGAAAATCACAACGTTACAATTCAATGGAGCAAGGTAACGTGCGATGATTATCGACTTTGTTTTTGCCCAAAATGGAAGAATTGGACTAATTTGACAAGTGGTTTTAACTAGACGGTGTCACACGACACGCGATATCATGGACCTATTGAGACGCGAGTTTGGTGAGCAATTAATCTCTCGTTTCGGAGCAGTCCAGTCCATTGATCGCCAAGATCATGCGATTTGACCCCACTAGACTAGATTTTTTTGTGGAACTACGTGAAGTCTCTAGTGTACAGAGACAAGCCAGCCACAATTGCAACCCTGGAAGACAACATAACAGCTGCCATTGGGGAGATACCTGCCGAAATGCTGAAAAAAGTATGCCAGAATTGGAGCTTACGTATGAACCACCTCGGGCGTAGGCGTGGGAAATATTTACATAAAATAATACTTAAAAAGTAAATGGCAGGAATTAATGTATTGTATCAAATAAATGTTTTATTCACTTTTGCAAACTTTTTGTTCTTTTTTTAATTTTCAAAAACCAAACACATAAAAAATCACTCGTTATATAAAAATTTTTCGAATTCTTCAAATTTCTTGGCATTTTTGTAGATCTTGAGATTCTTAAACATTTTTCAACTTTTCAGCACTTTTCGAACTATTCAAGATTTTTCAGCAGTTTCAGGCATTTTCGAGTTTTCCAATCATTTCCGACTTCATCGATTTTTTTTAAATTTTATCGACGTTTTCATTTTAGTTTTTGAACATTAACGAATTTTTTAACATTTTTTGATTTCTTGATTATATCTCTCTCAACGTTTTCCAACATCTTTCGATTTTTGTCAAAATTTTTCGAAGCTCTTCGAGTGCTACCACTCACACTTGTACAACTTTTCTTTCTGTGTATGCTTGTGTCTGCATGTGAGCGTGACTTGATTATATGTACGTATCTAGCATTCATAATTATTTGTTTGTTTGTACATATCTGAATCTTGTTGTTGTTGTTTTGTTTTTTTTTTCGGCTGCTTATCGTGCAAAAAATATTTCATTTCCCTTTGCGTGTCAATATTCAATCACATATTCATAAATGTATGCGTATAAGGAGTGTAAGCATACTAGCATCTATATTATTGTGTCAATATTATCTATATACATAGATAGTGAGGTTAAAGAGCCAATTTGTTGGTCACGCCCGCACATAATTGCCGCTACACAAACATGCAATTGACATAACAATTTTAGGGTTCTTGAACATTGAACCCATTATTTAATGGAAAATAAAAACAAAGGGTTTTTTTACATCTGGCCGTCATGAATTCTGAATCTACAATTTGTAAAAATGGCAAGTTAAAGGTGGAGGCACTCTACATTTTTCAAATATAATGCAGAAAGTAAGGACTGCTATAATGGCAGCCAAAATAAATCGCGGAAATGGGCTTTTTTCCAATAAATCGAGTCCTCTTTCAGAACAGAAATAATTAAGAAAAAAGGGCTAAAAGTTAAACTTTTCATTTATGCAGCTATTTAG
This sequence comes from Tricholauxania praeusta, assembly GCA_949775025.1. Taxonomy (NCBI): domain Eukaryota; kingdom Metazoa; phylum Arthropoda; class Insecta; order Diptera; family Lauxaniidae; genus Tricholauxania; species Tricholauxania praeusta. Next base: position 115,718,438 of record OX459031.1, on the reverse strand, counting down.
TGCAATGTTCCTGATTGATATAACTTAAGTAAATAACACGGAAAAATTTTTCAAATAAATGCAATATGCTAATATACATATCCTTATATATGACTCTGCGCAGAGTGCCACATTGAATGCTAATAAGCATTCAAAAATCTTCAAAGCATTACAAACATTATTCATTTGCAAACATTTAGTTTTAAATACGTACTGGTATTGCGGGAAATGTAGCAAAAAAGGTTCATTAAAATAAATTGCAACGTGCAATAATGCCACGTGCAATTCTCTCTTGCACAAATGACATTTTAGCGTACTGCTGACCCATGTTTGTACCCAAAACACATATAAACATACTTCATTGACTTCTTGACTTCCTTATAGCAGCAAAAATTTTAACTCAGCAACTTGCAGCTACTGATGCTGTCAATGTTTTGCATGGAATTCAAATAACATGCGACCTGCAAGTCTGTGTGGTACACGCTACCTTCACAAGCCAACAAACCAAAGGGCAATTCTACAAAACGAAACTTAATTTATACAGAAATATTCACATTTCTTGAAGTCAAAGTTTTCAAATATTTTTTAAGTCATATTGCTCTCAATAAGGAACTATTTCGATGTCACATGGGATGATAATGCTTTTTTCAATATCCAGTTTGGACGAAGATCTGCACATTTCAGAAAAACATTCACTGTACTTGGAGCAAGCTGCTTGTTTTTGGGGGGAGGGCGGAGTTTTCGGGGGCGGAATTTCTGAGAGCAACATGAGTTTAACACCACAATCGCATTAAGTCTTAATATATCTGTATCCCTTAGTCAAAAATTGTATTAAAAGCTATAAATCAGTATAGTCTGAAGCTGACTACCCAATGTTTCAGCGGATATTCCAGGCATTGGTGTCACAAGTGTACTTCCCTGCAGTTCACAAATCTCCCTGGAGTTGACAGAAATAGGAATGTAGGAAAGAACATTAAATATTAATATTCTCTTTACGTCAATCTTCCAGCGGCAAATATGTTATACACAACATCGATGATTAGTTACACTCATTGTAGGCAGTAATGCTCACAACTCCAGCCACAACTGTAAATTCTTTTTACAAAGGGAAGGCCGTTTTGTAGGCAGCTTGCCTACATCTCTATATACAATGTGTAGCAAGGAAAATGCATATTGCCTTAAAATATCGCATACTAAGTGTCTGTATAGTATACCGAGTTGCCTACATCCCCACATACAAATCAGACAGCAAACAGACAGACTGCCTACAGCTCCATATACAAAGCAGGTAGCCAGCAAGCAGACTGCCTACAGCTCCATATACAAAGCAGACAGCCAGCAAGCAAATAAACAAAATATCACAGCAACAATTTTTTTTTGTGAAACGTACAACACAAAGGGTATAACTTTGCATACATGAAAAATCAGAGTACATACTTCATCAATTTGCCGCTGGGCTGTTTGATACTCAATTACTTAGATGAGAATTAATTTAGTCCGGCTGAGAAAGTCTAGTGTTTTACGTGAAACCCTAACGAGATGACTTAATATTGTGGTGCTTGACGGTGCGTCTTCGTACAGCACAGTTTCTAGGCCATGCACATGGAAACCGCACTTTCAGAAGTGAGAATTATCAGAAACCATTAACATTTTCTGGCACCCTATTGCAAATGAACTATACATTGGGATATTAAATTCTCGTTGCCCGCATATTTGGGTACAAATTACAGCCACCACGATGCTCCAACAAGCAGGCCTCCCGCATTCAGGCTGAAAATAAGATTCTAGTGGCTTCTGACAATCCTTAGTACCGAAAAGTCTCCGGACAGGCTTTGCTACATTCAGCTTAGGATCGATTGCCTTGACACTAGTTAGATAAAATAGTATTCCTCCCCTTAAGCATCAGCTATCCAAATTAATGTCACTTATTTTAAGTAACACATGGAATCATCCTTTTTGTGAACCGCCAAACTTTCAGCGCCGCAATTTCGCTCACAGTGACAGTGCAGTGCATTCTCGATGATTTTTTGGCATTTTGAACTATTTTTGACTCTTAAAACGCAGCATCCCTGGGCTGGTTTTTCGAAAAGTTTACGCTGTCGTGCAATAACCAACTACTGTTTGTCGGTCGGTCGGTCGGTCGGTCGGTCGTCGCTCAAATTCTCTGCGAGGCAAAACGAGTCAAGTCTTTTCCATGAATGTAATGAAACCCCATTTGAATTTCAATTGAGCACAGAGTGGGTGTTGGTTTTCGCTTTTGTTTGTTATTTTCAGTGTTTTAGGGGTTTTTATTTTAATTTCATTGTTGGCATTTTATTTTTTCTTATTTTATTCCAGTGCAATACTGTTTTGTTATTCAGTTCAAGTTGAGGCTTTTAATATGCTCTACGTTTATTTAGTAGTTGCGTTGCTGCCCACAGTAGTTGGTATATTTTAATTGTTGTTATTTTTGCTGTGCCACTCCCTGTGGTAATTCTTATAATTCTAGTGTTCTAGTGTTGTAGTACATGGTAGTTGTAAACTAAGAATTAGTTGAGTTGATTTCAGTCCACTTGAGTAACATTGCTGCTGCACTCAAAATGTGTTGCCTTCTGGGAGCGTCACAGAAGGTATAGTATGTTAATTTTAGTGTAATGTAATTGAATTTAGGTTGAACAGTAGAATGAACTGTAGCAAAAATAATGTTAAAATATTTTCGAAACCAATTCCTTAATATGATCAAATCCAAACTTGGACATATAATCCCATATATGATGCCATATCAAAAATACATTCTGCCTAGAGAAAGTACATTACGACTGAAACTCAACCCGTTTTCATATTGATACTATTACCTAGTAGTCCTTATTTTTCTTACCTTCGTGCCTTTGCGTATCCCACTGTAAGTAGCAGCAAAGAAATTTTAAGAAAAATTGACATAGGTTATACATTGGGGTTATCTAAGTGACCTCCCATTTGCCATACCCCAATGTTGCACACAGCAACAAAGTGAAAAGTATGTTGTTGCCAATGCTGCCACCGTTTCTGCAGCATCATGCGGCTAAAGTGAGATCGTAAATTCACTGAATGAAGCGAATGCTACGTGATACACACGGTAGCGATGCGTTGCAATGTACGTTCCTTACTGCTTGTTACCTGTAACAGAGCATGAAAACTGTAACAACAAACAGCAGTAGCGGCAAGAACAACAAAAACATGAAGTTGAGAAACAAAACCTCAAAGGCATTTTGCAATTGTGCCCTCAAGAAGGACACGCAACGCAAACAAATGTTGCATACAACAACGGAGTGGCGTAACATGCGAAATTATTGCAACTGACAAATAGAGTATAGAGAATACAGGCGCACTTTGATAACCCAACAGAAAATATGGGTCATGACGAGATGCTGGAAGTCAGAAAATTGCTACAGAAGTCAGAAATGGCGTGCCAGGAAAGAGTCTTTGTAATAAATTGCAAAAACTCAGTTTTAAAAGCCAAAAAGGTATCTTCAACTCAAGTTAATTATTCAAATACTAGTGGTACCGTTGTTTTTTTCATAGTGAAATTACTCTTTAAACTTATCATTCTATTTTATCTCTTCAAATGTAACAAAATAAAAAACAAATGAAAAAAAGTTTGAACTTTGAACTTCAAAGCCAAATACAAACTGTACACATAAGAAATAAAAAAAAAACAACAATAACAGCACAGAATTCAAGAAGCAGCATAAGCAAAAGCAATGTAAAATCAATCAACAATTTTTGTGTGAAAACTTAATACCAAAAAATAGCATATTTGACTTTAAAAAATAAAAAATTTAGTATGCTATAACCTCCTTTAGCACGATTATGTTGTTTTAAAAAAGAAATTATTAAGATCGGTTCAATATATTTTACGCCAAAGCGTTACAAGCCATTTTGTGTGAAAATTTAATCCTAAAAAATAGAATATTTGACATTAAAAAATAAAAAAAAAAGTATGCAATAACCTTATTTAGCACAAATATGTTGTTTTAAAAAAAAAATATTGAAATCAGTTCTGTATATTTTGCGCCAAAGCGTTACAAACCGTTTCCATGTAAGCAATTTTATATAAATAGTATATATTCTGACTGACTTATCAAATTTTATTTCTTTAATGTGTTGAATTTTGAGAAATACCTTTTACTGAAATAAACTGCATTGGTTTCCCGACTACTTCTACGATTACACATTCTAGAAATCAGTCTAGTTTGACTGAAATCATGCCCAGAGGGTATAACCACTTGTTCGAACTACACACTCTGGTGGCGATTGATGAATTTTTTTCGCTCGAAAGAAAACATTCAGTGTATGTTCTTGACTTGGTTTGATAAAATCTATTAATTCTTCCTACGAGCTCATTCTATAAAAAGCAGGCTTAATAGGGTTGCTCGAAGTACCGACAAATATAAAGATTTTTCAAACGACCTTTTTTATATAAAAACAAAAATTCAAAAGTAATTTCTTAACTGGTTATTATTTGCCTAAAACGTCTAGATAATTTTACGAGTTTGATATCGACAAAACAGAAACTTAAAGTACATATATGGTTCTTTAAAAATCAAATTTTTTACTTTTATTTGTTGGTTTTATCTTTTCGCAAATCGTAAGCGATATGTCAAAGGCATTTCCTACTAAGAAACTGTAGCTTTTAATACAATGTAAAGAGAAACAACAACAGCAATCACTTGCTACAAATGCACTCATCAACCGCTGCGCCGCCTTACTGCCTTAACACAGTTAAAAGGAAATTAGCACAACAGCCAACATACACAGCGTTGCCTTAGACGGTATAAAAAGAAAAACTAGATACTAATTGGATAACATGCAACTATGTCTAGAAACACTAAAAGTTTACGGGTGTATGCGAAATTCTTCGAATCAAAAAACTAAAAAAGTCTCAAAAAATTACATATTTTGATATGAGATAAGATGTGGTTAGTTGAGATATCAGAGAAAGGACTTTAATTTCCTGGAAAATCTTTAAAAATTGAAAAAAGCTGAAGAATCCAAAATTCAAAAGAAAAAGTATCAAAATTTCAAAACTTGCAAAAATTTCTAAAAATTTTTAAGTTTTTCAACAAATTAGAAAATTTAACAAAATCGAAAAATTGAAAAAATTGAAAAAAGCTCTAGAACCCCAAATTTGAAAAAAATAAAAAAATTTAAAAAATTTTTAAAATTTCCAATAATTTTCAAAAGTTGAAAAACTTTAAAAATTGAAAAAAGCTCAGGAATCCTAAATTTGAAAAAAAAAATTGCAAAAATTTTTAAGATTTTCAAAAAATTAGAAAATTTAAAAATAATCGAAAACCTTTAAAAATTGAAAAAAGCTAAAAAATCCGAAAATTCAAAAAAATTATAAAAATTTCAAAAATTGTAACGTGAAAGAAGAATATTTCTCACTTAAAAAAAATCCATTAAAATATCTTTCCAAAGCGTTTACAACTGAATAAGTCTGCGCGAATTCAGCTGGAATAGCTAATAATTGAAACATTAAATTTTGCATTTTCTACTGACGAGCAAAAGAGGCCTTCACTGCACGTTTTCCCAATTATTTTTCAAAGATTAAAGAGCAGATTTTCTTTCTTTCAAAAGTTGTATCCTTTTATAAGGAAAAGCGCCTATTACTTTAGCATAAAAGTTTAAGCAATTGTCTTAATGTTCAAGTTGTTCACAAACAATAAGCTGGTAACCCTATTGCTGGTAACAATCTTCAACTTGCTGCAGTTTATTTGCAACATTGGCTTAAAAGTTATCAACACTTCCTGGCTTGCTTGCTTGTTAGCTGCTGACTGGCTGTGTGTGCCGCCTGGTTGCGTAGAATGTTTTCATGTTGCAACTGCAAATTACGCGTGCAACTTATAACATTAATTACAAACGATAAACTACAACACAATGAACACCATAGACAAAACTAACTCAAAAGTGGCTGCACTTTTTTTTGTGTTTTTTGGGAGAAAATAAAATGAAAGACTACAACTTGTAACTGCTGCTGGTCTTTGTGCTGTTTGTTGCACTATTTTACTATCTTTTATTTGCTACTTCTATTCCATTGTATCTGTGTGTCTTTCACTTTTTAAGTTTACTTACAAAGCAGCAGGAATTTTTGTGCATAACTCGTAAAGTGCATGAGATAAGAAAACGTGTTCTTCGTCGTCGTCGTCGAAAAATTAAGGTACTACTGCACAAAACAAAAAGTTTTTTTTTTTGCTTTTTTGTGAGAAAAAATTTCCTTTGCAGGTTTACAATTAGAAGCTTTTGTTTCAATTATCACAATAAATCAGTTGAAGAAGGGCATATTTACTGCGTGCAGTTTGCAGAAGAAAGTTGGAGAGCGTAAAGTATCTAATCAGAAAAAGAAAAACTGTATGCATTACATCCAGTCCTTCAAAGAAAAAATAAACTTCATTGAAAAAAAGAGTTCCTAAAATGGGTTTTCCACGAACATACTATTTTCGGTCTATATGACTTTTTTCTCAAAAACCCATCAAATAGTGAACAAAAAATATGACTATTTCGTTAGTAATTTTACTTATTTCCGAGTAAAGCAATGGATTTATCAGAGTTTAAGTGTTCAGTGCTTTAATAAAAATTATTTATTTTGCCAAGCGCCTCCGAACACTTATTTTTGTTTTTGTATTTATATTATTACTTGAAAACTAGTAAGTTTACAGAAAAAATTATTAGACATCTTAGGCATTATTATTTTAAAAGCTTTGCACGTTGTTCACCTAATCCTTCAGAGCATAGGTGGGCAAAGTAAGAAAACTGAGCCAATTTTAGCTCCTTACAACAAACACATTTCATCATTCAGAAAAAAACCGAAGCTAGCGAAAACAAGGAAACAGCAATACCCACATTGAGGACAGCTTCTCTCGTTTCATTTGATCAGTGTACTTTTATTTCCACACTCATGTTTTTCGTGTTTGATTCTTGGAATTGGCTTTTGTTTTATTGCCAATGTTTTTTTTTTCGCTATCGAGATTGAATTTATGGTGGGGTTTCATCTGTTGTTGTAGTTGTTGTTTTTGTTACTTTTCTTGTAAGTAGCTCCTGCTTCCAAAATTTTGCCCACCCATGCTTCAGAGTATAATGTTTTCTTTTTCAAAATTCATAAAAAAAAGAGCAAAATCCTGACAGTTTTCGAATAAAAAATTCGAAAAAACTTTTAGTAAATTTATGCCAAAATTTTTTTAACAATAATTTAGAAAAAACCGCAAGAAGCTGAAAACAAAAGTTTTCGAAAAACAGATAGTTTTTCAGCGTATCGAAATATAACGTCAGGGGCTCAATAAATATGTAAAAATCTAAAACTTCGAAGGAAATATTGTTTTTCAAAAAATTAAGTATGGCATACCTAATATGGCGTCACAAAGAGGACCACCTCGGGAAAGCTTTCATTCTCTTGCAAACAACTTTTCACTTCACAGTGTTGCTTTTAAGAAAAGGAAAACAGAATGGAAGGGGGATAGATGAAGTAGTGTCGGTGAACATTCATCTTGAATTCATGAGTCACAATTGCCGAGGAAGACAGACGCAAGCAGACTGTTCCACAACTTAATTGTACGGCCAAAGAAAGAATTATCGCGAATGTGTGATTTCCTGTTGAACACCGGCGTGACGCAAAAACGATGGGCCAGATGGGACGACCGTGTGTTGCTCGAGAAAATCCGGAGTGATGGAATCAGTTCACATATAGCACATCTGGCTATAATATTTGTAGAAAAGGGTTAAACACCCAGCATTACGCCGGTGGTGAAAGGAATCGATAAATGAGATGACAGATTCATCGCCTATTAGTTTTATCACACATCGCTGAACACGATCTAGTAGCTCCAACATGATTTTAGGAGCCACGGCCCAAATGTGTGTGTTTGGGAAGTGAAGTAGATAGTTGCAAAATGTTATTCCATTGCTTAGTTTTAATTTGATTTCAAAAATTTCAAAGCTTCACCTTTTAACGTGGAAATCAAAAATTTCTACATTTTATTTATGGAATGGACATTAAGGCGATTCTAAGTGGAATGTCTTTTTTAAAAAGCTAAGACTTCAAAAAAAAAAAATTCTTCAATTTATAAAATAAATTATATGTATCATTATAGGATGCTTCACACAACTTAAAATATTCATAAATATCACAAATCAAATATCACAATATGCAGTCACTGCTGGTGATGTTGAGCACCATCGTGCGTACATATTTGCACAATATGTGCTACCACATTGGAGAACATCCATTAAATTTTATACATATTTACATAGTACATTTAATCAATTCACATTAAAAGGCTTTTAACATTTATTATGATTGTATTAAATTATGCGTACATGCACACAAACACACCGGCACATGCATACTGTGTTCGTTCGCTAGCAAGATCATTCATACAAAACGCTTTTGACCAACTCTCATATGAAATTTGTGTTTCATCAGCACCGTCATCAGCATCATCGATTGGCAGGCGGAAATTTGTTTCAGGAAACTCAATTTGCCAGAATTTATTTTCAGTTACAATGCATATTAATTTCAAAAATTTAATATGTAGTGGCAGTTATTACATGAGTACAAAAAAATTTTATGACTACTCTTATGTACATTAGAGACATATGGTATCATGTGTAAAATATCGTTTGTTTAATTTGACCAGTTACACAAAAATTCGAAATTAATTTTCAATGGCAATGAATTGTACACCAATTAAAAAAAAACTTATCATATGATAGTATACAAAATTTGTGAAGAAAATAAAAGAAAAATAGCCGAAAAACACAAGTCAGCTTTCGCCCAAAATTATTTGCAAAATTTACTGAAAATAAAAGTGGAGCTCACCTAAGACAAAGGTCTGTCAAACGGATATGAAATTTCTGATAGTTTTCCACCAAAAATATCACGCAATAACTGATATCTCTTTTACTGACAATTTTTTCCTACATTAAATCGCCCAAAAAACAAGAGGGAACTATCTCTTAAAATCTCTATATTCTTGGGAAAGTTTATTCCATTTTGTTTTGTTAATCGTAATGCATACTTTGTACAATTTCAAATAGAGCCATCATCAAAACATTACATATTGTATGAATATACCACAGCTGTGAAAGAGTGCATTCATTTGCAATTGAAATCCATTGAAGTCACTGCCAAAATACAGCATTCAGAGTGCAGCTTTTTAAAAATGAAGTCACCTGTAGACTTCAATGCCATAAGTTTGCAGTCTTTTCTATCACAAAAGAAAACAATTATTTTGGTGATGTTACATTTTTGAATAGAAGAATCAATTTTAATTCTTTGCAATCACTTGAAGTCGCTGCAATCATTTTAAGTCACTGAAGGCACTTGAAGTCATCTGCTCTGAATTAACTCGAAAATCTACACAAATATCTTCTAAGCATATATATACATATATAAACGTGAATGTGTGTACATATGTATATATGTATATGCACATGTATATGATCGATAAACTTAATGCATAAATTATCCACATCATCGGTGACTTCAAATGATTGCAGTGATTCCAAGTGATTGCAGCGACTTCAAGTGATTGCAAAGAATTAAAAGGGATTTGAGGTGACTTCAATGCAATCAAAATTCTTCCAATCATGATTCCAAAAATGTGACGTCACCAAAATAATTGCATTCTTTTGTGATAGAAAAGGCTGCAAGCTTGTCGCATTGAAGTCTACAATTGACTTCATTTTTAAATAGCTCCACTCTGAATGCGAAATTTCTCATGAGTTAAAATTGAAAATGAATACATTCATTCACAGCTCTGGAATATACTCATGTGAAAATATCGAAATATCTGAAGTTGCAAGAAATATTAACCAACAAACATAACGATATTTGCTGTTACTCGTTTTTTTATAGACATGTGTATTGGTATAGGAATTTCACGCTCATAACACTGTACAACACAAAAAAAAACTGCAAGGTCCTGACGCTTGATTTAGGTAAAGAGCCAAAAATACACATATTGTTTAAAAACATATTGTTTAAAAACAATAGAGTTTAGCTACTACAGCTATTAGCCTTCTTAGCTATTTAGCTTTAAACTTTTAGTCAAGTAAAAAGCTTATAAGTAAAAAATAAATAAATAAAATTTTGAATATGTTTTTCAAAAATCAAATGGAATATTATTTGTAAATCTACAGCTAAGACGAATTTTTAATAAGCCATAGTAAATGATTTGCGTAAAATATTTATAGGGCTGTTCACAGTATCAACGCATCTATTGTGTTAATTTTCCAGTGCAGTTATTTTATAATGACTCGCCATCTTTTACGATGTTTTGTTATTGTTTACCATACTAACATAAAATAACACTAGCACTCGGATGATGTTATCTAGTAAATTTATGCGCAATACGCTTTGTAAAAGTGGCAAAAGTGCGGCCTTAATGGGTGAACTCAGTCAGCAGTGGGATGTCAGAATGTAAAAATAATCAAAGGGTACTCACATTCATTCAACATAATACATGGCAATTTTACTAAGAAACTGTGAATAGGCGTAATGTTGAACATTTCAACCTATTAACTTTTATTTTTATCAGTTCTGATTTATCATTTTTTAAAGATTCTATGAGAGTCCTCTTAAAAAAAATTTTCAAGGGTTAAAATGTTTTACAAAAATACTTTGCAGAAAATTTTAATAGCAGACACCACAAAGCCAAATCACGAACGGATTACGGAAAATTTTTACGCTTTTTAAGTAAATTTTTGTGGAATTTTTGAAACAAGAGTTGAAAGGAAATATAATGGGCTAAAATCAGAAAAAAAGGGAAAAATATTTTTCATAAAATGTTTTTATAAAGAGGACAGCATTTAATTCAATTGTGGAAATACAAATATTCTTAATATCACTCATTTGATAAAATAATATTGAAATTTCAATACGCTGTAAAAGGATATTTAAAAGTGAACTTATAAAAATGAGATAGATAAGTTTTTTTATTTCTTGTTCTCTACCAAAATCAAGTGTCGGAAATTTGTAATTCTGCAAAAATTTGAGCTTCAGTGTCGTACAGAGTAATGGAAAAATTTTAACATTAAGTTTAAACTAAATGGTAGAAACAACAAAAAATTGTTAAAAAAAGAATCAAAAATAATTCGCCAGACGCAATTTTTAAGTGCACTTTATGTTGTTGTAAATGTTGCGGTTGTTGCTGATGTTGCCGTAAAAGTAAATGCAGATATTCCTCACTTACGCATTCCTTACTGCAGTACAAATAATATAAATATTTTGCATTTTTACATGATTCTTTACATGGTTCCCAGTGGTGTCCAAAAAAGTGAGATTATTTGCAGTTTTGAGACGAAATGCAGGGCTTTAATTGAAAACAAAACTTTTGTTGGATACTCCAGGACAAACATTGCTTAAAAATTATTTCGGTAATTTTCATAACTTTTATAATTATTCTTATTAATTCATAAACTATACTAAGGTTATCAGTTTCAAAGTTACCGTTGGTGAAGAATATTAGCACCAAGGTGTGGCTAAAGTAATGTCATATTGTGAATTGGAGAAATTAAAAAAAATTAGGTTCTGTTTTCACCGAAAGTTTGTTTAAAGATGTAAAATTGACATTATTTTGAAAAACTGCACCAAACAGATGCAATGGCTATTCGTGAGCATTTCATATGGATTCTCCGTGTCCGAGAAATGTAAATTTTTTTTATTCACATAACCACTCAAGTGGTCATGGGCTTCGTCGCTCGTTATGCTTTTGGTTACGAAATCATGCTCTACTTGCACTAGATTTAACAGAGCATGGAAGTAATTTAACCTCAATTGACAGTCAGCAGGCAGCAATTGGTGAACGGTTTGCCCTTTATATGGGAACATATTCGAAATTGTGTATGTTGTTGTCGCGAAGATGTTTGTAAACTCTCGCAGACTTCCTTGACCACAGCAGCGATATTCTCAGTCGAACAAGCAATACGGGGCCGTCCACTCCTCTAGCGACATCTCTAGTAAACCCACTTTGCACGAAACACTCAGTCAAACGTTTAATTGCTCGTGGACTTCGTGCCGGACGACAAAATTCGAAAGCAGTAACAATACTTCAGCGTTCTTCAGGTGTGTATCACTCCATTGCTTGTTGTCAACTAATTCTCCATCTGTCTACAACAGTGGTGGGCATGGAAATTACACAAAAGGGCCAAACAACAACATCAAGCAACAACAACGAAATTTTAAAGTTTTTTTTTACTTTCATTTCCAAATTCGCTCACAGCACTAAAAAAAACGAATTGCACTACAAACAAAAACAATTGCCACATTCGTCAAGACACAATGCGGCGCAGCGCTAATTCCTCCTTTGTGTGTTGGTTTTGTTTTCATATGAACTCAACTCAACGCTGTGCCTCGATAGCGTTGAAATTCTACGAATTTTTTTTTTCGCTTGCCTGTGTGTCGAATAACGGTGCGGGCAATGAGGACGGATAGGGTCACTACGTGCCCACCACTGGTCTACAACATTAACGTCAAAGTACAATGGCATTCGATGCCATTTGCAAAAATTATGCCACGTTCACATTATGACATTATTTTATTGAAATGCTACTAAGTCTTTTAATTTTCTGCGGGAGCTGAAACTCCAAAGCACCCACTGACTCGGCACCTCTGAATACATGCATAGCAATGTAACCATTTATGTATGTAAAAATGTGTATGTATTGACTTTACGGACATAATCAAATGAGTTTTTAATGAAGTGCGAAAATACCTGTTAAAAATGATTAATGTCAGAAATGTCTGTACTCTGTTCAATTTGCTTAAAAAACATTTTCAAACACAAAAAATTATATCTTTTTTAACCAATATTTAAATTATAATCAATGCTGGCATTATAAGCAATAATGAAGTTTTTCATTTTTAAATTTATTTATTTTGTAATTTCTATCTTTAAAATATATTACTGATTTTTTCCATTTTCAATTTTTTAATACCTTCTTAAACTGCTGCTATTTCTTGACTATCAAAACATGTCACTAGCTAATTTATTAGCTAAATTACTGCCCATAAATAGTCAATATACATAACATGCATTTATTGCAGCTTCACCAAAATGTTGCCAATTTTAGTTAATGCAAGAAAATAACGAAAAGTAAAAAAAAAATAAACAAAAAGCGAAAAACATGTCGCAATTTACTACTAAATAATGCAAGATAACAAATTTATTCCCCAAAAATTCACTGACAATTTATGTTGAAGCATTTGTAGTCAGATCCCCAGATCGATGTCATACATTTGCGATGCACACACCTTGTTAGGGATTTCAGCTAAATACAAAAAAAAAAAAATAAAAGAGAAAAAAAAAATTTGTTTCCTTAGAAAAAGTAACAGAAATGTTGCATTCGATATTTGCAACGAGGTAAACGAAGCGAGACGTAGCAAAACCCAAAACGAGTTGAAAACTGATTCTGCAGTGCAGTCAATTCCATTTCAATGGATTACTTAAATCACACTAAACAACAACAACAACAACAACAGCAACAGGGAGAAGAAAAAATCTAACATATCGTACGATGTACAATATAACGTAGTTTATGAGTGTAGTCAAAAGGAGACTTCAAGGATTGCAAGAACAATGGAGAAAAATTCAGAAAGTTTATGTCAAAATTTGTAAGGCAGCCCTATAACTAAAATCTCATTGAATTCAGTGCTCAAAAACATCAGTATATTTTGCATCAAAAACTATATCCCACTAAGCATTTAGGCATGAAAAGGTTATATAAGAATCGCCTTAGAAACTGCTTACCCACTTTCTCTTTTCTGTAGATTTGACTTTTTGATTTCATTCCCCTGTCATGATAATATGGCTTAGTAGAAACAAAACTTTATAAAGTTCTGAGAAAGAACTGTTTTTTGAGAAATCTTGCTTTTTGAAAAATTTGATCTATGTTGTGAACAAAATATATCTTATTGGTAAAGAAATTATGTAGCATTTTCCACAAACATTTTGCACAGTTCTATAACATGTCTACATTCAGCTATGGGTGCGAACAGTGATACAGTTTTTTTTTACTTTGATACACCATACCTTTGAGATTCTCGTCATTATTATGGTAGAAACATTGGAGCATAAGCTTCGAGTTATGGAAAAAATTCAACTGTCTCACTGTTCGCCCATAGTGCGATAAGTGTGACTGTGCAAGTCATATTTAAAAAAAAAGGCACTTAACATTCTGGTGTATGATAAAACATAAGCTTTCTATTTAGATTATTTTTATTCAAGTAACAAAATTCCTTCAAAAAAAAAAAATAAAGCAATCTTGTTCACTCCACAAATATTTTCAGTAGATCCCTTTATATTTTGAAGAGAATGGAGGAATTTGGATTAATCTTTTGGAGGATTATAACATGCGTGTGATTTCTACCAGTGGTTTACTATCGCTTGTGAACATTGCAAAAGTCACAAGAAGAATTAGTGAAAGGGGAACAATGAAAGTTTAATAGGAAAAAGTTGAAAAATATGGTAACTTTTACGAAATGGAAGACGACAACTAATCATTCTATGGATTTACAATTTATCCAGTCAATAAGTTTATTCATTCTTCAAGAAAAATTTGTACTTATTGTCGAATTCAAACCAGACCCTCGGGCTTACCAGTCCACTCGATTTCATCACGCACACATATTTCTTTGCTTACCTTTGATATACAAAAAAGAAACCAACTATTTTCATTGTGTACATCTTCAAACTACACCACTGTCCACAGCTATGACAACAACGCTGACTGACAAAGTGGAAACCTTCAGCTCTAAGTAGAGTACCGTTGCTGGTTTTAGTCTCAAAAGTTAAATGGACAAAATTTTAAGCACGCTGCGACAAATGCCTTGGACAAGAAAAAATACTAAAGTAACAAGTCAAAGTTAATTCCATAGTGCATATGTGTCTATTTGGTCAATGAACCATTGCAGTTGGTAACTCAATGCAACCAAGCACGCGCGATTCCCAACGGCCCCTTCTTTAGTCAGTAAGTCGATAAAGTTTTGGCCAAAAAGAGAAGAAAAAGAAAAAAAGATAAACTAAACAGAGAAGAATTCAAATTCATAAGTTATTCAAAGGATGAGAGACAACTTCTCGTATAACTTCAAGTGAAGCTGACTGACTATCACAGCTCAAACTCGACTCAATTTCATTGCAATGCGCGTTACAATTCACTGCGCATGCAAGTTTGACTCATGCAACTTTTTTGATAAATCCGCGTCGAAGTTATGCTTTCAATTTGTATTTTCTTCGTCATTGGATTTGTTAAAAGTTTTATATTTCAGAGAAATCGAGGATTCGTTCTCTTACTTTATTTCTGAAGTTTATGCAACATTGGAGTTGGAATTTACTTCTTGCTTTTTTATCTTTGGGTTTGACATTACGTTTGCAATCCTTTGAGTGCTGCACGTGACAATGGCAATCAATGTTGTATTTGTTGCATAATATTTTATTTATAAATAAGTCATAGCTTAACTCGTTTTTTGCCTAAGTTTAACTTTAGATTTTTATTTTTAATAAATCATATTTTTTCTTTTGTTTTTCACATAACACAAGCAACTTAGATAACCAAATTTGCATCATAATTCATTTTCGCGGCACATAACTACAAATTCTTTTTCCAAAAATCCTGCATGTGCAAATGACGCCATTTCATGTCATGGTTGTCGTTGTCGGCGCATTTTAGCTGAACTGTCAAAACGCATTTGTGTACTGATTTACCAGCTCAGTAAAGCCGATGCAGCTGATATACAGTGGCGGATTTTCTCACAGGCCGATTAGACCCAAAGCGGTCTAAGCACCAGGAGCACCACACATAGAATGAACATACATTTTTTTTAATCAAATTTTTTAAGGAGCCTTTGAGTTCGTGAAATGAAAAAGAAGCAAAAACCCCAAAAAATTATGATGATGATCTATTTCTTCTGTGTAACAACACTTGAATCCTTGAAAGTGATTCATTTGCGTATTTTCTGTCAGAATTTTAACACAAAATAATAAAAAAGGTGCACCACTTCGATCGATAAACTGCCATTTTTATGGACAAGGATTTGTTTTTTTTTTACTGTTGAAAATATTCTCCCTAATATGATCCTTTACAAAAAAGGGCGACATTTTTGCCATTAGCCTAGAGCGGCAAAACTTCAAATACGCCCATGCCATTATGTTATGTGTTAGTGGGTGGAGATCACATGGTTTGGCTATTTTGCGACCAGTGCCTTGAGACAGCATTGTCAACAGCAATTGCAACCAATGCAACGCGTAATTTATTTCACACAAACGCAACGTGTTAACGCATTATTTAACGTGTAGCAAAGCTGACACTATTACTACATAGTGTATATGCATTCCAAATTAGGGCTAAGAAAGATTTATGTGTAAATTACTTGGTTTTCGTAGCTATTTTAAAATGCAACGAGTAATTAGTGTGAAATTTCACATGTAAGGTAAGTTAAAATCCTTGATGTGAAAAGGTATTAGAAAGGGAGTAACTTTTTATGTCAATTCAGATAGAACATTTTCAGGATAAATGTTAAGAAATTAATTTTTTAATATTCTTTAGCGTGAAATTCTTACAGAGATCTAAATTTTCCTAAGCTTAAGTTTCCTAAATTTCTCTGGTAATCTACTCTACAAAAGTCGATTTAGTTCTTCGTAAGTCGTAGCAGTAAAAGTAAAGTAAATAACACTTGAAATCTAAAGTAATAAAAGATAACTGGAAGTTATACTTTGGACAGAATTGGGACGGGGTCGGGAAAGCGGTGACGATTATACGCTGTCAATGAAAAACCCGTCGGAAAATCGTTTGAATGAACACAATTGCGGCGGACGACTGCTTTTCACGACTGATTTCTTGTGAGAGAATCGTATGAGAAAAGAGAGTGACAAAACAAAATTTGTAAACAATAAATTTTGCTGAGAAAATCGTATGGGAAAAGAGAGTGACAAATTTTAATACATTAGAAATGCAACACTGATCCGACGTAAAAATAGAATTAATTCTAAATCGACGGGTACCCGTCGGCAGGTTACCAGTCGTATGCCGCAATTTTGTTCAATTTTACGTGATCAAGTACAATATAATTTTGGACAGCTTGTAATCGTCGCCGCTTTCCCGACCCCATCCCAATTCTGGGCAAAGCATTATTTTAGATATTAAACATTTTTGGAAGGAAAAGTCTCCAGTCCTTAGGAGGTTTTGAAAAGACGTGGGGTCATACATATGGTGGAAAAGATAGGAGTGGAAATGGGTGTGACCAGTCAACGGACGGATGTTTCCACGGACGGAAGTGAAAGTTCTTTTGTTGAAAAGAAAAAAAAGGAGTGCTCCTAGAATTGCATAGAATTTAAAGATTTTTAGATATTTATGTACTGAGTACTTTATTCCTGCTAAATTTTATCTGTATTTATGGCCAATATGAGGACAACTCCCCGATGAAATAGAATTCATCTTACTGTTTTCGTAAATTCAGATTTGTCGAATATCCTTACTATATAGTTTAAAACTGTAAAGTAAAGTTTGCGACAATAAATCTCTGGTGAAAAGGAAAAAGTACTTAAATTGATTTTGTAAAAGCAATTGATTTCAATAGAGCCTATGTTAATCAATTAAGAAATCGTTGCAATTTTTAATATAAAAATTACGCAAATTAATGAGTTATTCGCGAAATGAAAACATAAGCGATTTTTCCAGACGAGTGAATTCAACTTCGTACCAATTTCTAAACAAGCCATAAATAAAATGATAGCTGTTTTCGATGTTCGGATATCACGCAAAAACTGCTTGATCAATTTCAATCAAATTTATTTAGGATTATTCCTAAGACGCTTGGTCTCAATCTCCAATTAAAATTGTCACTATATTCCTGTTCAATATCAAAATATTTCAGTTTTAAAATTGCTAACAAATTTAATTTCGCACATAGAAACAAGCATGTAAACATAACAAATCGTTGAATGTCAAATAAATTTAGAAGGAACTTAGAGCTAATGGTTTATATATTTCGTACTAATATGCACCATACAATTATAACCTGGTGCGTTAACGTTTTTTCCGATGTAAATAAGGTAATGGCACATTAAATTTTATTGCCCGGTACTTTTATTTTCATAAGTGACCGATATAACTTCGATTATAACTTAATTAAAAATAGGCTTGCAAAGTCGCGGGGATTAGCTAGTAATAAATATAATTTGAATATTGTTATATGTCTACATAAGTTCTTATTCCAAATAACTTCTGGAATATATTATTGGAATTATAATATTGGAAAAAACGTGTATATCAATCTAAGCTGTTTCGACGTTGCTTATTGCTGAGTATTCAAAATCTTTTTTCTTTTTTTAATGAAAAAACTGCTTATACAGCTTTAAGCTTTTATTCCATAGCACAATTTTAAATTTCCTAAATTCTAACTACATTTAAGCTATTATTCCAAATGAGATTGTACGTATAAGGGAGATAAGTTAAAGTTCCTCCCTTCAAAACTTCCCAAAAAAGCATCCAATATGATTCAAATTTCGCTCAGAGGTAGTTTTACATACGAAGATCATTATGGCGTCAATTTGTGCTTAAATCGACTTAAGCAGTTTTTCCTTTTCACCACAGAAATAATGCCAACAATTTTTTATTAAAATTCTTTAACCCTAAATGCATGCAACACATTATTTTCAGATTACATTTCACACTCGAATTGAAGTTCTTATGAACTTTCTCAGAAAAAAATCTTTCAGCTTGCGCAAATATGCGCAAAATTTTTTGAAAAGAGTAGACTTTCGCCATTTCTCTTAATTTTGTTATGTTCAGAGAATAAAGCTAGACGTAGGTAACTTGGTAATTTTACGAAGGAAATTGCAAACGTTGCATTTTAAGCAGGCATTTTGATATGTACATATCTTTTGAATCATTTACGTAAACCAGATAAGTTTTTCGCTTAATTAATGACAAAATTCTATACTTTAGTAAAAAATGCAATAAAAATGGACGTAACAAAAATATTTTATTTAGATATTTCACTGAGTTGCATGATAAAGTTGATTAGTTTTCCACGTACTATTTTTAAATGACTGGCCTCATTTTTTCGATGATAAAATATCACTTTTTGGAAATCAAAAATAAGCATATACTTAGCGAAACATTATCGCTAAAAACTGCATCATTAAATTTTGTAAATTTTACAGTCGAAAAATTGTTAGTTACAGAAGGCCGAACTATAACTACATATGCTGCAGTTGAACAGTGGAGCAAACTTTCTCTAGAGTGCGTAAAAAGTTAGCTATTCAGATTTCAGCGGTCAATAGCCGTAATTTATACGAAAACTTCTCTTCAAGAAATACTCAGAATGAACTGAATGGTCCACCACTGTCGACATATTTATTCGAGGAGAACCCATCAAAGCACGACACTAAAGGTAAGCTTTTCGGGAGGAACTGAAACTAATATGGGTTGCTTGTCTATGACACAATTTATGATAACTGTAACGCAGATAATTTTATCATAAATATTGTCTTTTATTTCTCACTATGTTACAAATTTTTATGCAATTATTTACTGAAACAATGAAAAATCTAATCTAGCAAATAGAAAAATGATCGAAACATTATATGCAAAGAGGAATAAGACCCAAGAAAAAAATTTCTTTTTCAATAGCAAAAATCTATTATAAAACTTAACAGTAGGTATAAGGCCGCATATTTGAATAAGAGGTGTTAAAAAAGAACTTGAAAACATTGCCATCAGCCCTTTTTTTTACTGAGCATGCAATATGTGAACGTTGCTTTGGCAATTTGACTTCGAATGTGTGTGCAGTTAAGTGAAAACTATGGCTTGTTAGGATGCACAAAGGTGTAAAAACTATAAAATCGTTTGATGTTGTCGACGATACGTCTACTGTAGATAGAGATGATGAGAATGTAGAATGTAACTATGGCTGCTACTGAGTAAATGAGCAATTTGCAGCAGCCACAAATGTTGGATGATGTTTGATGAGTGTCGTGTAAAATGGAAAATTTGATTTTTGTTGCATTTATGATTTATTGATTGAATGATTCTTTGGAAATGAAAAGGTTACAAAGGTAGTAAATCATGTTCAATTAAAAGTGAAAAGAAGAGCAAAATTAAAGAGAGACTATTTGAATACTAAATTGATGTTACATACTCTTTTGGTGCAATTAATGAAATTTGTGCAGTAATGTAGCTGAATAAACTACAAAATCTTTATATAAATAGCTTGGCTTTTTCATTTTGAAATATAATTACATGGCCCCCAGATTAATCATATGTCAATACCTTATTGCTATCAAGTAAGCATTTCCATTCTTGAACAACGTCATATGCAGTCCCTGCCAAAAACTAAAAATCTTTCTCATCTCACCTAGGTTTCCGCAATTATAACAACCCACAGCTGTTACTGCTGACAAAAGCATGGCTGATGACTGAATTTTATTAATGTGGCCAACCGTTGCAACCCTACTCCCTAAAGCACTAAATTTTCACTCAGCCTAAAAATTATGAGCGTTTCATATGAATAGAAGCGGGAAAACAAAGATAAAACTCCTGTACAAGAAGACAACATTTGGAACAACAACAAAAAGCGTATCGCAATTCAAAATTGAGTTTTAAATGCATACACGCTCACTTCGGACAACAACAACGCCTGTAAATATGCAACAAAATGATTTCAAATCGTGCTGTGACTCTACAAATGAAACTCATTAGAGTTACGCAGCTTTGGGAATGAATGAGACACAGTTGTATTGTAGGTTATAGCGATAGTGCTAGTAAAACGCGCGGTAAATCATATCGAAATCCATTAAATTGTCAACGCAATGTCCTTCATTGTGCAAAAATGTGGTAACACACACATGGACACGAACTGGGAATGCAATGGAAATGAAACGCGCGTAGCAAAGTTAGATAACTTCATTTCATTGTTTATATAAAGTGTATGCTATAAATGAATGAATGAATGAATCAATGACGACATTGATACACGTAGTGTGTATACTTTTTGCATCAGAAGATCGTGGTGTTATATGCCACATATATGCTGACCATTCCATAAATAAGAGTTCTCTAGTCTAAATGCAGTGAGAATTATCCTTTATTTTTCTCAACTAGATGGTCTGCGAGATTATCAATAACTCAAATCATAAGCTTTGGTACTGAATCCCTGATCGTTATTAACGAGCAAAATTGTTAGTAAAAGAACACTTTTCTTTCAGGTCTTAAAATAATTTTTAATGTTAATTTATTCCTGTCCTAATGGCTTCTAAGGGCGCAACTATAGACAACCGCTTATATGGAGCTTTGTTTCTGAGGCTTAAGATCTACCCCAAGAATAAAATTTTTCCATAGAATTTTTTATTAAATGTGTGAAAAGAAAAAAATAGGGGTGGTTCTTCCATCCGAGAATATGTGAAATGTTGAGCGTGTGACTAAAGACAGTTCTGTTATTTAGATTTTCGTCAATATCTTTGCTGTCATCATTGTCATGGGCAACATTGTCATCATTGTTGTCATTCTCATTGTTTTTTTCACTATCAGGGCAGTCGTCTTCTTCGCTGTTGTCTTCATAGTAAATCCTTTCCTCATTTTCATCACTGTCTATCTTTTAAAATGTTTTGTCGCTGTCATCGTTGTCAGCATTGCCGGTGTTGTCTTTATAAACGCAGATTAGTTTCTCACAACTGTCATCACCGTTGTCATTGTTTTTGCCAGTATAGTCTTCTTTATCTTCATTGTCTTCTTCGCTGTTGCCGTCATTAATAATACTGACCTAATTTTTATCATTGTTTCTGCTGTCACAGTTGTCATCTCTTTCATTACAGCCACTATTGTGACAATTGTCATTATCAATGCATCTATTTCCTTTTTTTATTTTAGTTCGACATTTTCATAGTTGTCAATGTCATCCATAATATTCGCGCCCTCTTCTTCACTGTTGTAGTCAATGTCAAAACTTTATCGTCATCATTGCTTTTATCGTATACGTCGTTATCGCTATTGTCATTGCTTGCATTGCTGTCTTGATTTTCATTCTAAGTATATGAAATTATGATTCATGCCTGTTAACGACATTTATTTCTACATTTATGGAATAACCAAAATACAAATGTCCGCTCATCATGCATGCTTTCTCATTGATATTGATTCAGTACGTTATGAATTGGTTTGGTTTGGTTTTGGTATCAACGCTTAGTTTTCCCCAACTCAACACAAATTGAATTTTGCGGATTTTGTTATAATTTGCAATCGAAGTACTAGAGGGCACTGGCATCGTCACTGTCTACACACAAGTACGTGTGCATATATTAACATAAAGTGTGTTAGTTTAGCTGATGTGCCGCTGTGTCAATGTACTCGTGTCAATTTAACATTTGCGCTAGAACTTTTTACCTCCTCCCTCTATTTTTTTTTAAGTAACAAACAAAATGTACAATTTTTGGTTTACAATTTCAACTTCATTTCTACGTTGCGTCGTCGTATTGTTTTAATGTGAATGAAAATCGAAACCCGAAAAAGGAGGTGATGCTTGTAGCTTTTGTGGAAGGTATTACAGGATGCCATCATTATATTTGATAATTATTTAATTTGATTGTCTTAAAAAGTAGCTATTCTTTTGATCTGTTGAAGCCACAATAAACTTAATTTCTTATTTGATTTCTGATTTCATAGTAAGCCAGTACCTAAGCTGGATTTATCAGAAATGCTTACCTTTATATGGGCTACCATCCTTGCAATTGTTAAGTTTGTTATGTTAGCGCATATCACAACTAAGCCGATTGCTGGTTAGCTTAGCTGGTGGTGGTTTCAATCCGTAATAATGTTTATTCATTAATTTGTCAAACAGTTACGATTTTTGGCCTGTAATTTCGAATGTTGGCAAAACTTTGTTTCTGTGGTGTTGGCGTACATGTGTATGAGTGTATTATGTGTATGCAAGTGCAATGATTTCAATTTTGCTATCTGCTGAAGTTGAATTTCCGTTGGCAATGAAAGTTTTAGCAATATTAGAAATTTTAAGCTTAAATCGATATCTCTCTCTCAATTTTGCAAGATAAGAAAAAGACCGTTTGCCCAATGTTGAGAAATAAAGATAAATAGAAAGCGGTTTTATACACATTCTTCAAACAGACCTACTTTTAAAAAAAAGTTTCTTACAATGAGAAAACGATTTGTTTGAATATAACAAATTATATTTGAAATAGCGCAATTAAATATTTAAGTCAAACTATTTGATTGTCTCAAATAAATATTTGATTGCTTTGATTTGTTCGTTTTTTCAGTGTATGATTGAAAAAAAAAACTAAGTATATAATTTAACTTTCAGAGCCGATCCATCAAGCTAAAGAGGGTGTTTGAGTCCTCTACAAAGCGAAAACAACACAACAAATATTGGGGTGATCTAATTGTCTCTCAAGCCTACATTCGAAGTATCATCGATTATGCCAACAAAAATTCTTGGCGGCTTTTGGATTACATATGTACGCGGACAGTGATTGATTTCTTAAGCACTCCTTGACAACCATACGGAAAGCATAACAATGTGCAGTTAAAAAGTGAACTTGTGCAACACAAACCAGATATATTAGATGTCAGTAAGACACGACGGCCTGATAATGAAGCTCTAAGCTATTCAGTCATGTTTTATTGTGTTCTTCTTCTGCTGAGCCGATTTAAATTCAGAAAAACATTTTATGGCACGGCGACTGGTTTCACATCAATTGCTTACTGCAAGATTGCAGCAAGTAACTAGCAACATTGCCAATTTTTCAAATATTTTTTATAATGGGTGAAATAAATGAAAAACCTGTGCAGCACAGGAGTTAAATAAGGCAGATAATGGGGAGACATGACGTAAGTATATGATTTCAAAAATTACTCAAGTAAAAATTTTTAAAACAGCTGCATGTAACTTAAAATTTTCACCAATTTCTATTCAATTTCAAACTATGCCACTCAAAAGCTTTCGATATACCTAGCTCGATAGATTTTTTATATATCAAAATTTAACACACAGTTTAGATACTGCAATTATACTTTAGAAAGTATGCGAGAGCTTAAAGCTTAAACAGAAATGTCAATCTTTGCTTTAAAGCAGGCGTGGCCAAGAGAGCTAAGAAAGTGAGCTGGAAATCACTCACCACTTGATTAAAAGAGCGAATACGTAAATTTGCAAGCCCAAATTGCAAAATTGAAAAAAAAAAACACTAAAAATGCAATTTTTCATCAAATTTATATGAGAGCTTAAGATATTTGTAAAGGAGACGGAATAATAAACTTTTGTTCGAATTTGCCATCTCTGCTTTAAAGAGTACTTACGAGCACTCATTGTTTAATTAATTTTTCTGATGCTATTTCCCTTTACATGATTTCATTTATTTTTGTTTTCTTTATTATTATTTTGGTGCAAAAACTTTGACCTTTTGTATACGAGAAAATAAAATTTTTTTTTATTATCTTTTTCATAACTTTTCTGTATTTGTGTTTATGATTATTCCCAAGTGACTTTTATAACTTCAAAGATACCGCAAATGCATATCCATTGCAATGCTTATTATACTCAGTCATAACTTTAAGCTTAACACTTGCGCCATCTAGGCGACAGCGACATTTGACAGCAGGTAACATGCGCATTTTTTTGATTATGTTGTTGTTATTTTAAAAAGTTTATGACAAAAATTTTCTTTATCGCTTTTGTTTTGTTGTTGTGGTTATGTCGTAAAGATATATAAAAATTTTTTCATGTTTGTTAAAAATTTTATTAAATTTTTTTCAATTTCTTGTTTTTCTTGGAAAGTAATTGAGATAAAATGTGTAAGACTTTTTCACTGAAATCACTATTAATTTTGTGTAATGTTTGTAATGAAATTTCAATATGATTGGGTAGGTGGCACTCAAGTCATTACGATGATTATATATGTTGCCGGCCAAACTAGTTTTTAGGATTAACTGGTTTTTCCTAGGCCAAACTAGTGGATTTGAATGCCTGGAAGTATGCAATTTCATTTTGATACAAAAGCACTGTGGATAGTGAAGCCGGTGTTGCACATGTTATAGACTGAACCGTGGCCGAAGGCCTCCGCGAAGCCGATATTGGACACATTGGAGGATGTAAGTCCTGAGCCGCTGTCGAAGGCGGTATCATCAATAAAATTGATAAGTTTTATTGTTTTACCTCGCTACTGCCTTAGTTTTCACTATGTACCACAAAGCTTTTGCATTAAGATTTCATTGCATATCTTTAGGCTTTACGGTAACTAGTTAGGCCTAAAACTAGTTTGGCCGGTAACATATATAAGCAGAGAAAGAGTTTGAAGGAGTGATATCAATCAAAATGCTGCGGTTACCACATGGTAGCTAGTTGTCGTTTAAATTAAAATTATCGTGAAGGTACCTTTCCGTTTGTTGATTCTTTAAGTACAGCCATCAGGTTGTATTATGCTGCCCAATTAAGTACATTCAAAGCAACATTTTCTAACCACTTCTTATCTCTCTAAGATGACAAGCTACTGACGATTATGTTAAATAAACAAAACGGAACTCAGGTTTAAGGGAAAGCAGCTGTTTTTAAGCAAAACATTATTAAGTTGTCAAGTTGAGATTACTCAAAGTACACATATGCCTCTTAAAATTTAAAGAAACACTTAAAATACACATTTCTTTAAGTCATTTCACCTATTCAGAAACTTTTGAACCTGATGTCTTCATTTTTTTTTTCTTAACAAAAACAAACGCTGACAGCTCATTTTGTTCGAAAGTAAATCATGCAGCACACTATGAACTAAAGACTTTTATGAAAATTTTAAAAAAGCATGCGACAGTGGGTATAAAAAATAAAAGAATGAAAACTTAATAATGCGTTACATATAAAAATTACAATAAAAACAAAGATAATAGCAGCCGCTGAAAGAACAAAACACATGGCAGTAGTAGCAACATCTATACATATGAACTAAATACAAAATATTACATAGCAAACAAAGAGTGAGCTGCTTTCTTTCTACTACATAGACATATATTGTCTCTTTCTCCCTCACTCACTCACTTTTTACTGCTACTCACCGAACAACGACCACATGTGGTGCACAGCGACATGTCGGTTATATTTTTGCATTTCCGTTTCCTGTCGTGATTTTTCTTCTCTTGTTTTTTTCACTATTGCTATTATTGTTACTGCTGTTGCTGTGTATGCACTCACATGGTTGCATGTTGCTACACACAAGCGCCACTGTAAACGGTGTAACAAATTGTGTAAATGTGTATTCATTTTTAGCAAACAACTTCAAAGTGAAATTCATACAGTTAGCGCGGTAAGGGGACGTCTATAAATTACGTGAGTCAAAATAGGGGTGGGAGGGGGTTCGTGAAAATCTCATCAAATCTCACCAAGGGGGAGGCGGGATCAATAAAAATCGCACGTCAACTTTTTAATGCAGAGACTATACGTTATTATAGCAGATTACATTTAAAAATTATAAGGCAAGTCTAACGGAAGGGGGTCCCTTCAAAACTCATCAAATCTCACCAAAGAGAGGGATGGGAAGTCCGAATTTTAAAAAAAAAAACACCTCACGTAATTAATGGATGGCCCCTAAGACGCCTTATATGCCAATTGTGCAGCATGGAAGTTGTAAATATAAGTCAGCTCGAAGTGCTCGTGGGATAATCAAAAGTACCCCGAGATTTGGTTTCAGAACCTGAACGATTCTATTAGACCTTAGAGAGCCATAGAGGAGATCCAACAAGATCTCTTGAATAAAATGGGATCGTAGAGGATTATCTAGAGTTTTCGGGCACAATATGAGGCTGATAGCATCTTTTGTGATCCAACCGAATCCTGAAGCTTACACATCGGGCGTCCGGGGCAAAGAGGTGATTTGCCACCCCTACCAAAAGAAAATTTTTGGTTTCTGGCAGGTTTACAAGATGGAACAATTATATTTACTAAAAGAAAAAAAGTACTTTTGACATCTCGGAAACTTTCCAAAAATTAATATACATTAAATTACAAAATCTCCACGTTCATTTTGCCCTTTACTCTCTCCAATTATTTTAATTTACTTTTTAAAAAAAAGTCCACAACATTTCCTCCAAGCGTTGCCGGCCGGGGTGGCCAACACCCCATCCTCCCTACGTACGCTACTACTACTCATCTGAAGTCGGAATCTTAACTTTCAGTAGTGGGCCGGTGGTGACCGTGCTTTCGTTATTGTAAAACGGAGCAATAGCAACAAAATTACACCAATCGTTTGAAAAAACATTTTTTTTTTAATGGATTACGAAAGCAATTACTACTTTGTATCAAAATGGCCAGCCTATAATTTTGTTAGAGCAATAAGTGTAACATGAGCTGCCTTTTAATTTACTGCAATAAATTAAATTTTCAGGCTTTTTCACAAATCTTTTCTTTCAGCCAGACAACTATTTCAACTTTGCCACTGTCAGGCACAATTTTTTTTTTTTTGCTTTACTTCCAAAAACAAAAAAGTCCTGATGGCAGCATTGCTTGCTTATGATGATGTTTTATAGCAACAAAAGACTAAAAATCAGAAATAATGTGCCAAACAGTGCAGTGCAGGATTTCAACTTAGTTTTACTTTTTTTTTTCTTTCGTTGGTTACTGTGTGTTTTCCTACCAAACATCATAATTTTTATGAAGAATGCATGCGGCGAAAATGCATTGCAACAGGAGAAAATATGTGCAAAATTATAGCAAATGCAAGAAAATCGCGTGCATATTTTCTCTGTCAGTTCTAGTGAAGCAGAACTTTTTCTTTCTTTTGTTGCCTCATTTCTCGACAAAAATAAAATCAACAACTTCATTCTTTGTTTTGTTGCGGGTGGTTACATTTGTTTAAGCTATG
The DNA here is from genome assembly GCA_949775025.1 of Tricholauxania praeusta. Taxonomy (NCBI): domain Eukaryota; kingdom Metazoa; phylum Arthropoda; class Insecta; order Diptera; family Lauxaniidae; genus Tricholauxania; species Tricholauxania praeusta. The sequence goes on along the minus strand of OX459031.1, from coordinate 115,690,596 downwards.
CTATCATTTTTGTTATTAAAGTAGGTTTCGAGGTCTTTGCTTACAAAATTAGTGAAGTTTGTTTGCTGCTGCTGTTTCGTAAGTATCCTGCAGCTAAATTTGGAGCCAGTCTCAAAAAAGTAATTCTTAAAGAAAAAATGTAACGCACAGTACTGCTTCCAATGTAATACAGAGAATGGCAGTTCAAGGGAAAAAAGCAATGAGTTAGTAATCATAAGATTTTGCAAAGACATCTGGTTATTGAATTATTGAAAAATCGTTTCCATTTGAAATTATTATATTAACCATTTTGTTCATTGCATGCAGTGATAATTGAATTATAAGAAATTAGAAACAATTGTTTCTTCCTAGGACAACAACATTGAAAAATCTACAATTTAGAGCATATTGAAGCGGTTTGCAGTGTAACTAGAAGTAGCTCTTTTTTGAACCAGTTCAGCACTATTCTTGCAAGGTTTCGCTTAAATGTAGGGTAATTTTCATTTAGTTTGCTTGTGTGAGAATTATAGTTAGACGTTGGAAAGCGACTTAGTTTTTTGAATCGTGTGGTAGCTGAAAGCATGTTGCCAGAATATTGCGTAGTTCGTTGCACTTAATTTTATTTAATATCTTAAAATTCATTGAAATTTGTTTTATTCTCTAAAAGCAGAGTACATAAACACTATCATTGCGTTTGAAAAGCAATTAAAAAAGTTGAGGTGTCAAGTGTAGAAAAGTTTATATATTCGTTTATTTATAAATCACAATCAATCTGTTTATTGACACACCCATCATCTATATAAATAAAGCATTTGAAATGGCATATTAAGATAGTTCCATAAGGTAATTGAACCAAATTACAACATAAATTAAGTACGGTTAAAATTAGCAGCACAACTTAGGCGATTGTCGACAAGAGGGCGTGGTACCTCCAATATAAGAAAAAAGTTTTTAAGGCTATAGAGCTAAAGTTAGCTAAGATAATAGCGCTGAATTTTACACAACTACAAGAAATAGTTTGGGTGTGCACTGGACAAAAATTAATGAAATTTCAATAAGAGGGCGTGACTCTTCATATACCATATAGCGTTAAAAATGTTTTACTTTAAGAGTTATTTATTGTAATGCAACAAAATTTTACAAAAAAATTTAGAATGATTTATACTAGCACTAGATGAAGATGCGAATAATTTCGACGAGAGGGCGTGACAACACCCATATAAGACAAAACATTAAAACGCTTGAATAAAAGAGCTGTTAAAGGTAATATAACAGAACTAAAAACGTATACTGAAAATGTTTGTAACAAGTACTGAGCAAAAATCTACGCTAATTTTGACAAGAGGCGTGGCACTACTTATATAGACAAGAACTTTAAACGCTTACTACTCCAAATGGATGAGATCATTTTACATCTTTTAATGCACAACTTTTATGATTTTTTACTGGTATATATGTAACCGGCCAAACTAGTTTTTAGGCCAAACTAGTTAGGTTAAGCCTAAGGATGTGCAATGACCTTTTTATGCAAAAGCACTGTGGTTAGTGAAGACTACGACAGTAGCAAAGTAAGAAAACAAAATTTGTAAATTTCGGCCACGGTTCAGGATTACATCGTCTAATATGTCCGAATTCGGCATACTTTCAGGCTTTTAAATTAACTACTTTGGCCTAGGAAAAACTAGTTTGTCCTTAAAACTAGTTTGGCTGGTGACATATACATATATTACTAGCTGGTGCCCGTGACTTCGTACGTGTAGTCGTTTTTTTTTTTTATTTCCTGCGAAGACAAACAGCTTACATTTTTTTAGTAGACCAGTTATTTTTGATTATTCTTCACAAATCCTGAGCTGTTGCTTGCAATGTAAACTGAAAAATTGAGAATGAGAGCGGGAGAGTTTGAACACCGATTTTTCTCTTTCATAAATATTACTTTGAATTGCCAAGGAAAGAACAAAAACAAAACGCACACACACAAAAACATTAATTTTCCTTTAAACGAAATACTTGTTTTCATTTGCGCAAATAATTTCCTTAAACAATTTTAAAACTTTAATAACTTGATATTTAATAAAAATATCATGATAATTTTTATTGGAGATTGATTCGAAACATCAAAGCAATAAATTTAAATAAATTTAATCAAAATTGCTTCAGTAGTTTTCTCGTGATGCGCGAACATGAAAAACAGTTATCATTTTATCTATATAGATTTGTGTTAGCAAAACTTTTTTTAATGAAAACTTAAAGAATTTGTTCAATGGCAAAAAAGTGCGATATCGAAATTATTATTTCGAAAAAAAAAACTTTTGACTACCCCATCTATATTTCTAACGAAAACTTTTTGTCACTTTTGCAAATAATATTTGGAAAAAAAAGAAACATTTCACAACATTATTTTAGTTATGACTAATGTAATTAGGAAAAAGAATTTAAGTACCCTCTAACGTAAGCAACTAATTTCTTGTTAAATTTCACTGCATATCATTTGTAATGTAAATTTTTTATATCGCATTAGGAGTTAACTATTTTTTTCACGATTTTGTTTCAAATATTATGGTATATTTGTTTGTACTTTTATGCGTAATCTTGCTCCTACACATGTGTCTAAGTATGTGTAAATTTTTGCTCATTCCGCACAAACATTATGTTAATTGCAAAGTTATTAAGCAGCGCATCACGAATTCCTTTTCATCTTTATTATGCAAAAGGACTTTGCGTATTATGCAAACGTTTCCAGGTTTTTTCGCATTCACTGGTTTTTTTTTTTCTTTCTTTTTCTTAGTGTATGTATGTTCTTGCGTATACATGTGTGCATGTGGCAGTGTTACACATGTGGATAAAATGAAAAAAGAAATTCACTAACTATTAATGTGTTGGTTGGCGTAGTATAAACTTACATTATAATTTCAACGCAACCACGCGTCATCTTTCTAAGTGTGCTACTTTTATATACTACCTATACTTTTGTGCATTTTAAATATTAAGTGAGCACACAGTAAGTATTAGGAAAGACGTAAATAGTTAGTAGACTACTTAGTTTTCTGAAAATTAATTCTGTTTATAGTACGATCAATAATCAAAAATCTCGACGAAAAAGAAAAAAAAAATATAAATCAAAACACAAAAAAAAAATAAGGGAAATGTAAAAATTCGAAATAATGGAAGATTTTCAAAAAATAAAAATTTTTATTGAAGCTATATAAAAATCGAAAACATTTATTTATCGCGTTGAAAATGATTTTTGACTACAAGAAAAATTCAATGAAATAATGTTTTTTGAAACACAAATATGTATGTATAAAAAAATGTTTGAGGAAAAAAAATTTTGTTAAGAGAAAAAATTTTTACCGGATGTTTTCGTTCCTCAGTAAAAAACCCTATGAAACGAATGCCATATTTTAGCTAAAAAACGAAGAGAAGTCTTAAATAAATTTCCGCTGCTTTTTAAATTAGTAAAGGTATTATCTTCCTCTACGATACACTGCCACACCCACTTGGGAAAATTCGCCTAGTCCTTCTCCAGAGATTTTTTGAATCATTTCTACTGTTTGTGTGAAATTTAGTTATGTAATTCTCTCAATAAAGACTTGAAAAGGCTTTAATTGTATGGGAGGCACCACGCCCACTTCTTTACTTTTTGTTCAGAGCTTGTACGTGTTATTTCCAGTACATGTGCGAAATTTGATTACGTTACGTCGCTTCACTTATTGTGATATATACCGTTTTAAACTCATAATTTGTATGGGCGGTAGGCGTGCTCATGAACTGATTTCGCCAATTTTCAATATCACGAGCATATGTGCTAGCATTTTTCAATTATCTCGCTTAGTTTTCTCGTAATCGTGATATTTTCAGACAGACAGGCAGCCAAACAAACGGACATGGCTAAATCAACTCAATTGGTGACGCTGATCAGGAATATACTTTTTTATACATGTCACGCCTTCTTTTATGCATAACAAATGGAATGAAAAGTGAATATACTTAGAGTTTAGGGTATAAGACGTGCACCAAGAAAATTTTTTGATTCAAGAAATAATGACTTTTTTTTCTGCACATCACAGTGAACATGGCGGAATCAAAGGGGCTTCCCAAGAAGAAAAATTTTGTGACGTAAAAACTGGTGAACTTTTTATTTACTCATCACTTTGAATATGGCAGGATTGGTGAAAGAGGCTCATTGCCTAAATTGTTTCGTGCTCAAAAAATATTTCAATTAATTTTTGAAAATTAAACACATGAAATTTTCAAAAAGTGTGAACCTCAAACCCATTTCTTGCCCGAAGCCCAAACTACAGTCTGGCTGCGTTGTTTTGTGATTGTTGCGCTCGAATTGACTATAAAAGAAAAATATCAATGGATCATATAATTTTCTTACTAATATTTTCATTGGTCATCATACCTTTACAAACTATTTTTCGTCCTTAGTTTTTTAAGAATTAAAATCTAGTGTAATGCAAATTTTAAATATAAAAATTTGCATTAAAATACAAAATTTCACAATTTTTAAATTGCCCACAATTCATATTTAAATTATTTTTTCTTTTTGCTGGAACTACATAGCATTTTAAAAGAAAGCACATACGAAATTTTGCTAAAAGAATATAAAAATGTTTAATATTTTTCTCATGCATACGATGGTTGCACTTAAAACGTCAGCGTTAAAAATTTTGCCATTTTTCTACATTAACATATAAACATAACATTCCATGGGAATCTCTTACAAAGATGAGGTATGATACTCAGCGAATATCGAAATGAATTTTAAAGCATTATTTGAATTCTGTTTCACAGATATATGTACAAAAAAAAAGCAACCAAAGTGACACAAAAATTAGAAAATAATTTTTTAAGATGTTTCCTAAAACATTTCTGATAGCAACTTTAAAGATACTACAATTTTTCTTCTAACTATATATGATACTTAAAAATCGTAATCACGTGAAATTATTTTGCTAACGTTTACAAGTTTTTTTAGTTTAAGTGAACTTAGCTTATAGCCTGAAAAGTGAAATATAGTCGAAAAATATGAAGACAAATCATTTCACATTTCGGCATTCTCGGACAATGAAAAAAAAAATGATATTCTGAAATAGAGTATGCAATAATTTGTAATTTAAGACTCAGCTTCCCTTCTATGCATTACTCATAGGTTATAAAAAGCTCCTACAAAATCAATTTTCATTAAACACGCACAGTGGATTTACATTTGCGCGATATATCGATATTTTTTTGACATCCATACAACACTGTCCTTTAAAAAGTAAACCAACCAAGATCATTTTTTCTTCATTTGTTGTTTTTTTGAAGCTTTTTATTTTAATGCTGCGTGTACATTTGTCATATTTTCCGAGTTAATGTGTATGTTTGTATGAGTATTTATGGTATATGTTGAGGAATTTTTTTTTTCAGAAGTATGTAAGTTTGTGTTGGTGCTATTTTTAATATGTATTTATCTATACATTTCTCTATTTTTTCTATGCCAGTGACCCGTTTAACTGAGATATATGGATTTTTAAGTGACAAAGTTTTATAATTCAAATAAAAAACTGCAGTTTCAAGAAATTCTTAGGTTGAATTTCAAAAATTAAATACATTTTAGATCGGTATATATGTGCACCAAAAACGTACATTGTTTTACTTTTGTATTTATATATAGTATATGGATAGACTGCAATAATACTAGCGTGCCGGATTTTTCACAATATCAAGAAGCATTCATTTTCATTATGGGAAGTTTTTAACTTTTGTTGGCATAAATTCATAATACGTATGTAGAAAACTGGTTAATTTTTATAGCACATTAAATAATAAAAAATAATAAGAATAATCATGCCACGCCCACTTTCATACTGTCTCTACAGCAAAAATTCAGCCATCTTAAAAAAAGTTGAGGTACCATTTTGAAAGTTTGTTAAATGATTGTTGGATTAAAAGGTTTAAGGTTCTGCGAAAATATAGGAATATGAAAAAAAATTGTGACCTCACCTATCCAGTAACAAACTAAATATATAGACAAAAATGTCAAGTTAAAATTAAAATAGTTGAACAGGCCTTCTCAAAAAAAAAATTATTTCTCCCTCAAATGGTAAAAAGTATAATTTTTTTAGGAATAAGTTGATGACTCGACTCTTTTTTTTAGTGATGTGAAAAAATTAATTCATAAAAAGTCAAACTTCAATTTTTGTTTGGGAAAAACAACCTTTTTTTATTTAATTTTTGTACTTTAAACACAAATTTAAGTCCATGTAAGTTATTCACTTCAAATTACATATCTTCAATGATTTCTAATTCATAAGAAACATTTTGGGTTCTGAGTTTTATGAAATAATGATCACCAAATGAAAATTCTAATAAATTTAAAATCGTGTGGTAAGGCAACATATTTCGATCTGCATAACTTTTGATAATAAGATGTTTTCAGCGAGGTGTTTAAGATTCAGTTTGGAGATAGAGTTGGATTGAATTTGATTGAAGTTTAAACATAGTATACTATTTGATGATAGCTTCTAAGTCCCCTCTTTATGAATCCACCACTGATACCTAATGAAATTTCCAACGACATACTTATCATTGATAACAATTGCATAGTTAATGTATTACAAAGTAAAATAGGGGTAATATTTGAATATACCTTGACCTATGGGGCATTTATTTTATAAGCAGCTCAGAATTATAATTTTTCATGCGGTGTGTGCTCGCAAGAGAGTCGTCTAAATTTCACTAAAAATTGCTTTAGCAGTTTTTCGAAAGACAAAAGAAAAGTTTCATAAGTGAATAATTTTGTCTATACCCACTTGGCATGAAACATTTCTGAAACTTTTTAGATATCTTTCACATGAAACCTTACATCTTTCAGAAACCTTTCTGATAGGTTTCATTTTCACTTCAAAAATCTTTCTGTGACGTTTCAATGTTCACTTGTTTGCTTTCATTTGAAACATTTCTGAAACGTAACAGAAAACTTGCAACATGGGGGAAAAATAAAAAAAAATATTATGTCATCGGAAAAATTTAAGTTTATTCGTTGTTTCCACACAACTTTGCGGTGCCCCGCCGCATACTGACATCTTATGATTGTTTCATAAGTGAAAGCACAGATTTTTCAGAAATTTTCTACTTTGTTCAATACATCATATAAAAATAACAATTTATTTCGATTGACATGAGAAAAAAATATTCTCAAAAATTTCTCACATTAGTTTTCAAAATATACAGTTTAGACCTTTGACGACAATTGCAAACAAACTATATTTTCTTCAAACTTTATTCTCCGCTCCTTCTTGTTTTTCGCACAAAATTACAAAAAAAAACATCACCATTAATAATCTGGTGGCTTTGTTAAACTTTTGAAATATCTACCAAAATATCTGTGTCAACATAGCGACAATTAACAATGGAATCAATTTTAAATGAAAAAAATAAAGAAATGTACTTTGTTGCAAATAAATTAGATATGCCAGTTTTTCTTCTTTCAAGTAAGGTGCATTTCAATTTCTTTAAATTAATTCGAAAGATAATGGAATTTTTTTTTTACAAAGGAAACCGCATCAAGTACCACTCTATTGAACCAATGCGAAGTTATATTACTAGCAAGCGTTTAAATTACACAAGCACATGTAATGAAGGTAAATTTATGAAAGTAGAAAGTATGACCCGACTCGAAACTTTATTCCTAAAATGTAAGTGGGTTTAAGGGTGACAACGAGGTCTAATATTTCTACGTTATGAATTTTCGAGATGGCAAAGTCTTGTTAATTTATCGTCTCTGGCGGATTGTACGGTAGTCCGTCTTCCCGTCCACATACACGATATGCTGTATAGAAATCGCAGCTAAATTCCTTTCTATGTTGTCTTAATTTTTTTGAATTTTTTAATACCCAGCGGCAAATATGTTATACAAAACATCGATGAATAGTTATATTCATTGTAAGCAGAAATGCTCACAACTCCAGCCACAACTGTAAATTCTTTTTACAAAGGGATGGCCGCTTTGTAAGCAACTTGCCTACATCTCTACATACAATGTGTAGCAAAGGAAAGGCAGACTGCTTTAAAATATTGCTTACTAAGTGTCTAGCTAGTTTACCGAGTTGCCTACATCTCCACATACAAAGCAGGCAGCCAGCAAGCAAATAAACAAAATATCACAGCAACAATTTCATTTGTGAAACGTACAACACAAAGGGTATAGCTTTTCATACATGAAAAATCAGAGTAATTCATCAATTTGCCGATTGGGTCGTTATTTAAGAGTTGTATATCTATTTTTTGAAATTCAATTATTTTTTCAATGCTCTCTCGTTTTTATTTCAACAACAGAAAATGCCACGGAAACATTAACCACTAAGAGACATAAGCACGTTTGTGGCTATGATGGTGCTCGTCGTACGAAGTCTTGTCCCACGCCACGCATATTAAAATACTCACGAGAATTAATTAAAACACAACCCTGGCAGTTACCACCGAATCGTTATGATGTATTAAAAGTGCCATATAAACGCCTTCAGGGTACTTTCGGTGCGCTTTGGGCCAAAGTGCATACGCATAAAGGATTGCCACATACCAAGGGCCCAAAGCCACAATGGAAATTTTATGAATTAACACGGGAAACAGAGCGTATGCTTAGTTCATGCAATAATCACAAGGGAGTTTTTGTTACAAGTAAGGATGGATAGTTGATTTCTCAACTTTCAATATAATTTGTCTAATTTTGTACCATATTTTCATATTCCTTAAAACCTTATCGTTGTTACGATAAGATGCACGTGAACGTCGCGCCTCTACTCGCTGTATGGTTAACAGTCCATTAACCTGCTATCGCGATCCTAAGTTTCCTGGACCGACTGCATACTATCCCCAAAATTACTTAATCAAATTGTAAGTTTTAAAAAAGACTGATATTTTATGCATTTTAATGAAAACATTATTTTTTATTTAATTTTTAAAGAGCTCAGAAAAGAAAGGAAAAATTCCCAAATTCACATATCTTTCTACGTCATTCCTGCGTGCCTGAGGAGCCAAATTCTATACATGCGAGACACATTAGCTTTGCACCTGGTCCTGGTCGATATGAAAATCGATTTCCAAATATTTGTGCGTGTTCTGGTGTTCGGAAGCGCGCAAAACTCATATATCAACCAGGTCTCCAGTTGATGATCGAACGTCAGAAGCGTTTGAAATTCCGCCGGCAGCATTATGTCAAAATCAAGACCAGGAAATATTGTACACCAGATTGGCGTCATGTACAAGGAAATGGCCACCGTTTTCTCTTTAAGAACATACCACCAAAACCATTTGTTAAGCCACGCCTGAAAATTGTCAAAGATGCAAAAAAAAACCGAACGTCAGTACAGACTTTATCCGGATGCACGTTACATAGGTATGATCAATGATCCGGTACATCAAGCTATCTCACTGCGTATGGAACCATTAAAGCCACGCCCGAAACGCATTTACTATAACTGCATGCCCAAACGTCTTTTACGGCGTCAGTTGCGTAACAATAAGAAAATTGCCTTCAATAGTGGTCAAGAACGATTTAAGGATACTGAACGTACAGTTGTTTTAACTGTGTCCGAACAGGAGGCAAAAAAGAAACTCTTACCAATTGAGCGTCAATTACGCGATCATTCGATAACGATTCAGCGTTTAAGTGAAATCAAAGGAAAATTGCATGAAACGCCTGCACATATGAGACCTGCCTTCGAATTGGAATTACGTAAGCGTAATTTTAAGTTTTTACCCTTACCCAAAGCTAAAGTTCTCGTTACCGAGGCTGACCTAAAACCGGAAATGGAAGGTTATGTGCCTGAACCATATTTCGGTAAGGAGCTCAATGTTATGGATTATTTAAGTAAGTCAATACCAGATAAGGACTTGCAGGAAATCAAAGAGTACAAAGCGATGAAGAGAATTTAGAATTATATTTTCGTACGTGTACTCTAAGAAAACGTATATATAAAGAAGAAGAGGAGCTAAAAATATTCAATACAAAATTATCGAAAATTTCAGCTCAGTGCGAGATAATGAAGCTATTAATGCCAGGATGCTTTTTCAACTATAGAAACTTTTACCACGAGCTACAAGCGTTTTGTGTTTGATCTTAATTGCTTTCAACATGCAGAGCCTAATTGAACTACAGCACATCCGTATCCGTAAACTATAAATGTGGTCTTCGTGCTGAGTTCAAAAGCAGAAAATCTTATATTGTTCTTGATTTGCACTTGCTAAGTTTTCTTTGCAAATTTGTATATTTTATTTTATAATTATTTTAAATAAAATATCCTTATTAACTAGTGTAATGACTTTTGATATTAGTACTACATTCATTAACATACATGGATATAAACCAGTCATGGCCAGAAGAGCTGAGTAAGAGAGCTGAAAATCGCAAGCCATTTGATTTCACAGCGGTAAATATGTTATAAACAACATCGATGAATAGTTATACTCATTGTAGGCAGTAATGCTCACAACTCCAGCCACAACTGTAAATTCTTTTTAAAAATGGATGGCCGCTTTGTAGGCAATTTGCCTATATCTCTATATACAATGTGTAACAAACGAAAGGCAGATTGCCTTAAAAAATCGCTTACTAAGTGCCTGTATAGTTTAGCGAGTTGCTTACATCCCCACATACATAGCATGCAGCCAACAGGCAAGATCCCTTACATATCCATATACGAAGCAGGCAGCAATCAAGCAGAACGCCTACAGCTCCATATACAAAGCAGGCACCCAGCAAGCAAACTGCCTACAGCTCCATATACAAACCAGGTAGCCAGCAAGCAAATAAACAAAATATCACAGTAACAATTTCATTTGTGAAACATACAACACAAAGGGTATAGCTTTTAATACATGAAAAACCAGAGTACTTCATCAATTTGCCACTCTGTTGATTACTGCTGATCGTGCACGTCAGAAGAGTCTTGTGGAGGCCCCATACTCCGTGAGAAGATAATAGATACCAGAAGAAAATGTTGAGTTTAAATCCATAATTTATTCATTTAGAAATTTCGTCACATAGCACAAAATGCATGCAGTGAAATTCGGACAAGCAAAAAAATTTAGATAAAATCCTTTAGAATCTAAATTTTTATCGATTCAAGCCATAAGCCTCTGTTTTTAACGAATTACGTGAAATATGCCCTTTATTGCTTGAAACAGTTCTTAGAAAAATGATATAAATTTGTATTTTTGAGCAACTGATTCTTTAATATTTACAGTAAGTATTTTTTGAATTCATACTTAGGAATGAAACATCAATATTTTGTTCCTCCTTCCTTCGCTTTTACAGCCGCCATAACTCGCTGCGACATGAAAGAGATCAAATTCTTCAAAACATCATGCAAAATTCTATTTAACTCTTTTAAATTAGTGGGCTTCTGGCTCGCTACTTACACCTTATGTGCCTAAGGTTCTCATAAGGGTTCAGATTGAGACCACGATCTGCCTGGGCACGATAAAGATGAAATTCGCTACAGTAATTCTTTACCTGTAAAAGGACGAAAAATAAAATAATGAAAGTTGTAATTTTTTATTGAGTAAAGCATAAGGATTTACAAAGCACTAATGCTTACCAACTGAGCTCGATGGACAAGGTGCAGAATCATCTTGAAATATCACGCTGTTCACATGCGAATAACGCTAAGGTTCTAAGTTTTCTTTCAGGATGTTTTTGTAGTTCACTACTTTGATAGTTTCTTTAATCATACGAGTAGCCAGTTATCCAATTATTGGTAACAATAAAAGCATTCCCAGACCATTCTACTGATCGGCTGTTTAAATGTTTTTTGGATGTTGCTACAATGCTCTTCGGCGCTTCGGCGCATATACAGCATTCTATTGGTGCCGAATATATGGAACTTTGATTCATCTGAGATCACATTTTTCCAATCAGCTTCAATCTCGATTTTATACTGTTTGTTCCACTCCAAACATTTCCGAAGCATTTGAGTGGTCAAAAATGGTTTATTAGCGAAGTGATGTGCAGATTAATCAGCATCTTGAAGCCTTCGTCGCATAGTAAGTTAAGAAATTTCTGTTGCACCACATTCAGCAAATTCTTTTCATATTTTCACAGACGTTGCGAAGTGATTTTTATGAATAATCCTTTTCAAAAGTCGATTATCAGTAGTTTAAGTCTTTTTTCGCGTTCCTAATTCTTCTTTTCGACCCAGTTTACTATACTTAGTGAATTGGATTGGTGTTTTCAGCAAAAACCATTAATTTTTAAAGCATTTTCTACTTTATCAAGGATTTATAAAAAAAAAAATCAATCATGATAAATCAAAAATTTTTCAAAATAAATCAACCGAATAAAACAGTTTTGATTTTTATCGACAACAACCAGCGCGTATTTTTTATATTTTTTTTTTTTTTTTTTTTTTGTGAAATATTCCAACAAAAAAAATTAACAAAACTACAGAAATGGATCCTATTATTAATCAGAAGAACAAAGAAATGTACTTTGTTGCAAAAAAATTAGATATGCCGATTTTTCTACTATCACGTAATGTTAAATTCAATTTTATAGCATTAAATCAGAAACTGAATGAATAAAATTTCTTACACCACAAAGGGAATCGCATCAAGTACAATCGCATAGAACCAATGTGGAGTTATATTGCTAACAAACGTTTGAGCTACACGGGCACCTGTAATGAAGGTAAACTTGTAAGAAACATCATTGTCCAGCAAACATTTTAAGTCGTGGCAGGGTCCGATATAATCTTCTGCTAAGTTTGTGCGGGAAAAACTGTCTCCCTGCAACTACTCGCCAAGCGAGTGTACAATGCACAAGCTTCGAAATGTGGATACATTTACACTTGTTGTCCTCTTTTTTAAAATGCAATTAACGTGGCAGTAATATCAAATTATGATTCATTGAAATTCAAGCAATGCCTAAAAATATGCAATCAAAACATAAATTTCAATTTAACTCGCCTGAAAGATTCTAGACTCTGCGGATTTTCTTAATGTTTGCTGGGTATCATCAACTAAATTATATCTAAGAAAAAGTAATTTGTTGTGCGTCTCAAAGTAGGCAACATAATAACATAATTAACAAAAAACAAACTACTGAATGCGCAACTTTAATTACTTGATTTGTGTGAATGATTCTAATTAGTTTTTCATGGTTTTCAATTTCGGTTGCATTGACAACGACAACAAAAAAAAAACAGAAAATATCATGGAAACAGTGACCACTAAGAAACAGAAAAAAATGTGTGGCTATGATGTGCCTCACCGTACAAAACCTTGTCCTCAGCCACGTTCATTAAAATATTCGCGTGACTTAATTACCCCACAACCATGGCAGTTATCACCAAATCGCTACGATGTATTGAATGAACCGTTTAAGCATCAAGGAATAGGTTGGGGCAAAGAACATAAGCACAGATCATTAGTCTCAGCTAAGGGTCCAAAAGACCACTGGAAATTTTATGAATTAAATCGTGAAACGGAACGCATGCAAAGCCGCTGCAATCAATATAAGGGCATATTCTTGACAAGTGAGTTTTTGAAAGTAATCTGGTCGCAAAATGCACTCCTCAATAATGCAAAATAAGTTTTTTTTTCGGAATTATATTGCACATGGTTTTTACTTGGCATTGCCTTGACGTGTTGAACCGAATTTGAAATTAAACTTATTTTTTTGTATTGAATTTTAAACTTTTCTTAAGCCTTAGGGATTTATTTAAGAGACTTAAGCAGAGTTTCATTTTAGTTCGTAAAAGTATCCAAATATGGAATAGGACGTTGTTTTGTATTATGTAATGTGAATGCATTACAAATGTTCTTGCATTGCTAACATAATTCAAAATCAATCAAAAACTAAAAATTGTATAGCAATGCCAAATAATAAATAGATTCCCAATTATGGAATACTGAGTTTTGCTATTATATGCTATGAAAAATCAGAAGAAACTTGAATTTCTTTCTGCGTATAGCAATTGTCTTTAGTAAATCATAATTAGAAGTTCACAGTTCATTTTCAAAATGGCAGTGAACAACTAAGTGAATATCTTAAGACAACTACTCAGAGAAGCATTATCCTTCACCGTTTGAATCTTTGAAATGAAGCCATTCCAAACAGGGAGCATATTCCATGTTTTCTCTATCCCTCTATACATTTTGTTTTGTTTTTCATTTCACATTTTAAAAAAGTAGGTGCTTGAACTTAAATGATATTTAGTCGGTTAATGCGTTCATTATAGTGTGCTTCTTTAAAAAGAAACTATTCCATGCAAGAAACATATTCCATATTTGGTGACTTCTTATTTAGTATTATTGATTTTATTTTAAAACACCTTATTCTTTACAATGTGGCTGCCACTACAAGATGCACGTGATCGTAGAGCCTCTTCTCGCTGCATGGTTAGCAGTACATTAACCTGCTATCACGACCCCAATCTTCCCGGACCAACTTCATACTATCCGCAAAATAGTTTAATTAAATTGTAAGTACGCAAAATAAAGATTAAATATTTTTTGTATGCCCCAGCGACAAATCTATGAAGTATTCTGATTTTTCATGTATGAAAAGCTGTACCTTTTGTGTTGTACTTATGTTTCACAAATGAAATTTTTACTGTGATATTTTGCTTATTTGCTTGCTGGGTGCCTGCTTTGTATATCGAGCTGTAGGCAGTTAGCTTGCTGGCTGCCTACATTTTACATGGAACCGTAGGCAGTCTGCTTGTTGGCTGCTTGCTTTATATACGGAGATGTTAGGGGTGGTCTTGCCTGTTAGCTGCATGCGTTGTATATGGGGTTGTAGGCAACTCGCTAAACTGTACAGGCACTTAGAAAGCGATGTTTTAATGCAATCTGCCTTTCGTTTGTTACACACTGTATATAGAAATGTAGGCAAGCTGCGGCCTTCCCTTTGTAAAATGAATTTGCAATTGTGGCTGGAGTTGTTAACATTACTGCCTACAATAAGTACAACTATTCATCGATGTTGCGTATAACATATTTGCCGCTGGGGCCTAAATAAGTTGGAACGTATCGAATTCTCTCTCTGCTGTGTATGCAAGTAATTGAATAAATTAAAATTAATTTTGTCAACCAACAGCAGAGGGTTTTAAGTACTTTAATATTTATCAACTCTCTTGTTCTTCATATAAAACTTTTTATCTTGTAGTGCCGTTAAAAAAAAGGAAAAACCTCCCAATCCACATGTTTTCCTAAGTCATTCCTGCGTTCCCGCAAAAAGAAATTGTATTCATAAAAGACACACAAGCTTTTTGCCTGGTCCAGGTCGATATGAAAATCGATTTCCAAGAATTTGTAACTGCTATTCTACTGGCAAACAGCTCATATATCAACCAGGTCTCCAGCTAATGATCGAACGTCAAAAGCGTTTAAAATTCCGCCGACAGCATTATATCAAAATCAAGACAAGGCATTATTGCACACCAGATTGGCGTCATGTACAAGGACATGGCCACCGTTTTCTCTTCAAAAATATACCACCAAAGCCACATGTAAAACCACGCCTGAAACTTGGCAAAGATGCAAAAAAAACCGAACGTCAGTATAAACTTTTTCCGGATGCACGTTATATAGGTATGATCAATGATCCGTTGCATCAACCTCTCTCCATCCGTATGGAACCTTTCAAGCCGATTCCAAAACGCATTTACTTTAACTGCATGCCCAAGCGTCTTTTACGTCGTCAGTTGCGTAACAATAAAAAAATTGCCTTCAATAGTGGTCAGGAACGATTTAAGGATACCGAACGTACAGTTGCATTAACTGTGTCCGAACAGGAGGCAAAAAAGAAACTTTTACCAATTGAGCGTCAATTACGCGATCATTCGATAACGATTCAGCGTTTAAGTGAAATCAAAGGAAGATTGCATGAAACGCCGGCACATATGAGACCTGCCTTCGAATTGGAGCTACGTAAACGTAATTTTAAATTTTTACCCTTACCCAATGTTAAGGTTCTTGTTACCGAGGCGGACTTAAGACCAAACGACGGTGAAAACTACGTGACGGGAGAATTTTTCGGTAGGGACCTCAATATTATGGATTATTTAAAAGATTCAGTGGATGAAAAAGACTTGCAGGAAATTAGAGAGTTTGAAGAGTTGAAGAAAATTTAAAATACGTGTACTGCAAAATGAAGTGCAGTACAATAAAAATAATAAATAAATGTATATACAAGTCTAAAATGCCAAATATTTAATATAAAATGGGAAGGAGATTGAAAATGCAAAACGATGTAAGTATATTTTGAAGTAGTTCAATTTGTTTTGGTTCACTTCCATGTGCTTTGATTCGGTGCATATCAAAACAAGTTAAATGGATTTAAAATGCACGTGACGCTCATGTGCTTGTGTATTTTGCCATGCATCGACTGAGCTCTCAACTTGACAGCAATACTTTAAAATTCGATTTTCCAATGCTCCAAATGCGTTTCATTTTGATCAATATTTAAACAAATAATGCACAAAATTTGAAAAGCAGCTGCATATTCTAATGTGACCCAATTGGAAAATTAAGGTTTTCATTTTAGCTTAACATTCAGTTCAGCATAATTATGCCAATTTATGTCATAATTTAATGAAGTAAGTACACTACTTTATGCACTAGAGTTATGCCTGCATTAAAGTACTCCTGTGAAGAATTTTTTATCCTGCAATGAGTGTGATAATACATTGGGCAGTGGAGACACTTAAGTATAAATTTGTTATAATGGCAAGACTTTGTGTTTGTTTCATTATTCTAATGGGATTTTAGTCTTTACTTGTTATTAAATTTACATAAACATATTTCGAACTATAACACCAAAGAAGAAATTCGTTGCTTTGAGACCCTTTATTACGAAAAGTTTGATCGATTTTATGCTTAAGTACCACAATCATTTTAGGAATGTCAGCAGAACATCGATCTTAAACAGCACTTCATAAAAAAAAGCCAACGGGGTCTAATTTAAAAAAAAAAGAAACAAATTTATGACCCACGAGCGAAAGTATGTTAATACTTGCAACATTTGTTGGCTATCTTATAATTTCGTTCCTTGAATAGAGCTTAAGATTCGAAGGATTTTTCTGATCAACTTCAAAGAATTAAGTTTTGTACAAATTTTATTAAAGAATTAGGCAAAGTTTTTGCAATGACATCCAGCGATGAACATGTACTGACTTTTTTTAAATACAATTTTCTAACAAATTTTCTTAACGTAAATCACTTTACTTGTCACAGGCAAAGCAGTTGAAATAAAGTTGTCTGAAAGAAATCATATTAGTGCGAACATATAGAGTAAATGCACAAAGTAGACATACATAGGTAATATATTGTACTATTTTCCACAACATATGTGAATATGAAACACTATTAACTAGATTTTCAGATTCTAATATAATGTGGCAATGACAATACTGTGTGCTACAAGTCCACACAAAGAAATCCTAGTGCAGTTGAAAAGAATTAATCAAAACTGCTCAGATTTCGTTTCGGATTTGTTTCGGAAATGATATTGAAATTTGAAGTTAATTTCGGGATCATCGTAGAAAAATGGAAATCCGTCAAATTATCAGAACTATTAATAGCAAAAGTTTGAAATTCAAAAAAAATCTATAGTAAATTGCGATCATAAGACTTAGCAGAGTTTTTCACATTCAACTTCGGACTTCAATGCCACTACAAAACTCAATCGGAAGCAGAACAGGCCTGAATATGAACTTCTAAGTCGAGAATATTGAAATTTCTCGAAAAATGAGAAACACGCGTAGTCTTTCAAAAAATCTTGGGTGCTTTCATACCCCAAAAGTGTTAAAACAAATTTTCCAACATTCATAGTAATAATTCATCAAATCTATGTAAATAAAATGGTAGCTATTTTCGATGTTCGCACATCACGCAAAAACTGCTTGCTCAATTTCAATCAATTTTATTTAGAATTATTTCTTAGTCGCTTAGTCTCAATCTCCAATTAAAATTGTCACGATATTCCTGTTAAATATCAAAATATTTAAGTTTAAAAATTGCTATAGAAATAAATTTCACACATTGAAACAAGCATGTAAGCTTAACAAATCGTTGAATGAAATGTCTGAAAATAAAAGCTGTTTGTTTAAGAGGAAAATATTTGAAAAAATATTGAAGTTGTGTTCGAAAATTTGTCAAATAAATTTAGAAGGAAATTAGAGCTAATGGTTTATATATTTCGTACTAATATGCACCATATCATTATAACCAGATGCGTTATTGTCCTTTTGGAAGAAAATAAGATAATGGCACATTAAATTTTATTACCCGGTACTTTTATGTTCATAAGTGAGCGCAATAACATCGATAACTTAATTAAAAACAGGCTACGCGTACAAAGTCGCGGGAATTAGCTAGTAGAAAATAGTTTACTAAAAAATAAAAACTTAATTCATTTATCAAATTCCACTTGAATTTAGCGGAAAGTAGAGGGTAGAGAACTATTTATTTTTTTCTGACAATGCTTATTCAATCAAATTTGAATCAAAAAGCAAAGGGAAAAAATTTGTTCCGTCTTTTTTTTCCGATTTCACTTCGTATATCTATTATGAATTTTATGCCGGGTTGGTATTTTCGGTATAAAAAATTCTGCAATTATCATACTCAAATTAAAGATAAAGTTCTCATTATGTCAATTGCTTGTAAAGCTACCCTATAAACATCTACAAATATTTGTAGCCCAAATAATAACAAAAAAATAATAAGCGAATAGAGAAACTTCATAAGTTTTCATTTCCGTTTGTATGTCCGGAGCTCAGGTGCATGCTGTCAGATTTTATCAATATCAACGGTAACATAATAAGCAACAACGGCAGCAACAAGGAAAACAACAACATAGACAAAAGCTACAGCAACGTTTGCAATGACAGTAGTAGTAGCAATAAGGATATACAAACGACAAAGACAACAGCAACAACGAGCACATTATCGACAACTTAGAAATGTCAACAATTGACATGAGACAAACTGAATCTGAACAAGAAATTCTTGGTACCTATCGTACATATACTCGTATTGTTGAAGGAGGTGAGCTTAAGAGATGCAAAGATAGAAGAAACTATATTTTTTTTTTTTTTTTGTAAAAAGATTTAAGGATCTTGAAAGTGCTGTATAAAATTTATATATTTGTATCAAAAACTTTGTTTTTTTTTTCAGTTTTTGTTGATTTACTCCCAAAGTATGGCTTTAGTTAAAAAAATATATTCAGTACAAAATTGTATAGGAAGAAAAAAAACTCCATTTGTCATCAAAAAAGTTTAAAAAAGAAAACACGCCGTTTTTGACGTGTTTTTTGACTCAAAAACTAAGTAGATAAATAAGAAACGAATTGTTTTTTGAAAAACAAACTGTTAGTTTTGTATAAAAAAAAGCTCGAGGCCTGCGCCTCATCCTCGTTTCGCTCTCTAACCCCCCGCCTCCGTCATATCTCTATAACTATAGCACCGATTTCATATGACATCCATATTTTGCAAATCCATTCAGGCGTTCTCAACTTATTTCAATTTTAGTAAAAGCTATATCCTCGACTTCTGATTTCTATATATCCAAAGCTAGATGCTTTCTCCTACTTTTGATTCCATATTAGTGTGCAGTATTGAAAGCCTCGTACGAAAAGTAGGGTTTTAAAAAAAAATGAGAGGTGCTCCTAAAGTAAACTTATGCCATAAAAAAATGTCAAACTACTTTTGTCATATAAGTAAAAATGTTTATATTTTAATATTATTAATATTTAATCTGTAGCATTTGTCTTGTATTGTGTATTTTTGATAAATTTGATATTTGTAGTAAATTTGATATCTTATAAAAAAATAAACAAAACAATAATTATTTAACAAAAAACATTTTAGAGCGCTCAGAATGTGTAGCAAAAACTGTAAAAATTTACTAAAAATACCACAGATCGTGAATAGCGATATTATTTTATTTACAAACGAAGTTTAATTTGGTTGTTTTTATATCGGCAGTATTGTTAAGTTGATGCGCAAATTTATTTTTTCAATTTTCTTTCTCATAAATTTGAAGCAAAAACCTGAGATTTTTTGCATATTACAATACTTATGCCGACCATTATAGTTGTGGTATTCACACTCGCCTCGTTAATTGCTAGTTGTTATAAGTTTGATTTTTCATGTGCAATTTTTTTTTGTAAGATTATTGAATTATCGGACTAAGGAGTAACAAAGTAAATAGATGGCATGCCTAATACTTTTCTCTGTTTTGGTAACATAGCGTACAGATGTTATTTCCACAGCGTTGCAGTCAACTGGTGAATAATTTCAGATTTTGATACTTTTTGTGGCATATTTATAAATTTGATTTTCTTTTCAATTTAAAACACAAAAATAGCTGTTACTGCCAGGTTAATGAAACAAAAGAAGAATAGGGTCTTCACAGTTAAGAGCTTTACCGAATTACCAACTAAAAAACTTTTAAACTAAAGACGCAAGTGTGAATACCACTAGTATTTTTTAAAGTGGAAACTTTATACTGCTCACAATAAGAACGTTGGTTTGTTTTGAAAACCTTACATTATTATTGTGTAACTTGATGATATTTAAAATGTTTATTAAAAATATGTAAGTTTTTAACGTTGCTAGCTCTCAGTCTATAATTATTGCACATAAAATAAAAATTAGAAACAAATAAAAATACTGACCTGCATCGCCTGAATCTTTTTAGTTTCACAACAAACTAATCACTAAGCTTTAATTTTATAAAAAGTTCATCAAACAACTAAGTACTTTTAAATTTGCATAAAAAGCAAATTAAGCTTTGTGCATTCAAAAAAAAAAGTCTCCTTTGGGTAAAGTACAATACGTAAAGAATGAACTTTTATTAAAGTTTTTTTGCATAGTACTTTGTCATTAAACAATTCCTTAGTTTCAACAACCAAACTGCTATTAAATTTGCTAATCCAATTTAATAGAATATGCATTTAGTAGGTACTTGAAAAAACTAACAACGTACGTACTTAGCATGTACAACCCCCTTGTGTTGCACAAACATTAAAAATTCAACCATTCTAACTCCTCGTTCCAAATGTGTAGCCCGGTCATGATAAGCTAACTAACCAAGCTTAAAAAATGTATAGTGAAATAATATGTGTTATTTCATGATATAAGCACTGAATGCAAAAGAAAATTAACCAAATTAGTTATTAGCTTGACAATTACTCTTGTTTTACACACATGATTTGGACCTGTATTATGTCAATTCACTTCCTAGGTTTCCATTGTTTATATTTTCAGAAAATTACATTAATTTACTCATCGCAACTTCAACATGGAATAACCCATACAATAAAAAATAAAATTGAAAAATATGGTAAATTTTTAACATTAAACGCAGCAGTATTCGCTCATCGTTGATAGCATTAAAATGTAAAAAATCCCTTAAGTCAGTTGACAGCCGCACGTTACTCTGCTACTTGTCTGTAAGCTGCACAGCAAAAAAAAAAGAAAACAACCAACTGCAAAACCTCTACTCAAGGCAACTGGTTTTCCAAGCGCACCACAAGATTCTACAGTCTCATACAGTTGCTCCATCGCTGCTACCCAGCCTGCCTAAATTCGCTTAACCAGTCTCTGCACTTTGTGTCTTTTCATTATACGCATCAGAGTCAATTAGCTTTGCTGCTTTGATGCAAGTAATTGGCAAAATGAAATTTTCTTATCCAGCTTCTGCATGGAGAAAATACATAGGACGGAAGCACAGCAACCTAAGAGCAGGTAGGTTACTTGGTTGGCCCCCAAACTTGGTGACAAGTCAGAAAGCAAGTGGCATAGAGTATTGTTACATTATTTTCGATATTTGACTTTTAATGTAAAATAAGTACGAGGGTATATTTCGATAGTTTTGAGAGTTTATTAAGTTAAATCATTCGATCATTAACCTTAGAAATCAAACTTCAAATAATAAAAACAACAAGAGGACATAATTCGAACACAATTACGAGCGCTACTTTCGAGCACTCTCGGCTGGCATGCAAAATGCAGTGCTATCAAGCCAAAAGAGTGCTAAGTCATTTCTAAAAATTTCATTGAAGATTAGGGGCGCTTCAAGGGTTCCTGCTAAGAGTCCCAACACATTTGAAGAAGAAGAAAAATCGTTAAGAAATTACTGCTTTTGTGTTACCTGGGGGCCTTTAAGGACTTATTTTTCAAAGAAAAGAAGTGTATTGCGAATGGAAAGAGACAAAAATAAAATTTAAGCCTGACATAAAATGTGCCCAAAAATGGTGATTTTGAGAGCCCAGGGGAAAAATTTATTTGTTACATTTCTCTATTGATTGGTGAAAAAAATAATTGTTCGATTATAGGGCCCACTCAGACCCTCCTCATTTCCAAAACATAAGCTAGACCTTACAATACTGATTTTTTCGGTAAATTTTTTAATTTTTGTCTTATTAGGATCAACAAAAGCCCGGGGGCGCCCCTATTCATACCGAAATTTATTTTTAACATTATGCCATTTTTTCAAACTGCAAAATTTTTTAGAAAAAGGGGCCCCAGAAGCTCCTGATGTCGTATCCAAAATTTATTCTTGATCTTTCCCCGTCGAATTTCGCTAAAAGATTTTCATTTTTTTTTTGAATTGACTTAAAGCTGACCTTGTGCCACCCCTGAATATACAGCCGCTTTGTTACGAAAGAACTCTGTTCCTCGTGAATAATGCTTTGAATTGTATACGCTCTTTCGGCAAGAACATGCTCCTCCAACTCGCAAGCGCTTCTCTGCCTTCAAAACGTTAATTTTACTTTGGCTTGAGTGGTTTCAAAACCGGTTTCAAAAATTTTCAAAAAATGCTAATCGGGACCAAAATTTAGGAAAAATAACATAATTTGGTAGAAACGGATAAGCGGATTGCTGAACAGAGTACAAATGTCACCTGGCTATCCCACTTGACATGTAACGTTTCGTAAACCTTACAGAAATCTTTTACATGAAATTTTACAAAGTTTCAGTCACATTTTAAAAATTATTCATTTTAGAAAGTTTACTACAATGTTTCAATGACCGCCTTTTGATTTTATTTGAAACGTTTCCGAAACATTACAGAAATCTTGTAAGATTGAGGGGGAAAAAACATTTTGTTTATTACGTCATCGGACTTTTTTTCATTTTGCGTCACTTTCGCTGCTATTTTTTCACGTATTCGGGATTTTGAACTATTGTTTCATTTTACCCGTGTCATCCAGGGTTACCTAGTGGCCAGGATTGATACGGGCAAGCCTAGAATTTCATCTCAAAGCCGGAGGCGTGGGAACTTAAAACTTTCTGAAAGAGCCGAAAATTCTACAAAAGAATCATCTAGTTTTTTCAATTAAGTGTTTAGTATTGCTGACTAAAAAAAATGATCACAAAGTTTTTTCCAAAAATTTTAGGTTTTATCATGAGGGAAAAACATTGCCGGAAATTGTTTCTTTTCAACTTAGCAACCCTGGCGTCATCACTTGCGTTGCTACTTAATGCATTATAATCGAAGTGCTCCAAATTCTCCAGTCTTACTTCCGATTGTCAATACTTTTAGCATTTCAAATATCGATACTCGTTCAGTGTGCTTGCTTGCTTGCATCAATTGCCGCGAAAACTATAACAAGTTCTGATGGATGGCCACAGTGACTATGTAGCCATAACCAGAATTACCCTTTTAACCGTATTGCTATTAGCATCACGAGTAAAATTCAAAAACGATGGGGAAAAAAAATGACCGACCACCTTAAGAGAAAATTACACTAAGAGGCAGCAAGCAACCTTGTCTTTAGCTAACATCTTTCGCTTCTTCTTGTTCTTATCCGTATTATTTCGTACATTAAGCTGATATTTAATAAATATTTAAACCATCAACTGTCAACAGTGGATTTGCGTTGGTTTAGTGTCGGTTATGGTGCTACTTCTTAACTGTGCTACCAGCTACAATGGTGGGTAAATAAAATGTAATGATTCATATTATAGTGGCTATTTTCTCTTTTTAACAATAATGTATTTTGAAGTTGCTGTAAGTTGTACTATAATACAATTTAAGCTTTAAATAACTGATTTTTTTTCAGTTTTTATTTTCATGATATACGAGTACTTATATGTACAGAGCAGGTTAAAAAATATTTTAAAGATAGATCCTTTAATTTTTCATAAATTTTAAGAAATACGAATGCAACAATATATAGTTAAGTCATTTGTAGACCTCAAAGTTCAACTACTTTCGTTATAGCAAATAATTTTGAGTGGAAGTGATGAACATGAAGATAAAATTGGAATTGGAGTAGATTTCGACGTTTGTTAACATTGTTGAGTGGACGTGGTATCAGTCTTAATTTTTTTATCTTATTTCGCAAATTATACAAAATATTATGATGAACTTTGGTAGGCAAATATCATATGCTGCAAATAGCGGAATTGGAAAAGTTGGAGTAGTATTTTTCAGCAGTCAATAAATCTTATTCAACGCTGCACAAAAATAGCTTGAACGAACACAACAAACTTGAAATTAAATTCCCTCTAGGACAGTCATTTTAGTGAAGTAGGTTTTTTATCGTAAAAACATGTTGAAGGGCATAACACCACGGATGACAAAAAAAAAAATAAAACATTTAAGAGTCCGATGACATAATAAAAAGTGTATGTGGCTTTCCCCTTAAGTCTTGTAAGGTTTCTGTAACGTTTCAGCAACGTTTCAAATTAAATCAAAAGACGAACATTAAAACAATGCAGAAAGCTTTCTAAAAGGTAAATAAAATATTTCTGAAACGTAGCTGAAACCTTGTAATACTTCATGTGAACGATTTCTGAAAGGCTTACGAAAGGTTACATGCCGAGTGGGTTTTAATAAAAGTAGTAACAAAGTAATTTTGTTGAAATTCAATATGACAGGTCTGTTTGATATTAGGTGTT
Source organism: Tricholauxania praeusta (assembly GCA_949775025.1). Lineage (NCBI taxonomy): Eukaryota > Metazoa > Arthropoda > Insecta > Diptera > Lauxaniidae > Tricholauxania > Tricholauxania praeusta. The sequence goes on along the minus strand of OX459031.1, from coordinate 115,665,715 downwards.
GGCAAAACTGGACATGGCACATCATATGCAAGACCAAAATTTTAAATTTGTTCACGCCATAGTAGAGATAAAACGTGAGCAGCTTCAATGTGTTAAAACGACCAAGGTTGATTTTAAAATGTAATGAATCAAGTTTTTTATTTAAGAATCATCAATCTTCTGATATTTGTTTCCTACAGAAAACAATATAATTTCAGACGAAATAAATAAAGTTTGAGTATGGAATCCGACATTTGAATGGGTATATTATGTCAAAGTATTTGCTTTATACAAACCAATTGTTCTAAAATGAAGGTAAAATTGAAAAGAATAGGCAACTAAGCGAAATAAAGAAACTTTTTTCTTATTGAACCACACTCGTACTATATATATTTCTTATAAGTATTCCATTTTAAAGAAATTCTCTAACAATATCCAAGATTTTAGAACCATCGATTATTTTCATATACTACTCAATAAAAGAATGGCAAAAGCAAGTCTTCACACTAAACAAAGAACTTATTGAAGAAACTACAGCACAAGATCTGACAAACATATTATAATTTGCATTTTATACAGTTTTTGTTGATTTCTCGAAATAAATAATTTAATTGTTGCAGCAACTTTTTTGTTTAAGTTGTTAATGAAAGTGCAACAATAACTCTGACCAAAATGCTACAATCTCAAGTAGAAAACAAAAAGAAGTAAAGAAAATATTAAAAGAACAATACATAAGTAAAGTAAAGTAAAGTAAATTGTAGCAAATTATCAAGAAAATTGCATAATATAAGACGCAATAAAATGGAACAAAACTATTTTACACACTTGCGCCTGCAACTGCCTCCACACCGTCTTTTCTCTCTGCCCTAACCCTTAACGGTCACTTAACTTTAAACAATAATAATAAGGAATAATAAAGGAAAATGAAAATATGAATGAGGCATAAACAACATCAACATTAAATTGTAAACAATTTCAATATGGTTGCCAAGAAATCAGCCTGTAGCAACATCAAAAATATTTTAATTAAGTTAGTCTACAAAATTTTTTATTTATTTTAAAGTTGAAAAGGAACATTGTACAAACAACTGTGGCAACATTGGCAGAATGGCAACAACAACAACAACAGCAACAATAAGAACCACTTGAAGTTGCCACAAAGAAAACTTCGGGGCAAAAACTCAAAAATGGAAAATGAAAACGTATGAAAAAGTAAGAAATGAAAGTTTCTTGCATAAGCAATAAAGCAAAGAATTTAAAATTTCATAGATATTTGAAGTTATTGTGGTAACATTTTACAAAGGTTCTGAGAAAACAAAGCAATAAATTCACATTCAAGACTTATGAATTTGTGGCTTGAAGTGTAGTAGGTTTTACTTATCGAAAAAGGCATTTTCCTGAAAATAAGTAAGTAAATCAGAAGTTTTGAAAATATTAAGCCAATTACCAGAAATAAAACCTATTATGATATAAGTAACATGGGGCTAATGACTGACGGTATTGCTGTTTGCAATTAAATCTTCGTATTCAGAAAACATTCAACTCTACGGCTTCTTACGAATTGTTCAGCACCACTACGAGCAGAAGAACAAAAAACTTGTTGCTTTTTTTCTGTAGAGTGAAAATTAACTACCTCGACTCTTTCCATTATCTCGCAAGGCATGTGAGGCTGTAGTACAACTGTCGCTACACTGTCTTTAGCATATAGATAGGGTCCTTGAAATGCAGGTGCAAATTTATTTTGAACTTCTAAAAGGTATACATCCTACCCCACCGACAGCAGTCTTGTCTGGGTAGCTTTTTCTTTACTTTATCTACTTAATTCTGATGTTGAATATGCTTTTTCTCTTCATCCCGTAGCTCATCTTTAAGCCATCTGTAAGGGCTATTGTGCTGAAGGCATAAACGTACTTTCGATATTTTCATTGGTATATATGTTACCGCCCAAACTAGATTTTAGGATAAACTAGTTTTTCCTAGGCCAAACTAATTAATTTGAATGCAATTTTATTTAAATATAAAAGCACTGTGGATAGCGAAGCCAAAGTTGGATATTTGGAAGGACTTAAATCCTTAGCCGCGGCCGAAGGCTGCCCATTTACCCTCACGGACCACTTGCCAAGTATTCAATAAAATTGATAAGTTGTATTGTCTTACTTCGCTACTGCCTTGGTTTTCACTAGCCACAGTGCCTTTGCATTAAGATTTCATTGCATATCTTTAGGCTTAACAGTAGCTAGTTTGGCCAAAAACTATCTTGGCCGGTAACATATACATAAGTCTGTCGCTCAGAGTACTACATTGTTGGAGTTTTTTCCCAGCAGGTTATTCACGCCATAACGTTTGATGGACTAGCTTGGTAACCATACCGCCGCCAATCTAAATTCCATGAAGATCTAATAGCATAAGATGCAGATTTACTTTTAATACTTCCTAGACAATATGGCATAATGTTCCGGAAATGCGAATAAAGTCTGTTTTTATACTGGCTGTAATTGCTTTCGGTTGCAGTCATTGCTTAGGTATGTTCACCATAGCACTCACTCATAGACATCATGCTTTCTTAGATACATATATACCCAAATGTTGAGTGATTAATTAAATTGTGTCAAATAACTCCCTCATTACATCGTTTTGAACTTTGTATCTCGATAAACCTTTCCAAATCGAGTTTTCTTGAAAAATGTATGTTTTCATTATTTTTTCAGAGCTTATACTTCAGCTGAAAATTGGTGACCTAGGACCATCTCTAATATCGTGTTGCACCAAATACCATCAAGATCGAAGTTCCATTCAAATCAAACGTCAAGGTAATAGAAAACATGGAGACAGAATTATTTTGTATAGTTCGTTTATTTGCAGTAGCGTATATAGGGGCGGCCGCCCCGGGCTCAAGCACTTCGTCCTCAATATGAATCGAAATTTTGTTTTTAGGATAATGACGATATTGTAAATGTTGTGGACCTTTTTTTGTAATTCAATGTTAAATATATCTCATTTTGCTAGGGTTTTCTGGGAGCTATTTGAAAAACAGTATATTTTTTCTATTGGTAGGGGGTGGCAAAGCACCTGTTCGCCCCGGTCGCCCTTCATATGTCCACGGTACGCTTATAGTTATTTGAATATAGTTCGAAAAAATCTCAAGGAGAACAAAGTAAATGAAAGCAAAGAATTTGAATGTAAAGAAAATTACGAATTTGAAATTGTAGGACACTGTAAAATCAAAAATCTGCGCCGATTTGTTGTTAAAGCTCTTGTTTGCTCGAGTGCAAGCAATAATTGTTTTTTTGGGGCACCTTTGTGTATATAACCCAAGGTCCGGAACATTGTTCAGCACAGAAAAATTCTCTCTGAAATATTGTACCAAAATTTTACAAAGAACTTAAGAGCATTCTTTTTTTCGTAGTGCAGATATTCCCACCGTGTAGAAAAAAGTTTCAAAACTATTAACTCTACCTTTGTTACCAAATTGCATCAATTGAATTTCTATACTTTTTACAGTAAAATAATTAATTTAACAAATGTGGCAAAATCGTGCTAAGCTCATCGATTGTAGATTGTAACTTCATTGAAATGCTTTACGTTGTTACTGCCTGTTTTCCTGCATGCCTGCCTGTCTTGATGCAATGTTAAGAAAGAAAACTTTGGCAACGCTAAAGTCAGTGCCTCGCCACTTCCGTCACAAAATGCAACCCATTGCAAATATTTTCTCACTCTTCCTCAATTTTATCCATTTAGCTATTTTGTTCCATTCTGTTCTCACTTCTAAGGACTAACTAATTCATGTAACGAAAAGCTTTTAGCCAAAGTAACTCGTTGCCTTCATAGCAACAACTAACATCAGGGAAAGACAGCACACATCCTATAAATCTGCAAGCCCCATAACGCCACCTTTAGTATGAGAAGCAAAAAAAAAATTGGTTTCGTACAAACGCTATCTACCATAAGCAAAAGGCTCATGTGAGCTATCCAAATATGTGTGGTGGAAGATCTGCGCGGTGTCTGGGGAATTGAAACTAGCGGGATAGTTTGGGTTGTCCTTTTTTTATGCATTGCTCTAGAACAGTGTACACAACAGTGCTAAGTGGTGTATCTGAAAATGTTACAAAGTTATAAATTGCCGCCAGAAAAATATGCGGTTGGCTGACTAAGAATTAGTTTTTGGCGTATATAACAATTTTCTCACAACTTCTTCTTTTGGTTTGAGTTTTTTTTTCGTTCAGATATTGCAAAATGCAACTACACTTAAGAAAGATTATGATTTGATAAAATAAAAAATTTTAATATATAAGATTTGATTTGATAACTTCATATATTAAGGCATCATTCACTCATTAGCAATCTCATAAGATTTAAGAAAAAGTTTCGTAGAAAATCAAGCAAATTACAATATAACTTTAAGGATATATAGGATAAATAAATTCCAAGAATAACGTTTGCAATTTAAAGTTACTTTTTTTTTTGAGTAGTTTCTCACAGTGTAATTGTAAATTTCAGTGTGTGCATGTGCTGGTAAAAGATAAAAGAAAAAAACACACAGAGAAAATTGGAACTATTTTTCCCTGCGAAAGATGAGAAAGCATCAGCATTATTTTATCTAAAAATTTATGTGATAACTTCATGAGTGCACGAGTGAGTGTACGTGGCTGAATTTCGGCACATACATTTATAGAAGTGTGCATGTATGCATGTGTGTGTGTGTGCTCATCAAAGTAGTTTTGTTTAACACGAAGTCTGTGGCCGTAACTTCTAAAGTGATGTTAACAATTCTTGCAACAAATTTATTTCTAACATGCTTACGTTGAGTGAATTTATGTATATATTTACGTAAGAATATATGCATACATCTGATATGTGCAGATAAGTATTCAGATATAAAAGTGCATCAATGCAATATAGAACCTTTTAGAAGAATTAAAACTTTTTTAAAATATTAGTTGGATAGTGTGCAGATTGATCAAAATGTTATCTTATATCTGGTCTAATAGGAATACATATTTTGATGATATATAAAAGTGCCTAAAATTATGCAAAACATAAAATGTTGTTTCTTCACTTCGTGTGCTGTAGAAGTTTAAGTAATTTTTGTAGCATACCTTTAGGCGTTCTTTAACAAAACTTGTATTTATACTAACAATTAAAATTAAATTTTTGTCCTTTTTCTACAATAGTAAGGATAGCGAAAGTTGCTTTTAATACCTAATGCAAATTTACAATTTGATGTATCGCAAGTCAAGAACAAAATTATTATTTTTCGATGCACATTCCTAAGAAATATATTATTTTTCCACGCATCAAATGTTTTTTTATGCTTTCCACGACTTGCAAGTGGTATTAACATAAGTACTGAACCTGTATTTTATTGGATTGCATTTTTAACATTCTTTTTATGACAATTTAACATAGAGGTTTTAGCAACTACTGTATGAAATGGAAATTGTGGTAGTAAAAAGTTCATAAAAAATTACTTTGATCAAATAAACGACTTGTAAGCAAAGAAAAGCAAAAAATATCTGTTTGTATGGTGCTCAAAAAATATAAATTTTTTGAAAAAGCTTAAAGTGAGGATTATCAAGTTCAAAAAACTATAAAAAAAAATCGATGAAAAAGTAGTTGAAAACTCCAGTTAAATAAGTGAAAGCAGTAAATTATGAAACTATACTAAAGCAAAAAATAAATTTTATTTGTTTTTATCAATAGATTACTATAAATTACAAATGAAGATTATTTAATTGAACGTAGTATGTACTGTCATTGACAAACACCGACGAAAAGCATTTTTCTTAAACAAACATGACAAGACAATTGAATAATTTAATTTAATAATAATAAATAAATTTGTGCAATCGAAACATTTACTCAGGCAAAAATATGAAATGAATAAAAATCATAAAAAAAAATTTACTAATTAAACAAAAAAAATGTCTTACATACCGAAAAAAAAAACCCTTACAAAGCTTTCACACTGCCATCAAAAAACGTCGCGTTTTTCATTTATCTCGTTTTAGAGCCAAAATATGCTCGTTATGTACAGGGTGTTTTTTTTAGAGGTATAGAGCTTCGAATTGAAATAAAACACAAGAAAATCGTTTTAATGTCCATCAATTTGGCTTTATTGGAAGGATAATTTTATGCCATTAATGTTTAAATATGATTTCGGGCATGTGGCCGCCGCGGCTGGCTCGAATAAAGCCAATTCTACAGGTCCAATTTTGAACCACTTTTTCGAGCATATGGGGCCGTATGTCGGCAATAACGCCACGAATGTTGGCTTCCAAGTCTCCTAACGTTTCTGGTTTGTTGGCGTAGACGAGCGACTTCACATATCCCCAAAGAAAATAATCCAATGGTGTCAAATCACACGATCTTGGTGGCCAATTGACAGGTCCATTCCGCGAAATTATGCACTCATCGAATGTTTCCTTCAATAAATTGATTGTGACGTGCGTTGTGTGGCATGTAGCGCCGTCTTGTTGGAACCACAACTCATCCACATTCATGCCATCCAATTCGGGAACAAAACAGTCGGTTATCATGGCTCTATACCGGTCTCCATTAACGGTAACTGACTCTCCAGCATCAATGACTCCACCAGCCCATAGAGCACACCAAACAGTCAGTTTTTGTGGATGTAATGGCGTCTCAAGGGTCTCATGTGGATTCTCTTCACTCCAAATGCGGCAATTTTGCTTGTTGACGTAGCCATTCAACCAAAAATGAGCCTCATCACTGAACAAAATTTTGCGATGAAAATCAGCATCGAGATCAATCTCATTTTCGGCCCATACACCAAAATCACGACGCATTGCATGGTCTCGAGGCTTTAATTCTTGCACAAGCTGGATCTTGTAAGGTTGCAAGCCAAGATCTTTGCGCAAAATCTTCCATAAAGTTGATGGACAAAGCTCCAATTGCTGTGCACGGTGGCGAATCGATTCATTCGGGTCCTCTTCAACATTTTGCTCTACAGCGGCAATTGTTTCTTCGGTGCGCACTGTTCGACGTCTCTGCGGATGCGTATTATCACATAGAGTAAACGTAGTGCGAAAACAACCCATGGTTAACCGAATTAATTGCTCTGATGGACGATTATGTCGACCATAAAATGGACGGAGCTTGCGGTAAACTTCGCGAACTGAACCATTATTTTCGAAATAAATTTGCACGATTTGCAAGCGTTGTTCTTTTGTCAACCTGTTCATGATGAAATGGCAAACCAAACTGAACATAAATGACATTAGAGTTGCCAGATTTGACCATAAAATGCCAGTTTTATCTCTATTCGAAAAACAAACCTCTAAAAAAAACACCCAGTATAAAAATATAATACCATACAAAAACACCTCGTAGCTCGTTTTCAAAACGTTCTCATTCGCGTACATGCTGATGTCAAACAAAATCATCAGCAAACAGTTAAAACATAAAGGAAAAACACGGTCAAAGTAAATACAATCTCAAAGTGATATACATATGTAAGAATTTTTGTATCAAATAGTAGTTTTATTATAAAAAATTGTTTCATTTAGAGATTAATTTAAAACGAAAATATAAAAGCAATATAAGCGCCTTGCTACACAATTTAAAAGTGTTCACCAACAATTACATTCGTCTAGTTCTAAGAATGTGGTGGCCAAGGACCTTTTATATTCAATAAAACTAAATGAAATGGTGAAAATAGAAATTGATTGGACAACAATCATCAACTGAAGTCTACAGGCAACCATCGGAGTGGAACCCTCAGAGTAGCAGAAAACACGACTGTCCTAAAGCATCGTAAAAACGGTCGCTTGAACAAGAAAATTAAGAACCGAAAATATTATCTCGGTGCTGATCGCCCACGTTGGAATAGCTTTGTAGAGGTCTATTTTTTCACGAGGAGATAAAGGAGATAAGAATTGAATTGATGTGCATGAGCAACCAAAAACTTTGCTATTGTACTCAATTTGCACTTTTTTGCAAAACAGCTGACGCCAAACAAAAACGTAATGATTCCAGTGTGAAAAATATTTTTTAAAACGCGATACAAAACGAGATAAACGAAAAATTAACTATTTTTGATGCCATTCTGAAAATTCACCCTCAATTCTTTAGCTTTTGAATAAAGACAGTGAATTTTAAGGAAAACGAGTCAAGTTAATTTATTTTTCTGAGAATAAGAGACTGAGAATGAGAATTACTTATAATCTTTTTGCATTCTAAGAGATTTTATTGCTTTGTTTAGTTGATACAATTGATAACACAAGCATAAAGTCTGAACTGTTTTAGATCTACTTGTTTTCGAAAATACGTGAAAATAGATATGACAGCTCATAAAATCTTTCTCCAGCAAGGATACTGACTGACCGATACTGCTATTAGATAAATTGACCAAAGTACTTAGATTCATATTTGCAACTGCACTTAAGAGGTCGAAGCTTTCTATTTTAATTTAATTTAGCATATTGTAATAAAGTTTTTTGAATAAATTCAACTATACAATTTGAAAACTTATATTTCAATGACTATGGTTTTGTTAAATTTCGAGGGTAGGGAGCCTAATACATACTCAGAACAATCGAACACATTTTTGAATAAAAACAAGACGACATTTTAATGTTTTTTATCGATGAAAAAAATAAAACAACAATAAGACAATTATGTTTTTGATTATTTTAATATTACACGCAAAATCAACAAATGAAAATATTCTAACAAGATTATTAAAGAAAAATTTCTTCCAGACGAAAACACAAACAAAACCAGAAAATCACATCAGCACCAAAAATACACACCGACACAACTATTTTTATATGCGGTGATAAAATTTAACCATTTAATATTTTTTTTTTTTTTTAATAAAACAAAACATTAAATACGAGTTATGAAAAAAGTCAGAAAACTTAAATAATTTTTTTTTTTCTTTCTTTATTTTTTGTTACATAACCAACAAAAAGTTGTGGATGAAGGATTTCATTTTTGTTTTTTCTGCACACCATGTGAAATTGTCATATAAAATCAGCCAAGCGTCTAAATCGGATATTAAATTTCAAAAACAAGAAAAAAAGTCAACAAAAATGTTAACTGTGCACAAGTAAAGTTTAGCAAGGACTTTAACCAAACGACCGACTGAGCAGTGTCCAGTGCAAGGAACAATGTGGGGCTTTCAACTTGTTATCCTGTGGATGCCAAATTTTTTTTGTTATACCCTACTAGATTCAGGGTGCTCATATTGATTTTGTTCTTCAATTAGAAAGGGGCGTGATGCAGATTTTTTTAATTTTTCTAATAAGTAGTGTCTATGAGACAATTAGTGTTGTGGAACAAAATCCAAGGAGCTTAGCGGGAAATTCTTAAAAATAGAATTTAGCTACTACAGCTGTAAGCCTTCTTAGCTATTTAGCTAAAAGCTTTAAGTTCACTAAAAAGCCTATTAAAAATAAATTTTGGAAATGAAAAAATTTTGTTTATTATTTTAGTTTTTTTTTATAATTGTATCTTAGATTTTTCGTACTTTCTCTGTGATGAATATATTGTCTACTATGCGAAGATGGCATATAAAAAAATTTTATTTGAGAAATCTAGCATTAAGCCACTTTACCACTAAACTAAAAAGTTTTGACCTAAGATCTATAAAGATGGCAATTTAAGTAATGTGAATTGGTAGCGACGTTGAGTTTCGGAGAAATAAGCTGTATACTAAACTAGTTCCTCTTTTAACTATATATCGACGTAGGCGAGTTCTGCCATAGTCGTCATATACTATTTCTAAAAAACACACATTATTACTATTTACGTTTCGGTTAGACCGATAGCAAAATGTGCTTTAATTTTTCTTTTTCAAAGTTTTCTTGGTGTTTTCAATTATTTTTTACATTTGGCGCGAAAATGTGGCGTACTGTAAGTCTACAAACATTCACACAAAATACACACAAAACAGTTATTAAAGCAACAAATACAATACAATAACAATAGCTAAATCCTTGTTGATCACAGCTAGAGATGAGATTGAAGCTGGCTATCGCGTTGGTTAGTTAGTTGGCATTATTTTCTATTTTATTAAAGTTTTCTCTCTGTCTGTGCTGCATAGTTCTCGTTTTGAAATTTTTATTTTATTTTTTTTTTTTTGTTTTGTGTGATGCAACGTGTGTTGGTATTTGTGTTTTTAAGTCAACAACAAACACGCAATACTTTTGGTTTCCTGGTTATGTGAGAAAGCTAGGATAATATGAACAAAATTCTTTTTCATTTGTAAAAAAAAATAAATTACATTCAGTGCATGTAGGGAAGGATATTTTAGTTTCAATTTTCTTAAAACTGAAAGTTTTGTTGGTAAATGTTAAAAAAAATTAAAAATTTAATCTTACTTTTAATAAAACTTCTAGGAAAAAGTATTTTATTAAGGAATCATATAGTCATTCAATTAAAAGTTTTCAAATTATATAAAGACTGCAACTATGCATGTTTGTGGAAAATTTTGACTCCGCGGGAATGTTTCGACTCCACTCAAAAATTCTTTCAAAAAATATATGTCAATTGTCGGAGGTGTACGGGGTCTTATCTTTTAGACAAATTAATTTTTTATTGATATTTTTTTGTTTATTCATGACTTTTTCTAATCTTTCAATTTATATGTTAAGTTTCTTGTAATTTAGTAGATATTTTTTCATATATAGGACTAGTTAAGAACACTCAAACCTCATTCTTGTTTCTTGTTCTGATTCTTTAAATAAACAAAATTTTTTAATTTTTTTTTTTAACATTTTACTTGCACAACGAAAACTACATTAAAATAAAATCCAATATCATCAATAGAAATATGTACATATATCTTAAGTCAAAAGTAATTCATCCCTTATGAACAAGGATGGGTATGTAATTAGGAACGATTGCAAAAATTGTTAATAACTTTAAGAAATTTAAAAATTTTATTTCCTATTTTGTTGGAAAACCTTAACCCGAATCACCCTGAGTAAATTTTTACTTTTTTCACTTTGTGACACTCCAGCATCAACAAACAATTACTCACTGACCCCGTCACGATTTTTTTCTAAGAGACGATCAATTGCGAGTTCAAAATTAATTGGAAAATATCGGTTCTTGAATTTGTTTACATTTTGTGATCGTTTAAAGTGACGGCATTGCGTTGTCATATGACAACGCCAGGGTGATTCGGGTTAATTTTGCTATTGCAGCTTTGTCATAGAATCAATTATTTTTTGGAATTTTTCCAGGCCTCCATTGCCATCCGGTTTAACTCCTCCAAATACGAAATTTTTTCTTTGAAATGTGGATTAAGATGCCAAATAGGATTAAGATCAATGTCATAAAACATTTTCAGAAAACTAAATCAACATATAATATTCTTAGACCCCAATGTCCAAAACGGAAAACGGCAACATACAATTATTTTTTAACTTCCAATGAAAAACAAAAGATTGTTTTTAAAGATGATCCCAATCCGCTATTACCGCGATCATTTCGAAAGAAATTGTATGAGAATCAAATTTTTGGAAGAACATTTGTTCAGATATGAAGTTTCGTCACCAAAGAGCACGGTTTTCATTGCAAAGCTATCCAATTCTTGTGAACCGTCGCAAATTCAAGTCTAGTCCTTCGATGAATTTTATTAAGCTGCGATTTTTGACGTAATGATCTTGCAAAAAATTGGTTCACGCACAATTTCTCTCGAATTAATCGCGCTGATAGCGAAGTGATTTTCGCCATTCTTTCTCATAAGTGATGAGTTACTTATGATTTAAAATATATTTCTGTTGATAATAGTGGATTTTCTTTTTATGAAGTTTTGGGCGTGTAAATAAATTGTTAAAAGCAAAAACGTTTTAAAAAATTTCGTTTATTTAAAGAATCCCGACAAGAAACATAAATAAGGATTGAGTGTTCTTAATAAGTTCGCCAGCACTGTATTTTAAAACATTGAATTTTTTTAATGAATACATAGTTATAAAAGACTTAAGAAATGTTCTCATAAGAAATTACCTTGTTCGTGACAAAATAACTACGCATTAGCATAATTAAAAAAAAAAACTTAGCGATATGCTTAACAGCACTGTAACCAAAGTCACCCTAAATTAACATTATTCAAGTGATAAGTGTAAGTGGGACAAAAAATAGAAAAAAAAAACTTTTCACAAAACAAAAATAAAATTTGTAATGTAAGAAAGAGATAAAAAGCGATCAGACGAGTTATTATATATTTATTTATAGCTATTGTATGCTATAAAACGAAAACATAGATTATGATGTTAAGAAATTATAAATGGTATACTTAACATAAAATAATATTGTTACGAAATTTCTGTCTCTTTGACGATAATTTCGATCTCTCACACTTTTCTGAGTTCGATCACTGGATTGTGTAACAATTAAAAACACACAAACTTATTTAGTTATAAAATGGTTTATTTTATTAACGTTCAAATTCTAATATTAATTTAACACTGTATAGAAAACTGTTTTGTTCTACTACGGATCACACTGTATTCACTTTATTGCTTACTGCTTCGCTGGTTTAATTCTACTGTGTCTTCAGCTCAGATGACAACCCTTTTTATACTGTAGTCATCACTCTCTCGAATAATCCAGTACCTTCTAAGTGGCGTATATTCTACCATTTTCTACAACCCACCAGTGCTACTTTGTAGCATGCATTCTACTACTATCCACAATTCACCACAATGGTGAATGGTGCGCATGGCGCACTGACGTTGAGCTAGCTATTATGCTAGATGTTAGATGGCGTTGTACGTTGTACGACGGCGATAATTTCCCTCGGTTGTTGACTTTTTATTTATAGTGTACTGCAGCGTCTGTTCAGTTTATTATTTTGCCGCTAGATGGTGCTAGTATGTTTATGCTAGCTAGTGTCGTTTAGTTTTCTTTCGTTGGTATTTATTTCAAGAGTTTTCTAGCATAAACCAAATTTCGCTACACTGCCCTCCGCTTAAACTTGTTCGTCCCGAACAAGAGTCTCTCCGTCCCTAGTATAAGGTGCCAGCCTTTCGATGTGGACTACCTTTAATTTATTTTTGTTCTCGGGGTATTTTCGGATTCGATACACAACATCATTAATCCTTGTGACGATCCGGTAAGGTCCATCCCAGTGAGTCCGAAACTTAGGAGACAAGCCTCGTTTCCGTTGTGGGTTGTGTAGCAGCACTAGTTGACCTTTCTTGAACCTTTCAGTATTTGCTCGCAGGTCACACCGAGCTTTCATCTTGTCGCGATCTTTATCACGCTCTTTCTCCCGTTCCTTTTTACGCGATTTAGAACGACGTCTAGAAGATTTCTCCCGACTTCGAGAACGTTCTCGGCGTGACTGCTCTCGTTCTCGCTCTTTCTCATGTTCGCGTTCCCTTTCTCTTCTTCTGCGCTCACGATCTTTATCTGGCCGTTCTGGATCCTTCTTTTCAACTTTGTCTCTTTCAGCGCGCTCTCTAACCTCCTCTCGTTCACGTTCTCTTTCACGTTCCCGCTTTCGATCACTGTCGCGTTCCTCACGCCGCTCGCGATCACGCTCGCGATCTCTTTCACGTTCCCTTTCACGCTCTCGTTCACAATCACCACGATCCCGATCACTGCGCTGGTCCCATCTTACCTCCTCTTCAGGCAAAACGTTCAAACGGCGCACATCAATTGTTCCAGCTTTATTTTCCGTCCGTGAACATTCAATTTTACATAGACGACGGAAAAATGCATCCGCATTTTCATGCTGGCTTTCTTTGCGATGTGGTAGTCGTTTCTCAGGCTCCCTCTCCGGAATCGAACCCTGATTCCACGTACGCGCCTGCTGCTCGCTACCATTTTTGCCATCGTTCACCCTATTTTCAATTCTTCTTTTTGGTGAATGTGATGCAGATCGTTTACAACGTGATTCGCAGTCACGTGCCATGTGTCCGTGCTTACCACAGTTGTAGCATTTTCCGCTGAAGCTACTGCTGGCGAACGATGAACTTTTCTTGTCAGAATCCACCTCCATCCGATTTTCAATTTTTCTTCTTGGTGAACGTGATGCAGATCGTGATTTGCAGTCACGTGCCATGTGTCCCTGCTTACCACAGTTGTAGCATTTTCTGTTGAAGCTACCGCTGGCGAACGATGAATTTTTCTTTTCAGCCTCCACCTCTATCCGACGAGTTTTCAGTGATGGGCGGCATGTCAACGCAATCATCTCTTCAGTGAGGGCAACCATTACTGTTTCGTTAAATGTTGTCTTCGGGCTCCGCATTGTTTCGCGTTTTGTATCTAAGTCACGTATGCCGTCAATAAACGCCTCTATTTTGAATTTTTCAGCTACGACACTTAACTCGTCAGGATAGGAAAGGTGTGCCAATCGCTCAATATCCGCAGCATACTCCTGCAAGAACTCACCAGATTTCTGGATACGACTTTTCAACTCCAATCTGTGAATCTGCTTCATGTGGTCACTGCCATATTTTCGCTGTAAGGCATCCATGACCGCCTTGTAATTTTTCTGCTCCCCCACTGGAACTGTTTGCAATACTTCTGCAGCTGCGCCTTTTAATGCCACAATTAGCGCTGCAGCTGCGCTTTCGTTATCCCAACGATTGTGACCAGATGTTGTTTCGAACTGGAGCTTGAAAACACTAAATGGCGTTGTTCCATCGAATGAGGGTGCCTTAAGCCTCTCTGCGCTGATTTCTCTTATAACTTGAGTGGTTGGTTCACTTATTTCCAACTGTTGAATCCTTTTATTAACGTCCTCAAAATTATTTTGAACTTTTTCAAGATTATTTTGTACTTTTTCAAGATTGTTTTGAACTTTTTCCTTGAATGATTCAACGTCAACTTGTAACTCAGTCATTTTTGCGTCGAAGCCATTTACCATTTTGGCAACCTCCGTTCGAACAGCCTCGTGGATCTGCGTCGCATTCTGACTTAAGCTCTGATCAATTTCTTCCCGAACCGCCTGGATCTGCAGCGCGTTCTGACTTAAGCTCTGATCGATTTCCTCCCGAACCGTCTGGATCTGCAGCGCGTTCTGATTTAACTTCTGGTCCATTTGGAGTGCATTTTGACTTAACTTCTGGTCTATTTTTTCCTGAACCGCATGGATCTGCAGCGCGTTCTGACCAATTTCTTCCCGAACGGCCTGGATATTGCTTGTCATCGCCATTAACATTTTCTCGAACTTTGACATATCTACAACTTCACCACTTGCCGCTGGTCCAGAAGTTTCTTCCACTTTCGCTGCTGATTCTGATACATCACTATAAAATTCATGCTCTTCCAGGTTTACACCTTGAGCCTCAAGAGCCTGCCGTAAGCGTTTCTGTAACTCCACCTTTCCGCCAGTAGATTGCAGATTCAGCTGCTGCAACTCCTTCTTCAGTTGATCCACTTTCAGATCTTCAAACTTAACCATTTTTATTTATTTATTTTTTTTTTTTTAATTGATTGTTAATTCTTTTTACACAATCCCACTTCTGACACCAATTGTTACGAAATTTCTGTCTCTTTGACGATAATTTCGATCTCTCACACTTTTCTGAGTTCGATCACTGGATTGTGTAACAATTAAAAACACACAAACTTATTTAGTTATAAAATGGTTTATTTTATTAACGTTCAAATTCTAATATTAATTTAACACTGTATAGAAAACTGTTTTGTTCTACTACGGATCACACTGTATTCACTTTATTGCTTACTGCTTCGCTGGTTTAATTCTACTGTGTCTTCAGCTCAGATGACAACCCTTTTTATACTGTAGTCATCACTCTCTCGAATAATCCAGTACCTTCTAAGTGGCGTATATTCTACCATTTTCTACAACCCACCAGTGCTACTTTGTAGCATGCATTCTACTACTATCCACAATTCACCACAATGGTGAATGGTGCGCATGGCGCACTGACGTTGAGCTAGCTATTATGCTAGATGTTAGATGGCGTTGTACGTTGTACGACGGCGATAATTTCCCTCGGTTGTTGACTTTTTATTTATAGTGTACTGCAGCGTCTGTTCAGTTTATTATTTTGCCGCTAGATGGTGCTAGTATGTTTATGCTAGCTAGTGTCGTTTAGTTTTCTTTCGTTGGTATTTATTTCAAGAGTTTTCTAGCATAAACCAAATTTCGCTACAATATGTATATGCTAAAATAACATTTGACACAAATTTATACAGTGGTCCTGTGGCGCAATGGATAACGCGTCTGACTACGGATCAGAAGATTCCAGGTTCGACTCCTGGCAGGATCGTAGAAAGAAATTTTTTTTTTTTTATTTTTAACTCTCCCCCCTCTTTTCTTTTAGTTATACCCATTTTAATTTCCTTTAGCACTATTTATTAGATTTTCGAATTAAGATAGAAATTATAAAATTTAATGTTGGAAACATGCCCATAGATGGCGTTGCGTGTATACATTTTTTGCACGTAAAATTTCAGATTTTTTTTACTTAAACATTTTCAGATTTCCTGTATTCTTACCAACTTCTCTTTCAAAATCTGCATTTACAAACCTGCTCTTACGTCTATTTGGTTACGAGTATTTAAATTTAATTACCGTAACGATTTCAGCGTTGCAAACTAACGCCAAGCTTTTTTTTCGCACAGCACAACGTTCAAAAGCAGTAATAGAAAATATAATTAAATTAATTAAAGGAAGACGACATGAAGAACTCAATTGCAGTGTGAGCAGTGAGGTTAGTCAAGCAAAGCAAATTAGAAATTTCTTTAAGAAAAACTACAAAGCAAAATGGTTTCGAGGTTTGGATCTGTGCGCTGTCAACTCATCAATTGACTTCAACACCGCGCACACTGAGTAAGTCAGTGAGGCACAAATCTGGCAGGCATTTGAAACATAAGCCTTTTACTTTAACACCATTTTCTTACAAGTATGCTGCGATATTTTTTCTTTTTCTTGGCTGACATTTTCATTTCCTTAAAAGTCATTAACGAAGCTTCTCTCAAAAGCAAGCGGTAGAAATCTTAGTTTTATTTTACTACAATTTGATGCTTGAGACTTTGAGATTTCTTTTCTAGAGACGTTGTATCGTTGGTCTCTAATGTTAGAAGCCGATTATTTTTCCAAGTCATTTTATAGTCACTATGAACAAACTCTCATCATACGCTTTTATATTGATAATTGGAATTGCTAGTCATCTCTATTTTCAGTCATTTTTGCTGTTTGACTATTTGATTAACGATATTTTTGATATATTTTCCAAAAACGTAATGCATTAAATAGTGATTATTATTTTCTTGCTCGAATTGTACATTATTCTTGGTAAGGGACTAAAAACTAAGACAACTAACTATCAACCGTTTAATCCGCATAATGTCGATACCTTTCATTCGATATCACGCAGCTTGTTTTCTCCTTATTTTCCTAGCGTTCATTGAGTTTTCACTAGTTGGCATAGCTTGAATTTTCTTTTTCCAGTAGTTTTTACCCCGATATCTTTTGTTTGATGTCTTTTATGCTTTTTCTCTTTTTTTACTCTTTTTAGGATTGTTTTTTCGTCAATGCCGTAGAAAATTGCCATTATTTAATTATCGATTTTAATGTAAAGTGTCGAGTATAATTAACGCTTTCTAAGAAAATAGAAGTAAAAATAGTGGCAGCAGTAGTAGACTGTGAAGTGTTGGTGTGCAGTCGAAAGCATTTTAATTATGTTGATAATGAGTGCCGTCGAAGTTCAAAAGCTAATTTACAAAGTTGCTTAAAAATCACTAGAATTAATTTGCTTTCTCACTCAAAGCGGAACCTTTGCATCCGTTGATTTTAAGTAGAATTAGTTTTTACGTTAAGTTTTAAGTTGATTAAGAAACTCTTAGCAATCAGTCAACTAAATACTTTTGAAAAGTTTTGGTTTATATATTTACTACACGAATTCAAAATTAAAGCATAATAACAGACAGAAATAATTTTAGACAGAAAGTTCCGTAAATATATGAATTATTTTATTAATTGAAGTTTAGATTTTTTTAGAACTGATGCTTCTTTTTTCATTTCAAGTCGATTTTCCTTCAGACTGTAGCGCTCATTTTTGCATGTATTTTTATTGAAAAACTAAATGGCTCTTGACCATGGATGGGCACAAGTCCTTTGGCAAGTTTTAACGAGAGCGCAATTGAGAGAAACGAGAGAGCATTTGTGTATGCGAAGGAACAATAATGATTCAGCAGAAGTAGAACTCCATATGGCTGTTATACCACTACATGGAAACAAAATTTTGCGTGCATATTGGTGCCCATCATTGCTATTGATGGTAGACCGATTGTTGGACGATTTAATTTGTTTTTATCAGTTCGACAGTCAAATCGCAAACTTAATTTTATTAAATAGTCTCCAGCAAGGAATCTTTTTTTTCCAATATTTAACTTGATAATACGAAACATACTATTTTTTTAACTTTGCTCTTGCAAATTGGTACTGATTTATTTTTCTTTAGTTATTTTAATTTTAACAACTTTTTAACATTTCCCATAGTCGTTTGAGCCAAAATTCCTTCAACAAAATCTACTGCAACACCAAGCCACACAGCTGCTTAATGTCAAATTTGTTATTCCTTGATGCGAAAAACTCTCGGCAACAGTAGTAACAAGGATCATTTTAATTGGGTCAATGTGCAGCGTCTACCCTATACTCAAATCTCTAGTCTTATCTTTCAGCAATAAGTATTTCTAATTAATACTACCACAACTTAGGTCAACAAAACTTAAATTGAAATAAATACTTGGGTATTAACTCCTTGACCGTAAAGATACAAGCACATAAAGATAAGTTAAGCCAAAAAAAAAAAAACTACCCCAAAAAAAATGTGTCTAAGTCAACAACAACGAAAACGTTAACCAGGACAAGGACAAATACAATGCAAATGATATAAGTACGTAGAAGCAGCATCAATACAAGGATGTAGGCAAAAGTAAAGCATAAAAAAACTTCCCCTTCAATTACGAGATGCCAGCAGCGCTGATTACTTATTCTTCTTCTATGTACTTTTACTTTGGAAAATCCTCCACGATTTTTTCCTGTCATTCGCAAAGCAAGCATTTGCTTAAGGATATTTGTCAAAATAGAAAAAAAATGATAAAATAGAAAAAAATTGAGAAATTTATGTAGCTATAGCAAGGATATATTTCAGCTTTTTTCTTTCATTTCTTTTATTTTCCAATGCTCATGCACGACTTTTTATTCAAATGAATCCTGATTGAATTCATTGAAGCTCATCATCGCAAGCAGCAGCGAAGTCGCAACTCAGGGAACTCATCATCTCTAAGTCCCAGCGGTGGATTTAGCGTTTCGTCCTACGTCCAGTGCTCTGAGTACACCCGTATTCTGCTCTTCGTTATTTCGTCCATTTGTGTACGCACACATTTATTATCGTAATGGAAAAACTGTGTTCAGCAATTTTTCTTTTTTTTATATTTTAATTTTGTATTTTCATAAAAGACTTCAGCATTAGCAAGAACTTAGGTATGAGGAGAAAGGATAACCGAGTGTTCTTAGATATTTTAAATAATTTCGACTGCGTTAAAGTTAAGTAAATATTGAAAAAAATAAGTAATAGATAAGTATAAGTGCTTTTGAAATTAATAGTTTGAATAAAAACAAAATTATTTTTGAAATTTAAGTAAAACCAAAAAGTCACTGTTAATTTCGAAATAAGGAAGTTTGCTTGATTTACATTTGCAATTTTTTTATTATTTCATTTTCGTGACAAATATAGAAGTTTCTTCTACATATCCAAATTCGATGAAGTCAAATTATTAAATGGGCATATAAGTAATTCATTAGAAAGCAAATTAAAACTAAGCTAAGCCAGCAATCGATGCATACATAATTCCTTTCAATTTTTACCCAACCGAGCCGCGGTTAACTATATATTTACAACACTCTATATACCTTCTTTGCTAACTGCAAGATAAACAACAACAAAAAGAGCAACAGCAACGAAAACAAAAACAACATTACGATTGACATGCCTGATCATCCGCTTATGCGTTTGTCCTCAAAAAGTTAACCATGAGATAAAAAAATATCATAAAATAATAGCATGAAATGTAAACTAAGATGTTATGAAAAGAAAACAACATATCACAACAACAACAATAATAATAATAACAATGAAAAGTAGCAAGAAAACCGCAGACAATAATAAAAATTGCTGTAAAAGAGCGACACAGGCAAGGCAAAAATGAAAAATTTCAATGCATATGCCAAGGCGCAACCAAATGTTTTTCCTTCTCTTTTATTAGTTTTTGTTTACATATTTTGTTGCTGTTGTTGTTGGTGTTATTGTTGGTGTATAGTGTATCAAAGAATCCTTGCATTGCCATTATTCGAAAAAAAAAACAAAACTTAGTCACAAGTCACAAGTCAAAGTATGCGTTGACAATGCTGGTAACATCAACTATCGTCACGCTACACATTTAAACCCAACTGGAAAATAATCATTCATAAGTCAGTAAAAAGGCAACTTTTTTGGATTATGAATGTTATCAAAAATTTCTTTGATCATTTTAGTTTTTGTGAAATTTAAGTGCAGAAACATTGAAGATTCAGTTTGAAATTACTGTTGAATTCAAGTGGAAACCCATGACACAAAATGAGTAATGTTGGAAGTACAATTTAAATCAGATTTTTTTTTTTCATTAAATTTTATTGGCATCTTTCATTTAAAAATCTTTGGCTTCTTGTTATTAAACTGACAATTCAGATCAGGTTCAATTCTATAACGTCAAGCATTGGAACTACAGTTGAGTTGAAAGGAAATCATAGAGCACGATTTTAAGACAGTTGGTAGCTCACCTGAATAAAACTGGAGATTAATTAAATGCTGATAGTTCCAGAAAAACAAATTTTTTATTACAAACAACAAACCAAATATTAATTACACAGGCCAACAAAAAAAAAATTTTTGGTCGGAAAACCAAACCCACTTATCCTTATGTAAATTTCTTCGCATAATTCGAAAAAAAAAATGTTTCAAATCAAGTCTCTTCAATCCTCCCATTTTCCACTTCTCACACTCTTCTCACCAAGATATTTAAAAAATTCAACTTTTATTTTTAAATATAACTATCCTTTGTAAAAATCGAAAAAAAAATTGTCAAGCCAATTCCCCTCCATACTTATAGAAAGGATAGGTATATTTCGAAACAAAAATTGGATTTTAAAGCATTTCAGTGAAAGAGTATGGGAAATGGGGGGATTAATTAAATTATTATTATCAACATTATTGTTATTAGCACATTAACATTAAATCATTATTATACACAAAAGCAATACAAATCATTGCGCCACCAAACAGTTTTCAAAGTCATTAACGATTTCTTACAGGGAAAGTGGATACTATAAAGAAGCCCAAGCAGATACAGAAAAGTAATTTTTTCATGTTATTACTGTTAAATTATTAAATTGGATTTTGATGTTTAATAAAAAAAAATTTGCTTCAAGCAAAGTTTATATATTTTAGTGCATGTGTAAGTTATTAGGACTTCTCAAAAAAAATTTTAAATATTATTTCAACCCTTTTCCCCACAAAAGTTAATAATAATGTGCAAACAATTTTTAAGTGACAGTCCTGACGGGATAGTGCGCTGGACTCAAAATCAGCAACTTCAAATCTATATGAAAAAACATAATTTGGATTGGCAAAAAATATTATTTCGTCATATGTGACAGAGAAAGTTAAAAGGACCTACAGTCCGAAAATAAGTTTTCGAGAAAACTGACTTTGAAGTTAAGAAGTGAATTTTGATGCGCCTGAACGTTTTTTTGGCTTGAAACCCCTAACGCGGAGGTTTTTGGGGTTGGGCTGATTACGAATCTGGTATCATATTTTAAAAATTCAAAATGGCGGATCCAATACGGCGGACGAATTTTTTAAAAACTGATCGGACTCGCTTGAAACTTGTTACTCAGGGGTTTTTGGGGCCGCTGATTACGAATCTAGTATCAATTTTTCAAAATTCAAAATGGCGGATCCAATATGGCGGTCAAGTAGTTTAAAAATTTATCGGATTTTGTATCGCCATATTGGATCTGCCATTTTGAATTTTTAAAATCTGATACCAGATTCGTAATCAGCGACCCCAAAATCCCGAGTACCAAGTTTCAAGCGAATTTAATCAAGAAGTTTGAAGAGAGGTTTGTCACATTGGATTTTTTTGTACGTTTTTTTTTTGTCAATGTTTCCATGTTTGAAGTGAATTTTTGAAAAAACTAATGCAACTAGAAAGCTGAGGTTTGTTGCATTGCAAAGAGCGTAGAATCTTCTATAAAAATCGCTTAAAAAGTGAAAATCAATTTTTTCGACCCGTCCCATTTATTAATTCAAGCATTTTTTTTAAGCGAAAGCTTTGAAGCAATTTTGTTATGTTAATTAAAAGTGTCTGAGATTACAGCTTCAAATATATGCCAAATGATAGTACTCAAAGAATCTAAACAGAATATATAAAATTGCATTCTTGAACCCTTCCCAAACATGGGTTGCTACCGATTTTTTAATTCAATTTTTGTTAATAAAGATTGCAGATTGAAATATATGCCAACTGATAGAGCTTACAAAGCCTAAAAAGAATATATAGGATTGTCCTGTCGAATCCTTTCCCAAACATAGGTTTCTGACGGTTGTTTCGGCAAATTTTTCTTAAATGAATATGACCGATATGCATATGTACTTACTAATGTACGTACATATTTATATGAAATTTATGGAAAAATTTTAAAAAATCTTCGAACTTCCACTTTAGTTGGCGACCTGTGTGAATTGCCACCAGTTAAAGAGGAAACTGCATCGGACTTTACTTCCTGCAAGTAAATCAAACATTTTCACTTAATTTTACTTTTGAACTTATTTTTTCTGCCTGAAAGTCTTCTATTGGCTTTAAAAATTTTGACAAAAATCTACCGGGAGGGGTAGGGCTCAGAAATTTCTAAGTTTAATTTTTGAATTTTTTACTATATACTAACTACTCCTGAAGAGCAAGTATTTATTTTTGGTAAGTTTTTACTGTAAGATACATAAATTTATCACTATATATTAATGTATGTATTTATTATTCAAAAAAAAAAATTTGTATGGAAAAAATATGCTATGCTCATCCTAGAACAAAAATTTTTTTAATCAGTTATGTTATTTTTATTAATGTATATTGGACTTTATAGGAATTTCATTAAACTGCTATAAATTGCTCCCAATATATTTCCCTTTTATTTTAACTACAACAAAGAGATTTAATTGAAATTAATTTCGTAACCTTTTTATGCAAAATTTAGAATTTTTTGATGCATTCCATGAAAAAAGTTTCTTTGTTGATTGGCTCTTTTTTGTCAAAAACAATTTCAGCTATTATTTTTTAACAAATAGGAGCCTTTAATTTTTCGATAGTGCTATGCTTTGTATTCCATTATCACTTTGTTCCACCCGCCGATCAAAGCAACATAAAATCAGTAGTAGGATGAGTGCATCACGTTAACACTTTGTCCATCAATTAATCACACATACGCCCCCCACATACACTTGATTGCTTGATTGATTGAGCAGCAGCATCCCTTTCAATTAGTATTGAATGAAAAAATTTACAACAAAAAAAAACTTTTTTGATGTTACTACAAAGTTTTTTTTTTTTTTTTGATAAGTACTCATATACAGTGCATATGCATGGATGTATGTTAAGATGTGTGTGTAGTGGTATCGAAATTTTATTCACGCTATAGCCATCTTTTGTGTAAAGTTAACTTTTAAGTAGTTAGAGAACTAGAAAGTTACAAACATAGTAAGTAATAAGGAAAAAACTCATCAGGCATCAATTAGTTGTGCTTGATTGAGCAAAAATTTTGTTTATATGCGCATTATAATGCAATATCAGAGAGAAATGTATCTACTAAGTTTTCAATAAATGGGTTATTTTCCTGGAGCATATTTTTATAATATTTTCTGGAAAGTTTACGTTAGAGTTGCGTGCAAATGCGACATTATAGGTAAATTACGAGTATAATAAAATAGTTCAAATGTGTTTTTGTACAGAGTAATCAGATGTATGATCCAGAAAGAGAACATTATACTAATTATTTTTGCTGAATGATGTTATAGTCTGACACGTCTCAGCTTTTCTCTTTCTGAATTTTATCATCATCTGAGTCATAGCAGCTTTTGCTCTGCAAGCATATAAGCTAAACAAGTCTAATGTTTGTAATAAACTTATACCACATAAATTGGAGCATTTTTTCCATTTTTTTGTTCGGGTCCTTAAAACGAATTTCCATGTCCAGCAAAAAAAAAAGTTTAATACCTAAAGTATGCGGGTAATCCGAATTTTTCGTTTCACTGCAATACAAATGTAAAAAATAATATTCTTCACATGGCGCAGTGGTCCCAAATCGACTTTTTTGTTTTAAAAATTGCTAGAGAGCAAAAATCTTGTCGAAAGTTAATATTTATTTTAAATTAAAGCTATCAAAAATGCCAACAAATCATCCGAGCCCGAATTTTGAAAAACCTTTTCGATTTTAATAATTTAAGTCCAACAAAAAAAAATTTTAAATATTTTTTGGTTCTTGTCGGAAATGAATAATTATTTCTTAAATGACAGCTTACTAATTTTTCAGCCAAAAAACTCATTTTGGGACAAGTGTGCATGGCCACGGACAGTTTGGAATCGCGAACGATCAGCGTGATTAATAGAAACGCTAATCACCGGGCTCGCTCGAGGATCGTAACTAAATGCTTGGGGCAGATTTTAAAAAAAAAAAAGAATTCAAAAAAAATATGTGAAATTTGCGAAATTTTGTTTATTTGAATTTAAAATATAAAATGAATAAACCTAAAGAAAAAAAAGTAAATAATGATAGTGGATCGTTGAATGATAGTCGGAGGATAGTGAGTGGAAATAATTTTTCATTACCACTTAGAGAAATAGTTATGGTCAAAGTTATTATTCGTTAAAAGATATTAATTTTTCATTGAAAAGTGCATTCGAATACATTTCATATAAATTAATGAAAGTTCAAATTAAAAAAAAAAACGAATCCATTTCTTATCCTTTGAGAAACGAGTCATAAGCAAAGTGCGGCGGCTATTAATCAAAACTTTCAATTGGACTGGTAAGCAGCCAAAAATTTTTGGGCCGAAAATTGCTATCTTTAAAACTCAAATTGATATTATGAAAATTGCATAGTTGTTAATATTTTTGAGAAACTTTTATATCTTCTCTGGTGTAATTTGTTACATCAGACTTACAAAAAACAGGGATTAAGCAAATAATAGGGAGATTATTTTTTTCAAGTTTGCTATAGCAACTTTTTTTGTGGGATGAACGGTTTCACAATTATTTTAAATAATTCAGTATTGGGCACCTTTGAACGAAGGTTAATGAATAAAAAATAATTATAAAATATACAAATTTTTAGTCAATTTAAGGGACGGACCAAAATGAAAAATTAAAGATGTGACGACACTCAAAGTTTAAGACCACATCCTTGCCTACCTTTAAGGATATTTTTTTTTTTGGCAAATAGTGCCATTTAATTAAATAAAATTTATGTAAAAAAACAATTGTTTCTCGAAACTGGTTTCGGAGATATACCCATCGGAGTCCAATATGTCCAACACCGGCTGCGCTTACAACGCATCGCTAATTTTTATGATGATAATCTTTTCACATAAATTCAGCCTTTTCTTATGAAAATTAGCACCGCATGCTGAAGAAATATTGTTGTTGTAATAGTAGTAGTTGTTATGGTTACTATCCATAAATTCAAAGTTTTTAAAAAAATGAATTGAACTATTTATTTGCTTTCCGGTAAAAAGTAAGTTAATACAAAAAAAAAACTTAGTGCAAGTGTTACATCATTTTAAAGGATATAAATTGCACCTTCTTAGTAGCGTTATAAAATTATAGGTTAATAACGCATTTTTTGGAAAAAATAACGGTTTTTGAAAAAAAGTATGTGAAAATTTTAGAAAATTCGTAATATCTCGAAAGCAATGAGTTCGATTTCAAAAATATTCACATCAATGTTGTAGCTCTTTAAGTTACTCTTCAATTGAAACCTATATTTTTGAAATCAATGTAAAGGTTACGGACTTAGAGCGATTTTTAGAAAAGATATATCCACATCTTCCAGTGGTTATATCTTCGGAACCAGATCCGAGCGAGACTTTTTGATTACATATTTATTTTTAGATTTAAAAAGCACATAATTCATAGTTCATTTTAATAATCATTTATGATTGTGAGCTGTGATTGTACACTTAAGTCAATAAATGCTATTAAAAAACTGAGGACAATCAAAGTTTAAGACCTTAAGTTGCCTTCCTTTTCTACCTTAAGGAAGTATAAAAATTTACAATAAAAAGTTAAACAAACTTAACTCACCAAAAATAAAATGATGACAAAATTTCCTACGGCAAAATGCATCAGGAACAACCAAATTCCTGCAGGGTTATTAATATTGAAAACACATTAAACAAAATTTCACTATTTAGCAATGAAATAAAAAACACTGCATGTATTTTTCATACAATTTGAAATATAGAAAATAAATTTTGAAAACAAAACAAATTAAATTAAGCCGGCAGCAGCTTTTATGCAAAAAGAAATAACAACTAAGGCTCCGCCAACAATGACGTAGCTTTTTTTCACTACACACACACAACTGCGAGTCCCTTGTGCAAGAAAAAAAACTATCAAGCACACATTTTATACCACAATTTACACACTTTTCTTTTATTTATATACGTATATTTTTTAAGAAGTTTTTCATATTTTCCACCGTATTTTTTACCAAATAGTTTTAAAAAATCAAAAATTACGCAGCAAATAAAAAAATTACTTAGCAAAAATTTTTCACAGACGATCATTTAGAAAAACACGAACGAAAGAAAACGAAAGCCGATTCAAACGCAACAACGGAACAGAACGCAGAACGGAAGCTTAGGTGCACACGAATAAAAAAGCGAGATCAAAAGGAACGTAATTTGCATACAACAACAACAAATACAGCGCTGCCCGCAATGAATGACACAACGTTTTTTCATGTCACAAGTGCAAATTTTTTGCACAATATTTAAACTGAAATTCTTGCACTATTTATTCCATTATTTTAAGCTCCACTAGACTCAAAATGTTCACTTATTGTAACATATATTCTTAAAGTAATTAAATTCGTAATCACGGAGAAAAAAAACGAACAAAATTACAATCTGCGCGTATATCATCATTTTAAATTATCGGATGGTAGGGATGTGCAAGTCAACTCAAAACGGGTAGTCGATTGTTTTTGAATTTCTAGAGATGTCGAAATGCGGGTACTTGTACACAACAGCATAATCATTCTTCAGTTTTAATATTTTATGCTTAAGAGTTTTCGATAACCGTTTGCAATTAGGGCTCCTACTCTAATCGATCTAATCGTAATGCACTTTTAGTATGTTAAGGCGCTTGTTGTCCTAATCAAATTTGAAAAGTTGAGGGTACGTACATACATATGTACATATGTATTTGTAAATGGGGAACCTCTAAATTTATTTCAATGAAATTGATGTCATAGAAAACGTAACTTGAAAAGCTACAAAAATAGTGTAAGAACTTTGAAGGCAATTCAAGGTTTTTGATTATAACTAATTTTTGATTTCTTGAACGTGAGAATTTCGGAAAGTAATTTGTAAAACAGCTATATGTATATTACGGTTATTGGAATAATTAGTCAAGTCATCATTTACACGAGGAAACTCTTTCCGCAAATTCTTCTTGTTTTTTGGCAAGAGGGAAACAACGAAATGGTGGTGTACAGAAATTTTCGTACCCGAAAAGCAGTAACTGCTTTGATACTCACAAGCAGAAAGAAATTCTAAGTAGTTTTCGTGTGTAAACGCAAAACAAACTCACAAAACAGAATGGACAAGAGTTTGTTTCATCGAATTTCCTCGTGTAAATGTTGACTAAGAAAATTTTAAATTTCCCAAGCATAACAGTTTGAAAATGCTCTATTTAATTTTAAAATATTCATATCAATTTTTGTTTAGCAAATTTCGCGTATTCATTTTACATATCAACTCTTTTTTTGTACTTTTTATGCCACTGATTGGCAAACTTTTCGTCAACACGTAATCAATCAACTTTGATTGGTATTTCAAACTGAATGTGCACATGTTTTTTATCTGTCGTCTCGCTCTGTGGTGCCCTGAAGTCTTCTCTGTCGGTGAGTCAGTTTTACGTCAATTTTGTTTGCTCATAAAAGTTCTGAAATCAATGCTGACTGATACACACCCCAATGCAGATTATTACTTGCTGCTTAGTGGGAAACTTAAAATTTAATATTTTTGTAATATGTTGATAGTAAAAAATTTTTCAAACTTTTAAAAAAAGTGAATGAATTTATTGATAAGATTTGTACATCAAAAAACTATAATTGTTATTGATGTAAAGTCGAGAAAATCAATCAAAAATCGTAGCGTTGATTTCCATAAAGTACTTAAGGACTACCGAGTACCCGGTACTGCGTTGATTGCATTGAAATCCATCGCATCCAACCGCATATAAAAATGCGATTCTTTCCAAAGCTTTATATATGTATGTACATATAATAATAACAACTTGAGGACAAAATTTTCCTATTCCTATAAAACTTTACGTATCGGATAATATTTTTTGGAAATCTTCGTCAATTCTGATCGATAAAATTTAAGAAACGATTTACTGTCTATTTTTCTTAAACCTGATGCCTGCGAGTTTCAAAATTTTTTGAGTGACGGTATATAAATTGAAAATTTTATGCAAAAATGTACAAGTAATTACTTGATATAATTTTCACACATATGCATTCATACAATTAGGGATTACGATCCCGAAAGGTTTCGGCAATCCTAGAAGTTTCGGGACAAAAAATTTATAATTCTTGAATTCGTAAATTATCAATGATCTAAAAATTTCAACTTTCACTAAAGCAATTCCGAAAAATTTTTTTAGTCGTTACAAAAATAGCACAAATTTCTTATTACCAAAAATTCTTTTGAATTAAATAAAATTGAAAACTCAAGAAATGTGGATTATGTTCAAATTCACGCAGTCAGGTTGATTCCAGCATTCTTTTAATATGTAGCGCCATGCTCGCGGATATTTATAATGATAATCTTTTTACATAAATTCAGCCTTTTTTTATGAAAAATAGCACCACTTGCTGAAGTAATGTTGTTGTTGTAATAGTAGTAGTAGTGTTTGTGGTTATTATCCATAAATTCAAAATTTTGAAAAAAACGTATTGAACTATTTGTTTGCTGTCCGGTAAAAAAAAGGGTTAAGGCAAAAAAACTTAGAGCAGAAGTCATATCATATTACAGGGAATGAATTGAGCTATCTAAACATGTTAGTAAAACTTTACATCTGACGCGTTTTTTTTTTTTGAGAAAAGTAACGGTTTTTTGAAATTAGTCTATGAAAATTTCAGAAAAGTCGTAATATCTCAAAAATTATGAGTTAGATTTTAAAAATTTATTCATCAACATTGTAGCTCATTAAATTACCTTTCATATGAAACCCATATTTTGGAACTTAATACAGGAGTTTTCGACTTATAGCGATTTTTAGAAAATATATACCCACAACTTTCGATGGCGTTATCTCCGAAATCAGATACGAACGAAACTTGCTTTTGACATGATTTATATTTAATTAAGTAAAGCTATTTGCTCTAAAAAGCAAATTGGAAAATGTTAGCTTGAGTAAATCTGTTCCACTTATATAAATGCAGCGCTTACAATCTACGGCATTTAAATTGTTTCAGATATATTTACAATAACGGCAGTTTGCCTGCAACGGCCTCTAATTATAAAGAATTGTTTGAATCATATTATTCCCTTATGAACTTAAGCCGCCTTAATGGAGCTTAAGGCGCCTTAATGGAATTTTAGCTAATTGCAAGAAATTGGGTCATCGGCTCTGCACCATTTGACTGAACACATTAAAAATAATGACCACGGGCCACTCACTTACCAACATTTTAAAGCAGCAACGACTTGATGCACTGTTGATTTCATATTTTTTAAATTTTATAAACTCACGTACATACATACATACATATTTCATATTTAATTCACTTTAACTCAATCACTTTATTCAGTTCACTATAAAGAGTTTCCGACAACGCACTGTATGGAATAAATTGTATAATTTACATTTTGAGTGTTAAAATTTATTTTAATATTAGCAGCACTTCGATTAGATTTGTAATTCACCTTTGAAAATAAACTAATAATAAATTAAAAAACATCTGCTTGCTGTTGCTTATTGAACTAGCGGTTAATTTTGTTCACAATAGAGCTTTTAACGGTGGTGCCAGACTGAAAATTTAATTGGTGAAATGTGTGATAAGCACTTGCTCAATGCGTTGTTGATATTTCCATTACTTTATACTTTATTATCTTAAAAATAAAAATCACGTAAGTACAGGGTTGCCGTTGATTAAAAAAAAATACTGTTTACCTATTTATTTTAAATTTTTGGTATTATTTTACACACATATGTACATATTTATATTAGTGCAAAGTTGAATTTACAAAGCATACAAATATTAGTACTAATTTAGCAGCTAAAAAAAACTAAATTCAACTAAAATTCAAGTGCGAACCAGTATTTTGCATCCAAGTTTTCGATTTTTTGCTTTTTTCTGTAGATATTTGTTAAATTGTATATAATGTTTAACAGTGAAATTAACTTGCTGCTTTTGCATTTCTAAGCCAGAAAAATTACATTTTCATTTCCATTACAAAATCTAACGAAATTCACTCGCAAGTCACATTGTCACAACCTGTCAAGTATCTTCCCGTTATTGTTGATGCTCAGTCTGCACCCTTGTTGTTTTTGTTAGCATCTTCAAGCACAGTTATGCACATATGTGACGGCATATAAATTGAAAATTTTATGAAAAAAGGTACAAGTAATTACTTGGTACTTTTACCTCCATATGTTTTTCACACATATTCATAGCATTGTGGGTGGTATGGGAGGTGGACGTATGCGTAGGCGGATTACACCCATTTTGGTTTTCAGATGGATATTGATGCTCCATACACCCATAACAAATTTTATATCTATAGCACATACCTATTATTGAGTTTTATCTATTGTGGGTGATATGGGAGGTGGGCGCAATTTTGGGTGTATGACAAAAAAAATTCAATAGGTCTAATCCTTGGATTCACATGAACGTATGCACCGAATTTCATTTGACTTTGATGACTTTTTCTACATATACCTACATATAAGAAAAATATAGCTAAAACAAGAGTTTAAAAGTGACAATATATCAATCGCGAATGTCTCGAGAATTTGATCTAATTGGAAAAAACTGAGTATGCCACCGTATTCTACGACCAAAAATTAACAGCCCTTTCATGGTTGGCTACTATCTCGCGTTTTAGTCGCCGAGTAAGAATTGACTGTATGTTTTTAAAGCCAATTCTTATTCGGCGACTAAAATGGCGAGACAGTAGCTAACCAAGAAAGGGCTGTAAATTGGAGTGTCTCGGCGTTTTTGTGTGTCTTTTTAGGTTGCTACAGTGTTACTTATGTATCGATATATACAATTAAATAACTTAGATTACTGAAATTCAAATGACTTAAGCAAGTGGGCTCAATTTTGGTATTGTTAATGGTTAGTTATTATTTGACTTTAGAGCGCAAAGGATGCACTTTTAATTTTATCTAGTCCTCGTTTCCTGACACTCTTCAAAAGGAAATTTCTCCTTCCTCTATTTAAAAAAGTCGATATTTAATTTCACAAAACTATTAAAAAAGGTTTGGTCAATCCAAACTCATTTCGGCTTAAGTTAGACTTAATTTTGTTTGAAGAATCATTTTATTATGCATTTCTTGTATTTTGTGCTAGTTGTATAAGTTGTAAAAGCATTAAATTCAATTTTAAGCTTTCTACGTAGTAAAATATGCAAAATATTCCAATTTGTTGAGTTTTTTACAAGTGTAATTTGTATACCTATGAAAAAATATCTGAAATACAATTAAAAGCTCAATATTATATTCAATAGCATATTTTTATTGATTATGTAATTTAAATTTTATTACAACAATCCTTAGTCTCAGAAGTTTAAATAACTTTTGATAAAAAAAATAATGTAAGATATAGCGCTTTTAATTTAAATTAAAAGTATACAGGACATAGTATGAAGGGTAATGTCTACAAATAAAATTAAAATGCAACTCATAATTTATACACATTCAGTTTCACCATTTATTAAATTTAATTTTTTCTACAACTTTGTTTATTTTTAAATACGGCAATACTTAATATAATCTATTTTTTAATGCAGAAAAAAAAAACTTTGTTGTTGGGCTTTTGAAAATTATAAGAAAAACAATAATAAAAATATATAAAGTGAAGAAAGTTCAATATATTTTATGTTAAAACATCATACATTTTGAATGTACGAAGTTTAATCAATACATTCCTCTTAAATCAAGTTGTAGAAAAATTATGTGAATTATTTGAAATGTTATACAAAAATATTTAAATGAAGTGGTAATGCAAAACTTTAAATACAACAAAATATCCATACAATTTCATAATTGTTAGTGATCGTGTTTTGTTATAACAATTAAAAACCTAAAGATGCATTAAATAAACTTATACTTATGTCAAAAATTGCATTATTTCTTTAAATTAAAAACTATTTTGAGTTCATTCAGTTTATATTTTTTCAATTAAATGTCTCTTATTCTGTAATGTACTGTACTGTCAATTCACAATGAGTCATTTTAGTTATATGTAGTTAATCATTTTAGTCGATATAATGGTGTTACATTTAGTATTTAATTGAGTCGCTGTGCAATTGGCAACTTCTTACGTCGACGCCTCTGCATTTGCTGACGCTCCCAAAATTCATAATACCTTTCTTGTTTTAACCATTCTTGGTACTTATACCACCACTCTTCCCATTTGATATAATCCTGAAATAATTTAAATGTGATAGGATTATAAATAAATATAGAAATAATTTTTTATTAATATAATGCTCAGATAAAAAAAAATAGATTTTGAAACCAAAATAGATGACCCAGCAAGAAAATTGTATTGGTTTTCTAAAACTGCGGAAGATTAAAAAATTTATTGTTGAAGTGATTTTTATTTTTTTATATAAAAAAAAAACCGGCCAAACCCCGTCGTAAGTTTGTAACGATATAAAAAATAAAAATTTCCACTCCACAGAAACATTCGATCTCACTCGGAATTTTTGTAGGTTATATTTTAAATCAAATTGTAGATAATTCTGATAGCATAAAAATTACAAAATTTCGGTTATTTTTATCAAGAAAAAAATGCTGATCGTGCACGTTGGCAGGGTTTTGGGAAAGCCCTATGCTCCGTTAGGAGATAAGGAGCACAAGGGTTTTGTTCGAGTGCCTTGTGATAAATTACACCATACTTCGTAGGTCTAACGAAATAATGTAAAAACATGTAAAATTCCAGCTCTAAGCCAAAACACAGCAGAGATATGGGGCGCGGAATCGCCCACAAAACAATATTCAGTCCGTTCGAATTTCGTGTATGACATTCGTAGCTTTTTTTTTCAAGAATGCGTAGGAAATTAATTCTATCATGAAACATTCCCAGATTCGAACATTCCCTTAAGCTTGAATGAATTTGAATATAACAAGATTAACATGTGATAAAATAAGTGAAAAACCTCAAATTTGGTCAATGTCGTGTATTTATTTTTGGAGCAATGGTTTTATCCGAATATGCTTTATTATGATATGTAAAGAATCTAATCTTTTTATTTTTTTTAAAAATATTCATTTGATAAATTACCTTTAAGTCTAAGTCCCGCAAGTAGCCACGACTCTTATAATATTCATAACGTACGCGTACGTCATCCCACGACAACATGCCCGATGGCGCTGTTGTTGCCAGCTCTTCAGGAAAATGTCCAACTGGTGCTGGCGAGTACGAATATCGACGCGGCGGCGAATCAAGTCCTTCTTCGATCATTACTTTAAGAGCTCCCCCGGTAGAGTCTTTTGTAATGCGCATATTTTCCATATTACTACGATCAATGCTCCATTGTGCCATTTTACCGAAACGTTCCGAAAGCGTTAGACGCGTAGTAGCAGTGAAAGTTGGCAACGAACCCTCACTGTCGGACCCACCAGAATCATCAGATTCTGAAGATGATCCAGCTGTAGTTGTAGCAGTATGCTTTTTACGTTTTTCACCCTCTATTTTAATGCGCGCACGTATCTAAAAAAAAATAATAAGAAAAAAATGTCAGCAACGACAAATTCAGCTTTATAAGACATGTATAGCAATTTTCATAACCAACTTCTTTATCTTTTTTCTTCTTTTTTGCCGGCACTGCATTTGATGTAGCTGTCTGTGGTGGCTCTGGAGGACGATTTTTTAAGCGCGGATCTTCAAGCGGTGGTGAATGACGACTGGCACCACGTGTTACTTTTACACCGTGACCATCACTGGAAATATGATCAATGCTGCGTTCACGACTAATCCGACGAATCTGGAAATAACAAAAATTTGCTTTCATAAAATTGGGCAACAAAACTGTCATAAGGAATCTTACTTTGTCTTCACGATACTTATCCACAGAACGAATCGCAGGTGGCGGTGGTGACATGGGACGACCATGCATGCGAGAGCTTTGATGTCCAGCGGCAGGTGGCGGACCACCACGATATTGCATTGATCGCGATGACGCCTTTGGTGGCGGTGACCTTGGTCCACCGGGACCGCGTGCTCTGGCTAAAGATGTTGAACTGTGAAAAAAATAATTTGAATTTTTTTATTTTCCCATCGATTTCGTAAACTTACCGCGAACGACGACGATGCGGTTTAGGTGAACAAACCGAGCACGAATCATCGGAACAACTGCTAACCGAGCTGTTAGAACGCGAACGACACGAATTCTGTTTGAAGGAATTTATGTGATTAAGAAAAGAAAAAAATGCATGTAATTTTCACTAACCCTTGGCGGCGGCGACGGTGGTCGTTTCGAACGTGGCAATATCTGACCACCAGCACCACGTTTATTCGGCGGCAATGAATTACGACTACCCGGTGGTGGTGAACGTCTGCGGCCAACTGGCGCAACACCTACACTACCACCACCACCCCCGCTGTTGGGTGGCGGTGAGCGACGTCTTGGCATTGGCGAACGTGGCGATTTATTCCGACGCATTACTGGTTCGGGTGGTGAACGGGGACGTGGCCCACCAGAGCCCATTGGACGACGACCCATATCGGATGGTGAACGCGGAGGTATACCACCTCGAGGTGGTGGCGATCTCGGACGCCCACGCGCTGGAACCGAATCCAAACATATAGGCGGGGACATGCGACGACCATGTCCATCCATTCCCATTGGTGGTGAACGACGACGCATTGGCGGTGAAAGTGGTGGCGATTTACGCATACGTGAATGACTACGCGAACGTGGTGAACGCGAGCGACCGTAACGAGGTGGGGGTGGACCATTTCCGGAGGATGGCCCTCCACCGGAATTATAACGAAAAGCACCTTCACGATCACTTTCGCCCGAGCTACTTTCACCTTGAATATACATTTTCTTATAGCCTGTATGTCGCCAGCGATTCGGATCCTTCTCTTCGACTTCAATTAGTTTTTTATCCCAATAATCATTGGTAGTATTGGCCCGTGCCTTCTTCATGACGTTATCGATTTCCCGACGTTTTCCAGCTGGTAGGGATGGATCTTAAATGAAACAGAAAGTAGTTTAGTTAAATTTGCCGTATAGATAAATGAAAAAATACAGAAATAGTACAAGTGTTTACTGCGTCAAAAGTAATTTTATTAATTTTTCTCTGCCATATTTGAATTTATGAATTAACCATTTCTAATCACTTGGTAGCTTTAAGTATATAACATTTTTAATAGATATTTCCAAAAATAGCATCATGTCATTGTTTCTAAGGCATCTAAGCTTAATTCCTGTATCTAATAATTCGTCATCAATAAGACTGTTGTTATGAAAGCGATCACTTGGGGGGCGTTCAAGTATTACGTAACGCAATTTTTGAAGATTTTTTCCCCCCTCTCCCCCCGTTACGCGCCGTTATTTATTTATATAACAAATTTATTATTTATTGCTGTAGCTAATCTAGAAAACGTTTCATTATACACACCTAATTTCAAATCACCCTCCGCTAAAGAAGTTTCATTCTATTCTCATCACTGTGATGTCGCTGTGATATCTTCTATAACAACGTTTTGAGCGGAGTTTAAGTTTTCTTGATCGTTTTCGTTTATTCCGTTTACGACTGTTAATTTTTGCCTGTATTCATTTTAGTTTACGAACTATAAGAAATAATGTACTTTTGGTATAACGAAAGCAACCACAGGCGATCTACAACCGTCTGCAAAATTTTCGTTCAGCAGAAAGATTAGACTTCAACCAAAACTTTACAAAAAAAATTACGAATTTGGGAACGTGTGTGCCTTTCCAGCGAATAAGATTATCAAGTTGATTGGCAATGCAAAATCATTATAGCTGACAGTTTTTGACGAAAGTACTCTAACACTTCCATTATTTAAGTAAGACAAAAGCCCCATTATTAATGTACATAACAATGAGTTATGCAAAGAAAAGGAACCTCAGAACTTCTACAAAAATTAATAAAGGTTTATAAGAATTGCTCAAAATATTAAAAGATTGCAGTGGCTCAGTCAGTTATTCTCAGGATGTCATTGCCTAATAAGAACAAAATATGAAGCATTCGCAGCGGCGGCGAATTTTCAGAAAGTATTGCGCAGCCATAACGATAGTAATAAAACTGCACCAAAATGATATGTCGACTTAAACGTTTCATATTCAATTCAATCCATTCAGTTAGATCAGTGCACAATAAGTATATTCTGCAGGAATTGAATTGTACTATTTAGTTCCGATTTAAGCCCTTTTCAGATTCAAGTTAATATTAATCCTTTAAATAGGTTGTGTCTCCGTTAAGTTTGATACTTTGTGCTATTCTATATTGGCACACCGATGACTATGATGGGTAGCAAATCGTCAACTAGACGCGAAAATAATGGCGTTACTATGCCACAAGATCAAACTAACGAGTCTTGAAAAGAACAAACCTTTGAATATATGTACATAAGTGAACTCTATTAAGGTCATTACAACATATTTAATAAAAATTTTTAAGACGTTCCGGAGGGTACTTTGGTAAGCCCGCTTTACTTTACACTCTGTTATATATTGTCCACATAATTAATCGTCTACTAGAAATTGTTTTAAGTACCTGTGATGCGAGCAACTGTCGGTTGCCTATCCATGTGCAGTTTTGCATTTAATTCGCCGCGTCGGCGCGACGCCGACATCATTTAAATTATTAATGGAAAACAAAATAAGCGAGAGTATAAATCAACTCAAAACTAAAATACAAATAGTAAATGGCAACGTTGTCACGTGACGTTGTGTAAGTTGAATGACACGTAACGAATTCCAATTTGTTTATTTCAATTACAACGCGCACATTAATTACTGCAGAACTTGTTGTAGTGTGTAATACTACAGTGAGTTCTCGTGTTTTCGTCTGACGTTGCTATGTGTTGTCTTAAGAGCACAGAGCAGGGAGCGAAATTTTTAATTGTTTACGATGACAACGCACAAAAATAAAAGCACGCACATTAAAAGCTGGAAATATTGCAATGATAAATATAATCATAAATAGAGAATCAAACAGATGGGGATTCAGAAAATTTGGTTAGCAAAAATTTTCGTTTTATTTTTTTTTTTTTCAATTTACAATATCAATTAGAAAAACCAAAAAAATTAATTTTAAATAGTATGGTATCAAGGAAATAAAAAGTAGAAGCAATTTTTTTTTTCGTCCTTGTTATATTAAATATAAACGTGAAGGGAAAATGGTTTTTAATTTATTAAGGAAACATATTTATATTTATCAAGGAAACAATTATAGGCGATTTCCTGTATTTAAAATCCCATGACAGTTGCTTCCATTGAACCGCACAAAACGCGTAAAGCTTCATTTCCGTAACATAATCAAGCATAAATATCACTAATGCACACCAACATTTTCATTCAAATTTGCTAAAGTAGTTAGTAAATTTACTCCACGAATCGCTAAAATTTTAACCGCTGGTAGCCCAAATTCGATTACTCGATAGTCAGTTTGTCAGAGCCGATTACTAGAGTACCAGTTACTAGATCAGCGGCTGTTCGATTACCGAGTACTTTATTTTGACTAGTGGCTAGATGATGGCCAATTGCGTTTTTACCGTTTATTTGATTAACGATTACTTAATAGCCGGTTATTTGATTACAGGATAATTAACATGCAGTCATTCGACCTCATTCCAACTTCCGATTAAATGACCGACGGTTATACGGTTTTCGGGTACTTGACTGTCTATTATTCGATTTAACCTTGACTATCGATTACTGTATGGTAAATTACGATTACTAGTCTTTTATCTAACAACCGATTTCTAGGATTTTGACAACCGGCGGCATTCTGTCGTTTGGTTACCAATTATGGTTATTTTATTATTATTCACTTGATATCCGGTAAGCTAATTACAGATGTTATTTTATTATTAGTCACCTGATAACCGGTTAGGAGGTAACGTAATTTTTTTGACCTCGGTTACTAAGCTGCCGACTCCTCGGCTGCTGCTTACTTTTGTAACGGTAAATTGGCGTCACATTATTAAATTGAGATCATTTCACTGCCTCAATCTTGATTACCGGTTACTGACCCGTAATTACCTGCCTATAGAATACCCTGTCGGCGATTACTTTTCTATCAGTTGCTCGATAACCTCTTGTTGTTGACTACCGATTACACGACGAACGATTATTTGACCACCAGTGACCACTCGACGACTAGTTATTTGGCTACCAGTTACTCAACGACCGGATCTTTTCAACCGCTTACTCGACGACCGAATTCTTTTAAACCGCTTACTCGACGACCGAATTCTTTTTAACCGCTTACTCGACGACCGGAAATTCGACAACAGGTTGCTCCGCGACTCGTTACTCGACGAACAGTCCACCGCGAAATCCGACTACTTGCGCTAGTTCCAAGCGTTTACACCACTTTTAACCAACTACTGCGCACCGATGTGCATATTACTGTAGTTGTTTCACATGCTCACAAGCAGCTCAGTTTAGTTGATACCATACCGCACTTCTGTAGCGTTGGCAATTCCAATTGTTTTTAAAAATCCAAAATAAGAAAATATATTAATAAATTTTCTACTTTAACCGATTCCTAATCTGAGCTGAAACAATTGGAGATGTGATGAAACAAAATGCAGTAATAGCAAATAGTATTGATTGCACGCCATATTTTCACTAAACTGTGTAAAAAAAGGACAATGGGTTCAACTGTGAACCCTTTTAATATATTAAAATCGAACTAATCCTTCTTTAACTTCACGCTTTCCACTTGTTTACGTTGTCGTACACGGCGGAAAGTTTCACGTATCGTGGCGTAACCGCACAGCAACTGTCAAATTGTCTTGGAAAGTCTAAAACTGCCAACGTTGCCGATGCCGTTGCAGTCTATAAACCGGCAATTTTAAATTTATTTAGTGTTTTAAGAATAATTTGTTGATTGTAATTTTTTAATCGCAATTTTTTAACATATTTCACATTTTTACGCAAGATTTTTGCTTATTTATTACTATTTCCATAAAATTTAGGATTCCGCTAACCGAGACCACACAACGTCCGACAACGACGATGACGATGAAAACGAACTATTTTTTTTTTCTTCTACGTGTATAGCACAATACAATTTTTTTCATTAACTTTTTTAATTTATTTGTACAAATATATTGAACATTTTTTTTATTTTAAAATATTTACATACATTTTTTCTTTATATGTTAATAACTTTTCACAATTTTTGCAAGATATTTTCTATGATTTTCACAATTATTCACAGCAGAAAATTTTATGTATAGAAAACTTATGCGATGACGATGGCGACCATTTTGGAATCAAATGAAATTAAAATTACTAGTTTGAGTAGCCCTGTAGTAGCTACGTTCAGACTAAAGACTGAGTGCTTTCATTGCATTAAGGTCGTATGATGTCCATTGTGAATATCTCAAGCTTCAAATTGATGGACATACACCAGTGCCCCATCCCTTCCAAATAAAATAAGGAGTTGTTCAGCGAGGGCGGTAAAGATTTTATAATTTTTTAAAAAGATCTCATAACATGTAAGTCGTTAACACTTTTATTTGGATAGATTCAGTAATATTATCATAGGATTCATGACAACTGTATAAAAATTATTTTTCATTCTTGGACTTAAAAGTGGCAAAAATAATGAAGAGAACACATTTTTTAAGACAAGACAAGTACAGTAAAGAAAAAGTGCTTAAAAGATTGTTGAAAAATGTTGTTTCATTTTTAATGCAGTTTCAGTACCAGAAATTTTATTTTATAGATGAATTTCACGTTATAAATTATATCTTAAACATAAAACCCAACTTAGATTTGAGAAAATAATTATAGTTTTGAAACCGAATAGCTGTAATTATCTATTGGAATGAATAAGTTTCTAGATTCAATCCATTTAAAGTTCATCACCAACTTCACTTCATCACATTGATCTCATCTAGCCCACTAGTACTGTTGCCAGCACGCAAACAAACCCAAATTACAACAGTGCTACTTAAACTATTACATTTGCAGGCGCAGCAAATTTTTTAAATGTCAGCGGTTGGCTTGCATTACTTCGCCTTGGGTACGTTTCGATTTTTCTTTACCAGCAATTTTTGAAAGCTGACTAACAAACAATTAATGAAATTCAATCATAAGTGATTACTTTAAAATATGTACAAAACATTCAGTAATGTTTTGTTATAAAATTCATAAAAAGAATTTGTAAAGAAATTGCTGAAATTTTCGCCTCAAATTTCTTCAACTTATTTTGGTGACAGCGAATGTTTTTTTTAATGCTTTTCTGGCTTCCTGGTTGAATTTAATTTGATTTTCTACTACCACCACGGCTGCAGCTGGAACTACTTGACTTTTTGTTGTGTTCGTTGATGTGTGTGTGTGTGTGTGCTTAAATTAACAAAAGCAATTTCGTTTATCCTGCCGGGCGCATCAGCACCATGGATTTGGATGCCGTAAACATTGGCGATTTGCCAGATGCCGAAATTGCGGCCCGCATGCGCTTAACAAATTATGAAAAATACAAAACTTTAGTGCGTATGCATTTATCCTTCGAATTGGATTTAAATACAGATGAGTAAGTTTTTGTGACATAATTTTATTGTGATTTCAATTATTTTTTTATTTTTGCAGATTCGATTTACCCTGCCATGAAATTGTTTACGAGGATAAAGGAAAATTAAAAAAATGGAATCGCATGTCAAAAAAATATAAAATTGGTGGCAGCAGCTGCGCAGCTTATAGTAGAAATACTGCAAGTGCTGGCAACAGTCCTACCGAGGGCTTACAACAACAAATCGATGCTGGTTTTATGTTTCATTTGCAAGAGCTTAAGCAGTTTCTCTTGTTGGAAAAAAGTAAGATTTCACAAATGAATACAAAAAAGTTTCCATTTTATTTGCAGGAGTCAGATTTTCATTATTAACTATATCAGTCCACTACCACTAAATGGATCACTACCTTATATTATTTTTCTTTAACAACTCATTCGTTATTTTAAATGCAAACAATTTTAAATTTTTAGGGTATTCACACCATTTTTGTACATACTTGGGTTGTTATTCATACACTGTTTTATATACACAAAAATTTACTAAGTGATGTTTTGATTTGTTTTTATTAAAAAAAAAGCAAATCGAGTGTTTCTAATTCCCCGCTCACACAGAAATTCCTCGTTTGTTGGTAAGAGGAAAAAAACGAAAGGGTCGACTACAGAATTTCGTCGTACTCGATGGTCACTGGCTTATTGACTTTCACTTGTGTTCATTTTTAATTGCGAATATTCGTTTTCAGTGTGAAGAAGCTTATTGACGTATTTACGTATTGCTTACGGTATTTACTGTGGCTTTATCCTGTTGGAAGCACAGTTGTGGATGCTTTTGCATAGCCGAACTCAAAAACACCCGATATTGAGCACCAGTGATGGTAACTGCGGCACCAGCTTAATTTTTCTAGACATATCTTTCAATGATCCTTTCGGGAGATACACCAAAACAAGCAATCGGTACACTAAAATGGAAGAAATTGCCGCTAATGACTCTATGCAACCCATATCACGACCGTTGGCTTTCAAAACGAAATTCGACGATTTTCGTTAGTTCCTCTGTTGCATATCGTTTCATGATTAATTAACCAACTCTTGTTGGAAAAAACAGAAAAGAAACAAAAATATTGGAGTGCAAAAGTTAAACCAAATTCAAACCATAAAGACAACTTTGCAGCACCCTTAATATACGGCATGTAAAATATGTAAAGAATGTTAAGTGTGCACATTTTTTAAAGTATGTAGAATATATGATTTATAGAATTTTGTAAGGCGTTTGAGTGCATTAAATTTAGCAAGACCTCTACGACACAGCCGTTTGCGTTAACATGAAGATAAGTTTTACTTTTCAGCCAGTATGTATTGATCTTCCTAACCGCCTGTAAACATGAGATCAAATGTCAAAAAATTTCATAGCTACACACAAAATATTTCTTTGTTTTATTTTGTTCAGAATACAAAATGCAAACACTTTTATTTAATTGTTTCTAGATTTTGAAATATTTAACTCTTGAGCGTCAAAAGTGTCGGTTTTAGCCGTGATTCGAAAATCTTAACTTTACACTAAATTAAACCTTGAAATTCGAAAAACCGCTCTTTCATTTCAGACTTAACACAAGAGGGAATTTTTCGTAAAACTGGTTCAGCTTCACGACAAAATGAGTTACGCTTGCAAATACAAAATGAAAAGCCACTCGAACTTGATGCTAGTGGTTACACAGCACATGATTGTGCTACAGTATTTAAAGGTTACCTAGCTGAACTGCCAGAGCCACTGCTTACAGACGCACACTATCCAGCACATTTACAAATTGCACCACTCTGTCTGGGAACAACACTGCATACTGCTGCCGCTGCTTCGAGCAACGAATCATTTGTTACTAAAAAATCCATTAATCCAGAACGTCTGAAACGCGAACAGCACCTACTAAATTCAATGCAACTCTTACTTTTGTTGCTGCCTGATGAAAATCGTCAACTTACTCAACATGTAATTGAGATGTTGCACGCAGTTACACTACATGCGGCAGCAAATAAAATGTCACCTGAAAATTTGGCTACACTTTTCGCGCCACATTTGATTTGCCCACGTAATTTACCACCAGAAGCATTACACTATGTAGCAAAGAAAATGTCTAGCATTATTGCTTACATGATATATAAAGGTGCTGAAATATTCGAAGTGCCGGCAAAGCTCTCTACAGATGTACGCGCATATTTTTTAGAACGTAAGCGTAAGAAAACAATGTCACCAGAACATACACTGGATGATTCTATATCGGATATTTCAACGGTGAATACCGTGTACACATTTGTTGATCGCGAGAGAACAGCAGCGGCACATACAGCTAATAATACAGACACAGAGCTGGCTCAGCTCTACGCTCATATACAGAGTTTGCCGGAGTCATCGAAGAAGCGTCGCTTGATAAAACAGTTTAATAAACAAAATGGGCAAGGTTGTGAGAAGAAACACTTTGTAGTAACTCACTTTTAAATTACTTTTAATAATTTTGATGAAGATTAGATTCTGACAATTTTTAGAGCTTTGAAAAAGTCAATTTTTATCTTGTACTACGTTTTAGTTCGCTTCATTATTAGCAAAAGTTTGCTGACATCATTTATAAATTTATAAAGCTAAATTACTCACCGGCCTTAAACGTTTTCTTTTAGGTTTACTAAGGAGTAATTAACTTGTGCTAACTTCCTTAGCTTTCCTTTTTAATATATCTGGCTTCGCACGTCTTTTATCCAGGATGTTATGTAAACCGTTTCTATTTAAATCACTTCGTGTTGAGCGAAACAGAAATCAATTTTTTCATCTGTGATATCCTGCCAATATTAAATATTTTTTCAATAAAATTCAATTCATTATGATTCATTTCATTCTATTCAATGTCGTGCACCGTTGTACCATCCAATGTTGGCTTAAGTCATTCAAAACATCTTAATACTATTCGAATTTTTTGTACTCTGGAATACCAGAGCATTCAAGCTTTGATGCTATTGAATTTCTCATAATGTCCGATTAAATACGATAACAGTTTTTTTTTTTTTTTTTAATAAAGACCAAAGAGTCGATCCTGGTTTTGGTGAGGTGAGACACTTCCAGTTTTGCATTGTCAGAATCAGCCATAAAACTATTTGTTTCGTATGGATTATATTAAACAACGAGTTTTCTTTCAATTATATTAATTAAGAAAGCATAAAAATACTGGACCAAGATTCATAAGTATCAAATAGAAAGATCTGGAGTAAACCAAAAATAAAATATTTTTTTGTTCATATAATATGATATTCCACACCACCATCAGATATCTTCATTCGTAACCAATCATTATTCAGGGCCGGCAAAGGTTTTTGGTACCTTGTAGAAACGTGCAACGAGAATTGAGCCACGA
Source organism: Tricholauxania praeusta (assembly GCA_949775025.1). Classification (NCBI taxonomy): domain Eukaryota; kingdom Metazoa; phylum Arthropoda; class Insecta; order Diptera; family Lauxaniidae; genus Tricholauxania; species Tricholauxania praeusta. Next base: position 115,621,115 of record OX459031.1, on the reverse strand, counting down.
AAACATTTTTGTAAAAAATTTAGACGAATATAAGATAAAAATTAAATTTTTTAACTAAAATCAGATATCGGCCAGTGTTATTAATTATCGATTTTTACACTAGGCACGCCACTACAATTAGTTGTCCTGAATCGACTAAAGAACTCAGAAGCAACACGTAGCGCCAAATCTATTAGTGATTCCATAAAAAAACACATCTTTCATAAGGGCATAATGTCGCGTACACCAAAACGCGCAAATTTGCCAGTGCCAATTGGCATGGAGGTATGTAAAAATAAACTAATTTATTTTACCACATCATCAACTCGCAAGATTTTATGTGTTCAATATGTTTGTTGTCGTTGTTCTACAAAATCTCAACTTAATCATTCCATGTCTTCTCTACTTCATAGACACCTACTAGCAAAAATCCAAAATTACGTGTACTCTTTCAAAGCCCAGCGCCAAGTGTTTCACAATTACATACAACTGCTGCTGCTACTACAGCCGCTGCGACTACTTCTGCTTCTTCTTATACTTCTTCCTCCACCTCATGTGCTTCCGCAACTATCACCACCATAACAATCACATCATCATGTAAATCATTATCACCTGCTCGTTCGACTAACAATTCACCATATATTATTAAAAAATCTAATTCTGCATGTCATTTAAATACTTCACTGGCACGAGCCGGCTGCCGTCAAACCATGACAGATGAGGAAGCTATTAACGTTTTCTCATCTTCATCGATCTCCTCATGCAGCAGCGATGGATTTCCATTACCGCATCAAAAATCAACATCAGCCTCTGCTCCTGTCAGTCGTCAAACTTCAGCTGATTTAAGTGCTGCTGCGGCAACACATTCACAGAGTTGCTCTACTTCATCCTCAACCTCTCATAATTCTCCACTATTGGATACAAACTGTTGTGTGACACCGCTTAAAATTATCTCTGATGCAGCAAAGCATTTAATGGGCGTTAAGAAAAATGTCGCATGGGATGAACAACAACTTTTGTGTATTGAAGAAATTTCAAATCCTTCTACGCCCAATAGTCAAACTACAAGTGGTGAATTTAAATCGCGTTACAAATCTGAACCAAATCTGAGCTATATACATATAGATACACTTTGCAATGAAGTGCAAGAGAATACACCAATTCAAAGAGGAAAATTGCTCACACGCAAACTAATTAAAGGTGTAAGCATGGGAAATTTGAAATTTCCTTTTAGCACACCAGAAGTTACAAAACGTTTGGTGCGCAAGCATACAAGCAGTGATACTGTCGATAACTGCTATGTAGGACCTGCTGCATTAATAGAAACTGAAGATGATGACGATAATGAACATGATTTGGATGATGTAGCTTTTGAAGATGATTCTAAGGATCATGTAGGCGACGATGTTGACTATGTTAATGAGGAGAGCGTTGATAGAGCAGTGGCAGCAGCAGCAGTTGCAGATGTTGTTGTGCTGCGTAATGAAACAGATAACAGTCTTGTCATTGGTGGCAGTTCTAGCTCTGAGTTAACCGCAAGCAGTGATGCTTGTAATTCTTCTACTTATCATCATTTGCTTCATAATAGCAGTATATATCGTAATTTGGACCTTATGTCGAGCACACCATCGTTGCTGCTGAGTAGTAGACGTTCTATGTCACCAATAACTAAATCAACACAGCGCATGCCTAAAGCTATGCAGGTAAGTTGTAGAGAAAGTAGAAAATACTTTTTATTTGCATGTTAACTAATAGCGCTGTTTGGTAAAAAAAAATTAAATTAAGTTTGAAAAAAAAACTGTTTTAAGCGATGAATAATTAATTTGGGCGGTAAAAAAATAAATATTTAATGCTTTTGTATCTAATGGTAGCATAACAGGGCTATCATTTGAGTTCGTCCAACCATTTAGCAAAGCCCTTTCGATTGTTTAATCTCAAAATATTTTTTTCGCAGGAGTCAATAATGACACCACGCTCACGAAAACCTGTTATGATGTTAACCAACACTTTGGGCTGCTCTGATCAAAATCAAACAATTTGTCAAACTGACTTATCAAGCTTTCGTGAACAAGATGAAGATTCTGTAATGACTGTTTCTTTACCACCATTAAGTGATTTTCAACCAATACAAGAACCGCTTAATATAAACGAAGATGCGCTTGATGGCTATTCAGAGATTTTGGAAGAACTACGCGAACCTGATAACAACAAGTTTGTACAACAAAATACAATTGGTATTACCACAGCAGATAATGTTCAGCCAAGTGATGCTGATTTAGCCGATGCGTTAACTAACAATTTTAAGTAAGTTTAATATTGATAAGTTTTTGTATTTTCAATAATTGCTAATTTCTATTAGAGAATATCTACTCAGTCGCAGTGTGCTCACTGCCAGTCCGGTGGACTCATCTTTTTCTAGTCAACCTGATGATTTTGCTTCCAGTTCACATGACATAGATGATTTAAATGAATCACAACTAAGCCCTAGCTTACTACACTGCCTAAATGGCCATCAGCCTGAAGAAGAGGAAATAGTTTCCGAAAGCCATAACGAGAGCAATGTTTCACAAACAACGGACACCATAAATGAAATGAATAACGTTGCTAGCACAACATCATCAATTGCCATTTCTGATTCAAGCAGTCGATTTAATCGTTTATCTACTAATCCTTTTATTATTGTCAACAATGCACGCAAACGTGCTGCAACATGTGATGCAAAATCCCCCAAAACTAATAATTTTGAAATTGGTGATGGTAGTACTATATCAAATGAAACCACAAGTGCCACATCAAGTGCAACTAAAAAAGTTGCAAATAAAGAAAATTATGAAAATGCTGAGAGTCATTTGCTATCGAAAAAGCTGCTTATAAGCGAATATCCTGGGGAAACTTCATTTTAAATTGTATGCTCGTAAATGTGTAATTAAGCATTTATTTTATTTAAGACCGTTGCACGGCTTAGTTTTAGTTTCTACATTTATTGCTTCGTTTTGTTTAATATAAAAAAAAACAAAATTATTTTGTACCTAATTTTTTCAATGTTAATCAATATTTTTTAAATATTTCAATAGTGCATTTTTCGGAATTCGAAAAAAAATACTAGTTTTATTTATTTTTAAGCTTTAGATTTAATTTTTTACTTAACCTTAGAATGTGAAGAAATTTTAATAAATAAACAGCTCTATATAAATGTCTACGATGATATTTATACAGCTTTTATAAATAAAAGTATATGTAATATAAAACATGTGTTTATATCCTTAAAAAAAAGGTTATCCCTCTGATTTGTTTCCGCACAAGAAAATGTTTCTATGGTAGATCTCTTTTGAGTGGATAACTTCCTAATAAGCGCAACTCAATAAATGAGAAACATAACTTTTTTGGTTTTTAACCCATTAGGGGTAAATGGGGTTGCTGGGGGAAAAGTGTGCAGCTAAAACTCATTTTTATTGTAAGATATTATTTTGGCACACCTAGATACGTAATATAAGTAAGGTCTACCTTCTGGACTTTTTTTTTTGAGGGACTTTCTTTTAAACGTATTTTAACCTGTAATTTTGAGGTTATGTCAAAATCTGAGGGTGATGGAAAAATTCTGACCTCGGATTCGTGCTTAGAACACCAAAATACGTACCGTATGATACCTCATCTTCCAACTACAAGACCTTTTTTTTGTGGTCTTGTGTTATTATTTCATGGGTCGACTTAGGCTAAACGTTCGTTCACGTTGGGTTATGGCGCTTTCCCTCCATCCTTCGTTTCACCTAGCGACTTTACAGTCGACTGTATTCAACTGCTGCGTATAAGCAAGTTAACTGTGAAGTATATTTTGCTCCGTTAAACAATCCTGCTCACCGATCAGAATGGAGATTCATATTCAAATATTTAGTAAAAGACCACAAAGTAAAAGACCACAACTCCACCACACAACCTAAAAATGTATATGACTGTAATTTTATAATTATATAATATATTATATTTTATGTACATCGATTTGTTGATAGTTTTTTTGTATGGCTCCTTTTTTTATGGAATTTGATAAACTCCTCCAAATTTTTTTTATATTTTCGGAAAGTTCATCCATTAAATTGTTAATGATGTTCAAGAGACTTTCGAGTGACGTAGAACATTTAGTGTTAAAGTTTTTAAGGTTTTTGTGGCTAATCTCTTTGTCTTGATCATTTTTCTTTTCTGGGAACTTCGGAGAAATTGCTTCCCTTAATACAGAAACGATCTTACTTTTATCACACTATTCAAGGTACAGTTTGCTTTCTTCTTTATTAAAATGGGTAAAGTTGATTAAAGTTGATATGAAAGATTGGCTTATTTTTCCACAGCTGCATGTTGCTTGCCAATCCAGGCATTTATTTGGGAATATTATTTGAACTCTAGAATCTGTGACACAAAAATGTTGGCCCGGAAGGCAGCCTTGTATTATTATCTTCTGAAAATTAGGTGGTCCCCTCATTCAAAACGCAGCAATCGTATTTTTTACAAAATGGAAATGTCAACCTTTTGCTGGGATACTGGCCTTACTATTATTTGCCACATTCAGGAATTTTTGTACTTATACATATGTAGGTCTTGAGTTCAGCTTTTTTGCATCCTGCTTACAAAGCATTCCGAACACATTGCTTATGTGGCCTCTTTTCTCATCATTGTTAAGTTTTTCTTTTAGCGTACTGCCAGAGACGATAAATTAAGGATATTGCAATATCAAAAATTCATTCCGTGTAAACATCAGACTTCATCCCACTCCATCAAATTACATACATATTTTGAGTGAAATTTTGAGTTGGGTCTGATGTTTCTGCGGAAAGAATATTTTTTATTGAGATTACAAGTCGCCACTTTATATAAAAAAAATTATTGATTTTTGCTTCTCAGCAACATCACCGTTTAATTTAAAAATGTATAGCATTTTCTCTTCAGTAGCATATTTTATTTAAATGTCGGTTAAGTAGCGCCTTAGAAAATAGCACAACTCAAATAATACGATCACTGGATTTATGAATCAAAAGGTACATATTTCAAAATCAAAAATTTAATTTACAATTTATTTCTTTTCTTTTTAATTTATACAAACGCTTTTAAACGGCAGATATAACAAGGAAATTTCTTTTGGAAATTTTATTTCTGCATTTGCTATAAACTTATAATCTTTTATGCAATTTTTTACATATTTTTTTTTTTTTTTGGTTACATGTACAAAACAAGATATTCCAAAAAAATTATACTATAGTCTCACAGAAGTTCACACACATTTTTATTCACAAACAATTCAAATTAAGTTTTTTAAACGAAAGAAATCGGACAACTGTACCTAAGTTACAACGATAAGCCCACACAAATTTAGTCAGTTTTTAATTTGAATTCAACAAGAAAAACATTTTATATTTTCCTTTATCTTAAAACAATTTATGCGATTGTTTTTATAAAATAAAAAAAAAAATCAATAAAATTGATTGCACTGTTCAAAAATCAAATTTTAATTTTCAGCAAGAATAATCAACATTGAATTATAATAAGAACTATAGAATTGATTTTTTGTATTTATAGTATGCATTGTAAAGGAACATATAAAACGCATTAAGACTACTGCTTCTACAAATTATACAACTAAATTGTGTGCACTTATTAGCGGATTTCTACAATTAAGTAGATTAAGTCAATTATAGTTTTTAGAATCTGTGGTATAACTTATATCAGGAAAATTTTTAAAGCATTAGGTTACAGAAATAGGATCCTACAAGAACAAGAAACCTAACAGCTGTGGGAAATGAAGACAACGACAGAAAACATATTTCTTATAAAATCTAACAAAAATTAGATTGAGTCTATTAGCTTACTGTAAATAACGTTATAATTAATTTGTAATTTGTCGCTGTACTTTCTGTTCTATCTCTTGTTGTTGTAGTTACTTTTGCTACCATTACCCTCATTCGCTTGCTTTATTGTCATTGTCCTTTTTATGCTTGAGTCATACCATTTTATCCTTATGCTGTTTATTTTGTGTTGGAATTGTTGGTGGTATTTGTGTTGTAATATCAGTTTTGGGTAAAATTTTTTCCTTCTGCTTTTCCGCAGCTTCAAGTATGCTGGCATCAGCAGTGCTAGTTACTTTCTGAAAAATTTTCAATATATATAAAAAATTAAAGCGTATTAATTAATTTGAAACTATCGATTATTTCTTACATCTGTGACTATGGTAGTAGTTTTTTTATCGACTTCATCTAAATTAAGTGCCTTATCCTTAAGTTCAGGTGCAATATCTTGCAAAACTTGGTTGGCAAGATTTTGAATTTCTTCAAGCCTTAAAGCTTCTTTAATTTGTTTTGTTTCTTTGATGCTTTTGGCGATAGCTTTTTCGATTCTTTCCTCAGCTTCAATAATTTGCTCCTTATCTAGTAAGCTAATCAATTCTTCCAGTTGTTTTTCGTTAATATTAACATTTTCGCGACCCATTGCTTCAACAACCTATAAATAAAAACAGAGTGTAATAAGAAAAATGTGATAAGAATGTGATAAGAAAAATGTGATAAAAATCAATTTTTATACTAAATGCAATACATTTTTAGAATACATGGTTTGAAATCGAATTTCCGCCAAATCTCATCCATGACCTTATTTTCCACAGCCTTATATTTACTGGTCTAATAGGTCCATTAAAGGTTAAACCGTCGTTTTGAGCGGTCAGAGTATTTTAGACAATTTTTATTCATTCCTTTTTAAGTTTATTTAATATTTATAAAAATTATTTAAGACAATTAACCTTCTCTGTGAATCGCTCTCGCTTCCGCATTTGTAAATATTTGAAATTTGAAAGTGAAGAATTTTCGGAAAATTATGCGCTCTGTGCGGTGGTTACATTTGTAATACGATTACTAACAAAAAATCTTTAGTATTTTAACACCACATATCTGCGATTTTTCATATAAAATTCAGGCGAGTACTAAAAAATCAAACATTTGAATTTATAAAATAAAACCAACCTTTAGGACTTCATCGACTGTAATGACACCATCCTTGTCAGCATCAATCTTTGCCAAGACTTTTTCAATAACTTTAAGTCTAGGTTCAGAAGCGGTTTGCTTGAACTGGAAAAAACATTAAGTTAAATTGCTTTCAAAAATTTCACAATTTTAGCGCTTTTTCAACGTACCTTCTTAATAGTATTCATCAACTCATCAATGCGCACATTAACCTCTTCCTTACGTTTACAATGCAATTTTACTAGTTTTTGCAACCCTTCCTCGGGCGTTAACTGTGGTGTGTCTCCTTTCATTTCTTGATGTTTCTTTTCCAGTTGAGAAACCACTTTATCCATTTGATCAATCATAGTGTTAACCTTCTTGAAGAGCATTTTTGCACCACGTGTCTCCTGAACCGTTTCCTTAACATCACTGCGCATCTCACGTAGTTCTTCCACATCTTCTTTGTAGTCTTGCAATTCTTCTTTAAGATCCTTTATTGTTTCCTTTTCTACTAACATTTTTTTTTTGTCGGCGCTAAGTGATTTTAGTGCTTCGCTTAGCAATTCCACATCTTGTGAAGAAATGCTTTCCATCTGCAATGGCTCCACACTGATATCCTGCTTAATTCGAGCGACCGTTTCTTTAGCCGCCGCTATAGTGGTTGCTGCTGTTGTCAGTGGTATTTCAGCCGTTTCAGTTTTAATAACGGGGGCCTTATCCAGCAACACTTCAACTTTGGCTTTCTCCACCTCACGCTCTTCCTCGCGTTCTTCTTTAATCTTACGTTCCTCCTCTTTGATGATTTCGATTTTCGTTTTATTATCAATCTTACCCTCACGTTCTCCAATGGCAGCTTTAGTTTGTTTCGCCACTGAATCAGGCAACACACGTATAGTTTCGGCCAACTTATGTGAAGTTGTTGTATCATCTGAGATGAGCATTGCACGCGATAGCAGCAACAGCGTCGGCGGCACCTTCTCATTTAGCGAGAGTTCAATCCATTCCCGTAATTGTGTGCGCAGTTTCTCCACGGACATGCCATAGGCACGCATACCACGTGCCTTGCAGGCCTGCTGCAATTCAAAAAGATCCAACGCATTAACGCCCTCACGCGCTATAGAGCGATCATCAGCGGCCAGTGAACGTAATTTCATGCGCAGCTGAAAACGTAGGAAATTCGTCGTACCCATGGTATTTTGTTCGAGTACACGACACAGAGCTACCAACTGCTCACGTGACAGTGAATCTAAAGTTATTTCATCTGAAAAACGTTTTGCATACTTAATGATCTCATCAGCGGACACGTAGACATTGGGATCTTTGATTTTTTCAAAGAACTCAGCAAATTGTTTCGCTTCCTCGCTCTTATGATCTTTATGTTGCACAGCCATTTCATCGAGTGTCTTCTGCAAGAACTTGGCCATTTCCAATTTCACTTGCAAACTCTGTTTTAGTTTGTCCTCACGTTCCTTCGCGGTCTGGAAAGTAGATGGTAACATGCCGGGGAAAAACTTTATGAATAGTGGTAGTAGCAATTCCATAAATGGAACAATTATGAAAATGGAAAAGGGCACCAATCGGAATAAATCGGACGTAGTACGGACTAGTAGTTTATTTTCACGCCGTGTCAAAGTTTTACCATTTAAGACACGCCACAACAGCTTCCGGCAAATGTTAATATCGATAAAGAGCAAACGAAAACCATGATAATAATGCACCACCTCCTCCCATATGCGTGTCTTCAGTGATTTCTTAACGACCACTGGCTTGGGCGTTTCTGGTAATTGCGATGACATTGCCGCTACTCCCGATTCGTTCTCTTTTTTTATCTCTTCTTCTTTCTCTTTTTGTTTGTTTTTTATGGTTTTTATAGTGTCTTCAACTTTGGAGGATGATTGCTCGTTAAGGCGGGTACTTAAGTGAAATGAACGACTTGTGTAATAGTATGGATTCGATGGCGTCGCCATTGTTTCATAAGTTTTGCTAGCCGCATAGCTGATCACAGGTGCAGATTGGTATGGATGTAGATAGTGGTGTTTACTATTCCCTGCAAAATTTCGGTAGTCCAGACGATATCTATGTGCAAAGTATTCAACATTTCTTGTGGAATCTGTGATAAAAAAAAACGAAAAAATTTATTAATTAGCATATCAAAATCAGTTAAAACTTTTATAATTTACTTCATATTCATCATCCATCCAACAATTTGTTTTAAATTTCATGTACATGTGTCGTAGAGGGTATCGAAATTAACATTTTCTCAAAAACGAGATGGAAAAATTTTTTTTCAAAACTAAAACTCATCTTTGCTTACAGAATTATAAGAGATGGTTGCTTCTTGTTTTCTTTTTCATTTACTTATCAAACTGCACTTGAAGACATATGAAATTAACACTGAGCCATCACAATCCAACTCCACCACCACTTTTAAGATACAATTTACACGAATCAAAAAAAAAACTCTTCGACAACACCTCCATAAATTTTGAACGTGAGATAGCAGAAAATTCATAAAGGACAAGTAACTACACTCTGAAAACTTATGGAGGCGTTGCCGTCTTTTAATTCGTGTAAGTTTTATTTTAAAAAATTGTGCCGGATTTCAGAGAAACGTCCCGACTTTCAAACCCATTTTTCATCACGAAAAATTAGTTTTGAGCAAAAATTGACTGCATCATTGCACCATCAAAATCTACATTTTCTATTGTTTTTTTTTTATTATTTTTTTAACCACTTTTCAGTGATTACGAGCAAGTTGAACACACCGCGTTTTGTCGAAAAAAGCGCAGCGATTGATCGCTATCAGTGGACGCTCCCATATACCGTATTATTATTGTATTGGATTTTAGTTTTAGCATGAAATAATTGAATAGAATAAAATTGATGAATCAACAGACCACGTTATAACACCTGTTTTTTGTTGGTATAGTTTCTTCAAGTATCGCTTGTTTTATACTTCAGTGATTTTTTTTTTTCTAGTAGTATAATAGCGATGGAAAAAAGAAGGGTAAACATAGCAACAACGACATTTACTTTTCAAGTTGTTCAGTATTTTACTTTTAGAAAAAATTTATTAAATTACAATTAGTTATAATTTATAGAGTCCACAATTTTAGTTGTATGATGGTCAGTTAAAATGTTTCTTTTGATATACATAAACTTAATCTTTAATTAGAAGCAATAAGAACATATTGAAGTTTATTTAATGATAATAGCAATGAATTCATATATATGTACAAAAAAATGCGCAGGTTACCAAGGCAGAAAATTTAAAGTTTTTAATCAAATATGTATAAATTCAATTTGTGCAGTCTTATTTTTGTTATTGTTTTAAGTTTATAAAACTTGTTGTTTTGCCGGTCTGTTTTTATTTTCAATTTCATATTCGACTAATACATATTTACATCATTTATATCGTACCCGTAAAAAACACGTGACGAAAGTATGGTAAAGAAAAACAAAGCAAAATTACTTGGCTTTAAAAGTAATACAAGATCTACAATATAATTTTTTTAACAAATTTTTGGTACATCTTTAAAACATAAAGTCATTGATCTTAATTTATAATTAACATATGCTTATCTATGAAAGGAAAATTTTTGGCAAAGTGTTTGAGCATTAGCAAAAAAATATTATAGTTATAAAAGCAAGCTATTTGTTTTATTTGCAATTACATCAACAAAGTTTTCACATACTATGCCAATAAATATTTGTGACCTTGCATAAGATCATCGCCATAAATAATTTATATGTTTGTTGTTTTGTTTACTAATTGTAGGTTAAAAATTATATACACACGGTCCGACACATACTTAGTTATGTATGAATGATCTTTGAGGTACACCTAGTCGAAAAAAAGTTTTTGTATAGATTATCCTTTTTTTTTTATGAAATTTCTTCGTGAAAAATTATTAGACGGATAAAGCAATGTACAGTAGAAACACATATCAACAATGTATAGTGGAAATGGTGGTGGGTTCATGCTCCTTGGGTACGGCATTGTCACATACTTCTCGGATGAGATGTTGCTCCAAGTATCTTTTTTTTTTTTCATTACCCAGATTGGTAAATTATATATTCCATGATCTAAAGAAAAGAAAACGATCACGCCTGAGGGTATGGCGTAATGGAATCGGCGCTGTTTCTTAATATAGTACGATCGAGTTGGAGATCTAAGCGGTGAAAAAATATAGTTAAATTAATATTTAACTGACTAAGGAATTCATTTAGGCAGCACTATGCGTGTGGTTGAAACTCTTGGTCTAAAACCATCTTTTGCTAGATAAAAGCATTTCTGCTAGGGGTCTTAGAATGATCGAGAAAGAATTAAGGATTGTACGGAAGAATCAACAATAGCATAGAAAAGCTATAAAAATATTTTGTTTTTGTTTCAAAAGAGTTTAAAAGATGATGATAATGATGATGCCAAGTCACAAGTCATATTTTATTACATTATTTATAATATTTTTTTAGCTTAGTTTAACTAGTTATAAGGGCTACATAGCTTACAAACTGAATAAACCTCATTTTGTGTGACAGAATACCTTTTTTCTAACAGTTCTTGCTTATCACTTATTGGTTAATCTTATATTTAAGTCGAAAGTTCTTGAGTTTGATAAGATTACAAATATGCAATTACTTTTTGGTAATTTTTTTTTGTAAACTTGCCTAGTAAATGGAAGAAAATTCAATGAGCATAAGAAATTCAAAACAAAATCAAGGTTATTTTAACAAGAAATATTCAGAAATTATAATTATTTTACTGAGCTTACTGTTGTGATAGATCAAAAAAATTACACAAATTAAAAGCAAAAAAACAACAACAAAAAAAAGAAAAAGATATTAGGTTGACCTATTAGTTTAATTCATTGCTAGGTATAGGTAAGCATCAGTGATCTTTTAGGCAATGCAGTGAAGAATTTCAAAGCCTGATATTTTTCTCCTTTTGCATTTATTTGTTGAGAGCACAAGCTAAATTTGAAACAAAGCAAAGCCAAAGTTAGTTTTCTGTTGTGTGCCTTTGTTTTTGTTTGTTTCAGTTTTAGTTTCAGATTTTCAATAAAGCAACTTTGATTCAATTACCTTAAAGAACTTTCTTAGTAAAGCACTTAAAAGTTTTTCTCGTATGAAAGGCGTCACATCATTTTGTCAAAATGCGCCCTCAACAACAAGATTAACTTTTTAAGTCTTTAGCCAACGAACAAAATAACAATCATAATTTGTTCACTATCATCACTTGCGGGGGGTCGCAAGTGTTCGATAGAACACAGCAAAATAAATCGAAAATGTTTAAAAAAAAAATGATAGCTCGTTTGGTTTTCAAGAGTTACTCAAAATGTTAGTTTTAATTATACCATTACAATTACTGCTTCCGTGCCACCATAATCTAGATAGCTTTTATCCTATGATAATTCCAACACCGGCTTCGCTAGCAACAGTAACTCTACATAAAAGTTCGGCCACGGCTCAGGATTTACATCCTCCAGTATGTCCAAGTATTTTCCAAACACGGGCTTCGCAGCCACAGTAATTCATAAAATACATAAAAATTATCTTGAAAACCAAACCAGATATCGATTTTTTTATTTAACAATTTTGCGAGACGTGTTCTATCGCAAACCTTTGTCAGTTTGCGAAGCTCATAACATTTCATTAGCAGTAGCGACCGAATGTTTCAAAGCTTCGTCTGGATCTGTATACGAAGCCCATCTCTGGTGCAAAGGCTTGGAGAGGATAGTAGGTATGTAGAAATCGGTAATCGATATAGCGAATCAGTTTTTTTTTTTTTTTAAAGCATAAGCCAACACTCAGCGTATACTCCCTATAAATGCAAGGCACCGTGTTGGTTTTAAGTAAGAAGAAAGGTAGAGGGAAGTGGGATAAATGGAGTAGTATCGGTGAACATTCCTCTTGAACTTACCGATGTCACAATTGCCGAGAAAGACAGACGCAGGCAGGCTGTTCCACAACTTAATCGGGCGACCAAAGAATGAGTTATCGCGAAAGTGTGATGTCCGGTTGAACTTTGGTGTAATGCAGAAGGGATGGGCTTGATGGGACGCCCGATTGCTGCGAGAGAAAATACGGACTGATGGAATCAGATCACGAATCTCTCTAGAGCACATCCCATTAAAATACCTATAGAAAAGGGTTAAACACCCTACGTTACGCCGGTGGTGAAGGGATTCGATAGAGGCGATGACAGATTCATCGCCTATTAGTTTCATCACAAGTCGCTGAACGCGATCCAACAGCTCCAAAGTGGTTTTTGAAGCCCCGGCCCAAGTGTGTGAGTTGCACTCTAGTTTGGGTCTAATATAAGTGAAGTAGACAGTACGGAGATCAACTGAACAGAAGCATTTCTTACACCATTTTAAAAAACCAATACATTTGGTTTAGTAAGCCATTGTGCATGTCTGATTTATGCTTAACATTACCAGAAAAAAAAATCCTTCAATTCTCCGCCCAGTAGCTTAAATTTAAGTTTAGTCATTAAAAACAAAGATCAGCTGTTGAGTGTGACAGCTCGTAGCAACAAATAAAAATAACCTATAATGTAAATAAAAATATATAAGCGATGAACTTGCACAAACACGCACACACACACACACACACACACAAGCACTTTCGTATACACAAAGCAAACAAATGGAAAATTTTGGGAAAGTGAAAATCTGCTCAGGTTATTTCCCTTAATTTTTTTAACATATAACTTTTTACTTACATTTGTTGGAACTCTGTGACGAATGGTAAATATTTCTTAAAAATTTCGGGTTATTTCGAATAAGCGCATTCATCTTTGTTGCTTTTTAGGTTTTATTTTGTATTCAATTTTAATTTGATTTCTCTGATGTTTCACCTTTAAATATGATATATAATAGCATATATTATTAAATATATATATAACACATATGTATATATTTTTAAATTTTTTTGAGCCAATATATTCAACAAAATTCTTAATTTTTTTCCAAATTTTGGTATGGAACTTTTTTAATCTAAATAAATTAATTTCGATTTGTCTGTCACTTTAATCGCTCTGCTTTTTATTTCTGTGGTTGTCAAAATTACGTAATTTGACAGCAATCACGTATTAGAGCAGAATTGTATGCGAAACAAATGTTGAGATAACACACGTAAGTCAAATTAAAAAAATTACACAACTTTCACTAGAATTTTAAAGCATATTTTTGCTGCACCCTGTAAGGATTCTCGGCAGCACCTCACGCAATCTGCACTTTTTATGTAAAAAAAATACATTGCCGTGTTATTCCGATTGATTTACCTAATATGATTTCATGAAAACTATATTTTTTGCAGTATGCGCACTATATAACGATTTTTTTTTTGTTTTAAAAATAAATTTTAAATTTTCGGTACTTTCGTTGAGGAAAGAAATTTTCACTATTTTCACAGAACGATTTCGATGTTGATCTGTCGAGAATAAAATTTTTAACTCAAAAAAACCTATTCGCAGTCACCAACTTTCTTCGTGTTTTCCGTTTTCTTTTGCTCGTTTCAATAATTTTGCGATGACAACATGTTTTGTTCTGACGTTTGATTATTTTGTTTTTTTTTTCTAATTTTGCAAGAAACGACATGACATTAATGTTTTTCCCAATCAGATGAAATCGATATTTTTTTTAGTGTTGCCAAACTATTTTGATCCGGTTAAAGTAGTAATATAGTTAAAGGCTAAAAGTGGAGTTACAGACCACGCGTTGTCGCTTTATAGCGGCACACGCTTCTCTCAGAAAAAGTTCAAACCCTGCAATCGTATGGATTGAGTTACAGAGCACAACGCGTAGAAAGTCAAAAAGCGTGTGACGCAAAAAGTTGAGCAACTTTCAACTTTTTCTACGCTTTCTCGCTTCATAAGCTTTTCATTCATTAAACAAACTTTTCAATTCATGAAACAAATTTGTAAACTGTTAATTCTTCTAATAAAAACTTTGTAACGCGTAGAAAGCCGAAACGCGATAAAGCGACAACGCGTGGTATGTAACTCAACTTAAAGTCTAAAATTAAATGGGGAACTACATCTTTCAGACATTTATGAAAGAAGTCAGCACATTCAAAATTATGAATTTTAAGGTGTGATACCTAATTTTTTACTCCCACCCATAGTCAGCGTTTACACGAGGAATCTTTTTCGGCAAAGTTTCCTTGTTTGTAGGCAAGAAGGGAAAAACGAAAGGGACGAGGCTAAAAATTTGTTATATGTCGCAAACGCAAAACGAAAATCACAAAAGAGAATAAACAAGAATTTGTCTCTCAGACTTTCCACGTGTAAACGTCGACATATTGTGGTGCTATTAGTCCAGTTCACATTATCACACATGCTGTCCAACATGGTGTGACAACATCAATGTTCGATAATGTGAACTGTTGCTGGATGGATTTCAAAATTTTTTGATTTCTCTGCTGGCTTGTCCAACCGTACACCTAGTGTGAACGGTGGCTTGTCGAGCAAATTTTTCATTTCAAATAAGATTTAATGGAATGAACCTCAATGGCGGCCGTTAATAATAATTAGTTTTGGCAAGATTTTTTTGAACTTTATTAAATTTTTTCAGAAACTTGGAAAATAAAAAGGTGCTTTTAGTAAAATTGAAGGAAATCGAGCCAAATGCTACGGTTGACGTGCTAAAAAAAGAGTTTAACTCTATACGGTTGTTACCTTAGAGAACAATTACAATGTTTTCTCTTCAGAGGTTAAATCAGAGCTAAAATTAAGTGATGTGTACGCCTCAAAATTTTTCTACAAATGATGTGTGACAAGCATGTGTGATGATGTGAACGCAAATCGAATTTACAGTTATTCGAGTTGTCAGGCCATGTTGGACAGCATGTGTGATAATGTGAACTGGGCTATAGCAATTTATGAGGATTCTATTGTGATGCCAATTTTTCCATCCTACCCATATTGTGATGCTATTCGCGTGGCTGCATCGATTCGAAGTGCTGCTTCTTGATTCCTAATATATTCAGCCATAGTAATCAAAATCCACATTATTATTTAAAGATCTTTTCTGATAGATTTTATAAAATACACGCTTTACATGGCACAGTTAAGGAAAAATTGACCTCCCCAACTCTAAATGTCAAGGAACCTATAAAGTCATTGATTGTTGGTTGACTGTTGAATTTTTTGAGTTTATTTTTTGGTGACTGATATACAACAGTGACGCAACTTCGCAGTTTCTGTACGCCACCAATTCTTTGAAAATCACGTTTGACAATTGATCAACGAGTCAGATTTGACGTTTGAGTTTTTTGACATTTTGAATTTTAAAGTAAACAGTGCAAATAATTAAAAACAATATACTTGTAGTTGTAAAAATAACAATTGCTCAATTTATATATATTAAAAATACGTACACTTGGCTATAAAATGGATGATCTTAATCCATTAGCCGGCACGGCGCATCTGCTGGAAGAAGTCGATAGTGAGCTTCCAATTAATTTCTTAGAATAATTTGAGGATTAATTTTCCACTTTACAGAGAAGCTAATGGTGCTGCTACGTGATGGTCGAACTTTAATTGGATACCTGCGGTCTGTGGATCAATTCGCTAATTTAGTGCTTCATCGGACAATCGAACGCATTCATGTGGGCAATGAATATGGCGACATATCTCGCGGTGTTTTTATAATACGTGGTGAAAATGTAGTTCTGTTGGGAGAGATTGTGAGTAATGTTATACTTAGTGAAACCATTATCTATCTGCGTTCTCCGTTGTTACAAACATGTTTTAATTACATCTTATAGGGCTTAGCCCACCTAGTGGCCATTGGGTTCTTAGAACCTTGTGAAAACGCATATGCGTCTGGCACCTCTCACAAAAGCATAAAAAAGATTTTCAACGTTAAGTAATATATTTTCCACTTAACCTTAAAGGGTAAGACTTGCACAAATGGAATGATGACTTTTAAATAATATCAAAAAACGAAGACAAAAAATTAAGGGCGATATGAAGACCAGATTACTGAATGTGCACTCTTTATAAAAAGTTCACAGAGACAATGTGACCTAATTATGTTATTAATGTAGAAAGTTACCTTTTTTTAATAACAAATTCATATTTTCATAAAAATAAACTCACTAAAATAACATTTTATATGTAGTTCCTTGTACTATTAAACCCATCTGGTAAACTGTGTACTACTTTCGATATTTTGTTTGCATTGATGATGAGCGTGCCTTAGTTGGATAGTATTATAAATTTACCATTACTTTCAATTGCAGTCGGACTATAAAAATAACCTTTTTTAATATGAACTTTATTAAAATCATTTTATATTGATATTGCAGGATCGTGACAAGGAATCCAGTTTGCCACTTAAAGAAATTTCCGTTGATGAAATACTTGATGCACAGCGTCGAGAACAGGAACAGCGTCAGGAAAAACATAGACTAATATCTAAAGCATTAAAAGAACGTGGCTTGGCAGTAAATGCTGATATTATAAATGAAGATTTTTGCTGATGTAACGATAAACATCATTTTTCGACTATATTCCTTTAGTATGGAAGTAGGAAAGTTTTATTTTTATTATTAATTTTCTTTAAGGCTATAAGCTAGAATAACATAATATTTTCTAATAAATTTTTCTTAATGGGGAGCAGTGACCAATTCTTTTTCATTGCAAAATGAGGTAACTTTTTCTCAATAACCGTTGGTTTTGGGTCTTTTCACCAAACTAAATAAGCCGAAGAGACAATCTAAAAAAAAAATCATTAAGAGCTTTTTTAAAGCTGTGTAATTTTTGGTCAGCAATATTCAAGAATCAATCGCTGAATTTTAATTAGGTCTGTTCTTGTCGTTAGAAATAGTTAGGTTTACAGACTTTAGTCAGATTTAGTTCGAAAAGTGTTATAGTAATCGAAAAATCTGTAAATCAGAGTGAAGATCAGAGTAATTCAAAAATTGTTTTTCAAGTCAGGGGGCGCCAGATTGCTTCTTCCCCCGAGTGTCAAATGTTCACCATACGCTACTGGTACTGGTAAGTGTCCTTAAAAATTTTTGATTATTATCGTTGGACAAAAAAAAAAAATGCGCGCAATATTGGAAAAACTGCTTTCAACGAGAGATTGAATAAGTACGGAAACAACCATTAATTAAAAATAGGGTCAAAATGTGAATGTGTAAGATACTAAAACAATTCTTCCAATTCTTTTTCTAATACATATTTTGACATCTTTTCCTTTTGTATATACTTCGGGTTAAAACTTTTGAAATTAGTTTAATAGGATATTAAATTGCCTATCAATAGATACCCATATTGTTTTAATCGATCTAGGAATTCTCAAACATTTGCGACTTTTTTTTTGTTTGTTTCTAATCAGTTTTATTTTCATTCAATCCTTTTGTTAGCTGTTACTTTTTTGATACTTAACAATTTTTACCTAAGAAAATTCATTGTTTTTCTTATTAGTCGTGTGACATGAACATTTTCATGTATATTTATATAATCTTTACTGCCGTAATACTTTTTAAAATTATTACTTAAAAATAATAATTTACATATGAGCACAATGAGTCTTCTTAAATTCCATCATTTGCTACACCTGGCCAAGAGATTAATACGGAATTAATATGCTAACTACGTTCAAGTTTATTAAACTTTTATTAACTTAAATTCGCTTGTTTAAACTATTACAGTTAAAATCTCACTTAAAACTAATTAATAACATATAGTAAAAAATAAATTATATACATTCGATAAGTGCTAAATATTTACAGAAACTAAACCAAAGATATTCTTTTCTTTCCTTGTTCATTTATAATGTGAATACATTAAAAACTAATAGCAACCCTCGCACACTTATCCTTTGCGTTCTTCCCTGTACGTTTCTGGACTTTCTTCCAGTTCTATATATTTTTCCAATATTTGAAACATTTCTACTTTTGCTTTAATTTTATGCCGACGTGATAGTTGGCGCAAATAACTTCCAATGGTTTTACAAAAGTAATCATCTTCAGGTTCGGTGACATTAACACAAGCACCAGAAGCTGCCAACTCAGATGTGATACGTTTTTGCTCCATTTGCGGTGGTGATGTCTTGTTAACGACCTGCTGCGCACTACTCAATGTATAGTTTGCGCTATTACTATTATTCCCATGTCCAGCAACTGCAGCTGCAGCATTGCCTAGGAAGGTAATTGGTATGATGTTAGCTGCAGCAGTATTTCCCGCCGATAAGGTGGAATGCTTTGGAGTAGAATTTACTGCCGTCGATACTTCTACAGCATTGATAGCATACTTGGCTGCTTCATTTTCTACTGATTGAGGCTCAACATATTCTTCATAACTCTCATTTATTTGACCATCTATTGTTAAAAGGAAAATTCAAAAAAAGTCAATATTTGTTTTAAGAAAATAATTTCACGCAATTCTATGGTAAGTATCTAATTCACTTGATTAATGGCTTAAAAGCGGAATATACAAAGTAATTTTTTTCAAAGAAAGTATACGTCGATATGAAAAACAAAGTAAGCTACCTTCAACAAATTCATGGTAGCCATCTTCTGCTTCCTCTGTTGTTGTCACTTCTAACTTGGCATCATATTGGTCTTGCGTTTCATCGTAGATATCATTGGTGGATTGAGCTGTTAGTTCTGATTTACTGTGCATTTTGGTAGCACCATCGTTGCTGCCATCCCAGCTACTATCGTATTTGTATTTTGGATCAATTCGACGACGTTCTCTGAAGAAAATAACATAAAAATGTATTAAATCTTTTATAGGGGAAGATTTTAGTTACGAGAACGACGATCTAATTCAGTCCTCTGGACATCAAATTTTGATCCTTATATTTCGTTGAATTTTCATATACTACTGCTAAACAAAAAAAAAATGTATCTTCATTTTGGTTAGAAATATTCCATTGTATAGGAAAAACTTTTTGTGCTCGTTAAGCAAAAATGCCAAAAAGTTTTGGTTTTCTCTCAGGCCCCTGGTTTTGACATGAAATACTGGACTTAGCCAGGCTAATCCCGGCCACTTGGTAGCCCTGACTCACAAAATTATGACATTACCTGGGGTGGCCCCACATATTTAACGAAAACAAATGTTCCACCAATCGATTCGAACCTGGTACTATTTTATCACGTCTGTTTTTCGAAGTTAATGAGATCAAATGTGTCAGAAACACCTAATTGACCATTTTCGCGCACACGTACCTACCAAGAACATCAACTGGCTGAGCCTATCTGAGGGTACAATAATCTAGGGAACTTTCTCTTTGAATTCGAATACGCTCGACTAAATGCACAGTCTAATGCTTACCTCCTTTTTCTCACAAACTTTCGCAAGAAATCCATTTGTCTGAAAAAGTCATTATTTCCAAATTCATGCTTTTCTGGATGCAATCGCATCTGTTTTAACTCGCGGGAATAACGATCCCGTAAACAAGTCCAACGACGACGTGCATCTACTGCTGTCATCAAAAGCGTTGCTGCAACATTTTCCCACAACTGCTCTTTGCGATACGCGAATTTAAAATCGGGACTTGAGGAATCATAAAGTGATGGTGTTCCTTTCACTTTTTCAATAAGTGCAATATCAGCGGCGTCCAAGGCACGATGATTTGCTGTCATTTTGTTTCATTTAAAAAATTGATCTGCAAATTGTTCAATACTCTCTTTTTTTACAATTAATTTTTGTTTTGTTTCTAAAATTGTTTTTGTTTCGTTCTTTGCGTTTATTTTGACAATTCTTTATGTTATGGATGGTCTACGTGTTAGCTCTTTGCGTGGAATTTACGATTTAACGAAATTATTTTTGTGTTGACGTCATACTTCACGTTTTGTTGCGTAAACGCCGTACTAAACGTACAAAATGGCTTCCGTAGTTTGTTGCTACGTAGCGCGAGATAGTCAACGTTTACACTCGGAAATTCTATGAAACAAATACTTGACACAAAGTCAAGGCTTACACGAGCAAATTCGATGAAACAAGTTCTTGTCCATTCCCTTTTGTGAATTTGTTTTGCGTTTACACACGAAATCTAGAATTTCTTTCTGCTTGAGAATATCAAAGCAGTTACTGTGTCGATCCACCACAACAAACGTAGAGTCAAAGCAAAATATAAGCTAACGAACAGAACGAAAGAGAATTTGTGGGTACCGAAAATTCTGTACACCACCCTTTCGTTTTTTCTTTCTTGCCTACAAACAAGGAAACTTTCCGGCAAGAGTTTCCTCGTGTAAGCGCTGACAAACAAGAAGAGTTTTCGGAAATAGTTTCTGTATGTAAACGCTGACATAGTCTGATATTACACGATGCATTTTCTTACAGCAATTCTCTTTTGAGATACGTTTCAGTGTGCTCACACGTTGCTATTTAAAATTCTGGAGTGGTATCCGTTAAGATGATAGTCGTAACTCACTGCGACAAAACAGTTTCAAAACAGTTTTCGTCAAGTTAGTGCATATGGGAGTGAGCTCACTATGTTTTGCCAAGGTTTACACGAGAAAACTTTTTCGACAAAGTTTCCTTGTTTGCTGGAAAGAGCGGAAAAATGAAAGGGACGAGGTAAAAAATTTGTCATATGTTGCAAACGCGAAACGAAAATCACAAAAGAGAATGGACAAGAATTTGTCTCTCAGACTTTCCTCGTGTAAACGTCGACTTTGAGACAAACACAAAACTTTTTGTGCTGAAGCACTGGAACTTTTGCGAAACCATGGTGTAATAACCAAGGTGGCGTACTTAAAAACGAAATTCTCAAAAGTTTGGGTTTCTTGTCCTTCATTGTCTTGTTTCGTAATTTTTTTTGACACTTCGGTGTTTTGATTAATTGGCCCGTTCAGCAACTTCAGTATTTTTGAAGCGCTTTAAACAACTTTTTACTGAGAGGTATTTGTGTTGAGTTTCAAAATTCTGATGCGAACAAAACACTACGCTAAATAATGTAGCAGGCTTTAATATGATAGCAATAAGTCTTTTTTGTTTTTGCAATAACAACCACATCGACTAAATTTTTAAGATTTAAAGTAGTTTGCAGCTATCGTTCAGAAAATGTTCAAGATTTTACGCATAAGCGCTGCAATTTATCAAAGCGCTTAAGTTTTCTGAATGGGCAATTGAAATGTTATGAATGTCAAAACTACAGCAAATAGGATGACAGATGATTGAAAATCGAGGCTCTCCCTAATTACTCCACCTTGGTTATTACACCATGTGCCAAACAAAACTGTCTCGGTATGTACAGATTGTATGAGAGTGCGCTCATTTGAAACTTTTGACTTGAAACTTTGCATATTCGATGTAATCGGTGACCGATGCTCGCAAAATCTCTGGCACGAAAGTAAAAATGGAATTATAGAAAATCGACGACGAAATATTAAAAATGATTTTTTAATTGAAGAAGTTGAAAAAAGACCAGCACTGAATGAAAGTATTGAAACGATGGTACATATTTCTTTGTTTTTGTTTATTTCTTGGAATCATAAAAACAATTTGTTGCAAAACAAATTGTTTCGTTAGCGCACTCAACTAAAACCTCAAAACAAAAACAAAACTGTCTTGAAACTGTTTTGTCGCAGTGAGTTACAGGCCTAACAGGGAGCTGTGAGTCGGCGTTAAAAGTCGACGCTGCGTGTAGGCAATAATGGTAAAAACAAATTCTTAATTCATTCAAATAGCTCCTAAACTCTTCCTTAACATAATAACGAACAAAAACACGAACTCACAGCCTGTTTTTTTCAACAGACATTATTCGTATTGCTCTTTTCGATCTGATTGAATGCAAGATTTGATGATTTAAAAATTTCTAATTATGGAGTCTGGCTACACTTTGTGTATTATCGTAGTAGCGCCCTCTATGAACAAAAAGGAAATGGATATGTCAAAAATGTAAATTCTCCATTGTGTATGAAAGTGTCAAAATAAGAGGAAAACGAAAAAATCGCCATTTTGCGTTTTAACTTATATGAGGAGACGAGTCGTTTGCCGAAAAGAATTTTCACGCTGGGTTTATTGCTAATAATTTTGCATTAAATTTGATAAAACTTGTCGCAAAATAAATACGACGAAACGGTGACAAAACGGATAACAAAGAAAGTGTGCAAAATATAGCATGAATTAAGTGTTTTAAAACTATAAAAAAAGTGTGTGTCTGAAAAAAGTGGAAATGGAGAATGTCGTTGCCTTTAACAATGAGGTAAGTGATTGAAGTTTCACGATGTCTCCTGACTTAATTTTTAGATATATACATATTGGCGAAAATTGCTCTTTTGCTAAGTTTTGTTTTCAAATAAAAGTATTAAGTGCCTTTTTCTAACTATGGTTTATTATGTTTCACTCTTCATTTTGGCTTTTAAGTATATTCTTCATATTTTATGCTTTTCTAATTTGCCACATTTCTGCGGCGTCTCAGCTACTGCGAATCGCTGGATGTCGTCTTCATTGTCACTTGATTCGCTGTTTTTCAGCTACCTCCAGAATTTTCATATTGAACAGGGTTGCCATTGCAGTTATATTTTATTTAATCATTTCGATATTTCATTGTCGTTATAAAGCCAACCATGAATGTGCTGTATATAAAGGACATGAGCCGTTTTTCGTTTTTGCCACAGCTTATGCACTCGTGGTGTGATATATCGTAGGTATAGTATCGGTTGTCGGAACAGGTTTACTTTAGCTGACATTGTCCAATTTTATTTATTTTTTTATTCCTAAAAGCTGGTTAAAAACAAAAAAATATAAAATTATCAAAAAAAGTCGCTCGGATCTAGTATCGGAGATATAGACATCGGAAGTTCCGGATATATCTTTTATAAAAATGGTTATAAGTTGGGAAACCCTGAATGGATTTCAAAAAAATGGATGTCATAAGATAGATAATTTAATGGCCTACAATAATGGTGAGTAAAGTTTTGAAATTTGACCCATATTTTTGAAGATATTACGATTTTTGTGAAATTTCGACCAATTTTGTTTTGAAAAAACATTTTTTTTCAAAAAATGTGTTAATGACCTAAAACTTTTTTAGCATTTTAAGAAAGCTTATTTTATTTCCTTTAAAATGGTATATAGTTTGCTGTAAAGTTTTGCGAATTTAGCCCCTTTTTAAAGAAAAACAAAAAAAAAATATTCAATGAATTCTTATAAAAACTATGTTTTTGTGGACAAAAACAGTGGAAAACAACAACAACAACGATTAGTACACCTACAACTATTATTATTTAAGCGATTCTCATAATAAAATAATATGGTTATCATATAAATTAAAAATTTTTTAAAATGTGAGGTTATGTTGAAGGAAAAAGAGCGCCGCAGACGAAAAATTTTTATTAAAAATCGCGCGCGCAATTTTTAATAAAAATTTTTAAGTTTTGAAATGAAAATGGTCTTACAATAATTGTTGTTGTTGTTGTTGTTGGTTTTTTATTGTTTTTGTCCATAAATAGAGACTTTTCATAAGAATTTATTGCATTTTTGTTTTTATTTTACGGCAAAAAAGGGGGTAAATACGCAAAAATTTAAAACAAACTATAAACCATTTTAAAGGGAATAAAATAAGCTTTCTTAAAATGCTAAAAAAGTTTCAGGTCATTAACACATTTTTTGGAAAAAAAAATGTTTTTTCCAAAAAAAATTGTTCGAAATTTCACAAAAATCGTAATATCTCCAAAAATATGGGTCAAAATTCAAAACTTTACTCACTATTATTGTAGGCCATTAAATTATCTATCTTATGACACCCATTTTTTTGAAATCCATTCAGGGGTTCCCAACTTATAACCATTTTTCCAAAAGCTATATCCGCAACTTCCGATGTCTATATCTCCGATACTAGATCCGAGCGACTTTTTTTGAAATTTTTATATTTTTTTATTTTTCACCTTTTATCACCCCTAAAAAAAGAAATTGATTTGGAGAATGTCAGCTAAAGTAAACTTAAGCCCGGTTGTCTTGTTCGTCTTCGATCGTATCGAATTTCGTTGAAATTACTTTGCACGTAGCGGATCGTAGAAATAATGGAACAGGTTTACTTTAGCTGACATTGTCCAATTTTAAATTTTATTTTTTGTAAAAGGGTAACCCCCAGGTTACGGATATATCTTTTGTAAGAAGGGTTATAAGTCGGGAACCCTTGAACAGAAAATGGAAAATATGGGTGTCATAAGAAAGATAATTTAATGGTAAGCAAAGTTTTGAAATTTGACCAATAATTTTTGAGATATTAAAGGGAATCAGTTAAGCTTTCTTGACATGATAAAAAAATTTTAGGTCATCAACACATTCTTTGGAAAAAATAAGGTTTCTCAAAAAAAAAAATTGGTCGAAATTTCAGAAAAATCGTAATATGTATCTCTAAAATTTAGGTCAAATTAATAAAATTATTGTAGGCCATTAAATTATCCTTCTTATGACACCCATATTTTCCATTTTCCATTCAGGGGTTCCCAACTTATAATCATTTTTTCAAAAGCTTTATCCGCAACTTCCGATGTCTATATCTCCGATACTAGATCCGAGCGACTTTTTATATCTAATTTTTTTATTTTTAACCCTTTATTACCCCTAAAAAATTAAATTGATTTGGAGAATGTCAGCTAGAGTAAACTTAGCTGAAATAATTTGTGGAAAATCATCTAAGGACTCGTAAACACTAAGTTTATTTTGTAGTTCTTAGCGTTGTTATTAATTTAAAATGCCTTTTGTAAGGCTAACAGGAATTTTAGTTAAATTAAGTCTTATTCTTGCTTCGCTTTTTTTTGATTATTTTAATATATAATTGAATTTTTATTTGAATAACCGACGATTATTTTCATTGAATTATACGGATGAAAAGAAATTTATCTTAACCTAACCTTTAAAAAAAAGCATGTGAAACGGGTCAGAACGCTAATAGGCGGAGAGCCCGCTGTAGAATAGTCGAGTGTATAAGATTACAGGATGGAATGTACGGAAAAGATAGTGAGCCATTTTGTTGAAACTATCGAACCAGGGTTGCCTTGCCAAAGCCTGTCCCGATGCCTAAAAATGCCCGAACCTTAGCCAATTTCGATGTTTTAATTGAAACAAATAATAGAACTCGAAGAGACCTTGCACTGTTGAATTCTGTCGCAAACATGGGTTGCTATCACTGCCACAACCGACATATTAACAGTGAGTAGTTGTTTTCTTTTACTGCCATTGCCGATATGCTATTGCAATTTTGGCTTTGGACTCAAATTATTCACAAGCATTGAAATACCAAATACTTTGAATTATTTGCGGACAAACCGTCTTCAGCAAATGAACCCATGCGCAGATAAATCTTTGCGCAAAAACAGTCTTATGCTTTTCCCAGAATTGGGAGGGGGTCGGGAAAGCTGTGACGATTACACGCTGTCAAAAATTATAACATACTTGATCATATGAAGTTGAACAGAATTGCGGCGTGCGACCGGTAACCTACCGACGGGTACCCGTAGATTTAGAATTAATTCTATTTTAACGTTGGATCAGTATTGCATTTCTAATGTATTAAAATTTGTCACTCTCTTTTCCCATACAATTTTCTCAGCAAAATTTATTGTTTACAAATTTTGCTTTTGTCACTCTCTTTTCCCATACGATTCTCTCACAAGAAATCAGTCGTGAAAAGCAATCGTCCGCCGCAATTGTGTTCATTCATACGATTTTCCGACTGGTTTTTTTTGACAGCATTAAGAGCTAAACAGAACTGGGACGAGCGATTTCTCTTCTGTTTTTCATATACGTTTGTAGTGAGTACAAAATTGACACTAGAAAATTTAGGTGCCGTGACATAATCCCCACGGACATAATCCCCATTTTTGAAATGGGGATTATGTCCGAAAATTTTCGGACATAATCCCCATTTTTGCTGTGGGGGTTATGTCCGCAAAATTTTCGGACATAATCCCCATAAAAAAGCGGACATAATCCCCAAAGCTATGGGGATTATGTCCGCATCAGTTTCGGACATAACCCCCATTATGGGGATTATGTCCGTCACTGATGCGGACATAATCCCCATAACAATAATTTTGTCATAGGAAATTTTTAAGTTTAAGAATCGGCTATTTTGACAAATCATCCGCCACCATTGGAATTATGTCCGTATGTTCAACACCGGCTTCGCTAGCTACAGTAATTTCACATAAAAGTCAAGGTAAGTGGGCGGCCTTCGGCCGCAGCTCAGGATTTAAAACTCCCAAAAATCCAACACCGGCTTCGCGGCGGCCTTCGGCCGCGGATCAGTCTATAAAATATCCAACACCTTGTTTGCTAGTCACAGTAATTCCACATAAAAGTCAAGGCAAGTGGGCGGCCTTCGGCCGCAGCTCAGGATTTAAAACTCCCAAAAATCCAACATCTGCTTCACGGCGGCCTTCGGCCCCGGATCAGTCTATAAAATATCCAACACCAACGGCCTTCGGCGGCCTTTTATGATCCCACTTACCTTAACTTTTATGTAGAATAACTGTGGCTAGCAAACTAGGTGTTGGATATTTTATAGACTGATCCGCGGCCGAAGGCCGCCGCGAAGCCGGTGTTGGATTTTTGGGAGTTTTAAATCCTGAGCTGCGGCCGAAGGCCGCCCACTTACCTTAACTTTTATGTGGAATTACTGTAGCTAGCGAAGTCGGTGTTGAACATGCGGACATAATTCCAATGGTGGCTTCTGAGGACTTACATCTTCCAAAATATGCAACTCCGGCTATGTCCCTTCTTAGAAGTTGTTATAAGCCCAACACGAAGTGGGGATTATGACCGAAAAAAAAACGGACATAACCCCCATAATTTAATATATTTTTTCGGACATAATCCCCATGGGGATTATGTCCGAAAATTTTGCGGACATAACTCCCACAGCAAAAATGAGGATTATGTCCGAAAATTTTCGGACATAATCCCCATTTCAAAAATGGGGATTATGTCCGTGGGGATTATGTCACGGCACCGAAAATTTATCGCAGAAAAATAGAAAAAATTCTATTTTTTGGTGCGATTTGACACTAATGGTAAATTGCACGTCCCAGTTCTGTTTAGCTCTTTAAGCTGCAAAAAAGAATTTTGACAGATAAACGACGCTTACGCTCTAATTTAGGGACAACACTTAAGGACTTTTTGGTGTGTAAAATTTGTTTGAAGATTTCATAAACCTTTAATACGAAAGTTTCTATCATTTGTCATAGCTGAAGTAAAAAATTCATTTAAAATTCGATGAATGTTTCATTGTGAAAGTTCATTACATATAAAGGCCCCTATCACGGTAATCTATTTGCGATAAAATCGATGTCATTTTGGTATTACGAAACATTTTCTGAAGACAGCTGTTTATTTACTGAGCTCTATATTGGAAAAAAAACATGCGCAACAGACTTATAGGTTTTATTAACACATTCGAGGAAAAACTTAAAGCAAAAGTGTTCCTCTTTATAAAACTCTTATCTTTTATCTATATAAATCTCCTTTTTTGCAAAAAACAGCAACCAAAAAAAAAATAAAATTTACTTAACAAAACAAAATGATAGACTAGCTAGTGATTCTACTAATCACTGAACACAGTTTCAAAAACAGTCTCTAATCGGAAGAGAGCGCTTATCAGTTGTTAATCGATAACCGTAATGGGGGCCATATTTTCTACTGTGCTAAATTTACCACATACGACACGAAAAACTTGCACAAACCTGCTATTAAATTTACTATCGCATTTTGCTTCGAACAGTTTGTAAACTGTTGTATACAAAAAAAAAAAAAAAAATAGCAATTGGAATCGCTGCAACGTTTGTTGATTGAATCATGTAATCTGGTAGATTTGAGCCCTTTATTTTGAAAGTGGTCTAAGTCCTTCTTCGCGGAGAAGAAAAAATTAAGTAACTTGAAAAACTGTTAAAAATTTATTTAATTTTTTCTTCTTAACGAAAAAGTCCTTAGACCCTATCCGAAAGCAAGCGCTTTATAAGTACGCTAGAGTCCCGATATGCGTCATTAATAAGGACCGGAGAAATGCGACGCAAATCGAATCACTTTTTTTTCTGTATAAATGCAGGTTTATATTGATCAGTGGCATTCTTCGCTTATTTTGAATTTGTATTCAAATAGAAAGATGGGGCTCTATTTCTTACTTTTGTAACTTGTTTTCATTAGAATGGGGTGGCAATTTTAGCAAATTTAGTTATTTTAACACTGTCTCTTTTGCAAATTGTTTTTACTGTTGTAGGTGCTAACCCAAGGGCTTTTCCTATGTCAACAGCTTTTTCTCGCGATTTAATACGTTTAAATACATCCAATTTTAGTTCCAAGCTAGTAAATTTTCTTTTATTTTTATTCATTCTTTTTTTTTTCTTTTCTTAAGTTATTTTATTGATTTAACCACTAGGTACACTTCTTATTGAGAACTAAATTCTTACTTCTTAACATGCAACTATGCTTAGAATAACTTCCCTTCAGTATAAAATGGGTATTCCCCTTTTCACACGCAAATTAAAAAATTTTTCACATGTGATTTTCAGTGAAAAAATCCAATCGAATCGACGCAAATCGGGGCTCTAGTGTATTGAAGTTTTTCAAAACAGCATCGATGCGATTTGTTAGTGTTTCGAATACCGCCTTGCTAACAATGTCAAGAGTTTTGCTCTCACTCCATATTATGAACTAAAAAAATGCAATAATTTTATAAAAAGTGTCCAAAACTACTGATAAAGCACTGAGAGAAATTACTGTTTTCGTTTCAAATAGCGCTTCCTTTAATATTGCCATTAGTCCGGGTGTAGCATTGCATTTTTCATAGTCATTTTCTTCCACTTAATTTTTTTTTGAAATTCATAGTATAAGTATGGCTGATAATCAGGGTTGCCAAGTGGCCATATTTGACCTGGCCGAGCCCTAAATTTAATGTCAAAGTCAGTGGCCCGGCAGGAATTGAAAAAACAAAGGAATTGGATGATTTTTGTTATATGTACTTAATTTTTATTATCCACACAAAACTTTTAGCTCAGTTAACTATTTTTCAAAAAAAAATTTTACTTTTTCCCGGCAAAAATTTAATTGCCAAATTTTTTTTTGAAAAAATTATTACGGGTAAACTTTTTCTCATTTATTCAGAAGCAATTAAAAAAATAAAACTTAAGAATGCATTTGTTTTGGCTTAAAATCAATGGATTATTACTAACGTTTTTGAGTTATTTTTTTAAGGGAACTTTTCATAGTATGCAAAATAAGAAAACAAAAACGAATATGACTTAGTACACTTATAGTAGGGCGGATTAAATTGTATGGAGAAATATTTTTTAGTCCGGAAACTCTATTTTTCTGAAAGTTCGTCTAATTTTAAGCAAAAAAGTCCACTACACCATATGGCTTCAGTAAACTTCGAGCCCGCGAGTTTTCATTTGAAGTAGTTAAAACTATTCAAACTGCTTAAACTGCCATCTGGTAACAATTTTCAGAACTTTACAGTTTTTTATTCTCTTCCTCAACTCGTAAGAAATAAAATGACGTTTCCTTCATTCAAATCGGTGAATTAGTTTCGGAGTTATTCAAGTTTAAACAAAATTGTTGAACAACTCTTCCCTACTGCTGTTACGAGCGAGCTTTAGTTTTTCATATTGAAAATTTCATAAAACATTAGGCAAACAGAAGCCATGAGTTGTTCAACAGTTTTGTTTAAACTTGAATAACTCCGAAACTAAATCACCGATTTGAATAAAGAAAACGTAATTTTATTGCATACGAGTTGAGGAAGAGAATGAGAAACTGTAAAATTCTGAATACTGTCACCAGATGGCAGCATAAGCAGTTTGAATAGTTTTAAATACTTCAAACAAAAACTCGCGGGCTCGAAGTTCATTGTAGCCATATGGTGTAGTGGACTTTTTTGTCTAAGATTTGATGAACTTTCAGAAAAATAGAGTTTCCGGACCACTTAAAAATTTAATCCGCCCTAACTTATAGTCTTTCAATATTACATATTAAAAAATATAAAAAACAGAAATATCCATCATAAGCTTATTTTGAGCAGGACTTACAAAACTCAGCTTTCAATATTACATATTAAAAAATATAAAGAAAAGAAATATCCATCATTAAGCTTATTTTGAGCAGGACTTACAAAACTCAGCGTCTCGTATTGACGACGCTGTACCGTTAAATTTCACGTTTGGTGGCTGTTTACGCGACGAACGTCCGTTTACGACAAGCTCTCGACATAGATTAACATTTAAAAAATTGAAAGCATAATATGCGGTATAAATAAAGTGAATATACAATGAGTGAGAGCGCGTCGTCAATTCGACGAAGTTTAACGTTCGTGGGTCAAGGAAAAATTATTTAATTTTTGGATGGCCGGGAATTCCTTATTTTCTACTTCGAAATAAGCGTCTGTCACAGGAATCGTGGTGGGCCTGATTGTGAGAAGCTGACGAAAAAAATTTTGCTCAATAATTCGGAAAGTAAGCCATAAGTAGAAAAATGTGTGAAGTCCAATATTGTAGAGGAAATAAAAAAAGCACATCGATTTCATGACAAGAAGAAGAGCTATTTCGCGGGTAAACAATTGTTTAAAATGTCAGGCGGCAAAAATAAACAATTTGAAAAAAAAAAAAATAGTAAAAAGAACAACAAACGAGCGAGCACTCGTATAAACAACGAATAGAAAACTAAACTACTTAGTCGTTTTATTCGCACACATTCGCGACTCAGAGAATAAAAAGACAGTTAATGTTTACAAAAAATATGTTAAATCTATTTAAAATAAATAAAAAATCTTCATTGTTATACAAATAGCATATTGCAGATTTTAAGATATGGTAACAATTTCATATTAAGTAAGAATAGATAAATTTGCAAAAATTGTATCAAAAATGGCAGTGGTAATTCTTTTTATATCTCTGGTGTCTCTTTCAACAATCCAAGTTCCTAATTTTTGTGATTGTTGTCTAAATAAGTAATATTTTTTTTTTTATAAATCGATCGATCGATCTTAAGTTACTTAAACTGTCTGAAGTATTTACTACCTCAAACAACAAAAATATATAAAATAATGCCATCAATTTTCCAAGGAGGGCCAAGATGCCACCACGTGAAGCATCCCCAAACCGTTACCGTGCTTCATGGTTTCCTTTCAAATACAAACTAAGAATTTAGTAGGCCAACATCCTAACACAAAAGTAATTAATCTGTAAACCGTTTACCTAGATCCTCATATGAAATGTAAGCAGTCTTCA
This sequence comes from Tricholauxania praeusta, assembly GCA_949775025.1. Taxonomy (NCBI): domain Eukaryota; kingdom Metazoa; phylum Arthropoda; class Insecta; order Diptera; family Lauxaniidae; genus Tricholauxania; species Tricholauxania praeusta. The sequence continues at coordinate 115,588,968 of OX459031.1, read as the reverse complement.
GGCTGATTGCTTGCGAACTAACGAATAATCAGTTCAAATAGTTAATATACCTCCTTATAAATATTTAAGAATTGCTAAAAAAGATTTCACATTCTTCTATTTTTGAAATCTTATTTCAGTTATCCGGGCTCTATGACGCCAAGCCACCAATATCTAAGGCTAAAATGGCAGCAATCACCAAATCTGCAATGCGAGCCATTAAATTCTACAAGCATGTGGTCCAAAGTGTCGAGAAATTCATATTAAAATGTAAACCAGAATATAAAGTACCCGGTCTTTACGTCATTGACTCTATAGTACGACAATCTCGACATCAGTTTGGCTCTGAAAAAGATGTTTTTGCGCCACGTTTTGCACGCAATATAAAAGAAACATTTGCGAATTTATTTCGATGTGCACCTGAAGATAAAAGTCGTATAATACGTGTGTTGAATTTATGGCAGAAAAATAATGTTTTTGCACCCGAAGTTATTCAACCAATCTTCGACTTGGCTGATCCAAATCATCCTATTTATCAGATGCCTCCTGCTAATTCTTCTGGTGGAGGTGGTGGTCCTGGCGGCTTGGGAGATTTATCAACCAATTCAAATGGCTTAAATGTTTCTGGTTCTATGGATATGAATTTGAGTGGCGCTGGCGGCTCTGGCCATGACGACAAGCTTCTGGGTTTACCAGATCTATCGGTAAGTTAGAGAACAAATAAAATAATTTAAAAGTTTAAAATAACACGCAAAGTTTTTATTACTTATAAAAGCTTCTATGTCTCCCACTGATTGCTTTGATTAAAACATGTGTTTTCTTTTCATTACATTCTATTAAACAATTATAGTCCTTAAGTCATGAAAAAGCTCAAAATGTGCTGGACAACAGCACTCTAAAGCAATTAGAACACATGCAACAATATCTGAAGCGTCAAACAGCAGTAGCGAATAACACATCAATGGCAACTTCGTCATCTTCCATAAAGTCACGTGATGCTCATTTGCACAGCATGAGTAGCGGCAATTATAGTAGTTCTATAGAAGGTCTTGTCAGTGGTGGTGGTGGTGGTTCTCAAAGAGCTCATAATACTGAAACGTATACAAAGTATAGTAAAAGCTCACACGAGTTTCCTTACGAAGATGATGACATGGAAGACAACTCCTCTTCAGCACATGCTTCAAATTTGCTAGATGTAATAAGTTATTTCGATTTTAAATTTCTTATTATTTTGTATATACCTTTTTTCAATGCTGTCTTAAACACTTTCATGGCTATTGATTTTAAAGTTTAGTGTTCTTGTAATATATGCTTTTATGCCATTTAAAATACCTCTGAATTTGACCTAAGCACTTGACTTACAGCTGCTAAACATGTTATTAAATTTAATTTTGTACAGGGACCGTAAGGATTAAAATATTCAAAATAAGAACCACTGCATATCGTTATTGATTGATTGTTTAAATTTTTATTAAACCAGCAATAATCATTACTTTTGATTTCTGTACATTGTTTTCGATAAACAATAACCTTTGCTTTTGATTTGAAAAAAAAAATTGTTTGATGTGAATCAACCTTAATTTTTCAATTTAATTTTTTTCGAATGAAATTAACAGCTGTTTGATTATTTATTAAAAAAATCAGAATTAATGTTTGTCATAAAAAGTTGAAAAATATTTTTGATTTAAAAAAAAAACAAACTAAAAATGGTGGTTATATAGTGAATATTGTAGTAAAACTTAGTACAATTTGCGACATAAGAAATCAATCAGTATACCTACATAAATATGCTACTCTTTCTGTGTGATTTTGAAAAATAATGGCTTAGAGCTTAGAGCTATACATTTAAATTTACGGTCCTTGATTTCGAATCGGTAAACTAAATAAATAAGAGTTCAATTTTTTTTTTAAATCTTGATTGGGTTCATTGTTTTAGCAAAATTATCGTTGGCGACATTTAAAAAACTTTCTGGTAAATTACGTTATTAAAAATATTCTTTTAAATGATTCCAATGAAAAAATAGATCAATAATTTAGAAAAACTAACTAAATTAATACGTGAAAGAAATATCAAAAATAGCGACATAAGAACTTGCACATCCTTTTTGAAATAGTCGTCTATTCTGAACTAAAAGACAATTTCAACACTATTGCTGCTTACGATAATTTTGCCAAAAACGATCGATATTTAAGAACATAATTTGTTACCCATTTTGTTTCTTATGGCATTTCTAACGGCTGTAAATCTGGTGTTATCTCTTAACTTTTATTTTTTTTTGTATGTTTTGTGAGTTTTCAAATGAATATTTTAATTTTTTTGAACCATTCTTTCTTTTTTAGAACAACAATCTGAAGCAGTTACTTAATGATCCGAACGTGTTGCGTCAATTGCAGACGTTGCAGAATTTTCAGAAATTCAAGCAACAAGAAGATAAACAACACAAACTTAATGAAATGCGTATGCAAGAAGAAGCTTTTGAGAAACATTTACAAAATGTTCTTAAAGTAGGGAAACAGTTTTTCTTATGTTAGAATTAATTTTTCTATTTTGTATGAAAAATTTTATTTTAGACTTCTGGTGCTGTTGGCAACGATTCGGCTGATGTGAACAAAGAGGTCGAATTCATTTCGGAGGAACAAAAAATTGAGGTATACAATCCAAACTTTTATTTTTGCATATATATAAGTGTTGTTGAACACATCAAATTGGAATTATTTAGTTGAATAAAATAAAACGAAGTAACTATTTGTTAAATACTTTGCAATATTTTTATTGATATTTCCCATTATTACTTACAAAAATAAGATCAAAATAAATCGTGATTTCTAAAAAAAGATATTAAATAATTCCAATTTAGTTGTGCTGACGTGCAGTTGAACTAAAATTACAAGAAACTAAATCTTTTATGTGAAGACATCAGCGTCAATACCTTATGTTGTTATACATTAAAAATATACATAAATACAATGTACTGGAGGAGAAAAGTTAAAAATATTAAAGGAACATTGCTCTTAAAGCGAAAGAAATGCAAATACATTTTCCTTTATGATAGCTCTTTAAAATCAGCATTAAACATTGCTCCAGACTGATGAAAACATAAATTGGATCTCAATTTGCAAAATAGACAAAATTCCCTACGAAATTGAAATTCTTTTGGGTAAGAAACAAATTTCGATTCTTTGGTATCTATTCAAAAATAACTGATGTGTTAAGCTGGGTAAAGTAAAGTTTAAATGTTATCACTGGTTAGTAAAATTAGCAATGAAAACGTCGACCGCACATATCCAAGTCACACTTTAGAAATAATTCCTTAATTTATCAGGGTTCAATATTAAATTTAGAATACAATCATGTATCTTGGGGTTATATATGCATAGATCCATAAAAAACGATTCCATTACTTTTGAAACTGTTTTTGCTTTATTTGAATTAATTATCTTAGTTCAAGCAAGAGTTCTAATGCCACACAAGTAAATTCTGAAAAATCCTTTTTGTCGATGCAGTAAAATCATAAAACATTTCTTATTTGAATTATAATAATATTCCCTAAAAACTATTAAAATTTAACGCCCCAAAAAAGTGGAATCAAAAACTTGATTATTTTAAAATAAAAATGTTAAATGTTAAATTTACTACGTCGGAACTTCCAACGTTTTTACTCTTAAAAAAAACGAAAAGGTAAGGAAATAAAGCGAAATTCCGCCGGACCTGGTATAACAACGTTTGCGTAGAGCTGCTGGTAAGTTATTTTAAAAACATTGTATAATTTAATTAGATTTCAAAAAGAAAACATTTTTCAAGTACATGAAATTTGCTCAAAAAATAGTTCGTATTAAATTTAAACTCAAAGTTATGCTGAATGAGTTGTTAAACACACACGTCAACACCACGTGACTATACACCACAGTATGGTCGTAAAGAAGGTCTATGTAAAACGAAAACTTAATTTTAAAATGAGTTTTCAATTTCAGTTTTCGTTTTGCAATTTCTAACGTATTTGTTTAAGTTTTGCTGTTCCACCAAAACTGTTCTGTGCTCCCTTATTTTTTACTTTCCGCATCCTTTTCTTTTCCTAAAGTTTTGATTTACTTTTTTAAAATCCTTTTCTTTCATTACTTTTTTAACAGAATTGTGACAATGTATTGATTCGGAATGAATTTATTGCATATTGTTTCATTGATTTCGTTTATTGTCATCAATTCATGATTTCAAAAAATATGTATTCGAAATTTTCACACACTTTTTAGAATACAAATTCATTTAAGAACCAAGTTCAATTGAAGCTACCTTTATTAGCATTCAGTTTATTTAATTCGATGCATTCAACCCTCTCAGTTTCTTTCAAATCTATTTTTAAAATTCAATTGTATTCACTTGAAAGTAACAGTTAAGAAAATAAAATGAATTTAATGTAAATTCCATGCATGACGAGCATTAATTACATTTATAACAAATGCATTCATGAATTCCAACTTAAAATAAAATTGCGAGTTTGACAAAAACAACACAAATTTAAATACATATTTATACATTTATCAAATGAAAAATGCATTCGCTTACAATTCTGTGTCCAAAAGTTTGGTATCCTTTTCTCTTCATAATTATTTTTCTGTTATCCAAAATTTATCTTGATTACTCGTTTGCAATTAATTAATCTAGGTTATAAATTTGGATGCCAACGATTCTCGCAGTCCATCGCCTGATCGCGATCGCTACAAAAGACGTCGCAGCCGCAGTCGTTCGCGATCCAGAGATCGTGGTGGTGGCGGTGGTGGTGTTAGTGGAAATATCGGCGGCGGTGGCGGTGGAGGCGGAGGAGGCGGCGGTGGTGGTGGTGGTGTTGGAGGGGGTGGTGGTGGAAGAGATCGTGATCGCAGACGTCGTACTCGTTCACGTTCACGCAGTCGTTCACCAAGATCAAATCGTCGTCGTGGTTCATCCCGTGATCGTGATCGTAATGAGCGTAGCAATCGCGAAAAAGACAAGGAAAGGGATCGAGAACATGAGCGTGAGAGGCGCAAGAAGGGACTCCCAGATGTTAAAAAAGAGCACTTGAGTGGTAAATTTACTTTAATTTTAATTTATTTTAATGTAAAAAATATATGATTGCATTATTTCCTTTGTATTTCACAGCTAAAGTTAATATTCTCAGACGTTTGGTTTCAACATCTATAACACGTTCAATAAAATTTTGAGATATACTCCACATGTGCAATTTGAATAAAATAAAATTTCGATTTTATTAAATGTGAATTTGTTGCATGACTGATGTAAAGTACAACTTATATGTTTTTGATTTTTCATTAAAATTTGTATCGTAAAATTATGTTATTGCCATTGGTGATTAGCTTTTATTCTTTGAAATGTGGTGAAAACTCAAAATTTTATTCGATTGAAAGTGACCGCAGGCAAACTTGGATAAATGGAATCATCAAATTATTAGTTTTTCCGCTTATCTCAGTTTATCTAAGTGCTGGTTTTCTATTAAATGCTCGTTGTCATAGCCCTGCTATGTCAATTAATATAGAGAGCTTGCAAACTCAATTATTTAAGACTTCATTGATGAATAGAATCGCATACATTTATTGTATACCGCTTTCCATGAAATTGCAAACTCTGTATATTAATTAACATTCTGGTGTTTTTTTTTTAATTGAGTCTTTCTGTGTTCACAAGGCAAAACAGCGTAAGTTCATTTGTGATCATGAAACAAAACATCATAAGTCCTATACTTATACAAATGACTTTTGCTGTTTTCACAGATCAACTTATGCTATTTTCCCCTGTGGCCACAGGCTTACTGCCAGAGTATTGTCAGAGCATTAAAAAAACGTCCTTAAAACTGAAGAAAATACAACCAAATAACCTATATCTTTTTTTATTATTTTCAGCTCCTATGAAAAGTTCATTGTGGATATTGTGGTGTTGTGACAAGTGTGATTTATTCAGCATAATACCGCGTTTATTACCATTGATATAGTGTTTTTTGAGCAAATTTCATGTGTTGAAAATGCCACGGTTTCGTCAATTTAGGAATAATAAATCGAAAAAAGCACTAAGCTTTTGAACATGTAAAGAAACCGGCATTTGAAAACTTCTTTTTTTTTTTTATATATTGCAAGCATTCATTTATTAACACATATCAAATAAACTAAATGTTGATCATAACTGCATGAAGTACGTCGAAAACGATGGCATCAGAATTTACTGTTTAAATAGTTTTTAACGACAAAACTTTAATTTTTGGTCTTAATTTATTCTATTAAGGATCAATCATTGGATATCTTAAATTAAAATTCAACTATTGTATGTTCGCTATTTTCTTTTCTTTTTTTTTTTAAGACAACAATGCAACTAAATAGCACTAGTAAATTGGCAACTTTGTTGCTCTTTCTTATTTCTGACTTAATAGTGTTATTTAAATTAGTCAATCATACCCAATGATTGATATTCTTGATTGAATAGATTATAAATTACAAAAATAACATAACGGCTATCGATCGGAAAAATAAATGTAAAAACTGACTTTCTTTCAAAAAAAAAAAAAATACAAAAATAGTAACAAAGTTAAAAATCATGCAATATTAGTATAATCACAAAAGATCGTTATAAGTACCCATAAAAACTGCGAATTTGCCGCACACTTGCGCAAAATTTAGCGAAAAATATTACGTTCCGTTTGTAAATGTGGAACCGATTTACGGGCGACTGTTTTAACGCCCAATGTGGCACCATGACGAATTTTTTATTTTAGACCAATGTTTAACCAAAACATCACACTTTCGCGTAAGCGTTTCCCACAAAAATTTTGCACTACAAATGTGGCACAAATGCGGATTGCATATTTTTGTGACGCAATGCTTTTTGGGAAAACATACTTCTTAAAACTACTGATGGGGTTATGCTAAGCGTACATAAATCAGAGATTGTCAATTGACTTGAAAATTCCTTTAGCAGAAAAATTAGACCAAGTACATTTTTTTTTTGTAATAGAAACTTAGAAATGAGTGATTGTGGAGTTTCATCTGTTCGCCGATTAAATAAATTGATCAATTTCTACGACATTACAGTTTCAATATCATTAATTAAGCAATTGTTGGCTTAACATTTTACAAGTACCTTGTACTCGAACTTTTGTACAATCATAAGATGTATAAAAATTTCAAGAATTAACACTTTGATGCTAATTTGAAATCTGTATAGGTCTGCTTCTGTTACATTTATTTGTACATATGGGCAACAGCTTATGTAGGACCTTGTTATTTCTTATAGTCATTTTGTTGCGTCCATTTAAATTTTATTGAATGGCGGTGCCTTGTCAGCGTACCCTGAGGCGCGAACTGTCTCAAAAAATCCAAATAAAATCTCTATTTGGTATGAAAAAATGTATACGTGCGAGCAAATATTTTATACAAACTCGACGTCCTGCAATATACTTTGTCCTGCAAATTTATAATACAACAAACGCACATGTTTTGTATGATCCGTACTGAAATAGGATGGACTTTAAATTTTTAAAGTCATTTTAAAAAATATCACAGGTACTTTGAAAATGGTACTCATATTGAGAACTGGTACTTGTACTTGAAGTTTGACTGTAAAGTTGTACACTTGTACTTTTATTTAGAACTTGTGCTTCAAATTGAAGATTATATCAGAATTGCTTTTCTATTTGAAATTTAGACTCATTAAAAGAAGTTAAAATGTAGCTAGACTACTGATATTTGGTGCAGATGTTTCTTTAGTGTAACCAAAGCATAATAAAATTGACCAATGGACACACCCTTTTCCCGTGAATCAGAAAATTAAAAATAATCATAACGTTTTCGTTAAAACACTTCAAGTAATTGAAGTTTTATTTTTATTAAGTTTGTTTATGGGCATTTCCATGGATCCCGTTCAACCGTCGAACACATTTATAGTAAAAAAAAGTCAAAATAAAACGGATTTTTAGGTTTAACTTACTGCTCCTAATTAGCTTTATAATTGGTGCTAAGGTTTAATTTGGGCAATTTTTCGTTTTTAATATAATTGCAAAAAACCAAGGTGTCGCACGGGACAAAAACTTCCGTTTTCGTGGAAATGCCCTTATGCTTATGATAAAACTTGTTTACATTTAACTGATTAGTCTTACATCCACAAATGACATCCATATCAAAGAAAAAATATAAAAATATTTAAGACTTAAAAATCTAAATCTTAAAATGTTTAAAGTTCATTACGGTGACATAAAATGTTCTTTTGTGTCGGTAAAATACCACCATTAAGCGCAGTTTTCTACTATATAAGAATAATCTACCGGCGATGCCAGTTAAAAATTATTCTCTATGGCTCAGTTTGAAATTCATACTAGGCCTTAAGCGTTGAGCTCAAACTTATGATTTGGGCTAGAGCTTAAAACTCAAATGCGTACTTTAAACTTCGACTTCAGTCTAAAACTTCAGACTAAAAGCGTTATCGGAATTCGTACTTGAGCTTAAAGTTTAAACAAATACTGAAAATTATGGCGCATATTAAGTCAATTTCTTCAGATTCGGCTTTAAAATTAAAAACAGATTTTAGGCTGTTGCGAGCATTAGATCTCGGGCTAAAAAGTAGCTCTAAATGCAGGATATTTTATAAAAATTCATTTGCCGAAAAAAGTTCTCGTTCCCCTATAACTAATCAGTTTACATCAGTGATGGGCACATAGTGGCTCTATTTGCTCTCATTGCCCTCACCGTTATTCGACGCACAAGCAAGCGAAAAAAAATTCGCAGAATTTCAACGCTATCGAGGCACAGCGTTGACTTGAATTTAAATGAAAACAAAACACAAAGGCATAAACGACGGCGCCGCATTGTCTTGACGAATGTAGCAATTGTTTTTGTTTGTAATGCAATTTTGTTTGTTTTTGTGCTAATGACAAATTTGGAAATGAAAGTAAAAAAAAACTTTAAAATTTCGTTTGTTGTTGCTTGATGTTGTTGTTTTGCTCTTTTGTTAGATTTCTATGCCCACCGCTGCTTATATGTATGTTTTGAGCTTAAAATTTTTGTTGAGATTTCAATGTCTCTCAAACAGGTGTCAAAATTGTGACAAAAGTCGTACGTTCTTTGTAAAATTAAGATTTTGTTAATGAAATGATGAACATGAACATATGTATGTATAACTAAGTTCACCAAACTTTTAGACGCATAACATTTGTTTACAATTTTAACTTTTGCGCAATATCTAAAAATTAAGAAAATACTTGCGGTCCATGCAGTAGCGTCATTTCACCAAAAGCTTGGGGGGGCGGTGAGAGTTTAAATAACATATCGAATCGATGATATTTTGAATTGAATCGATGTAATTAGAGTAATATCAGACCCTTAGGGGTCCCCTAGCCCTACCCAATTGAAGCCTCTGGGTCCATGTATTATATTTTAAAGAAGCAAGTGTTGATACAATTATCCCCCGTTTTACACGCTACATTTAAACACGTTTTCTTGCGTCGTTTTTAAAATCAAGAGTTCTATTAAAAATATTGGTCAAATTGAACATTTTGGTTTCACACATACTAATTGCTAGTCAATTTTAATCCATTCTTTTGTTTTGGTTTTACACGTTTTTCATATAAAAATTTTCAATTTCGATTAATACGGTTTTCTGAGGAACCTATTTTCCGTGTAAATCGGGGGTTAGGTGTAATAAAGAGAGTATCAACCAGTTGTCACAACTTCCCACATATCCACAGTTAATTTTTTTAACGGTTTTATGTTATTAGACAGATTTGAATTTCAAGTTTATGAATTTTACTATCTTTCTAGGGGACAATAATTTTTTATGAAAACTTTCTATTTCCTTCTTTCAGTGTGTAGTACCACGTTATGGGTTGGCCATCTTTCTAAATTGGTTTACCAAGAGGAGCTTTCTGATACATTTGGCGGATACGGTGACATTGTGAGCATTGATCAAATTGTGCCACGTGGTTGTGCATTTATTGTTATGCATAGACGTCAAGATGCGCATAAGGCTATGCAAGGACTTAAAAATCACAAATTGCAAGGGCGTGCCATTACTATATCTTGGGCAGCTGGAAAAGGTGTCAAAAGTAAAGAATGGAAAGACTTTTGGGACTTGGAATTAGGTGTAACCTACATTCCATGGAATAAATTAGATGAAAGCACTGATTTTGATGGTCTAGAGGAAGGAGGAATGTTTGACGAAGATTCAATGCCCTCTTGGATGAAGGAGAAAATTATTCACATGAAGAGCATTAAAGAAAAAGGTCTAGATCCAAATTCAGCTGTTGGAGCAGCACAATCAGGCCTTCTGTTTGGCATCGATACTACACAACCGCCACCCGGCCCACCCGGAGCGCCTGGACCACCTGGTGCACCTCCTCCCATGTTACCTATGGTGCCGGGACAATTTTCAATGGCGCCGCCACGTGCAATGCTTGGACCAATGGGAATGAATTTATCTGGTATACCAATGCCACCTAATATTGTGTCAGGTATGCCTCCACCACACCATTTAATGATGCCTGGTGTAATGCCGCCCGGTTTTCCACCAATGCCAGGTGGTGACAAGGGACGTGAAGGTCCAGGACCGCTTGGGCCGTTTATGCCTATGGGTCCTATGGGCCTTCCGCCAGGACAGTTTCCACCACCAATGAACACTGGACCAGGACCAGGTGTACCACCCCCAGGAACTGTTGTTGGAAATATAACTAGTGATGATCAAATGGATATTGAAATGGATGAAGATGATGCACCATCGGCACCTCAAATGAACTTTAATCAACCACCACCTTTCTTTCCGGGTGGTGGAAATGGACCAGGTGGTAACGGGCCACCAGGTTTCAGTGGACCATCAGGCCCACCAGGTAGTGGAGATGGTGGTCCGGAAGGCAGGGCACCACCAGAGTTTAGTCGGGAACGTCGTGGTGGTCCTGGTGGCAACTCACGTTGGGGTGGACGTAGTGGTGGTGCTGATGAAGAGTTGCTTGATGAACAACAACCAAGGTGGCATGAAAATGGTAAATTTGGTGGTAATGGTGGACCGCCACAGGGACGTGGTCGAGGTGGACCTATGAATATGCCTCCAATTGATATGAATAATCCGCAGCGACCAGACTTCATGGAAGGTGAATATACATTTTTAATATATAAAGGAGAGTAGTTAAATGTAGAACATGAGTGCTTGTACACAAAAAACAACCGTGCTGATAAAATATTAAATTATTTATAACCGATTTGAATACAATTTTCGGATAATATAAATAAACTTACAGTCAGAAGCGATTAATATTTCTGTAAATTTACAAGTCGATTCAATTCAATCCATTGTGGAATTTGACTTTCAAGCTCCTTGAATTGGAGTAATCATTTCAATAGTGCGGTCTGTTCAATGGAGTACTCATAGAATTTTTTGTGCATTCTATAACTCGCTCCAAATGATAATTTTTCTCGGGCTTCGACAGTATGTTTTCTTGCAATTTCTGAACAAGAGAAAAATTTAGTATTTGGATTTGACCTAGTAACGTCGATTAAAAGCTTTCAATAAAAACAGCTTTTTTCGCCAGAATATCTATTACAGTTCGAAAAATGCGGTTATTATTGGAAATTTTAAAACGATGTAAGGTGTAAGTACTAAACCAAGACAAAAGATTCTTTGTTTCTTAGGAATGGCGCTATTTCATATTAGGAGCATATTTTATATTTTTTTACTTTCCTGTGTATTCAAATAATCTTAAAATTTTACTTATTAGAAAATTATTTATTATATTTCAATGAACTTCTTAATTTTTGATAGATTTTGATAATCGTGTACCACGTGGCCCTCGTGGAGGTGGAAATCAAAACGGCGAATTCTTTCCACCGAATATGCAAAATCGATTTAATCAACCAACCAGTCTGCTTCAATTGAGAATTCCTCCACCAAATCCATTTAACTCTGGAATGGGCGGTGGAGGAGGTGGTGGTGGCGGTGGTGGTAATGGTGGTCCGCCAATGTTTATGCGTGGTCAAGGTGGGCCGCCTCGTGGTGGTAGACAACAAGGGCCTGGTAAGAATCTGTATTGATTATAATAGTGTACTTAGTACTTAGTTATACTTAGAATTGTTGCTACTTTCAAAGTTTTTTTAGCCAGTAGTTGCCACTTGTATTTTATATTTTGGATGTCTTCTGAATTTGACCAAATATAGTTGAATAATAATATTTTAACCGTAGGTTTCTTCAATGATCGTCCACAATTTGATCGCGATGGAGGACGTGGAGCCGGTCGCGGTAGTCGTGGTGGTAATCGAGGAGGGCGTGGTGGCGGTGGAGTTGGACCCAACTCATGGCGTGATGATCGTGGTGATGGTGATGAAAATGGTGGCAATATATTTCAGCGGCGCATGCCTGGTGGGCCTGTCGGACCTGGTGGGCCAGGTGGACCTGGTGGGCCCGGTGGACCTGGAGTACCCGGTGGACCTGGGGGGCCAGGTGGACCTGGAGGTGGCAATCGTTTCCGTGATCGTGATGGCCCTATTAATCCATTTGATGATCGACATGGGCGCGATCGTGATCGTGGTGGGCGACGTGGTGGTCTCAATGATCGTGGTACTCCGAATGATCGTGGTGGACCACGTGATCGTAATGAACGTGAGCGACGTGATAGTGATCGTAGTGGTCGTTCTGTTAGTGGGAATAGACGTGATGATCGTATGGGCGACAGTCCAATTCAATCGATTCAAGATAGAAGACCCCAACCTGAAGATACTGAAGAAGATTGGGATCAAGAATTAGAGGATTATGATACAAAAACAGCACAAGCAAAACAAAATACAACAACGACATCGGGTATGAAGTCAAACTCTGCAGCTGAAAAGCCGCAATCCACCACTAGCAACAAAGATGCTAAGCCTGCAGAAATGTCAGCTGATAAAAATGATAGCGATAAAGAAAAGGTAACTTCAGCAGCTGCTGCACCTGCTGCGGTGTCAACTGCGCAGAGTACACCATTGTATGATGAATTGCCGCCACCTGTAAATGCGCCATCAAAGCCAGCGGCGCAAACACCGCCACCAGCAAAACCGACGGCGGTTGAAATTCCAAAACCAGCACTAGCACCAACACCAGCTCCTGTTACAGTTGCAAAACCAACACCAGCTGAAGTTGTCAAACCAACACCAGCTGAAGTTGTCAAACCAGCACCATCAACTCCAGCTACAAAACCAGCACCAACTGCTGAAGTTGAAAAACCATCACTAATAGCGTCGAATCCGGTGGCCGTCGCTAAGCCGCCAGAAGAAAAAAAGGATACAACTGCGGTAGTGCCGCCGCAAGTGAGTGACAGCAGTACTACTGCAGCTGCTGCTGCTCCCGTTGCTGGTGAAGAAAAAAATGAATAATTGAGATGTATTTAATTTAGTTAAATACTATTTCTTAACAAATAAATATTAATTATTAAAATTAAAAGTTACATAAGAGAAGAGATTTGCTAACATTGTAAAATAATGTGAACTACTTCCTAAAACTATAATTCTTAATGTAGAAAACAAAACAAAAATCGTTTATATTACAAGGAAATTTAAAATTGATGTCATTTTAAAATTTTGAGATTGTCATTTTAATTCATTACCCCATTTGGCATTTTGCATTTGTTTAATTGTTTCAAAGATTCTCAATCTAAAATGAAATCAACCCAACTCAAACATTTTTAAGACAGTTAAAGAAAACCTTAAAACATAAAGCGTAAGCATATTAGAAGGAAATAAAGAAAAATGAATCATTTAATAGTAAATCAAAATCAATATGATATTCTTTTTTTTAAACATTTGGTTAATGTGTAATAACTTGAAATAAACACTATTTTTATTTTATAATTGCTTATATTGGGACAAATGAAAACAAAAACAAAACATTTTAAAAATTAAGATTTTATTTTGCAAAAAAAAGTATACACATTAATATAAATAATAAAAAGTAATTAGACGAAAAAATTTTACGTTTAAAAAGAAGTTTGCAAATCAAGCATGAAAAAATGTTTAGTAAATAATATTGAATACATATAAATCGATATGGAGAAATACATATATTAAATAAAAGAAAATACAAAAACAAAAAAAAACTCTAAAACTAGTCGAGGACGTTCTGGGATGTGCTTGTTGTGAACAAAGGATATTGGTAAGTTTTTCTTATGGTGTGAGGACAACATTTTTTGCCATTAAATTTGCAATTGAATTGGTTCAAGTGGAAAAAAGTTGTTTAAAGATACAATAAAATAAATTACACACATATTTTACTTTTAATTTTTTTACAATCTGTTCAGCAGGAGAAATATGTACGTAAATTTATTTGGTAAGAAAATATGAAACCTATGAAAACTTTTCCCCTTCCAAAAATCTCAACTGCAGCTTTCAAAATAAAATTTCAGAGTGTAAGTGCACTAACCGATTTTTCGCCTTTGAAGTCACATAAAAGAAAAAAATCGCTCTCAGGTCAAAAGTGAAAATGGGCTTTAGAAGTATATGGGAAAAGGCATCTCCAGGGGTGATTTGGCTTCGATTAAAGATAAACAATTTCTGGTATCAATCGATGCAAAAAGGCCGAAAATGTATTTTGAAAGTAGGAAAGGTATTTCCTTCCATCTGTTTAGATCTCATTTGAGGAAAAAAAGTTATTGCACCAAGTGATACGAAGAGAAGAGTGTTCAACCCTGCTGTTTGTTTGGCCCTATTTAAGGACTAATAGATAGGGAAAGGTCGAAAATCAATTGATGCTAGAGGAGAGGCTTAAAATAATATTTTGTCCCCTGTTTCGACATCATATTCAGTGTAATCAATTTTTTTTCATCTTATTCTTTTAACATTTCATTGAGATTTTTTCACATCAATTAGCGCAACATACATATCTGTGGCCAGAAGGAATAACAGCTAAAGTCGATTTGACCAGACAAAGTAACAAATTCTGTGCATAGGCCTGTGACTTTTACTGCCTTTGCCTTATCTTCGAAGATAGACTTGAACTGATATTCCTTGTTGTCACATATATGTCCATACACGAGCGAAGATTCGCAAGCTAGCAAACTTCTGAATAATTTTTCTTCATCTTATATTCGTTAAAACAAAATTCATCTGTACATTTTTTGAATGCTTTTCTGAATTCCCGAATAAATTCGAGAATATACAGTTTTCGCGGTATTCACAAGTCACATATTATGTAAACGTAAATGCTTTAGAAAATTGCATTTACCTTCCAATTACACCTCTCCAGCAGTTTACAAATACTCACCGTATTTTCCGAATTTTGAAGATTTGATGACCCGGAATTAGAAAAAAAATTACAGTGTGTTATTGAATGCAAAAATGTTCCGTTTATTTTCTTAATCGCAATAACCCACAAATTATTAATTTTTTGAGTACTATATTTATTTTAATCATGGAAAAAGCTAAATTATTGTGGTCGATGTTCCATTATTTAATTGGCTACCGACAATTTCATTGGTCGGCAAGCAATTCCAGGCTGACTTAACTATTTGGATAGTTGCACAATTGGATTAGTTGTGATCCATGGAAAAAAATTTTATATGCATATGGTCAATTCATGAACAAAAAGACATTTAACAGATAAGGTATTGCAACATATCTTTTCCGCCTCCGGGCCTCAGCTTTACCCTAAATTTGGCACTAATGCTAAGGTCAATTTGTGGGAATTTTTAGATCGCTAGTGCAACTGCGATTCAATTAGAAATAGATGATGTAAACTGCCTAAAAGGTTTCCAAATGAAGTGATATTCATTACAACAAATATTTGTTTTGTAATTTATAACTAGACAAAGTTTTAATTAACCAAAGGTAAAACAAGGCGCTTATATAATAAAATTCTACTTTTGCTACGAAATGCAAATATTCAAACTTTCTTTTCCCTCTTTTCAATTTCCTCTAGCGCTTTCAACATTTGAACATCACGGTTTTCGCGCAATTCTCTTATTGCCTGTTGCAGCTCTTCCCGATGTGCCAACTTCTCCGGTGGATAAAGTTCACGTCTGGTTTTAGTCACCCATTCTTCAAAATAAGCCGGCTGGTTGAAAAGGTAAAACAGTGTTACGGGAAATGCCATGTACATAGCCATTCTACCAACTTCTAACTTCCAGTTACCCATGTTGCAGCAAAGCTTTTTATAAGACTGAAAAATAAAAGTTAATCTCTTAAAATAGTTAAAAGATTATAAAATTTACAGCAGAAATGCAGCAAACGAATCCAATATTTATACAATTTTATTTACATCAAAATCAGCTGTTCGTTTGACAATACCTACAAATAGTTGTTCTCAAACTGTGATTGAGGTCGAATGACGTTGCCATAAAATGTGAAACATCGAAGTTAAAGCTTTTTCATATTTAAAAGTTAATGAATTCTTTAATTGCAAATGTGCTGATGTGAAAAGTCTTTTCAACACTTCACCTTCCAAATTGTATGTAAAAAACAAATCAACAAGTTGCCATTCCATCAGAAATTTAAATTAATATCTATTTCAATTTACACATCTCTATACACGAATAGCGGAAATTCGATTCGATGAAAGTTATCGGTACTAAGCTCATCCTTAACAACGGCAACTTAAACAGTAAAAGAATGTGGTTTTTAATTTTCGGTTTTAATCTTGAAATTTCTTGGCGATCATTAGTTGAAAAGTGTTTAATTAATCTGCGAGTGCTAGTAAAGATTATACTCCTATTGTGAAGACTAAAAAATAAGTGAAAAAGAAACAAAGCTGTGAGATAATTTGAAATGAAAATGGTCGCAATCAGTAAGCAGTAAAATAATGTGCTTTTTAATTTTCGGTTTTGATCTTGAAATTTCTTGGCGATCATTAGTCAAAAAGTGTTCAATTAATCTGCGAGTGTTAGTAAATATTATACACCTATTGTGAAGACTAAAAAACAAGTGAAAAAGAATCAAAGTTGTGAGATAATTAGAAATGAAAATGGTCGCAATCAGTGGTTTCAATTGTTGCATAAAGGCCTTGGAAATCAATTTGTTTATTTCACTTTTGTTGTTTTTCAATTGAGTGTTGCCCGGTTAGAGAAATACAAGTGAATTTTCGAAAAAAAGTCTCCAACGTTGGCAGAGACGCGTTGGAAGTGCGTTATTGCTTTGCAAATATATCAAAATTGCTGTCCGGGTTTCTTTTCGTGTGTAAAATTAAATCGGGTTACATAAATAAGTCTTATGAAAAATAAATGCCCGTAATTAAAGTGTTGTTTTTTTGTTTTTTGTAATTGTGAAAATTGATAAAAAGTGGCTGCAGTTCTTTCATACATTTTACATATTTTGATCACCCGCTAGGAATGTTGCAGTTGCCATCACATTTTCTTCAGTAAATCATACTGTTAAAAAAGATTCAAAATGGTGAGTACATTTAAAATGTTTCTGATACGTAAACATTGTTTTTCAATGAATTTTAATGGTTAAAACAATCATGGGTTTAAGTATACTTTAATTCGCCACTTTTTCATAAAGCAAACTTTTTTTATGTGCTTTTCAATTCGAAGAATAAATCAAAAAGTGTTGCTCGGATCTAGTTTCGGAGGTATAGGCATTTTAGATTATTTTTACACTTGAGACGTTGATTATATTCATGGGAAATTTGTTCAACATTAGTGCCAGCAAAGCTGGTGCTGAACATAGTACAGAAGACCGCGGTCAAAGGCCACCGCGAAGTCAATGATGGACGTAATCGAGGATGTAAACCTTGAGGTGCAGCCGAAGACCTCCCACTTAACATAACTTTTATGTAAAATTACTGTAGCAAGCGATTTTCAAGCTCAAAAAAATAACAATAAGGCATTTCCGCGCCCAAAATATTTATTTAATCTTGATTAGTATACGGAACTGTACAACATACTAAAATTTTGAAGAAAATCGGGAGTGAGCCCGCTTAAATAAATAATTTATATATTTTAATAACAAAATTCACCAAAAAAGAACTATTCAAAATTATTATAAAGCAAGATGATCGAGCTTTCTTAACAGCCTAAAAAAATATCGGTTATTCAAAAATTGTGTTATTTTTGGAAAAAATAACGGTTCTTAAAAAAGAAATCGGTCGAATTTTCAGATAAGATTTCAGTCATATCTCCAAAAGTATAAGTTAAATGTGAAAAACTTTTCACCATTTTGGTAGGTCATTAAATTATCTGTCTGGTGACATCCACATTTTTAATATCTATTTCCAAGTTTCCATCAAAAGCCTTATCCGCAATTTCCGATGGCTATATCTTTTAAAATAAATCCGTGCGACACTTTTTTTTAAATTTAGTTTTTTGCTTTGCTTTTAACCCCCTATTGCCCATAAAAAAAGTGATCAATGGAAGCTAAAGTAAACCTATTCCCAATCATGTACATAAAAAGTTGTCGATAGGATATGGCTTCGGAAACAAATTAATCAAAATTCCAACGAATATTCGCACACATTTTTTTTTGTTTTGGATACAGCATGTCTATGAATTTCTGTGTACTGAAATAAAGCATGCCATCCGTTGTTTTAAATTATGGTATTGCAATTTTTGCCTCCCACAACCTATATGAAATTTATAATTTCTTCAAAATTTTTAAATTTTTGAATGTCAATTCAGTTACAGAACCTCACTAGCTCGTAAAGAGTTTGATGGGCAAAAACGCATTTGTTACGGTTAAATATCTCAAAATCCAAATCCATTCACCGAAATGGGCTTACATTTCGAGTTGGCTGAACCCAATTTTGAGATTTTCGGAAATTTCCACAATCTAAATAAAAGATTTGATTTCATATAGATCTTGATCTGGATCTGAAATCCGAGAATCTTTCTACTTTGGCAGGAGTTTAAGGGAGTTTCCGGGAGTTTTTCGAAAAATAAAAAGACACTTTTTAAAAATTTTTTTTGAGGCTACATTTTATTTTAGACCAACATTTTTTTTATATTATTAAAGCATAACTTTTCAAGACTTATCCCTAAAATTTTGGTCCACAAATATGTGTCCATAAGTTGAAAAAATGCAATGCGGTGAGAAACCTCAAAATTTGCGGTGAGGAAGATATCTAAAAACTGTTTCATCCGAAAAAATATATTTTATTATTTTTTCGTTAAGTAAACAATTCTTTTTTTTAGTGCTATAGTTCTATAAAAATTAAAAAAAAATGTGCAAAAAAATAAGGATCAAACGGATCTAGTTTCGGAGATATAGCTATTGGAATTTGTGGATATAACTTTCATAAAAATCAGTATAAGTTGGAAAACTCTGTATGGATATCCAAAAAATTGGTACCATATGAAAGGTAATTGAATAAGGCATAAACGTTTAAAATTTGTTATATGGTTTTCGAGATATAATGATTTTTGTAAAAATTTAACCCTTTTTTTCCATAAAACGTTAGTGTTTCCAAAAAAATGTATTATTAGCATATAATTTTTTTAGTACCATAAGAAAGCTTAATTCATTTGCTTTTAAATAATTTAGCAGTTGTACCAAATTTTTTTTATATTAATCCATTTTTTACCGGAATGTAAAAATGTTAATTAATAAAATTTTTTTGAAAACTACTTATGAAAACTATTTATGGACAGCTACAGCAACAACGACTTAAACAACTATAGTAGCACCAAAAACGACAACTATTATAGCAAATATTACAACAACAGCAACCGGCTTCGTGGCGGCTTACGACCGCGGATAAGTCTATAATGAATGCTACACCTAGCTTACTAGTCACAGTACTTTTACATGAAAGTAAGGTTATGTGGGCGGCCTCCAATCGCTGCTCAGTTATTTTTGTTGTTGTTGTTGTCTATGTCACTGTATTCTTAGTAGTCAATAAATATCCATATTTCAATGTAATTTTTTTTTACATTCCGGTAAAAATGGGTTAATATAAAAACGTTGGTACAAATAATACATTGCTTTAAAGCAAATAAATTGAGCTTTCTTATGGTGGCAAAAAAATTAAATGTTATTAATACATTTTTTGGAGAAAACAACGGTTTTTTCTAAAAAAAGGTCAACATTTTACAAAATTCGTTATATCTCGAAAACTATATAACAAATTTTAAATGTTCATGTGTCAACTTTATGTCATATTCAATTAACTTTCATATGGTACCAATATTATGGAAGTCTATACAGGGTTTTCTAACTTATAATGATTTTTATAAAATCTATATCCGCAACTTCCGATGGCTATATCTCCGAAACTAGATCCGTCTGACCCTTTTGCATTTTTATTTTTTATTTTTATAGCTCTACTTTCCCTATAAATATTAAACAAATTGGAGAATTTGTACTAAAGTAAACTTTAGCCTTTTTATAACTGAAATCGAGTATGCAATCCGTTTTACTGAATTGCAGCAATGAAATTTTTGACTGTGATCTGAAAGCCTCAACATTCCCAAATTACATTTTGAGTTGGCTGAAACAAAGTGAGATTTTTAAAAGATTAAATTTTTTTAACAGAATCTCAAATCGGTTGCAGAATCTCTAGTTTTTCAAGAGCTTAAGATATTTAACTATTCGATGCTCTGATTATTTCAACCCATATTGCAAATGTTAAAAGCAATAATTATCAAATTGCTTATTTATATTTAAAAGCTGCTCTGTTTTCTCAAAAAACTATTCGACTATATACGCAGCCAATTGCCAATTCATTACTCTTTCATAAATGCAGGGTCGTTCCGTAAGTTCTAAAGCATTTTGTATGTCTGCTGGGGTATTATCTTAAAATTTTTACACATCAAAAACTTAAACTTTGTCGCAGAGTGTAAATTTCAAAAGTCAAACAATTAAAAACCACAACAAAAGTTTAATAAACGTTGAAATTTTTATCATATTATTGAAATTTCTTTTTTGTTACGCTTTTCAAGTTTCGAAATTATATGCAATCAGGATAATATTCTTGGATTCAAAAATGCCAACACCAAAATTATTTAGTTCAAAAACGAATACGAGAGTTGCGGTAGCTCCAGCCTCAATTTCATCAAAAATTGAACCTACTCCAAAGGTGAATTTAGTACGAAGGCTGATGACTACAACATCGACAGTTCCAACAATGTCTCGAAAGTCGACATCATCAACGGCATCAACAACAACAATACCGAAAAAGATATCACTATCCAAAATTACAACAACAACGATGCCACAATTGTCGAATTCAGCAGCATCCACGCCACGTGAGAAAAAGGATATAAGAATGACAATTCCAACAATACCTAGTAAGCTAATGATACCACAAAAGTCGACCTCATCAACGGCATCAACAACAACAATACCAACAAAGATATCACTATTCAAAATTACAACAACACCGACTCCCCGATTGTCGAATTCAGTGGCATCCACGCCACGAGAGAAAAAAGGTATAAGAAGGAAAATTCCAACAATACCTAGTAAACCAATGATACCACGAAAATCGACATCATCAACGGCATCAACAACAACGATTCCGACAAAGATATCACTATCCAAAATTACAACAACACCGACGCTCCGGTTGTCGAATTCAGCTGCATCCACGCCACGAGAGAAAATGGATATAAGATCGGCAATTCCAACTATACCAAGTAAATTAATGATACCTCGAAAGTCGACATCATCAACGGCATCAACAACAACAATACCAACAAAGCTATTAATATCAAAAACTACAAGAACAACGATACTTCGATTGTCACATTCAGCGGCATCCACGCCACGAGATAAAAAGGATATAAAAACTACAAATTCTATACGCACGTTATTGGCGCCTAAGCAAATGACAACAAAAACAAAGTTTTCTTCACCTTTTAAATCATTTGTAACAAGTGGATTGAGTGTGCGTAATCGTGCAAAATCAGCTGATTTTGCGTACGATCTTTCAAATGACGAGAGTCTTTTTATGGGCAGCTTTAAAAGTCCAATGAAGGCTGTGCCAGATGGTGAGCGTGTGCTGTTGAAAAATGGTCAACGTGGTGCATATTTAGCACTACGTTATGAACACTCACCTGATCGCAAATATAATTTTCCAGAAGCGACAAGCTGGCGCATTGGATGGCTGCATAACTGCCAGGCAAAGCAACAAAGTAGCTGATTTTGTGCTAGTTTTCGCGAATTCGTTTCAATTCTACCAATTAGGTTCAAAACACAAAAACGTTTAACGTTTCATAAATTGTCAATGGGATGTGTGCGAGTTGTGGGCATTTTTATTTTGGGATAGTCTTAGATTTTGTGTAATAAATACAACTAAAAATAGCTTAGCTGGCAACTCATATTTGTATTTATTATGAAAATTCAAGAAAAGTTACATTTTGAATAAATTTCTAATGCTTTTCAATACAAATTAGATGGAAGTTCCTATACATCTCGAGAACTTAAAAAAAAATTTTGAATTTAATGATTATTTCTAATTATGCTTATCACTGACCTTTTGTTGAGCATTAGACTGGTTATATTGTACATAGGTAAAAGGAACACATTTAATGCTGCTGATGCTGGTGCGACCGTTTCAGTGAATGAATTCCGTTACCGCACAATATTCCCTATGACTTTTTTGTCCTAAATTTGATGCTACGGACGTGAACAACGCTTGTTTTCTAGAATTCGGTGCTACATGCCACACAGTTGGTAGTTTAATTGTTCTGTTAAGTAACAAATTTTGTGGACGTCTGATTTCTCGAAACAGAGACTAATTAGCCATAGAGATCGTGCGACTTAACATCATCATATGTCTTCCTTTGCAGCAATATTAAGGATAAAGTCTATGGCAATATTCCACTATCGATTCAAGCTCTAAAAGGAAATATCAGAGCTGTTATTTGCGAAATACAGCCGCAATTATGCGTAAAGTGTTGAAAATTTCAAAATATCGGTACACTTAATAGTTTCTGTCTATCCTCCAAAAACGTTTGCCACCCCCTTGAGAACATTTTTTAACAAAAAATATTTCATAGGCAGTTGATGTGGTATTCCAATCAAAAAAAATAAGTCTGCCACTTAAGACACGGCCTTTTCAGTGGTTCCCTAAGTTCGACCCTACTGACTTGCAAAAAATACTTTTTGTCGTTAATTATAATGCAGGAAAATAGCACTGGAATAAGCATTTTAATTGATTTAATACGGATAAAGAAACAATAACAATAAATAACAATTTTTGAAATAGTGTTAAGATATTTAAAAGCAAAACATTTGTAAAAAAGAAAAAATCAAGACAAAGCACATTCAAAATCATATACTACGAGCACAAATAAGAAATGTTAGAGATGCTTCCTTTTGTTGGCAGCGGAAAAAGCGCTCACTTTACATATAACTATGTAAAAATTCCGTCACTGACAACGCTGCACTTATTGTCAGTGACACTGTAGGAGATGGGCAATTTCGACGAACTCAAAGAGCTCCACGCTGTGGTCTGTTTAAAAGTTCCGTCGTACTTTTTTTGTTTTTTGAATTGTACTCAACACTTGCTGCGGCTGCATTTCTGTGATGCTTGTTGTCTGCTGTTTTGTAGCAGCTTTCAGTTTTGCATTCGTTATGAAATTAATTTCCTATCATTGTTTTGTTCTTGCTGTTGGCATGATATCACGTAGAAGTGTCCCATTTTATAGGGGCATTTTGCATATGAGTGTCTCAGTGAGATTTCAATGCAGCTGTCTTTTGCAATGATGTGGCGCTTATTTGTTGTGACACTTGTAAAAAATATATAAATGGAGTGAGATAAAAAATGGTGGGGATAAACCTATAGCCTGTTAGACCGTGTAAGGAAAATCATTCCAAGCAATATCATCCGAAGTTCGGAATTTTGAGTTATTTTCATGCATTTAAATACAATCAATTCAGTTTTCATTATTTTAAAGTCGCACGCAAAGTGACGTATATGATACACATAATACTAGTGATGTATTACTGAATGATTGCGATATATCACATGTTGTAGTACTATAATATTTCCTCAGAAAGCAAGGTTATGCGATGCACGCAAGAACCCGTAAAGATTTAAATTTTTTTCATGATATTTCCAACACATTCCAAATGCTTGACTAAATTTAGTCACGAGACATTTCCTTTCATTATTCCTCAATATATCGCACCCAATAAAAGAGTACTTTCATTCTTAAATAACATTTATTTTCTCTTACCTTACATAATTATGTAGTATAATAATAAACAAAGTCGAAGAATAACTTTTTTTTTATCTACTTATGTTTCCCTATACATATTTTTGCTAGCATGCACATGTTAAAGATTCGTTTTTTTTTTCAAATAAAACATTAAATTCATTTGTAAAGCAATCATAGAATTTTTTTTTTGCAACTCTAAAACAAAGTTTATTCGTTTTTCTGAAATTAAAAAAATATATATATATCTTGTTCTTTTAGTTAAAAAGTGACACTTGCTTAACCTCTTAGTATGCCAAGTGCAACCAGCTGCAGGCAAAAATTTTGCAAATGGTTCGTAAAGTTCTTATATATCAACATCACATACATGCGTGTACGAACATGCATATTTTTGTTTATTAAACTCATTCATTCGTAATATTTTGAAGTTTTGCATTCGCATCTGCTTGAGAACCCTACACATTGGCAGTTAAATTAACTGTATCAAATATTTTAAAATATTTCATGAAGCTAAAACGCGATTCTTTCCAGCGGAAATTGTTTCCTAAGCTTACATTCTAAATTGCATTAAACTTAACGATTCAAAATGAATCAGAAGTGCTTAGAAAGTAGGACGCGTTCAGAGAGCATAACGTGCTCAAAGTATTGTTGTCTCACATGTTGTTAAGGCGACGCAGGGACGCAGCTACCACTTAAGCGCTCTTTCTTTTAAATGAAACTTTTTGGAAATGTTTTTTTAACTGTTTTTATTCCTGCTCTGTTCAATTTTATGAGAAAATAAAAAAAGGTTGATTGTAATTTCCAAAAATCGGAAACTATTTCTATAGTACGTGTGTGATTTTCGGCCCCTGACTTTTCCGTCTGGACTCTAACAACGGTCTTGATGATCAGTTGCTCTCTAGCAAAATATTAAGACTCTGCCATCTCATCACAAGGTATCATTTCGTTTATTCATTTGAAGGGCAAATCACACCAAACGTCAAATAAAATCTAATGTCTTGTTCCTGATCTCTGAAGACTGCTATGACCGAATTTAAAACTCCTAGCTGTTTTCCATTTGTTAGCTCAGACATGAATTCAAAAACCAAACAAACTATAACAACATAATGACATTTCGACATTTTGTAACCCATTCAACCATGTGGGTAGCCAAAACGGCCTCGCTGCCAATGTTTCGTGCAGTAGTATGTAGAACGTGCTTTTCTATCACGACTGTTCCGTGTCACCCACTTTCTGTCCAGATTTGCAAAAAAAAAAATTCTCTTTTTGATTAGTTTCAAGCGAATGAGTTTTAGTTTAAAACCGACAGTTAGATACGTGGGGTAAGCATTAAAAATTTAAAGTAAGCAAGACAGAAAGAAAATGTATAAAACAACCGAAACGACATGCATATTCAGCAATTTTCTACTGAAATCAACATGTACAGATATGGAAGCAACAAAAAAGAAATAAGCTCGTTTGCAATTATGTTTGCCAACTTGTTTGTCACATTCGCTTATTCAATAAGTTTCGCAGTAACTTTCTCTTTGACTTCACATCATGTTGAAAAATTTATTTTTTTTGGCTAAAAATTCTTCTGGTTTTCTCAATTTAGTTTAGCCTGTATTTCTCGGGTTGCAAACGCACAACGGAGTGTATCTTATTATGCTGATATTTAACTCTTTTTTTTTGTTACACGGCCTACTTCAGAATTACTAAAAAGCGAAGGAGGAATGCCATATCAGATAATAAAGCAGTATCGCCATTTCACCAAAATCTTGGGGGAGAGAGTTTAACATACCAAATCGATGATATTTTAAATTGAATCGATAATATTAATAATTATATCAGATCCTTAGGGCGGGAGGGGTCAATGCCCCTCAGCCTTATCCAATTGACGCTTCTGTAATAAAGGCGGGTAACTGCACAAATATTAAACGAACAATAGCTGCTTCAAATATAGCAAACAGTTAGACTGTTTGAACCATATCTTCTTCTGTCCAATGAAGTAGTCGCAGTATATATTCCAAGGAAGTACAAAGTGCAACATAGTTCATACATTGTCCTGTCTTGTTCCAACCAATAAGAAACTCAGCTAATTCAAAAGGATTTTTTTAATACAGTGAAATTCCCCATAACCGGGCACCCACCGTCGCAGTATTTTTGTCCGGATATTGGAGCGTCCAGCTATCGGAATTAATTTTGTATGAAAAATTAGTGAGTGTCGCTGAAATATGTCCGGTTATGGGAGCTGTCCGGTTATGGGGGCTATCCGTAATGGGGAATTTCACTGTATATTCGGAATTATATCCATCCATATGTATAAAGTTTCTAAGGCCATGATACATCAAATCAAATATATTAAACTGCTAATATATTATTTGGAAAAATGATTTATCCTAATTTATTTCATCTCATGTAAGTCCTGAAATGCTTTAATTTTTATTTTAATTTTATGATTTATTCGACATATTATTTTCAGCCATACATTACTAGACAGGGTGGTCTTTATTAGAAAGTTATGAGATAATATTCCTTTGTAAAGGAAGAAACTTTGTGAAACATGCTATAACTTTGAAAGTGTTCAAAGACCCCTCATCCCATACAATTTTTTTACTCTCAATAATCAGGGAATCGAATCTTAGAACATGACTGTTCAGTACTACCCTGTATATATTCGATAAATAGGTTAGGTTAGGTTAGGTTAGGTTAGGTTAGGTTAGGTTAGGTTAGGTTAGGTTAGGTTAGGTTAGGCTAGGTTAGGTTAGGTTAGGTTAGGTTAGGTTGGGATAGGTTAGGTAAGATACCTACTTCTTCTGCATTAAAGCAACTTAAGGAATGGCAGATAGTCTAATACTGGACACTATTTTCAAAATTATGAATTTTTGGGAAGACCAAACCAAAAATTCGAATTCGTGCAAAACAATCGAAATTTGTAAATTTGCTTATTTTTAAAATATTTGGCGGCACTCGAGTTTCGAAGCTTACAGGATGCAGTAAGCGTGAAAAATTTTCTTCTAAATTAAATATTCGAAATGCGTTCGATCCTTCCAAAAATTTTAAAGTTAGATAGACGTCCTATGCATTGGAATACAAATTAAAGTTGAACATACAATTTTGAGATTTTTATGTCAATGAGCGTAAAATCATTTCAAACAGAAATAATAGATATCATTTCATTTTCGCATCATTTATAAAAAATCAGCATTAACAGAAAAAAGAAACAAACACAAAAACAGAAAATAAGTCCGCCACAATGACTTCAATTTCATTCATAGAAATTTCAATTAGTTGTGGCAGAAAAACTTGCTAACAATTCCATTAAAAATTCCAACCCTAATGAAGGGATGGAAAATATTATTAAAAGTATAATTAAAATGAGCAACAACAATATCACTGCTACCAACAAACACAAAAGCAACCAGAACTATAAGTTTTAACGCTATCATAAAGCAACAGCTATAAAAATTCAAATTATAAAAAAAAATTTTATGCTCAGCTACAAGTGGTTATTGTTACACTGATAAAAATGCTGTATTTGTGAGAGATGTAAATACACAATTTGTTATGCGTTCGAGACTTTTAGTTTCGTGCAAACTTTTAAAACTATAATTTCTATCTAAAATTCTGAATTTATGTGGGATGAAGCTTAATAAGCTGAATCAATTGTTGGGCTATTTGGGTATATATTATTTTAAATTATAAATATAATTTTTTTAAGTGCCCACGTTGCATTATTCATGTATATGAGAAAAAATTGTGTATTAAAACTTTCCTAGGATAGCGAAGCGCACAAAACTGACAGATTCTCAGAGCATTCAAGCGTGTTTATGGATAGTGCTTGTATAAATTTTAGCAAATAAAAGTTATAAAAAAAAGAAATGGAAACATAGCGATGTAGCGCTTAGAATAATACACCACTACTTTGTAAGAACGCATTACTTGAAAATTTGTATTTTCAAAAAAAAACAGGTTTGTTTTAAGAAGTCGATATAAGGAAACGTGAAAGAGGAAAATATATAAACATATAATAAATAAATAATAAAAATTTGACTGTAGGTAACTAAAAATTAAACTGCTCGAAGTTAGAAAAATTTAAATGCAGACCCTAAACAGTCTCTCGTTTGAAATTATATGTAATTCTATCTTTATGGATTTATTTATGTTCGTTTTAATGTGATATAAATAAACAAAATTGATGATTTATTTTGATGTCCAAATGATGTAATATTTAAAATTTATTCTTATTTTTTTATCACTTAAATGCGATAAATGTGCTTATATGCGCCTAAAACTGTGCTTCAATAGTCGCATGCAGTTGCAAGCATGGAAGTATTATTTTATAGTGCTCGATTGCGTATTTATCGTGAATATTTATTTTGTACAATGACATTATTTTGAAATTTATTCTTGTGTGTATTTTACATTTGCATAAGCAAATAAAAACATACCCTGTAGGAAAAAGCAAGAGCAAGGAGCGCTATTTAAAGGTCTTCTTGGGAAGAATAGCCCTTTCCAAAGACATTAAAACATACTTTTTCTTTTATATGAAATGACTCGATTCGGCAGGCCCACTGTACTCGTTTCTAAGTGGAAAAATATTTATGGACCTCTATTACTTACTTCCAAGTAAAAAAGGGGAAACATTTCTATGCTCGCTTCCAAGTGGATGAGAGAAAAGTAAAGGCCTTTCGTACTTGCTTCCAAGCAAAAGAGAGAAAAGTATGCCTCCCGTGAATGCTTTGAAGAGGAAGGAAGAAAATGAAGCCTGGCGCATTCACTTTCAAATAGAAATTAAGTCAGCTTTGCAGATTTTCAAAATAAAATGCAAAAAAGTGACTTTATGCAATATCGATAGCTGGAAATATCGACACACTTAAAACTCATGCTTAAAAATATCGGCACATTTGTGAAACAATCAATAGCACGTATTAACTAAGCAAACAAAACGCTGTCTGCAGCAATGCTGACTGAATTTCTCTAAAAGAGATCTGACTCAATTGCCTACTGGGCACATACATATGTATATATACAATAAACACAGATACGCACACATTTGCACATGCTAAAATCTACGTTCAACCATTAACATCAATTATAGCAAACGACCATAAACTAAGTATTTTCAATGCTTTTGTATTGACTTTTAGAGCTCAATATGTATATTCATTTTTATGGGCTTTATGCGGTTGCATGATTGTTTGAGTGATTGATTTTTAATATCTATCATTTTAGAATATTTTTTTTTTCATGTTGTACCACCGAAATTTTTTATTGGTTTTACACTAAATTGCACACAACAACGATAAAAAAGGCAAGTCAATTAAGAACTTTTTTTGTAGCATACATCTCTGCGCTATCACTGAATTTTTTTGACTATTAATATTGATGCAATTAATTTATTTTAAATATATTTACTTGGTGTGTCGATGAAATATATCTATCGAGTGTGCAAACATTTTCAGTTTTCTTTAAAGAAAATCAGACCGTATAATGAAATATTTACATTGTAAGAAATTATTAAATTAAAGGCCTAAGTCGTTGCTTTGAAGTAAATTTTGCTCTATTGAGACCAATAGAAGTTTCTTCGATCTAATGACAATATCTTATTGAATAAATTTATTTTACTTAAGGGAAATATACTCTCCTGAAGAGCGCAGATTTCTTAAAACATGCTATGTGTTTTATGCTTGGAAATGTAGCTTGCTTTTGTAAGATCTGGGAAGTTTTTTCTTCAAATCCGATTCTATAATGTAGGCATATGTCTACGACCGCGAATTTAAAAAAAAACCCCTTCGTTTGTATTTTGTCTGCATTTTCAGTCTCACGAAAAATCTGGGCGTGATTTGACAACAGTGGGTGGCAACTCCCATACAACTAAAATACCTAAAACGCTGTATCTTGGTCGACTTTTCCCGTAAGGTTTCAAGGAAATCGGACATAAGCTCTGTCCGCGCCATTTACAGCTCAAGTATTGGAACAAATATTTTTATTCCTTAATCTAAAATATAGACAAAAAAAAAAAATAATATACTGTACATCAACACAGTTTTCAAAATAAACACTCTTATGTACATAAATATATACTTTGTTTGCCTGATGATTTTATTAAAAGAGCCTTGACTCAATCTATAGCCCAGGGCCAAACGAAACCTCCAGACTGAAGAGATCCGCTTAAAGCAATGCAATTCTTCTTAGTTGTGGCTATCTTTTTTTTAACTTTTATTTTAATTTTTTTAACAGTAAAAAAATTCCTCATACAGATATTAAATTGAAACATATTCCTTATAAAAAACATATTAAAAAAACAAATAAACAGATGAATGTGTCGGACAGCAACATTTTTTCCACAGTTCTCCAGATGTTTCTAGAAATCTATCAACTTATATTAAGAGAGGCGTATTGATAAGCAGGGTTATCAATTTAGTCATTTGATTTGTGAATCAGCATCGAAGGTAAATAAAAACACTATGTCCTTCAAAATTTACTTATGCAAAGTAAAGTAAAAGTTTGTAAACAATTTTTTATAGACTTGTGAATTGATTGGTGTAGTGAATAAAGTAGCTTTTTTTAAGACACATGAATTTGTGTTATTGATTGTAACACAATTCAATGAACGAAGTTAATAGAAATAAAGCTTAGTAATTTATAAACTTAATTAAGTTACAATACTTTTTGCAGATTTTAATATTGTTTAAGGTTAATTTAAAAACTTTTAAATCCACACCCTATGATTTTATCTAAAACATTCATTGAAAAAAGATGACACAGAATTAAGACTTTTTTAAAAGAAGAAGCTTTAAATGGAAAAGTAAAATTTATTCGACTAAGTGGTTAACTTTCATATGCTCACATGAATATGAACACATTCGTATGACATTGTTCAACTAAGTTTAATAAAAGCTATTGAAGTTTTTAAATTTTGAATGCTTTCTTATTCTAAAAATATCCCTTGAAGTTTCACAAATGCATTTCCAAAAATATTTTAAATGCACATAAATACCTAGTGGCTATTTGATGATTTCATTATATAAAAATTAATTTTAAATGTGCAAAAATATTCAATATTTATTGCTGACATTTTCTCTGAGGCATTTAGTGTTTTGTGGATTTTATTTAAATTCTGTTTTTGTATTGCTTTGGAATACAATATTTTCAACATGTGCTATATTCATATTCAATTAACGTAAAATTTTTTATTGTGTCATGTTAAATGGACATGTGTTCTTAGGCGCTTTAGAAATTTTTCTATAGCGTTTTATTTATCTTAAATGCCAAATAAAATATTTAAAAATCATAAATATATGCAACTATAAAAACTTGCATTATTTATAAATTCAGTGCTAGAACTAATTCTCTTCCATAGCAAGAGTTTCACTTAAGTTCATGCACCTAAAAGTATACCTTATAGAAGATAAACCCGTTCATTATTCAAAACACAACTCAATGCTTAAGTAAGCTTTCAATTTTCTATGCAAATAAATTCATTACGCTGAGAAAAAAACTGAAAACCCTAAATGAATTTCAAGTAAACGCTGACAAGTTTGGCATTATTTTTTGGAGACGATTTTGTTGTTTTCATTTTTTTTTTACTTGCTGCTATTGCAAAAGTTTTGCTCAGTAAAAGTTTTAACGTAAATTTACTACTCACTCAGCTGTACTAGCTAACAGACGTCGTCTCTCTCACACACATGGGAATCTAAACTTTAAACAACGGCAAATCATCAAGTGTCAGAATAGAGCTGCTAGTGCTTCCGGTTGTTACAATTGCTGGCATTGTTGTTATAACCAAGGGTCATCCACTTGATGCTGCTTATCAGCAATCGTGCTTGAGCAGCATTAGTTGGTTGGGTACAACGAATGTGTGTGGCTCTGTCTTCAAACTGTAACTCAAGCTCATTTTTAGAAATTCAAAAATTTAACTTAAATTTCATTATTTTCATTTGAATCTGTTGATGATGATGTGCCATAGCATCCCTTATAAACTTGAGGATCACTTTACGCATACGCACGTACATACATAAAGTTGTGCGTTATGTGAGAAAAAATATCATTACTTTGAAAAAGTATCATTACTTCATATTCTTTGAAGTATCGAATCGGATAGTTATTAAATGTTGAAATCTGTGGGGCCAATTAATAAAAATATGTATAGTTTTTTTGTAACAAAAAGTGAGCATAGAAATCGTCCATAAAAGATGTCCGCTAAAATGCTGAACTTTACCACCTTCCCCCTTCCGGTTGTCAACTATTGTCCGGTTTCACTACTAACCTCTCTAAAGGACGTTCACAAAGGATAATGCTATATCGTTTTGAATTTCCAATAAAAATCTAAATTATCGACCTAAAATCGTTATTTTGAACGAGAAGTGTAGTTTTTTAATTTGAAGTTTTGTTGGAAACTAAAAATCTATATAAATAAAATGATAGCTGTTTTCGATGTTCGCATATCACGCAAAATTTGCTTGATCAATTTCAATCAAATTTAGTTAGGGTTATTTCTTAGACGCTTGGTCTCAATCTCTAATAAAAATTGTCATGATATTTCTGTTAAATATCAAAATATTTGAGTTTTAAAATTGCTAAAAAATTGATTTCACACATAGAAACAAGCATGCAAACATAACAAATTGTTGAATGGGAATTGAATGTGTTAGTTAGTGTGTGTGCTTTGTTTTTTATCGTTCCATGGCAATTTAAAAAAAAATTAATTGTTTACTAAAAATTTTGAATAAAGTTTTGAAATGTCTGAAAGTAAAAGCTGTTTGTTTTAGAAGAAACTACTACTGACTACTGTAGAAGTTGTGGGGATGTGGAGGAGGAGGAAAACATTAAACATTTTCTTTGCTCCTGCCCTGCACTTGCTAGAAAACGCCACAAAACACTTGGCTCGTTTTTGTTTGATGACCTGGAGGACCTTAGACATGTTAGCATAGGTCAGTTATTTAGTTTCATTACGAAATCTGGATGGTTCAATGAGAGGGTATAGTCAAGTACCCTGTGGTATCACAATGGACCAAACTTGGTCTAAGTGAGTCGGTTTTTGTAACTGACTGCCACTCCTACCTAACCTAACCTAACCTAGAAGAAAATACTTGAAAAATTATTAAAGTTGTGTTCGAAAATTTGTCAAATAAATTAAGAAGGAACTTTTTCGGACCATACCTTAGTATTCCATTACATTTTTATTATATACAGCCGTAAAATTGCCGAATGAAACATAATTAATTTTTGTGTACATCTGGTGCCCTAAGAGTTCACTGGATCCTGAATATTCTGCTGCAGACTGTACCGACTAGGTGTGTTTTAATACAAAAGAGTTTTTCTTTTACCATAGAATGTATTGTCCATACTATTTTTTCATCAATCAGTGTCTTCTCAACCTGAAATTAGGTTTAGACTATAATCCATTTGATCCCATTAGATATTCAGAAATACTTGTATCCCTTGAATTAATAAGCTTAAAATAATGTTACGCAGGAAAGATCACCTATTGTATTGTATATTTTAAGGTTTGTTTTAACACATTACTTATAGTAAAATGTTGTCAATTTCGCATTTATTTTGCACAAAATATCATTAAAAAACATCAAGTATCAATGGCGCAAAATTCATTTCCCAAATTTACATCTACAAACATACATTTTGTTACTGACTTTGACGTTATTCTGACAACTTTATTGCTTTTCCAACCCAAATTATTTCAAAACTTCTATAGCCGCTCGAGGGTGTTTTAAATTCAAGCTGCCATCCTTTTACAGGACGACAGCCGAGTCGAATAAAGCACGCGCATGACGACGACCCCTTTCAAATGTTTTCCACTAAATTTTCGTCAAAAATTTGAACATTGCGTTTTGGTTGTCGTCGTCTAAGTTTGTTTGTAAACGTAAATTAAATCAATGCGCAACACAAAGTTTTGCATATTTTAAGGAGTTTAGTCGCAACTGCCTTGAAGCAACTGCAGCCACAGTACAGAAGCAATAGGTACTTTTATTTTATTCTAAAGCGATTTTTCCATTGCACAGCCTTTAATTTGTCGTAGGTTACGTGAAAAAAAAAATTTGTATGTTTTTTTGCCTTTCTCCAACAGACTTTTGTTGTTATTTTAGTTATTTTTGTTGTTATTTCTGTTGTCAGCATCAGATTTTCCCCCTTTTTGACATTTACTTGGGAGTGTTTTTTTAATGAGGGTTTGTAAATTTGTTATGAGTTTAAGAAATTATTTTATAAGCAATATAGTAAAAGTTTTTCTCAAGTTAAATTGAACTTTGATTGCTGGCTTTTTGATTGTAATCATTTTTGTGAAAAGTTTAAAAAACTTTTTTTTTCAACTTGGTATGCTTATGAGGTGAAAAAGAAGTTTTTAAATTCGTGTTATTATTGGTTTTGTTGTTAGGCATCAAATTTTATTTTTTGCTTTATTAAAAGTTATTTAGTTGCGTTTACTGTATGAAAACTTAAAGACTTCAAAACAAATGAGTTTATTTTAACAAGCAAATAACTTTTTAGATGGAACATTTGGCTTGGTATTTTCTATTTGGTTTAAGCTGGCCGGTATATGTTTTTTTGAATTTTGCTCTCAGCACACATAAAAACTTCAAAGTGCTCGACACAGCGATCTAGAAGTAAGTTCAGACGGTCATCGAAAAGTGATTTCTACGTAGTCCAAAGGCTTAAGAAAACTATTGTTCCGCTAGAAAAGCTAATTTTTGCGTATTACTACGAAGATCGTTTGCTAATTCCGTGAAAAATTAAACAAGGAATGTTTTTTACGGCAAAAAAACGTTTTATTTCTCAATGCAGTCTCTTTTTAGGTCGATACACTTCGTCCTACAGAGCTCCTCTCTGGTGGTGAAACTCTTTCCGCCGAGCCATTTCTTCAGGTTTGGAAACAGAAAATAGTCGCTGGGGGCCAAACCTGGAGAATATGCTGGATGAGGAAGCAATTCATACTTCAATTCAGGGAATTTTGCCATGGGAGCTGGGCATATGTGAACACGCGCATTGTCTTGATGGAAGTGCACTTTTTTCCCCACCAAATGGGTACGTTTCTCTTTCAAAGCGTCGTTGAAACGGACCGATTCGGCTGCATAGTATTCGCCATTGATCGTTCTTTTCGGTGGAAGGTAATCTATGTAGATTATACCGCGTTCATCCCAAAATACTATCGCCATAACCTTTCCGATCGATAGCACCGTCTGCGCCTTCTTCGGAACACGTTCGGTCGGTGAAGTCCACTGTTTTGACCGATCCTTTGTCTCTGGTGTATAGTGATGGATCCATGTTTCGTTCACGGTTACTAATCGATGGAAAAAATCTTTCTTATATTTGTGCTGCAACATCGAAATTTTGACAGTAGTCTATTAACAGATGATAGTAGACTGGATTAATGTTGCATTTAAAGTTGCTACGCGGAAAATTAAAAAGTTCACTAACTTCTCAAATTGCCCTCGTATTACTTATATTATCTTAACTATGAACTTTCAAATGTAAATGCTTATTGTTTTGTTCCGTATATTGCGTTATCCTAAAAATTATTCGCATATTTTCACGACTTCTCTGTCTAAACAATTTTTTTTTTCGATTGCTTATACAAGCCTTCTGAGAGAATACCATTCAGTGAGAGTTAATGGCTACTGGGTTATTAAGTTTAAATTTTTTGGTAGTGCTACGCCCCCAAAAATAGCATTTATAAAAATATTTTTTGTGTACTTTATTACTTAAATTTATGTAAGCAATCTCTTGTGTTTCATAAAAACAGATACAGATGTTTTGAAAATTAAAGCACAAGGATTTTTTCTTTGAAAACCTCTCATTAAGAGAATATAAATATGTGCTGGTAGTATTCAAAAATGGTGTGTTCAGCTTCTCTGAGCAATCTGTTTTCATTGATATTCTCTGCCACACATAACCCTGCTTTCAGCCCGCCATGTCGCGTTGGTTCTTATAATCTCAGCAAAAGTAGAAAACATACTCTACTTCTTTACAGCTCTGTATTCCATACACTATTCAATTACTTGTGTCTTCTATTTGAAGAAAATCATGTAGCCTAGTGAGTGTGTCAGTTAAAATAATAAATGTATCTAGAGGTATGGTATTCTTTTTATTTATTATTAGCTGAAACTTCATTAATGTTCTTTGGTGAGGTGGCAGGTTATTGCTTGGTTGTATTTATGGGAAGGTTTGTGGTTGTGGCTATCGTGAAGCAATTTTTTATTGCGGCCTGTGTAATGAATAATGATGTAGTTCTAAGTAATGAATTTTTTTCTCAAAAAAGAAAATACAATTTTCTAAAAATGAGTATAAGTCATTCAATTAAATCTTTTTTGAGTGCATGTTTGGGTAGTGCTCATCAAAAGACTCACTTTTGAGTTGAATCATAAGAACTTTTACTAGCTTTGAATATTGAGTCTGGTAAGGGGAGTGTTAAAGTCAGGGTTGCTAAGTGGTTGCCAAGCCCGGGGGCCTTGTAGGAACTGAAAAATTTCGGAAAAAGTCGATAATTGCAAGATTTCTCTTAAATATACTGAACGAGAAAAAAACTCAAGTTTTTCCACAGTAGTCAGACACAAAAATAAATTTTAATATTATTGGATAAAAAAACGAGAAAGGTCATCAAGTTTTTCTCAAAAACATTTTTTTTTACCATTTTAAGAAAAAAATATTTTATTTTGGGAAGGCCGATAATTTCTTGTTTTCAACTTTGTAATAGTCCTCATTTCCATTTAGTCAACTCTAAAAACTAAAATTTTTTTAACCTGTCAACGCAAATAAACATTCAACAGTGCCAAAAGTTCACATTGAATGCTGTGCAACTTTTTTACCATATCAACAAAAATAGTGGCACGCTGAAATATCGCCGCACCTGAATAAAGACCACAGTAAATATTTACAGTATTTCACTTTTTTCTTCATAGCCCAACAAAATGAAGACATTGTTGACAACGTTAAAAGGTAAAAAAATAACTGCAATGGTAGGATGTATGGTAAATCATTTCATGTTGATTTTTATTTTCAACATTATATGGCTTTATGTATATTCCTGTTGTGTGTAATACCCTTGCAATTTAAAGTTTGCGCCTTGCCACAAATTCTTTTGTTATCTGGTAGAATTTTTAGTAGCATTTTGTGTGCAACCCTTTGGCTGCAGTTTCTGTTTATTAAAGCGTTATTTTAGTGTTGCGAAACACTTTTAAATGAAGCGAATTTTCTAAAATCAATATTTGAAGGCGCGTGAAAATACTTATCTTATCTTATCGGCGCAAAATTGGGAATTAACTGAAGCTGCACGCCGTGCAATTGATAGGCCGTCACGAAGTTTTCACACTTGAATGTCAGATGAAACCTAAATTTGTGTTGAAGATAAGTCAAAGATCAAAATTAACATCTTTGGAGCTTTTGTCAAATATCGCTTGAAGCAGAAAAATATCAATATCAACAAATAATAATTTAAAACGCTGTTCAACACTGTTATTTCTTGCACTAGCAACTCACATTGCAATGCGTGCAATAGATGGTTGATTTTTGTTGGTGGTTGAGACAGCGATGCTGTAAGCTGCCATAAGACGCAACCATAGTGTTGCTGTTCTTTAGTGTTCTATGGTGTAGGAAGTTATTGTTGTTGTGTTTCAGGTTTTTTTTTTTTGGTAACATTAAATTTGTTTGCGTTGATTGTGTGATTTGTTGGAAATTGTAATGTTGAGCGCTGAAGCAGAATTGAAAGTATTATCAAAAATAATATCGCAAAACGATACGATATGAGCGCAAAGAGTTGCCAGATTAATTTAAACATTTCGATGAAATATCTGTGAAAGTTAGGCCTCGGTCAAATTGATTGAAATTTAAGTATGCTGCAGCTATTGTCATTTTGATCAGGTTAAGCAAATGAAAAAGTTATTCGGAGCCAAGAGTTTATGAAAACCTTATATTTCCGTTGTTTTTTTATGAAAATTATGTTTCTGCGGACTTGATTAAATGATGTAACTTAAGCCATCTTGATCAAAAGCAGATTTGGTTACAATTCTAAGTTTTGTGTGGTTAGGATACGCCTAATTTATATGGGATTCATTGTTTTTCTTGCACCTCATACCTTGTAAGGACTTATGCTCATATAGACTTTTTATCAGTTTCAAATAAGCAGTATTCTACTAAATTCGACTGAAAATCGATTTTCAGAGGAAAACGTCATGGTTCCTTACCATCATCTCTGATAGCATTGTTTACTGCATGTGCATGTGCTGAATGTCTTAAATTTTCGTCTTCCGATGTCAGCTTTTATAAAGTCGTCTACCCTGTCGTTCTATTCGTGCAACACAAAATTTGTGTTATTCCTTGATTTTTCATTGAAATTGCAATTTTGTTGCCAATTGAAAATGTAATTCTTGAAGCTATGTACAAGTGCATATGAGCGGAAAGGGTTGTTTACAGTACTGTACGTATGATGTTTTATATTTTTCAGCAACTTTTCACATAAAAAATTTAGTTGTTTCCTTTCATAATTTTTAAACATTTTTTATTGTGTTAAAAGTTACTCTGACCAAGCTGATAAGAATGGAGTAATAAACCGTATTGACTAAAAGTTGTTCAAGGGTTTGCTTAAAAATACAAATGTTCAGCTTCAAAAACTATTGAAAATTCACTCGTGTTGTAATTAATTTTGAGTAGCGTTTTCTTCAATTTAATTAACTAAATCATTAATTTTAAAGAAGGCTTTATTCAATTTTCAATCGTGAATAGTATGGATATTATTAGGGCGTGTCATTTTGTATGGAAGGAAATTTTGCCAGTCTGGCTCAGTGAAAACCGTAGGTTAGGTTAGGTTACTAGAACTGACTCACTTTGACCAAATGTGATCCATTGTGTTACCACAGGGTGACCGACTATACCCTCTCGTTCAACAAACCAGATTTCGTAATAAAATTAGATAGCTAACCTATACCAACATGTCTTAGGTCATCCAGGTCATCAAATAGAAACGAACCAAGTGTTTTGTGGCGTTTCCTAGCAAATGCAAGGCAGGAGTAAGGAAAATGTTTTATGTTTTCTTTCTCCTCCACATCTCCACAACTTCTGCAGAAGTCAAAATACCTAACACCTAATCTCTCCGTATATTTGGCGATGAGGCAGTGTCCAGTTATGGCTGCAACAACTGACGAGATACTATGTCTAGTGCCAAAAATCAGTTCTGACGAACGCTTAGCATCTTGCGTCCATCTTTTGCTAGCATTTTTTACCATTTCTTCTTTAAGCAGTAACTTGCAGGTAGAAAGTGGCATGCCAACTCCTTCCTTGTCCTGAGGAATTTGTGCAGTAGTCCCTTGCCTAGCAAGTTCATCAGCTTTGCAATTGCCCTGGCACCCAGATGAGGTGAATATTAAAATGCTGGGTCATCTCATTTAGAGACGAGCGGCATTGTTGGGCCACTAGTGAGCTAAGGAAGACTGATTCTAGATATTAGATAGCAGCCTGACTATCTGAATAAATGTTTATATCCTTTCTGGATACAACATTTATCCTCAGCCAGGATGTTACCTCTTCTATCGCTATAACCTCTGCCTGAAAAACGTGAAAACCGTAAAGTTTAGTTGAATTTAAGTGCAGTTTACCCCTCCGGAAATTTCGCAACGCATGCCCAATCCATTTTCATTTCCGATATTGGAGATTATTATGAACCATCAAATTTTCAGAACTCGGTGAAGCAGTGTGTTGCAAGGGCCGGATTAAGAAATGTGCCGCCCCTAGGCAGTTGCAAAAATTGCTGCCCCCCTCCTCGAACAAAAGCTTTTCAATCAATAAAATGCAAAAATTTTTTCAAAGTTTCCGCAAATATTTGCCGCCCTTTAAATCTTGGCGATCTTGTAGGCCTACTCTGCCTGTAAGGTTAATCCAGCCCTGGTGGCAGGCGTAAATTGTGTGAAGGTGAGCAGTAAGTTTTTGTTGCATGTTGGATTGCTTGATAGAGAGGAGGCATAGATTATCGGCATAAACGAAGTCTTGCAGATGCTCGCTGAATGTCTATTGAATGCCAGGATTTGTATTGTCTAGAGATCTGCTGAGAAGAACTGCTTGAGCTAGTCATACTAGTTTCATCTGTTGATAAATGAAATCTTCAGTGACCATTGCGCCAATTAGTGAGTTTCCAAGCTTAATATGTTTCCCTTTGAGCATAAATTTGTTGAGAACCCAAGCAAGAAGTGAAACAAACACGCCCGTACCAACCCAGGGGCAAGAGGGGGCTCATCTAAGATGGAACTCTAAGGCCGTTGGTTTTACTCTTCGCAAAATAAATTGTTTGTCCCCCCACGCAAAGTCGGCTTGGTACGGGCCTGGAAACAAGGCAATGCAAAAATTCTTTTTTTTTATTGTGTACCTTTGTTTTTGTAACTTTTTTGGTATTACACTTTTTTTCTGGCAGGCGTTTGGAAACGATTTTGGCCATATCTACACTCATGGATTGTAATATGGCTTAGCTACTTTGAAGTTAATTCCTCTTAGCTAGATGACGAATTTCATTACTGACAAAATCAGGAGCTGCTTGTTGATTTAGAAGTCTATCCTTTCGCTACCCCATGAAGTAGCTATTGGAAATGTGTCTTTAATGCATTGGAAGTTTACTTTCTATACATAATCAGACCTCTTACAATATTTTGAAGAGGGCTTGTTGCAATGGTTTGGCATTCAAGCATTTTTTCCCTTCAAGTTGTGCTTTAGTACCCTCACTTATTGTCTACTCATTGCTAGTGCTTTTCCTGCATTGGCTGTTTTTCATCCCTTTTTTTTTGTCAACTCTAATTTAAAACTTTAAAACGTGAATGAATAAAAGTTAATATT
This sequence comes from Tricholauxania praeusta, assembly GCA_949775025.1. Classification (NCBI taxonomy): domain Eukaryota; kingdom Metazoa; phylum Arthropoda; class Insecta; order Diptera; family Lauxaniidae; genus Tricholauxania; species Tricholauxania praeusta. The sequence continues at coordinate 115,548,106 of OX459031.1, read as the reverse complement.
ATAAATTGAATTGGCATAGCAGTAAATGAAGAGCAAAAAGCTTTCATATAGTAAGTCATCAGCTATTCAGTAGCACATCTGTAAATGCAATCACATGGATATCAACTTGTTGCGCACGTGCACAAGCATAAGAATTAAAATCGACAATAACACACTAACAACAAAATAACAATTTATGAGAAAATAAGATATAGTGAAACAAAGGAGCAGGACAGTCAAACAAACATACACATAGCAAACGGACAAACAAATCATCAACAATAGAAATTTATTTTTTCAAACAATTCTGAAGTCATATCAAAAAAAGACAACGAGCTGAGATAGCGAGTGAAGTATCCTTAATGTGAACGAAAAATAGATTGCAGTTCAAAGTTGTTGACATTAAGATGAAGCGGTAGCAAAATAAGGCCAATCATACAATAAAATTGTATAAAGCATTAAAGCTAAAAAAGTTTATTTTGCAAATAAACCCAAAATCATAAGCCCAAACTAATTATATTAGTTATTTAATTTATTGAGAACTTGAATGAAATATTTATTAAGTGCATAGTTTTGTGCCTGATTTACCCTATAAAATAAAGTTGGTCCTCTGCAAGTGATGTTGAGTGTTTTGTTTTCAAGTTTTCAGTGTTGTCTTCTTAGAAAACAGGAAGCAACAACATCGAAAAGGACAATAAAGGATTTTAAGTAAATGCTGACAAGCATGAATAAAACTTAAATACAAAACGATGCTTTAACTGAGCAGCAAAAATCAAGAAAGCAAAACAATGCATAGATATGAAAAGGGAGTAAGTGAACTGAAGTGGAGAAAATAAAATAGAGTATTAAATGAGTAAAGATACGTTGTTATCGGGCAAAGAGGAAAATGTGGGGAATAATGACAGTATCTCGCAACAGCATTACAAAATAAAGAAGCAGCCAGCCAATGTCAATAAGTTAAGAATGCAGTCGTTTTAAATGTGACGGCATATTGCTAGAAAATTGTGAAACTTGAGAAAATATTGTGGAAAAAAAAGAAAAACAGAAAAGGGAAAATAAATGAAAAGCAGCAATTTATTTAAAAAGCAATTTTGCTTTTGAAAGCTTTTATTACAATATCTAATGATTACTTCCTGTTTAACCATATCGCCTAAGAGTATGCTATAGATGTAGTAAAAACGAGAAAATAGCGATATTTATCAATAGCGGCTACAAATATTTCGTAGCAGATTTGTAGTTTAACCGTGACTATAATAAAAAGTAATAGATTTAAAATATTTAATTAAACTAGAGTTCGTACACTGGTTGAATAGTGACAATGATAAACAGTTCAGTGCTATTTTCACTGATTAAATGTCATCACTCTTAAAAATAAAATTCATGGTATTATGTTGCTCTATCCCAGCGTTAGGGTCCAATCTATCTCCATACCAAATTTCAACAACATCGACCCACTAGCTTAGGGTGGAAGCGTATTTTCCTGTTAGAGGCGTGGCACCGCCTGCTATTCCATTCGACACTGCCTCGCTTCACAACCTTTCCAAAAAAAAAAAACAAAAAAACAATAATCAGCGATTATGTTGCGTTATGTCAAATAGAAGCATGAATACGATTTCTAAAAATTTTGCAATTTCGAAACTCCATCCATCTTGAATTATATTTCTAATGACAAAACTTCACCCGCCGCCATTCGGGTTCGATTTAATTTAATCTCACAAAAACTAAGTCCATTAATCAACAAGAACAGTGAAAATTTCATTAACAGTGAAAATTTTCGCTGCAGCTCTTTTGGCTTTCATTGCAATCTAATTCAATAGACTTGACATAGTAAACGGTGTGCCAGCAAACTATTCAACCTACAAGATTTTGACGTAAAACTTTTTTTACTTGAAATCAGGTCTATGACTTGGATGAATAAACATGGTTGCCAAGTTGAAAATAAGAAATTCCCGGCTTTCCCAAAAAAAAAAAATTATTTTTTCTGAAAATGATAAGTATTTTTTTTTTTTTTGACAAAAAAGAGAAGACCTTTTAGTTTTTTGGTGAATATAATCCTCCAACATGTATTTTTCTGTAGGAAAAACTTGGTGACCTTTCTTACGCATTCAAAACAAAAATCATCCAATTCCCGTTTTTTTCAGAAATTTTTCTATTCCTACGGTTGTGACTTGCAATCCCTGGCTTGGCCGGATCAAAACCGCCCAGGATGGCAACACTGAGAATAAACAAAATAAGAATTCTTTTAATAAACAAGTTTTGACACACTGATCATATTTTGAGTTAAATAACATAGTTATAGGAATAAAAATGTTGAAAGCTTCTTTCAAGCGAGATATATTTAACAAATAGCAGTTTTCCTGCAAGTAAGACAACAACTCCATAAGTTTGTGATATGTAGACTTTGTTCTTCCGTTAAAAGTAGTATACGAAACAAAAGTACATTCCTTTCTTGAGATTTTTTCTCTTCTGACTTTCCATATTCGGGAGAGTTTGCGCAACTAATTACTAATAAACATTCTTTAGAACGAAATCAGTTGGTTAAACATATTCCTGGCGCACCGTGGGTTGTCGTAGCTAAAAACAGCTATATGAAATTATATAGATTGCATGCACATATACATCACTATTCACCAGAATGCATACTCGTACAAGTGAATATAAATGCTATTATTAGCTGGTAACCAGACGGACAAACCAATGATGGTCGCTCGGATTAAGAGACAGCAAAAGTTCATGACTTGCATACCAATTAATGCTAGTGATTGTTCTGTTTGAGCTCTTACATATTTTGGCTTGTAACAGTGTGATGTGGCGGGAGCTATTTTTTTTAATATATACACAGCAATTGGTATGTAATCGCTAGTGAATGCCGCGTATTTGCGATACATCTACTGACAAACTCATTCTGACATCATGGTTAATACGAGTATATAGTGATCAGTGACAGTGCTGTCGGTTGGTGTACAATTTTACATCTAGAACGACTTACTTAAATACATATGTACGTATTTAAAGTTATTTTAGTTGAACGAGAAAGTAAATTTTGCAATTCATCTAAAGAAAGTTGTCGGGAAGAATAAAGAGATACTCGTATATACACTTATTATGCAATAAATAAAATATATATTTCAAGACTATTTAGTATTTAAATTAATGTTCTCCTATTAAATGATAAATAACCTTTATAAAATCAATTTGTCTCACACACAAAACTTTACGCAATGTGTCAATCGACGTAAACAGAGCGCTGTATATCAGGCAATGCTGCTTTTTACAAAACCCTCGAATATTCTTGTACAGTCTTGATATCTCTGGAATTTGTATTTAGTATGTCTGTCTCTCCTACCCATAACAAATATAGTGAAATATTTTGGTTGATTTGTTTGTTGCATTTTCAGCCTCTACATCATAGTATGTATTGTTATTTAATTGTTTTTTTTATCGACTATATAATTTGCTACTGTTAAATTGTTTGTTTGCAGAAACTTTTACAACAGTGTCATAGATTCCATTAAATGCGTTCAGTTTGGGTTGACTTCGATTTATATATTTTATTTAAACTTGTGTAGTTCTAAAGGATCGTAGTGTACAATGAAAATTCTATATTTTCCGAAAATTGCATTCAAGCATGTCTTTCATAAGTTCATATTAAATGAAATTAGAACTTAATGGGTGTTTTTGTCAGTCGAAGGAGGCCTTCTTTGTCTTAAAAAACTGTTAAAGCAAATTTTTCTAAGCTTGGCTTGGGAAATTTTGGCCATGTAGCAATTGTTGGAAAACAATGTAGGCATTGAAAAAACTTTGAAAGGCTATGTTATCTTCCTATGATAAGAAAACAATTCAAGAAAATTTTACCAAACTTGATATAGAAACGTTTGTTGGCGAAGGTTAGACAAAATGTAGAAGTGAAACCTCCCTTACAAGCAAAGAAAGATCATTTTAAATATAGCACAAAACTGAATAAAATTTTAGTAATAATTTAGGAGTTTTGAATGATCTTTCAACACTTAATTGAAAATTCACACCCTGGCAGGCTGATGGTTTTACCTTATATTTACTTAATTTTTAACTTTAATTATAATTACACTCGAGCTTCATTTCAACGTAACCTTAATTTACATCAAATTCACTTCAGTTTCAGATTTACTTTACTTGATGTTACCTCAACTCTTCAGCTTCGTTTCAGTTTCAGGTCTACTAACACTTTAATTTACTTCACTTCGTTTTACTTCATTTGGCTTTACTGCCTATTGTTATAAAAGCAAATGAGCTATACCATTCGTCTAAGTGTTAAATAACTACAAATATATGTTTAAATAGCTTTAAAGCAAAATTTAAACTAATAATTTAGTTAAATTATTTAATATTCATAATAAAAATTGCAAAATATTTTTGCATACTCAAGAAAGGCATGACTGCCAACTAAAACACCCATATCAATATTAACATTTATATAAATAAAGCCTACACATATTTCGCCCACATACAAACATACATAAGCACGTTGTCAGACACAATGTCTGCTGCCTATTTTTTTTTGGCTTAAAGCGAAAATCCTTTAGACAATGAAAAAAGCAAAAAAAGAAACAGCGGCATACCATTCAAAATTTTAGTGCATTTTCTGCTGCTATGTTACTTTACGAGCTCGTACAACAACACAGCTGAAAGATTTAAAAAATCGAACGAAGATTGAAAATTTAATAGCTGCAGGCATGCAAGATAAAAGAACACACAATAAAATTAAAAAAAAAAAAAAAACGAATGGAGGAAAAACAATCGAGAAAAATCGATTACCTAAAATTGTATAGGTTGGTTGTACAAATAAATTAGGCTTTTTTTTATGAAAAAAAAGGAATACTGTGTATGGGTATCCGGACTAAATCTGTCTATAGCAAGAGAAAGTATTTTTGTAATACTTAAATTCAGTATTCCATATTTGGGTACCGAATTAACATTTGCTTATTGGTTTTATTTTCGTTCTCAGCGCCAAGCACTATTTAACTATCTAACTGATGCAGAGTTTTGCGAAAGTTTTTTCTTTAGAAACTCCTTAAATAGTGTTAAATAATTGAATATACTGTAGGTACCTGAATATGGAATATTTAATTTAGTTTATTGAAATCTCTTCTATATATGAGAACTTTGCTCTAACCGATGCAGGATATTCTCAAAATGTACGATATCTTTTAGGACTCTTTAAATAGCGTTAAGTAATTTAATATGTTATAGGCACCCAAATATGGAATACTTAATTTGGGTATTAGTTGTTACTCTGAACTAAATATTTTGTTCAATTGATAGTGTACGTATGGTTGATAAGCGAAATAAGCGTCAGTGACCAATATCGTGGTGGGCCTGGTTGTGAGAGGCCGACGAAAAAACGTTCGCTCAATGACTCGGAAAGTAAGCCATAAGTAGAGAAAGATGTTCTGATCAATGTTTTAGAGAAAAGCACATCAATCCCGAAACATTTCCGTATGACAAGACTTAACCTATTTTTCTTAGTCTTCAAATTACTAATGAACTACTCCATTTTCGAAAACACGGTTTTTATTCAAAGCTTTAAACTAAAATTACTCGTTCAAATCTGAAAACTGAATTTTTCGCCCAAAATAACTATTTTTGATCAAAACTACAGTGTTTATTAAAAACTTGAAAGGTGGTTCAAATTTTGCTATACGGAAATTTTCGAGCATAAAATCGATGTGTTTTTATCTCCTCTACAACATTGTTCTCAACATATTTTTCTACTTGTGGCTTACTTTCCGAGTTGTTAAGCGAAATGTTTTTCGTCGGCCTCTTTCAACCAAGCCCACCAAGATTCTGGGAACTGACGCTTATCTCGACTATCAGCCATACTTAAACTACAAGTATCAATTGCAAAACAAATTAAGTGGGAGGCAATGAGTATGAAACATGCAAAGCTACCCCCGAACTACTAGAAAATCTATGAAAATCTGGAATTCGTGCTTATCCGGGTATAATTATTTTAATAAATATTAAATTTGATTCGATAGCACGATTTTGTTGATATTATGTTATGAAAGCAACTTAATTGAATAAACTCCTTTGTTAATAAAAATGCCATAAAATATAAATCCAACAACACAGGCGCTAGCAGATTAAAAACAAACAAAATACGAGTATAACCTTTGAATTCATTCACATAAATGAATTTTTATGCGTTTTATTACAAAAATCTACCCATATACAGTGAACAGTAAAATGTAAGCCAAGTTTTTATGGCAGCATTTTTATAAATATTTGTTGGTTGTTTTTTTTTTTGTTTTTACTCTGCACGCTTCCAGTCTTCTATCATTTTGGTTGCCTCTGAAACGCTCCGAAAATTTTTACTGGAGTTTAGCCAATATTGCATGGTTCAGTTTGGTTCATGTTTGTTTGTATTTTTGTTGCACTTTGTTTTTTTTGGTAGCATCAGCGAAAGTGCAATCGTGGCTCGCAGCATGAGACAGTTTTTTTTTTCCATTACACTTTTACTGATGCATTTGTTTGACTTAAGGTAAATGTTACTTATTTCGTCATATTAGAAATTCAATATAAATTTAATTTTTTATTTTTATTTTATTTTATTTGAATGTCACCGGTATTAAAGTTTTCAGGCAAATTCTGTTTTTCTAACTAAAATTGTTGACTTGCGCAATAAAATTTTAATGCAGAATTAGTTACCTTTTGTAGTCAACAATATTATTGTTTGATTTAATACATATAATAAAATCGTAAGCCGCGAGCTAACGCCACACATCTACACAGATATTCATACGAAATTACAGTAGCTACCCAATAAGTACGGCAAGTTTGTCGTTTAGTTACATACACTTACCATATTCGGGCACTACTGTTCTATTTTAAGAATAAAATAAAATTACTTGTATTTTTAGAATAATTATTTCAGAAACAGCATCTTATATAATTAGTTAAGTCGTACACATCGCAGTATAACATTTTCTTAAAGAAATCAAAAATGCTAGGCTAACTTTGCTACTACTAAGTACTATGCTACAACTCCATTAGGAGCATAAGGTCGGAACGAAATTTTTATAGCAATTTCGAACCCTGGCTCATTCTCTAATACTGTGACAGTTTTTTTTCGATTTTTTAGATATTACTTTCTATTATTCAGCGTCACGATTATCTGAATATTCCTCCGCATCTGCAAACAGCGCTGGTTGACAAGTTTCTCTTAAAAATATTTATTATTTGTATATATACCTGAATTTCGACCAAATAGACGCTCTGAAAGAAGTCAATAATAATTTTTGTTCTAGCCCATAAAGGGCTGATCCATTTTATTTCATATTTTTGTGCTTATAGAAATTGAATTTGTTTTTAATCGACTGAATATTATTAATTAAGTAATTGAAAATTATTTAATCGAATTTACAGTCATTTGCAGAAAACCAATGTTCATATTTTATAAAGCATAAACTGATTTGTGAAATTGCACATGAATATTGGTTTCTGGAAATGACTGTAAATTCGATTAAATAATTTTCAATTAATTTTTGTGTTTATTTCTAAAAAACTCCGCTAGGAATAAACCAATTGTATTTTCTTCGGGAAGCGAAAACATTACTTTCAGTACACCACACTTTTATTTAAGTAAACCAGCACTAAATTAGTTTAGTTGCCTTTTGTAAACTTAAGGATTTTTGTGCATGTGTAATTGTTTCATTTCCATTATTTATTGATTAAGCTTTTTACTTGGCTTAAAGCTTCAAGCCAAATAGCTAAGAAGGCTTTTGGCTGTAGTAGCTAAACTCTATTATTATAAAAACAAAACAAGCTAACAAGCAGGGGGCGAGCTATGTGAACCTAGGTTTTCTATATTCATATGACTAAAAAATTATTTTACAATATCTTACCTTATAATATTTTTTCTCTCCTTTTGTTATTGCTTTATTTTGGCGTTTTATTTTTTGTTGTTGGTGCATAAATCGCTAAAATGTCGCCGCCAAATTTAAAATGCTGATATCTATGGGTTATGTACGAGATATCTTAAGCGGATTTAGGCGACATTCAAGCTAGCGAGCACATCGATATTTACGAGTATGCGTGTGAGTGTGTCTTTATAAGTGTTAGTATGTCAATGTGTATGTGCTTTTTTGTGGTCTTTCTATATTAGGGTTATTTTTTTTCTGAAAAATAGTTTAAGGTCGCATGAAAAAACCAAATCCGATTTTTCAGATAGAAGGGTATAGTGACTTTCATTATTTAAATAAAGATATTGTTCTTCGTAAATGACTCTAGACAAATTGCTCTAAGTCAATAATTATCTAAGTTACCGACTTTCAATTTAAAAATTTTATTTCAATGCATTTGATAACAATGGAGTTAGAGTAATTCAACTGGTCACTCTTTTTAAGAATAACTAATTCCTCAATTTAAGCAAAAATTATGACTGTCTCATAAACATTTATATGAAAAGCAATATCAAAATATTCGATTTCAAAAATTTCTCTGAAGTTGAATTCCTCTTTTTTATCTATGTATATAAATAAAATGATAGCTGTTTACGATGTTCGCATATCACGCAAAAACTGCTTGATCAATTTCAATAAAATTTATTTAGGGTTATTTCTTAGATGCTTGGTCTCAATCTCAAATTAAAATTGTATATACTAAAAAATTTTTATTATGTAAATTTTCGAAAGAAAAAAAAATTCAAAACAAAAGCACCCTAATGTTTATGCGTACACTTGAGTGTCGTCTGAAAAAAACCTTAACCCGGATGGCATTAAAAAGTTCACGAAATTTAAGCAACGCAGAGAAAGTGTTTGGCATTTTAAGCACAAAAAGAGTTTTATAATGATAATGAAGTTAGCTTGTTAGAAAAGATTAACTTGTGGTAAAGAAGGTGTAAGATTATGAAGTTAATGCATTGGAAAAAAAAGAATCTTAACTTTATTGTTTGTGTCAGTTGCAGTTTCTCAGATTGGTTTTGTTGACAGCAGTAAAGATAATTGAAAAAGTGTCTCAAGTCTTTTTTCGGGATTTTTCGAGCACATATTCCGTAATATAGGCTGTTTTGTTGAAGTTCTCAACTATTTTCTACATTATCTGATCCAATGTTCTTGAAAAATTAGCCCAAAATGGCTGTGTATCAAATACATATGTGGAATTAACATGTCTTTAATTGTTTTTAATATTTCCACTAAAATTAAGAATCTTTTAGTTTCATATCTTTATTTGAAACTCTACTCGCCTGCCACACCGTGACACACATCTTAAATTCAATTAAAATTCAATTTAATTTACTCTGTACAATTTAATACACATTGAAAACTGTCAACGTGTGAGATGAACATATTAAATTGCACACCCCAATAGTTTCGTAATTGAAGCGCCAATAAGTATGCAACAAAAAAAAAAAAGAAAAGAAATCCAATGAAAAAGCACAATTTTTACGTAGTCTGTCGTTTGATTTTAAAATTTTTTTGGTATTTTTCTTTTGAATGGTTTTATTTTTCCTTTTAAAATTCTTTCAAGATTACTGCCACCAATTAAGTTTCAATTACGAGTAAATAGAAAAGAAAAAACTCATCTTTTACTAATTTTTTTTTCGCATTGATTTTTTTTAATGATCTTTTATTTGTAATGATTTGATTTTTATCTCATTAATATTTACTTAAGTTTGACATTTTACATATTAATTTATTTTAATTATTTACAAGTACATACTACAGTTTTTTCCTACAGCTTAAAGTTAATTTATTATGCTGTTTATTTTCACTTATTACTATTGTATTTAAAGTAAATTATCTAAGACATATAACTATTTTTATTATTTAAGTTTCAGCTAACTACCTAAAAGTCCATTTTGAAATTTAAAGTTTTAATTTTGATTGCTGTTGCAAAAAAGTTATAATACTAACTTAAAATAATTTATTGCTGCTAATTCACAATACATTCAGACATTCAAGTTACTTTGCCGCACTCTATAGAATTACATTCTTCGAATTGCTTGAAATTGAGGCTTGATGAAAGCAAAGTTTATTTGAGTAAAAAATCCACTATGATAGCTCTAATTCAGTTAAATTTTCAGATTTGAAATTTTCCTTTTTTTGAATTTTTTTTCTGTTATAAATAATGTTTAGTCCCAAAAAGGACCTTCAGGAGAATCAAAAGTGCTTCATTGCTTCTAACTTTTGAGTCGGTGACTGGCTGATGGCTGACTTTATTATTCTTTATACAAATCGACCCGGTCTAACGTACTTTATTGTATTTTTGCTGAAACTAAATTTTTTCTTAAGTCAAGACAAATCAACTGCTTCAATTTCAAGCAAAACGATAACATAATAACATTAAGTTTGTAAACTGACTTACTTGGAATGGCTGAACACAAAGATTTCTCGAATAAGTTTTAAGTAATACTTGTTTTTTTTTTTTACAAAGTAATGTGTTATTTTATAGATGTTACATATAGCTTACTTGTTTATTTTTTTTTTACATTCTTTAAAAAAACTTTAACCACCGAAATGAAATCAAAATTGTGCAAATTTATTGTGAGTTTTTCATGGTTATATATCACTTGTAAGGAGAATACATTGCCAATGGTGACACGCTAGATTGCAGAAAAGTTTTAATAATATATGCGTCGATCCATAAAAACAACGAGATAATAACAGATTAGAGAGATTTATTTTAGTTTTTCCTGGAAAACTTATTGTATGGTATCAATATTGTAGTGAAATATTAAAACAAATTTTAATATTGCATTCTAAAGAATGAAGATATTGTCTTTCTATGTTTACGTGTATCATTTTTGGAGCTTTTTAGTATAAGGAACCATTTTGCAAGAAACTCCTTGAAGACTTTCAAAAAAATCTATTGAATTCATATAAAACTTATGATAATAAACTGGATTTCCACCTCAAGCGCCTACACAAATTTTTGTCCCATTATAGGTCGAAAAGTATTGAAAAGAAGATGGTTCAAGCGTAGAAAAAAACTGAAAAAATTAAAAACAAAAATTCAATAAAGTCTTACCTTCATTGGTTTTGATTTTAATATTTAAAACAGCTTTCAAAGCATACAAACCTGACCTAATAAAATTAAAACTATTTTTATCGTATTCTACGGAAGAAATGCTACAAATTTATTATTTTTCCAAATTTTTATCATAACCGTCCATTTGCCTACAAAATTTGTAAGTTTGAGGTCAAAGCAAAACTTTCAATTTCGAGAGCATTTGTGATCGTAATTGTGAACTTAGATCTAAAATTTCAGGGATCAAATTGCCTTAACAAGAACTACTGTTATAAGAAGTTTAAGACATCAATCAATTTTTTTTTTCGTTTGACGTGTAATGTCCCATAGCATCATTTCATACATAAAGTTTTTTTAATGCATTACCAAGCGTACACAATTGATATGGGCATTTCCATGGGTCCCGTTCGACCGTCAAACTATTTAAAGCAAAAAAAAAGTCAAAATAAAACGGATTTTTATTTTGACAATAGGTTTAATTTCTAGCTCTTAATTAGCTTTATAATTGGTGCTAAGGCTGAATTTGGGCAATTATTCGTTTTCAAGATAATTGCAAAAAAACCAAGGTGTCGCACGGGACAAAAACTTCCGTTTTCGTGGAAATACCCATATGATTTGTCTTTTGTAAAATATGCAAGGCAAATAATTTGTGTATTTACATTAGCTTTATAAACATATATATACATATATATTAGCAAAATGTATATCTTATGTTGCATAAGATACTTTATATTTATGTTTGTTTAAAAACGTTTTAATTTTTGAAAGTTTATATAACGAGCTACGAAAAATTGAATGTTTTTACAAAATAGAAAGAAAAACCTATGCAATGCTTACATAAAGTAATGGAAATTTCTGTGTTATAGATAAAATTTATACACGAAGCAAAAGAATAAACAGAGCAGTATGTATGTGAGTGTTTCTTTCTCGAGTTCACCCCTCGCTAGCTTAAAAAATTTAAGCAAGGAAATATTTTGAAGAAAAATTTCTCGCAAAGACTTGCAAACTAACAACGTGAATGTATTTCTTATGTCTGCTTTTTAAGTATGATATTAAAAGAGTTTTATGTATTAAAATTGTATTAAAATTTTGTGAAATCTTTTGATGTCATGTTTCGAGGCTTTGTATAAGTTTTCATAAAAGTTTTTTAATTATTTGAAAAATAATACTTTTCACACTCTGTTTGATTCGCCAGTATTTAAATAAAAACCAGCGTTAAAATGAGAAAAAAATATAAGTTGTAATGGGGTTTAATTTAAGCAAAATGCAACATATGCTTAAAGGAATATTTACCTAAAACTATGCAATTACAATGCACCGGAAATAATTGCTACTGCAGTGACTTATTGGAAAATTGTAAATATAATAAATATACACATGTAGTTATTTACTTTTATGATGATGTTAAATAGAAATGTATGCAACTTGTCTTTAATTATTCAATATAAATTGCTACTTTATTGCACTATTTTGGAACAACAATATAGAAAATTGCCTTAGGCAAATTTTGAATAGTCATTTGAAAATTTAATTATATTGTATTGCATTAAAATCTTTAAAGATTTATTATTAATTGATTTATAGCTTTAAATACGTAATTTTTGCAGTACACTTTTAGTTGGATTTATTGCTTAAAATTAAACTATATCAGCTAAGAGTCAGTGACTCTCAATTCAAAAAAAAATATTGCTTAAATTACACAGCTGCAAAAAAAAATGTAAAAACTGTTGCAGAGTTCCTGTGTAGTAGCCAGGGAAATAGAGCTTCAAATCGACCGATTAGTGTGCAAACACGTCATTTGTAAAATAAGTAAATTAATAAAAACTTTTCATTAAATTCTATTCTTTACGTTCTTAAGATTCACTATCTATTAATAGTTAATCATACGACATGTTGTGCGTAGCAGATATAAATACAAAATATCATTGCTTTTTATAATTTCTGTCTTTTCATTTAATGTGGAAAAATGGTATAAACTTAAAGTTGCTGTATGTCAAAGTTTGTTTCACTCTTAAATTATGCACACCCACTCAACTTTATGTAGTTGCATTTGCATTATTTTGGCAGACATCAAAATTTTATATTTTCATTAAACGACTTTCAATTATGCAAGAGAAAATTGTATACACTTAATAATACAATTTTATGTGTAACATGTGTTGAAATTTTTGGAATTTAATTTCCTTTAAACAAAGCTGCTGCAAAGAATTTTATTGAGAATGTAAACAGATTTTCAGAACTCACTTTAGAATTCTGCTTACAAAATTTAGTAAATAAAGGAAATGTTTCAACAAAGGCTAATATGAGAATTCCTTTAAAAGTATAGAGAAATAATAAGGAAATTGTAGTTTAAGTATCTGTAAATTAAAACAGAAATTCTCGTTTAAATATTTGATTGATGTCGGATAATTATCTGCCTCAAATTTTAAGAGTTATAAGACTTTTATTGTTGCTCAGATTGCTTACTAAGCGAATGTTTGAATAGAAATTCTTATAAAAATTTTTAATAAATCTAAAATTATTAAAGTCTTAAATTCAGAAAATTTCAATTTCATATCGTTTGTATGAAATTTTATTAAAATATTTTTTCAATATCTAAAGATAATATTAATTTCGAATACACAAAAGGCACTTCAAACGTTTACTTTAGAAAGAAACAGCTGCAGTTGCATACGTTTTGCGCTCTAAACATTTTTCGCATCTTAAATTATGCAAAAAAACGATTTAATCTCATAAATTATTTGCATACAAATGTGACTAATAAAAAACAGTAAAGCATAAAATGCAGGTAAAATTCTGTGCCATGAGTTTTTATGCAAAATTGTTTTAAATTTTTTTATGAAAAAATTAGCTGCTGTTGGTATTTTATTTAAATACATGCATATAATTAGAAAAGTAAATATGTCAAAAGAAATAACATATACAATGCTGTGCAAAAGCTTAAGACCAGCAATAGTTTCCTCAAAAAATATAAATTTGCAGCACTTATTGGCTTAAAAGAAATGCAAGGGAGAATTGAATTTTATAAAAAGCAGATCGAAAGTATTTAAGAAAAAAATGTTTCATACACTTTTCAAACACTTTTTTAATCAATCTAAAGATTCAAAAAATTAATTTTTTGATTGCATCTTGTTGCATGGTATCCCAGGAAACCAACATTGTGATCCGTAACATTTCTTTTGAAGAAAGATTTTTGTCTCGGACCCGTCTATCTTTTCCAAAAAAAATTCAGTGAGGTTACGAATGAAGTGTTGCGCCGGTCAGCTCATGTTTACCAAAACATGCTTTCCTATTTTTTCTAGAAACTTCTTTTATAGCTTGGAAGTGGCCTTGGGATTATTGATCTGCTTCACTATGATTGTTTTTCTAGCAAAATTAAGTCTAATCGGCAAGGCATGTTGCTCTAAAATGACATTGTAGCCTCCTTCTTTCATTGTATTATCGATTTGCATCAAAGTTACTACTCCATTTTCTGAGAACCATCCCCAGACCATAGCAGAACTACCATTGTGTTTTGCTGTGTGTACTACACAATCTGTCAGAATTTCTTCTTTAGAACTGCGTCGTACTAAAATTCATCTTTTTGGCTTCTATTCGTCAGTTTTAAGAAATTCTTTGAAATATTCTTCTATCCAGTCTGTATGCCTTTTAGTTCATTCTAAACGTTTCTTCTCATTGGCCGGTCGAAAAAGTGAATTTTTTACTGCTAGAAAGTATAGATTTTTACTGTATCAGCCGAAATATTTTTGAACTGGCTAATATTGATATCCAAACGGATCTATGGTGCTGTTTTTCTTTTATACGGCTTGCGGATTGTCCTGATGAGTGTGTTGTCTATTCTGGTAATAATTATTGGCCTTTAGTCTCCATACTTTACGTTTGTTGATATCGTTCAAACTCAGCCTTTGATAACATAAATTGTGATGCAATTTTTGCATTATAAATAGTACTTAATGTTGAATGTGTTGCAATACTAATAGCGATGTTTTTCCCATGAATCTAATGCCGTTCCATTGCAAAATAACTAAGAAAAAAACATGTATGTAAAAGTGGGATTGGGACAAGACGGACAAACAGAAAAGAACACTAGAAGTGGACAGAATTTCTATAGACAACACTTTTGCATCAACAAAAGGACACATCATCGCATCACTGACTGGACGAAAACTTAGAAATTTCTAGACACTGAACGAGACGCTTGATATTTGACTTATTGGCTTATACTTGACGAGACGCTCAATACAGTAAACGGACAGTCGACGAGTTTTAGTTAAGGTGTACGGACGCATATACTATAAAAACTAAATAAGTTATTAAAAGGTTAAAATAAAGCCTGTAAAACAAAAAGAGAAACTTATTAATAAAATTAAATGGAACGAAATCAAATTTTTCTTTAAATAAATGGAAAAACAGAGTGAAGAACTACATAAATAACTTGAGTGCTTTGGCTTTAGCAAATACGCCATAAGGTGTTGAAACTAAATACGAAAGTAAAATGGTAAATTAAAACAAAAAAAGAACTTAGTTTTTTTCAAGTAAAATAATAAAAGTTTGACAATCCCTTTCTCATGAATTACTTGAAGGACGCCTAGAACTATGTTACTACTTTAAAATTCATAGCACACATCTAATTACAGCATTTAAAATAACCTATTCCATTACATTTTTAAAATGTTATTTTCATTACTAACCGCTCGCTGCTTTTTTTTTTAAATATAATGTTGGTGCGCCTTTAATTTCATGCACTACTGCATTTTGCCCACTAATTATGCGGACTACTAAAACTGTTCTTATTATTGCTGCCGTTATAGGTCATTGACCTTGTAGCTGTTTTAAAAAAATTTGATTCTTAGTTCTGCTGAAAATTTGCTTAAGTAGGCAGGAAGAAAATTGCTGTCAGATTTGACTTTATTTTCTTTTGAAATTCTTGTCAAGAACTTTGACTACATTTTACATTAAATTGTGTACCTAAAAATATTCAATATGAATTGTTGTAGTTTTTTGTTTAACATTTTGTAGTGGCTAGAACAAATTTTTGCTGCATAGTTTTTGGGATTTTTTTTTTCATATATGCATTCAAAGAGATAAAAGCAATTCTTTCAAAAAACACCATTGCTCTCAAAATTTGATATATAAAAAATGTACACAATTTCAATTTCATTTCGTTTTTAGTAAAATATATAAACAGTAAGTATTGCTTAAGTGTTAATGTTAACAATTATTTGAAGTTCCTACCAAGTTTTGAATTACTTTGAAAATACAGTCTAGTCAATAAAAGAGTAGCGATACGAAAGAAGAAGGATTTCTAAAAAAGCTAACTCTTTCCTTACTCAATAGACTGTATAATTTATGACACAAATCAAAGTTTTATATTATGAACAAAACTAATTTACATATTATTCACGTATTCTTGTAGACAATGATTTATAAAGCAATAAAAACATAGTTAAATGGTTATGAACGCCAAACAAAATAGCTACATAATAATTTAAAAAAACTTACCTTCTCAGTTTTAGTCAACATCTCCGATTGCAAGAATAATATAACTCCTAAATTAAACTCAGTTTTAAAATTATTTTATTGCTAATATTACTTGCCTACTTATATTTATAAGATATATTTATATATATTGATTAAAAAGAACTGTAATACAATCAAGCTGTATTTTTGCAAAGTTTTAAATATGCTTTAGCTATTGTTTTATAAAAATTGGTTATCAGATATTGTATAAAATTTCTTCAAGAAACCATCAAAATATTGTGCGTTTATAATTAAGTAAATTAAAAATTTGTTACATTTTTAGCGTACTTTTTTTATTTTGTCATGAAGTGCATTAATTCACAAATGCAAAAATTATAAAAATTAACGTTATAATTCCAAATGAGTTTTGAAGAGGAAGATAGTTCTTTCGAACCCCATTAATGATTTCATAAAAAAAACTATACTTCTATATAAATTTGCCTTAAATATCTCGAAAAATCTTGATTTTCGGACTTTTAGGTCAGAATATCTCAAAAACGGGATCCATTTGAGAAATTCTAAGCTTGGATTCGAATTCAACGCGTCAAAAACCTTTGAAAAAATAGATTAGAGTTAAGGCAACAAAATCATTGTTGCCTTGTGATATCTTTGAATTAAATCGATAAAAATTTAAAAATGTCGAAAAAATCGAAGATCATTGAGTTGTAACGAAAAATGCGATTAAAGTCCAAGAAGTCGATAAAAGTATTAAATTGTATTGAAATACATCAAAAAAGCCGACAGCATATTCAAAAGCCAAAAAATTATCGCACATTTTTGAAAAACATCGAAAAAGCGGAATACATCGAAAAATTTTATATATTTCAAAAAAATTGATTAACTTCGAAAAAGTCGATATAATTCGGAAATATCAAATCGCATTAAAAGACATTAAAAAAATACATAACTATCGATTATTCGATAATTCGATCAAAGTCGAGACTATTGACCCCTATAGTCTTTATTGTGATATTGCCTACCATATCCTTACTTTGATTTAATTTCATTTAGTCGCTCCCCATAATGGAAAAGAATCTTTTAAAGTCGCTTATTGTGTTTCTTGTGTCTTCTGAAGACAAAAAAATAATTTGATTTTTAATGAGCTTAGTGTTGAAACTTTCATGACTGCTTCTTTTTGTCTTTTAACTTTTAAATAAACATTTTAAGAACTATAGTGAAGCCAGAAAAGTGTCACATTGCAGCAAGACCAAAATTATTTACGCGAGAAATAAATATATCCAAAGCTTTGAATTCATTTTGTAAAGTTCTTAGCACGTCCATGTAAAAAACAAATAAGCAAACTTGAAATTGCTTCAATTGAAGAGGTCACTGAGGATTGTCTTATAGAGAATCCGAAACTTGCTGTTTTTAAGATAAACATTTTTAAACTGGTATTTTTTGTGCTTTACACATACTGTAGTAATTCATTTTTTAAGGTTCTTAGCAAATCCATGCAAAAGGAGAATAAACTTGAAAATTGCTTACTGCATCAATTGAAGAGGTCACTGAGGATTGCCTTGTAGCGAATCCGAAACTTACTGTTTTTGAGATGATAATTTTTGGTATTTTTTGTGCTTTAAACGTACCGTATTCAACACTAAACTGATTATTAAATTAAATAAAAGAAAATTTAAAAACACTATGTTATTTAATTCCAAATTTTGTTTCAACTAAAACTTCTATTTGATGGTATCAAATAAATAACTGTCATTCCAATTTTCGATTAGAAATTTAATACTTTTTACTAGCATAGAAAATTCTCTTAAATTACAATTAAATCTATAGCATACACTGACAATGACATGAAAAACCTACATGCACATTTGCACTTACACATACATACATACGATACATTTAGATACATACACATAGAAACAAACTAACATCGTGAAAACCAGACAACATTAGTGTCAACCACGTCAAAGTTCTGCAAAAAAAGTTGTGTTGAGTTGAGCAGCGCTTAACAACAGCACGCACGCACACGTTAACGAAACTTTAAATCACTTTACTTTCTATATTCGGCCAATGGTATTGCAGCAACAACATTTGGCGGTGGACTATGACAAGCAGCACGTGTTGTTGTTGTTTTTTTAGTTGCTGCTGCTGCTGCTGCAGCAGTATGGGTAAATGTCAATGCGTTAGCAACACTGCTGCAGTAATCGCGCATGTTAGTGTTGGTAAAACGTTTTATTTGGCTATTTGCTAAAATCACATCTTCTGCGTACTATATATCTGGTATATTGCGTCCGATTTTAGAATCAGTAACCGCATGTGTTTCCACAGCACCAGCAGCCGTTGTAGTAGCGCCACCACTAAGTGCACATTTATTTTTCGCACAATTTGCATCATGATGATAGTTGATGAAGTGTTCGCACAATTTTGGTTCTGAGTTGGAGAATTTATTGAGATCGTTACTGATGGTAGCACCAATAACACCACCACCAGCACCACTGCTACTGCCATCATGTTCGCTGGCCGCATGCTCGGATATGGTTGAATTGAGATCGCTGTTTTTACTAAATGAAGTTGTCATTGTTGTTGTTGTGGCAGCACCACTAACACCACCACAACCACCACCACCACCAGCACTACTGCTAACATACTGCGGATAATGATGCTGATAATGAAGATGATGATGATGTGGAAATGTTTTTTGCAATGCATGCAAACTGCCTGAACTAACAGTGCGTTCAAGTATTTCACCCCAATATTTTTCAGAGAGTCCTTCAATATCAGGCCGAACCATACTATAGCCACCGTGATGATGCTGATGACTGTGTCCATGATGTTGATGACTGCTGCTGCTGGCGCCAGTGCCACGTATTTGCTGTGAGGCACTACGACTTAGACTATTGGCACGAGCACGCGCACATATACCGAGTACAGAACCACCAACAAGACCACCGCCGCTGGCATGCGTTGGTGGTCGTGATGTCGGAGGTTCAGGTGGCATCGGCAGTGTAGTGATGTCACAGTCGGAGTTTAGGCGGCAGCAGGGTGATTTGTGCTCTTCTGGCGGTGTACCTTCGGTGGGGAAGCACTGTAAGTAAAAGAAAGCAAGAGAGAGAGAAAGAGAAAATAAACGTCTTGCGTGTCTTAAGTTTAAAACATAATATTGCCATAAATTTCATCGCACTAATTGAAAAATATTGAAGATGGTTTTTCAACCAGAGTGAAATGATTGCGGGAGTTTTTCTACATGATTTTTATGAACTCTCGTAGTAAAATTTAGTTCTCAAGCGCTAGAGGCCAAATTAAATACAGCCCACGTAACTTAATGTAGCTTTTTCGTTAACCCCTTCTACTGCTTCCTGTTATTTTTTTTGGACTAAGTTCAACGATAAGACGAAGTATGAATTCAAGTTTCTCAAGCGGTTGAATGAAAGTTTGGATATCGGTTGAAAATGGGAAGAACCTTTGAATTTGAAGCATGGGCTTCGATCGACTTTCCATTCAACTTTGTTTTTTCCGGAAAAATCTGCTACAAAATAATAAGAACAAGAGTTCACCCTTTAGTTTAGAAACTTATATAAAAAAGAACTATTTTTTGTTTTCTTCCACATCTTGTTACCTTATCACTATTTCGATCCCTTTCTTAAGGTTTAATCTATCTCCATACAAAATTTCATCAAAATCGGTCCAAAGCTTAGCTGTAAAACATATTTTCCTCTTAGGGGCGTCGAACTCCCCATAAAAACAAATACATATCCTCAGGGTTCTATCTATCTCCCGTATCGAATTTCATTAAAATCGGTTCATTTGCTTAGCTGTGAAACATATTTTGTGGTTAGGGGCGTGGTCTACCCACAAAAAAATTAAATTTTCAGTGTTATATCTATATCTGTACTAAATTTTAGTAGTCGTTGTCAGGCCCAATAAAAATTAAAGAGTTTTTAATGCCTTTATTTAGGGCTCAATCTATCTCCATACCAAATATTATCAAAATTGGCTTATTAGCTTAGCCGTGGAAACTCTTTTCCTGTTAGAGGCGTGGCACCGCCTACTTCAGGCAACAGAAGATCCAATGTTATACCCATTTTTGAAAACTTTTTTTGTCGGAGAAAAAAGATTGGATGCAAGTAAATTTTGGAAAATGATTTCAATAATGTGATTTTATCATCACAAAATCAAATTTCAAATGTCTGTAAACTTTAAATTCGTATTCTTCAAAATCGATTTTTGAGCACTGAATTATGAATCCAGCGCATAATTTCTTAATTTTGTTAACTAAATAAAAGGTTCTACTATTGTTTTGACTGTTCTCCATTCGAAAACGGCAAAATCTTAATATTAATTTCTGAAAAGACAAGTTCGCTATCATACTCCCATATACCTCTAAAGAAATATTTTGTATAATCAAGCTGGTAATTTTCACAAAAAATGTCTTCTTCAATTAAAACTAAACAGCTGAGATTTTCATTATTTGAAACTGTAGTAAAGTGTCAATTATTATAGTGCAGTAACTTTTAAGCTTTTTGTTAATCAACGTCCCTTAAGAGACTACTTATTATCCATCGCATACTATTGCCCAAATCACTTCGCTACTATTTTTATGCTCCAATTGTTTTCTGTAGCCTTTTTTGTCTTAATTTATCTTATTGCCTGCGTTGTCTTGAAACTACTTGCTACAATGTTGCCATGCAATATTTTATCGGGTCAAAAGTGTAAAATATTTTAGATTCCTTCATAAATTACGGAAGTAAATCATTCAACTTGAATGCGTTTGAAAATTGAAAGTAGGCCAGAAATTGAAACCCTTGCAAAGGAAACCAGTTGAAAAAGGAAATAAAAGAAAAATAACCACCAAAGAGAAAGAGCAGTTAAAAAGCATGACCAAGGCTGGCCACGAAAAGTCGGCCAAGCACTTAAGTCGGAGCGCAAAAAAAAAAAAAAAAAAAAAAAAACTCATAACTTTTACTTAGCATCATCTAAAGCTTTTAGTGCAATTGAGGCTGACTGCCATAGTTTCCGTTTATATTGAGGTTTTTGTTTTCAAGCTTTTACTATGAGTTGTAAACTATAATAATTTCTATTGTTGTTGTAGTTGTGGTTGTGTTAGTAGTTAGCACTTTTTGGTTGTATTTACAGCGTTGGAATTAGTTGGAAAAAAAAGAAGAAAACCATAAAGTTTATTGGTTAATAGCGATGGCGGCTTTTGTTTTGAATTTTCTCGAAAACTGAAAATACTGAACTGCAACTTGTGCTAAAATAGCCTTCAGTTGTCCAGGTTTTATGTGTCTGGAAAAATCAAAATAAAGTTTTCAAAAGATCTTTTATAACTTTATTTTGGCTGAAGGTTCAGTTTGCATTTGCAAATTTTAGCAAAATCGCAATAATGCCAGTGTGAAAGCAGTTTTTTAAAACGCGATACGAAATCGAAATAAATGCAAATCGTGCTGATTTCGATGCTTATTCCGAGATCGGTGGATATATTAATAATATGAATCATCTATTATCTCTGTTTTTCAAACAGCCTTTTGATATTTTGATTTAATTTGCATTAATAATATCAAAAATGTACTCACACCCTTATAACGTAAGTTCTTTTCAAAAATATCTGCCACACGTTAAAACAATTACCAGCAACAATTCATTTAAATGACGCGTTTCCCCAAACACTTAATTAATTTCAATTATTTTTCAATTAGAAAATCAATAAATGACTAAAACACGAGCAAATAATAGGGCTATCACCCAGCGAGAATTTTAGAGTTCGCTGACTGTCTGTCTGTTGAAAAAGTAATTGATTTGCTTCGTTTGTGCAAACCGCCAAAATGAACAGTGTCATTACTGAAGAAGCAGTTAATTCAGTTTAAAAGAAAATACTTCAAGAATATCTAAAAACATATCCGATGTCATCCATTAGCAATAAGCCCTTACAGAAGATCTTCTTAAGGTCCACTGTCCATGCAAATATGCATTCTAAGCACATCTTTAGCCTGATAGCGGACCGAACTCAAAAGCCATATATTTAGCTCTTAATTTTTATTTTCATAATTTATTTCTTCTTATAGTTCTCAATCAGTTTATGAGAACTTTGTGAAAATGGACTTTGCATTATAACTTATCGATCATGTGTCGACGTTTCTATTTTTTGTAAAAGTTCAAAAATATGAAACTTTCCGTTTCTCTTTGAAAAATGGCTTCATTTTCTTCATTCAATTGGATGCGGCTGGCAATTTCTGCTTTCTTTTTGGAAGCATGTATCGAAGATCAAATTGTTTCACTTCACAGAAAGATCTAGTGGAAATTAATTTTGAATCTTCCCCAATTCGCTCCTACCCACAATAGGACCTTTTGAGTTTATTTACAAAATTTATCATTCAAATAGTTGATTCGTGCTGGCATTAAACCAATATGCACGTATAAATGCTAAATATACAACTTATGCCTGAAACAACACCATATGTAAATTAATACGGCATGGAGTATGGATTTAAAAGCTCATTAAAATATGCATGCAACAAAAACCACAAAAACTAATAATGTCTGCAGAAAATCAAATGAAATTGAACTAAGGAAAGTAGGGTTGAGTATGAAGTAATATCTGCTAACCCCTATAAAGCGGTTGTACAAATAGTTTCTGCTGCTGTGCTTTAGACGTATAATGATTAATTTTCATACCTCATTGCCCATACCCGAGAATTTTTTAGGTACTTTAATTTGATAAAAATTTTTGCAATCATTTTCCACTTTCAGAATTTTCAGAATCTTGTATCTGTCAGAATTTTGTGCAAAAACTCCTAGAGAAATACGGTTTCCATTACTTCGTTTAGCAGGCTGTAGAAAATACCGATCAATGAAACAAAAATCAAATAAAAAAAATTCCAAAATTTAAAAAAAAATAACACCTAAAATATAGTAACATCAATTTCGGAATACTCATAAAAATGACTCTTATAAGACTCTTTTCAGAAGACTTTTAGAGTATGCTTGTCGATAGCGTTGTTATTTGTGTTATCCATTAAATTTTGAAACACTTTGGTTTTCAATAGCTCTTTGCATAGCTTATGCTTGTGTGGGAGGTGCCACGCCCTCTCGTCAAAATACATTAATTTTTTTCAGATGATATCGAACTAATTTCTTATATCTGAGTGAATTTGGTTTCATAACTATTTAATAAAACCTTTTTTCATAGTTTGCTTTAATGGGAGGTGCCACGCCCTTTTACGAAAATTGATCCAATTTTTGTTCAGAGCTTTTCTATACCATTCCATCTGCTTTTGGAAACCTTTTTTTTTTTTTACCTTAAATAATTCTTTCATATAGCATAGCGTTTTGAAGTTTTCATTTGTATGGGAGATACCACGCCCTTTTAGTATGTTTAGTATTCGTGACAATTTTGGTTGCACAACATCAAATAACACTTTCATCCTGATGGGCGGTAGGTGTGTCCCTACCATTTTCAATCCTAAGAACTTGTGCGAAGAGAAGACTGACGTATCGATAGATAGACAAAGAGCGAAACAGAAATACAGACAGGGAAACAAAGTGACATACAGGCAGACAGACAGACTGGAAGTTAGACAGCAGTCATACAGACAGGCCAATTTTTTTCCACTTTGTTACTTTTAAATTTTTCAAAAATCTTAACATATGTGATTTAACGCTATGAATGTCACCGGCCAAACTAGTTTTTAGGACAAACTAGTTTATCCTAGGCCAAACTAGTTAATTTGAAGGCCTTAAAGTATGCAACTTAATTTTAATGCAAAAGCACTGTGAATAGCGAAGTCAGTGTTGCCGCGTAGCCGAAATTGGATATATTGGAGGATGTAAATCCTGAGCCGCGGCCAAAGGCCTCCCAATTACCTCCGCTTACAACTTGTCAAGTATATAATGAAATTGACAAATTTTGCTTTCTTACTTTGCTACTGTCGTATTCTTTGCTAACTACAGTGCTTATGCATTAAAATGTCATTACATATCTTTAGGCTTAAGCTAACTAGTTTGGCCGGTAACATATATATTTTTAATATATATATATATGTTACCGGCCAAACTAGTTTCAGGCCAAACTAGTTACCGTTAAGCCTAAAGATATGCAATACAATCTTAATGAAAAAGCACTGTGGCTATTGAAGACTAAACAAAGTAAAGCAATAAGATTATCAATTTCATTGTATGCTTATCAAGTGGTAAGTGAAGGGAAGTGGGCGGCATTCAGCCGTGGTTCGGCCTATAACATTTTCAACATAGACTTCGCTATCTACAGTGCTTTTGCATTAAAATTAAATTGCATACTGCTAGGCATGCAAATCAACTAAAAACTAGTTTATATTAAAAACTAGTTTGGCCGGGTAAAATATATAAGAAAATTAAACTCTTAATACGCATTAATTTTTAACTTACCCTATTCGGCAATAAATGTCGACTTAAACGACGAAAATTCGAATTAAGCACCCAATAAATGAATGGATTCCACAAGCTATTGCTCAAAGCGGTCCATGTGACTAAAAAGTCCAAAAATGGAGGCAGCTGCAAATACAAGAAATTTAATTTGAAAAGAACAATAAAAAATACAGAGTATTTAATGAAAACATCATTAAGACAGAAGCAATATCAATAAAATTCTCATATTTCATACACTTTATATCCAAGCATCAGTTTTTTTTCGTTCTATCTATTGTATCTTCAATACAAATGTGATAATAGAAATCAAAAGAAAACAAAAAAAAATAAATAAAAAGATAAACAATGAAGTTACCTTAGAGCCTGTACAAGCAGTCACAATTTCCTGTATCGTCCAGGGTGTGACCATAACAATGAAACCCAAAGAAATTGCAGCCATGGAACGTGATGTTGTGCCATTTGATTTTTTCTCTTGAATGGGAACAATCTATGAAAGAAAATGGAAGAAATAATAAATAATAAAAAATGTGCTAAAAAAGATAGAAAGCAGAATAATTTCTACTATTACTTTGCTTTTTAAATTGAATCTTTCATTTTATATTCCTTTTACAGTTTTGACAAAATTTAAAATTTTTATTTGAAAGAAAATTGAATGTTCTTAGAAATAAATGCAGTTGAAATGTAACAAATATGCAAATTATTTGCTTCCGGTATTTTCTCTATTTCGAAAGAATTGATATAAAATTTTAAAGAAATAATTTTACTTTTACTTCACTGAAAATTTAAGGGAGTATTTTGAGCGCACAGAACTGGGCAGCTATACTCCGAAAAAGTTGAGACAAATTCGGATTCCGCGAACAAATCTATGTTTCAAGCATTTCCGAAAAAGAAAATGTGATGTCTCACATAAAGTGCAATTAATTTTCAACACTTTTTATCACTAAAATCTAACGCATTTACCTTTTTTGTTATCGTATTCGATGGTCCACCCATACCAGCCATACCCAGACCCATACTCATGGCCATGCTAAGATTCATAACTGGTGTATTTGGCAACGTATTCGACGATGACAACGGATGATGTGGATGATGAGTGCCACCACCGCCGGCCATTGGTAACATCGGATCGTTAAGCCTAAAACGGCTCATATGAAAACTGGAACCATAGCAGTACATGAGTACCATTGTGGTGGGAAAGTAAAGTGCACATGTGGCCAAAATGCGATACGAAGGTTTGCTATAAAAAGGCTCACAGGCCATCAGTCCGGTGTTGTTAAAATAATAACCTGTGTGTGTGTGTGGAAGAAAGAAGGGTGAAAAAGACAAAACTATCAAATTAAGCAAGAAAGAGATGGAACAAAATTGTGAAAAAAAGAAGAATTCTACCAAAGTAAAAGTCATTAAAAACATACGCTACAACAAAAACAACAACAACATCAACCAATTTGCATACCACTACCATGTAAGCTCAACTTACCTTTAGGTAATACAAGAAATCCAAAAACCGTTAGACTCACAATCCACGTTAAGCTTAGTATGGCAACGCAACCCTAGAAATATGCAATGAAAAATTTTTATATATTTTTTTTTTATTATTTTTCAAACAAAAAGTTATCTTCTTGGGATTTATGGCGTAAAAACAGTTTTCGAAGTCAATTTGTTTGTCTTAAGTTAGCAGGCATGTGTCTGTTTCATGCCATACGCACCCTTTGTCTTAAAGTATACAAAAGAAACTACTACTCCAGCCAACTTCTGGCTATGTGCGGTGGTAGCTTGTGTAAACTTGCATTAAAATGAAAGCAGCATTTAAAATAAGCTACGCTAAACATTTTCCTTTTAATTATCCTTTGAACACCTAAAGGCTAATTTTCAAAGGACGTAAAGAAGTTTTTCTTCTTCATATATTTATTTTTGTTTTTATTCATAGTGATTTTGTTTCGCCAACATAAAAACTTATCTGTTGGCAAGAAAATCTACGTGCATTTAAAGTAAGCAGGAAAGTAAAGTCTTAATATTGTTTGCTACAAGTTTTAACAATGAGGGTGATTTTAAATAGCACCCTTTACGCTTGAGCGCTGCACTTACGTTAATCTCGTTATTAGGTCAGGTATTAATAATGGAGTAGTAGTGGAAATTAAATTCTACTAGCAATAAACGTTTGGCGGTAGAAGGGTTTAAGCTAACGTTTAGTGATACAGAGGTTTGATTTCCACTACCACAAAAAAACGTTTATTGCAAACCCATTTACCACTGAGCATTTATTTAAGAAAAACTTAAGTGTTGATGTGTATTATTTCTATGAAATTCTAGAATTTATTACTGAAAACTTTAAATGGAAGTGAATTACCAATAAATTGTTACCAATAAATTACCAATAAAAATTGTAGAACTTAAGAAGATTTGAACATATCCACTAAAATTTTAAGTTATAGTCGCAAATTCACCACTAATTGTTTTCAGTGTTAGATTTTGAGGGCATCGTCGTCAATCTAGTAAGCTAACTTTCACTTAGACGATAATGTTGATTTATTGTAGGCTTGGGCAAAATATATCGATTATCGATATTTCTGATATTTTTTTCGATAATTATCGGCGATATTTTTTATTTTGATATTATTTTTATATCGAAATTCGATTTTATTTTTCGACTATTGTATTTCGATATTTTTGCTAATAACGTTAGCTAACGCGCTTTTAAAAACCACTCGTGTGGTCCCAGCCTAAAAAGTGGAATTTTTTTGTTACACTCAAATAAATGCAATCGTGAAAATTTACACTATCGTTGGTAAGAATATAATTTTTTTCAGCAAAATTATCGGTTTTCGAATATCGATATATCCGATGTTTTTTTCTCGATATATTTTGATACTGTTTCGAAATATCGATCATCGATGTTTCGATAATATTTTTAATTTGCCCAACGCTAATCCATTGTGTACCCTCCTAAGTGATAATTTATAAATTTTTTTTGTGAATAGTTAAATTCAATATGCCTCATATATTGTGTATTGGAAGACGTGGCAGACGTTGTGCTGTCTTGACCGGTAGATGGAGCGATGAGTTTTATTTGGTTATGGTCTTTGTCTTTTATATATCTACCAAGTCAAATTCATTTGCGTCAAATAGTCACTGAAAAATTATGGTTTTTCGTATATGGGAGGCGTGGTAACGCTCATTTTTTTCCATGCTTTTGCTTATACTTTTTATATATGTACGTACCAAGTCTCATTCATCTGCGTCAACTAGTTGATGACATATGATGAATTTGATTTTTATCCTCCAAACTAAACTATGCTAAGAACCGAAAAATAAATATACTACGGTACCATTTATGGATACGGAGATAAATAAATTTCCAAATATATTTCGACCTCAACGCAATCTTTCGGGTCAAAAAAAGCACATAAACCTCCTGGAGCACCCTGCCAACCAATGGTGTGAATAAGTCTTCCTTTAATGGTAACGGATTTGTAATAATTATCTTATAAATCTTAAGGTGGGAGTTGCCACGCCCTCTTTATTTTGACAGAAATTTTTCTCGACGCTCGCCACGCTCACTTTATTTTGACAGACATTTTTCTGGACGCTCTCACAGCTACACAAAGTTTCATTGTAATCAGATGAATGGTTCAAGAGCTTTCCCGGAACATATGTACATATGTATGTATACGTTACCGGCCAAACTAGTTTTTAGGCCAAACTAGTTAGCTTAAGCCTAAAGATGTGCAATGACATTTTAATGCAAAAGCACTGTGGTTAGTGAAGACTACAACAGTAGCAAAGTAAGAAAACAAAATTTGTCAATTTCATTATACACTTGGCAAGTTGTAAATGAGGGTAATTGGGCGGCCGTCGGCCGTGGATCAGGATTTACATCCTCTAATATATCTAATTTTGGCTATGTGCAACATTGACTTCGCTATTCACAGTGCTTTTGCATTATAAATAAATTGCATACTTTCAGGCCTTCAAATTAACTAGTTTGGCCTTGGATAAGCTAGTTTGTCCTAAAACTAGTTTGGCCGGTGACATGTACATAAATTTATTTTTTATATAAATTTGATTTACTGATTGTTGTATATCTGTTATTTTCGGTTTTGGGCTCCACTTGGATGAATTTATATATTTTGGAATTCTAATCGTGTCCGTTTTCCGAAGATTTCAAATATTCTGATAAAAAAAGCCCCAAACATTTTAAATCTTAGCTTTTGCAAGTCTGAGTCACTTTTAGAGGTAGTGTTGACTGTCTTCTTTAGTGTCTTTCTCTGGCGTGTTATAAAGAGTTTCAGTCGTTTAGTAATGGATCGAAGTTTTCTGGATGTAATTGGCTTAGCTCTGCAGTGAATATGCTTCCAGTGCATTGATGTGCCCTTCCTACCTAGCTCATCTATATGCCTCTTCATTGTCTGAAATATTTTAATGACCGAGTATAATTTTTAACTGCATTGATCGTTAAAAACCTGATAAAAAGCGATTAAAAATTCCATGTATTTTTCTTCATCTTGGTTTTTAGTTACACAATTACTTATGATAAGCAGATTATCTGAGTTACATACACATGTGTACTTATATATCTCATATGTGTACATAATACCTACTAAATAGACTCAGTTGATCAGTTCAAATATTGTGCTAAAAATCGATTTTATTTTCCCATACGACTTTTTTTGTACATTGACAAGTTTTAGTTTAGTTCTCACAAAAGTTTCCAATTTTTTTTTTGCGTACCCCCCAAAGAAAGACTTAAACTGAACAACGAAGCAAAGAAGTATGTAGTTGAGAAAATATAAAAAATACGTGTTGATATTTTCTGGAACATTAAGCAAACATACATATATGTATGTTGTTGTATTGTAACCAAAGCAAAAATACTTGTTGTGGTTTTTGTTCACTTTTATTTGTGGCATTGCTGGCGTGCGTTATTGACATGGGTTGTCGCCCAAGTGTAGACTACATTTTTTTTTGTTGTTGCCCTGAAAGAGTTCATTTTATGTACACAGTTGAGTAACAAGACATTGCGGTAAATAAATATGATGTTCGACACAACGACAACGATGCGGTGTCAATAGAAAAGTAAAATAAAACGTAAATATTTTTGGGAAAAGTATTTTAAAGTTAAGTTTTGTTATGTTAAATGAGATTTTTCTCATTACGTGTCAGGGATAAAGTTTTTGACATTAAAGTCAATGTAATAAAGTTATAGCTTATGGCTGCAATATGTCTCAAAAGTGTTGTAAGAAATTAAGAATAAAATGATAGATATGCAGTTTTAGCTAAGAATTTTAATTTGCTTAATTTTTAAGCAAAAATTTGTTTGGCTTAGAAAATTCAAAGTTTTTTGTCATATATTTTTATTTGTCGCTATTTATTTCTATAGTTGATGATCAAAGAAACTTGTGTAGGAAAAATCGTCAAAAAATTTTTTCAGAAACAACTACATTTTCGAGACTTTGCAGTATCAAAAATACATTTGCCGGCTTAGTCTATCTCCATTTTCTTCCGGCAATTCACATACATTTTTTCAGTAAATTTTGGCTTTGTTGCGGGAAAAGTTCCCGAACAGAAAAGTTATCGAAAACTACCTCAAAATGATTAGAGTGGATATTTAAATGATGTACTCATATTCCTTACATAGTTAATGACAAGACGGGCAAAATATATTGAAATAAATATTCAATCGAAATTCAATTTTTAAGTGATTTTTTAGGATTATTTTCTAAAGCACGAACCAAAAACCCTCATAGTTTATTATAGCTTATTTTCGGTCATTGAAAAAGTTATCTTATGTTAAAAAAATCTAGTAAATTTAATAAAATAACACAAAATCTCTGCAGTATCGATATTTTCCAGAAAAGTTGCGAACATTTTTTTTACTTTAAGCTTTCTCCCCCATTTCAACGAACTATGATGAGAACGATAGATTCTTTTTTTAAAGTTCATTTGTTCTCTATTTTATCTATTTATCTGATTACACTATTTTGGGACTTTAATATCTTTGGAACAATTTAAACATAAAAAGAAACATCTGCCACATCTGTAAATATTTTTCTAGTTAAAATATAATAATATCTATAATCATTAAGTAAAAAGTCTTTTCAAAAGTCAACATTTTTCCATGGCATAAAGAACAAACAGCTTAAGTCGACAGTCGGCAAATGAAGCTATGGAGAATTTTCCATTAACACTACATGGAATTTTATTTCTTTTTGTAGTAATTTGCAAAGCAAATTTTACCCTTAACACCAACTGTCTTCTGTTGACTTAGGTTATTTTTTTCTTTAAACCAAAGTTTTCATATCTAACATAAAAAAAATATTTCTGATAAAAAGATTGCATATTAATTTCAAAGATATGCAAAAGACGTTCAGTTTTATGTTGTGGGAATTGCAAAGGCACTAATAATGCAAAAGGTAGATGTTAAATGTTCTTGATTATAATGAAATTCTATCTTAACCAAACTAAATAATAACAAATTATTTTAAAATGAATGATGAATGTAAACAAAGTAGTCACAAGACTAATATTTCTTTTAAACTTTTTTAATGTATGCACAAATTATCATAATTTTTCCGTAGTATCATTTTGAAATTTCTAAAGTGTATGAATTTAATGGCACAACCAAAAACCATACACACAGCAGCAAAATGGCAAGAAATATCCCAGCAAACATTTGGTAGATTGTTGAATTTTCCATCTATCAGATGGAAACTCTTTCAGAAGCTTAAATCAAAACAAAAAAAATTTCCTTTGACAGTTTTTGGTATTTCAATAACTTATTTTGCTATTTCATTTGTAAATATGAATATATGATTAGTGGCAAAGTATGGTCAATGTTGTCTCTGTTTTTATGTTATATTTTGTAGTGTAGTAATCAAATTGATGATTTATACGTTATACGTTATTTATCGCTACCCTCGGGATAATATCCCCACAAATACCTTGGGAACGCGCGCGATCAATGTCACCGCCTTGGCAACTAAGAAACGGCTCTTCCACGAATAAAATTCCTTGCTGGGATATATGCAAAAACAGCCAGGCAACGATAAGACAAAAAAAAAAGAAAAAAAAAAAAAACACTGCTAACTTAAGTAGACGTTTATGTGGTTAAATGAAGACAAACAGTTGTTATAAATGATGTAGGAGTACAAAGGATAATTGCTAAAACAAATGTCTAACTGCGGAATATGAAATGCGCACAGTCAGAGCAAAACAAAAAAAAACATTAAATTAACAACTCATTATTGTGCTGTTAAAATTCATTCAGTCCTGAAGAAATAATAAAAAAGATGATGAAGATTTTTGCACATTGTTGACATAGTACGGACATAAATAATTGTTATTTCAGTCTATAAATAAGCAAGGCCATTGGAAATTTAAAAAAAAAAATGAATTCTGAAATATTTTTATCAATAGCAAGGAAATATAAAGTTTGCAAATTGAGTTTAAAAATCAAATTTTTCATAAACACATCCTACATACACTAAGTGTGCAAAACAATAGCAACAAATTGCTTTTAAGTTCCGTAAATTATTATTTACTTGCTGCTCAGTGAATCTTTTAATGCAAAAATATTTCAATATGTATCAAGTGAAAGCCAGAAAAAGTTTTGCTAACACAACAACAATTAATTAAATGCAAAAAAAACAACAAAAAAAATCAAGTATTGTAATTAAGCATGCTGTGCAAAACTTAAGCAACAATAACTTCGAACTCAATACTTTGGTAAAAAGAAATGTAATGGGTGATTTCTTTACTATTTGTTTTTTCAGTGTAAATATTTTGACATTTTACGCATGATTTGCAAAATGTGTTAAGGCCAAAAATGCTCAGTAAAGTTTGCCATTTTACCATGAAGAGACTAACAAACGAGCAGCACTTGCAAATTATTGAATTTTATTATGAAAATTTGTGCTCTGTGAGAAATGTGTTTTTATCGAAAAATTTTCTTCAGCGGCGAAGCTCATTTTTGACTTAATGGGTACGTCAACAAACATAATTTCGGAACGTACTTTTTTAAAAATAATGAAAATCGCAACGTTACAGTCAATGAAGCAAAGGTACCGTGCGATGATTACTGACTTTTTTTGACCACAATGGAAGAATTTGACTTGGTTGACATGTGATTTCAACAAGACGGTGACACATGCCACACGGCACGCGATACCATGAACCTATTGAGATGTGAGCAAATAATCTCACGTTTTGGTCGCCAAAAAATCATGCGATTTGACCCCAATAGACTATTTTTCGAAAGGCTACGTAAAGTTTCTCGTCTACAGAGTCAAACCATCCACAATTTCAGCCCTGGAAGACAACCTTACATCTGTTAATGGTGAGATACCGTCCGAAATGCTGTAAAAAATATTGGAGTTTACGAAAAAAAAACAACTTCTGGCGTAGACGTGGACAACATTTACATAAAATAATCTTAAAAAAGTAAATGGCAGAAATGTATGTATCGCTGCAAGTAAATATTTAATTAATTACTACAAATTTTCTATTCTTTTTTAATTTTCAAAAACCAAACGCTTAATGAATCACCATCAAATAACAGTATTGTTTCAAGACTAAAGTATCGTTCTACAAAAGAAGTGTTAAGACTTAAAGCTGCAGATATGTTGAGGCCACATGTGGTGAGATATAATATAATACCAGTGACATAGTTCGATCAGTTCTATAAAAAGAACTAAGATTTTTTTTTAAGTTTAACAAGAGAATAATCTACATTCCTATAAAGGCTCTTACGAGACACTGCTCAGTGAGTAAGTTAATTAAAAAGCTCAGCTTACCCACTCGGACTGTTTCAGAAGCTGCAAAACTAAGGACGAAGTGGGATGGGGAGTGGGGCACTTCTTCTGCATATGTTGTGTGCACAAAATCAAACGTCATTGTTATCTCGGTGACAGAAAGTCTGAAGATTTGGCCATGGTTCTATACGCAACAATAAAGAAACTTGACTGTTTCACTCAAAATTCTGATTAGACCCCAGGAAGTACTCGTAATATAACATGTCCTTAGTCTTCACAATGGGCTTTTAAGCTCTCAGCAAGCGGTGGCTGTTTAAGCCAATCAAGCTTCTCTAAACGCGTAATGCCTGAAAAATTCCTATTGCTACTTAGATCCTATGCTATTGTTTTATCCTGTGTCAGTTTGTCTCGATAATGGATATATTAATTCTTAACACTTGGCGCCAGAATCTGCTTTATCTGTCTCTGCAGCTGCTTCTCTGCTGATTTTACCAAAACGCTGATCAATAATTTCGTCTAGTGTCTTTTCTGATAGTTTTCCTTGTTCATAATCTCAGTTAATATAACCACATGGTTTTAAAGTCTGAGCAAAAATTTTATTAAATTTCATTAAAGGCAGTAAGCCAACGCTTAAGAAAAATTTCTAAACTCAACGTTAAAGAAATTATTTATGGCGTACATAAGAATTATACCCACAAATTTAGAACACACATGCAACACCCACATGATCATATAAAATGACACATAGACAGACGTATGAAGCTATGAAACATAACAAAGTGTAATGAAATTTCAAACGCATAAAGTGCATATCCTTTTTGCAATCGCAGTGTGAAAGTAAAACACGATGGCGAAAATGAAATCACAGAATAGAAAACTTAATAAAACGAAAGAGATAAAAAAAGAAACAAGAGTTGAAATGACTGAAAATTGCGTATAAAGTTTTGTTTTGCTTATTTTAATGCTTCATGCAATTTTCGTTTTGATATTGTGGGAAGTTCCATCAAAAAGTAAGCGATATTTGAGCACACGGAAAAAATTTTTGAAATAAAAACTCTTCGATTTATTTCCGATTTACTCATATGCAACTTTGATAATATAGACGTGCTGTCTCGTTTGTAGAGAACTTTTTTTAGAAAACACTGTGTATGAAAAAAAAGTTCATAAGACATATGGCAATTCAATAATTTTTTGTTCAACAGATCATAAAACAAAGAAAGTTTCTTCCGTATCTAAACCAATTTTTTTTTTTCAAATAAATATTTTCACTAAAAAATAATAATAAACAAAAATAATTCACAGTATTCGACATAAAAATACTGTCATAAACATAATGAAAAAATATCCTAAAAGTTAAAAAAAAAATCATCAAACCATTTATTGTCAAAAGATTTTCTTGGCAGCAAAAGCATAATAAAGATTCCTCGCTGATGTGGCAAATGGAATTTCCCACTTATTTTATGTTTTAAAAAAGTTTTTTGGCTTGTCGCTCTTATTGCACTTCCTCTACACTTTGTTACTCAAGCTGCACAGCGATAAATTATTATGTGGGCGTGACTCGTTTGATTTTATGTGTGTGATACTGATGCTTTGTTTTTTAAAAAAAATCATCGTCATCCTCATCCTTATCGCCACCATGACGGAAATGAATCTTTTGCTGTGTTGTTTTTTTTTTTTATTTTGGTTTTCAGCTTCTAAAATTTTTTAACCATATTTGATTTTATTTAACAACCATTTTTGTTTGTTCTTATTCCACAATGTAACATACTTACTTCCTTTTAATTTTATCTAACATGTGACGGTTTTCAAAGAAATGTTTCCTTGTTGAATTGGTAATTCGAACCGTTATCATCTGAAGGAATAGGTGGACATGCTAGCCATAAGGCTCCCCAAATAAATTATTATCTTTATATTCCAGCGGCAAATATGTTATAAAAAACATCGATGAATAGTCATACTCATTGCATACATCTCTATATACAATGTGTAAAAAACGAGATTGCCTTAAAACATCGCTTACTAAATGTCAGTATAGTTTGGCGAGTTGCCTACATCTCCACATACAAAGCATGCAGCCAAGAGGCAAGACCCCTTACATCTCCATATACAAAGTAGGCATCCGGCAAGCAGACTGCCTACAGCTCCATATACAAAGTAGGCATCCAGCAAGCAGACTGCCTACAGCTCCATGTACAAAGCAGGCACCCAGAATACAAATAAATAAAATATCACAGTAACAATTTCATTTGTGAAACATACAACACAAGGGTTATAGCTTTTCATACATGAAAAATCAGTGTACTTCATCGATTTGCCGCCGTTATATTCCTACTGAACATTTTGATTTATGTATTGTTTTTGAATTTTTTAGTATTAAAAAATAAAGCAATCTTAGAGCGGATCGACATTTAGTATAAGCCCGAAAAATAAGAGAGACTCTTGATAACGCTTTCTGTATTATTTTTTTTTCGATCGAAGAAAATTCAATGAAACAGTTTTGGTTCTCTTAAATGTCCTTTATGCTAAAAATATGTTTTTATTTTTTTGCTCCATAAATTCGATCCAGCTTAATATATACTCGTGTATGTAGATAATTTTCTTTAGCATACAAATCTTTCCGCACCTATTGTAGGGTATTTCACGTCCTTTTCAGATTTTTAACAATTTCTGTACTTGTTTTCTGTCATAGTTTTTATTTTTATTATTAGCTTCATTTTGCATCTTATGTATGCTTAGTTTCAGTTCGTTTTGCCATTTGTTTTTTTGTGTTGTCTTATACATTTTCAAATTATAGTATCGCTTTTTTAATGCACGTATTTTTGTATTCCCTGACGTTATCCTTGTTTATCTGTGTAACTGGGTCATAGAACTTTCTTCACTCTGTGTCGTTAAGTTAGCTTATTTTCATCTTATACGAATACTACCTACTTGTAATTTTCTCTTATTTTTTTCTTATAATTTTCTGCATAAGTGGTATAATTCGTAACTCATTTTATTACACTTTTTTTTTCATATCCTTCCCAGCAAACATTTTCCAACGCGGAAAAGTTATATTTCAATCGATGAGGTGATGATTACGATCGTACGCAAGCTCATATTCTACTGTCGAGTAATAGTTTGTTCCGAGAAAATATTTCGAGATATATCAATTAAGATCTGTAGTATTTCGTAATTATTTGGCAACTAGTCCAAGTGGCCCATGTTAAACTTGGCCAAACATGCTCAGCTTGAAATTGATATATACCGAGTATCAAAAATCGGATCGGAACAATCGAAAATTAATTTTGAAGGGAAAGACTTGTAGTGAAAAATCATTTCGGGGTGTAACATAATCTCCAAAATAGCAGAAATCGGTGATTTTTGCACATTTAGGTTAATATATCTCATAAGCCTGGGGTGATAGAGCAATTTTGATTTCCATTCAGCGTGCCAAAAACCTTCGGAAAAGTATGGTTTAGTCTCTGGGATATTGTTCAAAAAAATTTTGTCGGCCTTTGTCATGAGTAGCTATTTATATTTAATGTGCGTACATATTTTTAAAAATCATTTTTTCATCAATTTGCATATCAATGAGGGCACTTAATAAAATGAAAAATGCATTTAATTGAAATGTGGTGGCAAAAACGTTTTCCACAAGTGCAATAACGCAAAACTTGGTCGAAGCAGAAATACCTTACACAAAAGGATATTGCAGTAAACAATTCAAATATATGGTCTGTCTTCAGGTTAGATTGGCTGGAAGATTAAAGTTTCAAATTTAAGAAATCAATATTAAATTGGTGCATTTTATTTATTTACATCTGTGTACTGTCTTACTTAAGTGCTTTTTTTAAGTATCAATGGCGAACGAAATTACAAGCGTAGGGTACACTTCTACGCATATAAAAACGAAAAATCACAGCAACTTCCTATTAGTCAACATGCACGTCAGGCACATTCTCATAACAGTCGTTACATTTTTCTTCACCATACAGAATGGCGTGTTATCCAGCTATATCAGTATATTAGATTGGAATGTCAAAAGTTCCATATGGCTCAAAATATATACAATAATTTATAATATTCTAACACTTGCACTATTGCTACACTATTTGATATATGGTGAATTGCTGGAATCGGATGATGACGAGTTTAATGAAGTGATCAACTTTGCAATGATGGCAAATAACATACTATCAAGTATACTCGTAGCTATTTCAATATTATTTCGGTGGCATCGTGAGCCATCTTTAAGAAGAATATCACAGGCATTAAGGCATATGGATAGAAAACTTAACAAAAAAAATATTTCCATAAATCACACATCCGATGTATTGATGTATTTTAAGTTGTTCATACTGATTTCACAAAGTGTGGCACAGATTCTAGCCATCTGGCATGTTGTGGACTATGCAAAGTACTACGGCCATTTAGTTGCTATTTACATGACGATTGCTGTTACTATTGTGAATGGCTTACAATATCATTACGTAGCTGCATTGTGCCTTTTTTCTAAGTGTTTTGTTGCTAATAATAAGCGTTTATTAAAAGTTTTAGAGAAAACACAAGAAGTATACTATTTGCCTAAAGAACTTTTATCAAGAGAGTTAGACAAGGTGGCAATCACCTTTTGTAAACTTACAGTGTTATTGTCTGAATTGAATGAAACCTATAAATATTATAACGTTCTTATGATGTTGTTTCTCTTTATAAATGTCATTGTGTTTGGTTACTATCTCGTCTTGTTGGTTTTAACTGAACTCTGGAAGACTGCAGTTTTTGCTGTAACTTGTACACATTGCATTGCTAGTCTTCAATGCAACATGTGAGCAAGTTACAAAATCTTGTGAACAGACTTCATTTACATTGAAGCAGTTTAATAATATATCTAAATTGGGTAGAAAGTTTGAACAAAGCGTAACTATGATTTGCTGATTTGTGTAATCAAACTTTCGATATTGACATTTGTTTCATTCCAGTTTGAAGCTCTATGTCTACATTTGGCCTCCAATAAAGTGCGCATAACTTTATTTGGCATGTTTGATATCAATCGCCAACAAACTTTTGGATTAGTTTCCAGCATGGTTTTATACACAATTGTTTTAGTGCAGAGTGATTACGAGTATATTGAGTATCACAGCATAATTGATGATGATATAATTGAAATATTGCAATACTTATTAAAAACTGTCGATTATTAGAGCTAAAACCTCAAAGAAAATTGACTGCGGGTTTTCTTTTTTTTTTAGTTCTTGGAAATATGTAACATATTTTTAAGTCAACGATATGTTCCTCATTTCATAGATATTTCGTATTGTGTTACTTTCAGCTGGAGACCTAGCTTACAAGTTGGGAATGGGAAGAGCACTTTTAACACCCAACTGAAGTTATTGATGCCTCGAAGAGAAAGTTTGGGCACCAGAAAAAATATATGTATATCTGTTATAGAGCAATCAAATATTTATTTGTGTCTAATATATTGTATTTGGATCAAATAGTAGTAGATTTTGGTTGAATTATGTTAGTTGTTTTGGGTCAATTTCGCTACAATAATCTTATGTTAGTTGTTGGTTGAATTATTTTATGTTTGACTCAATTAAATATCTACATAACTGTTCTATATCAAATGTAATTTGTTATATTCAAACAAATCGTTTTCTCAGTTCTCAGCTAAAATAAATGTTTTTTATTAATATTTAAGAAATAATCTTTCTTTTAAAGTTCGTTCTCTTAGCTTCAAATTGAAAATAAAATTAATTTTCTAGCTATAACAGAACCGGAGTTATGAATTTTTGAAAGTGAGCATTGTGCAACTTCAATAAAATTGTACATTCCCCGGAGTCATTAGACCCCAATCGAAATTTTACTCAAAAATTAAAATCCGATTTGACGGAGAGGACAAATTGTACGTTCTCAATATGTAAATAAAGCTTAAGGTCAATAACAGATTTTTTGGAAAAAATATCGGCTTAAAAAAAAATCGAGTAAATTTCAAAAAACTTGTTATATCTCGAAAAGTATGTACAATATTTTAAAATTGAGTGAACAAATATTATAGCTTTTTAAATTATCTTTCATATAACATTTATATTTTGGAAATCCGTTCAAACGTTCCCAAAGTATTTTTTTTTTCTTTTTTTGATATCTTCAAATACCTTACACAGGTTGTTTTGTGGTATTTATGAGCTTTCGAACATCATATCGCTCACTTACTTCAAGACTGGCATAACTCAAAAAACAGAAAGTGGGAGAAAAACGCATTCAAAGTTTTCAATAAGTTGCTTTTTATATGAAAATAATGAAAAGTATGTCTATATAAACTCTTCTCACAAAGCAATTTTATGAGATAATTTTCTGATTTTTTGACACAAAATAAAACATGAAATGGTGGACATTTCTGCATCATTAACTCAAAAATCACGTTTTTTGAGTTATGCCAGTCTTGAAGTAAGTGAGCGATATATATATGAGGCGCCTAGTTGCAAAACCGGCCAAGTCCAAAAAAATAAAATTTGAGATATTCTCATATATAAAAATCTAGACCATGCTTTATCTTTCTACAATGGTTTTAGATTAAAAAAATTTTTTTTGACAGAAATATTACACTTTTTAATTTATTATTGATTTATGGGTTTCAAAACCGGCCAAGTCCATGAACTTGCATTCAAAACCAATCCAACGCCTTAGAATCAAAAATGGCCAAGTCCAGTACATTGATATCAAAACCGGCCAAGTCCACTTTTCTTCCAACGTCTTGGAATCAAAACCGGCCAAGTCCAGTTCATTGGTATCAAAACCGGCCAAGTCCAACATTTTTTTCTCAAAAACACTCGCAAATAAGACTTGAAATGTCTGATCTGACTTGCTTTGAGTAAGAAATTTTATAAGCTATCATGTGTGAAATACTTTTTAATTTTTCAATGAACATAGATGAAAATAAACGTTTTTCGTTGTTTTCCCAAAAGTATGAAATATGGACTTGGCCGGTTTTGAAACCGGGCGCCTCATATATATGAGTTTGACATGTTTAATTAATCAAGAATATAGACCGATTTTGAAATTTACATGAATATCTCAAAACTTTTCCGTTTTCCAAAAAGCTGAATAAAACGACGAAAAAATCTAAACAGGAACGTTATAAGCAAAAGACTATTTTAAAATGCATTATGTGAAAAGTTTTTGAGGTAATTCTGATCGGAAACCGTTTTATCCTGAAATGCCAAAATAGAAAATATGGTTTTCTCCAGAAATGCCAAACTATGAAATATTGATTTTTTCCGGAAAATTATCAGCTAAAAACGTTTTACGCTACATCATTTTTGTGTATTAAAAAATTTTCACTTCGTTTTAAATAATGTGCTTCTTAGAAAGGAGTTAATTCGATTCCTCTAATATGCAAAAGCATAAGCTGCTAATTTTTCATCAATTTGAATATAATTGATGGCACTTAATATAATGAAAAATGCATTTAATTGAAACGTGGTTGCAAAAACGTTGTCCCCAAGTGTAAAAGAGAGAAACTTAGTCGAAGCAGAAATACCTTACACAAGAGGATATGAACAATTTAGATATGTGGACTGCCTTGAGGCTTGTGCTGGAAGATTGTAGCTTAAAATTTAATAAATATAATTAATTGGTTAATCCTTAGCTCAAACAGTAATTGTAAATAATTTCTTTTCGGGCCTTTCAAATACATTTATTTGCTAAAATTTGTTTTTAAAGTATTGCTGACGAACGAAGTTACAAGCGTAGGGTAAACTTATACGCGTATAAAAATGAAAAACAAAAGCTACATCCTACTTAGTAATAAAAATGCAGTTCAAGCACATTCTCATATCAGTTGTCACATTTTTCTTCACCATACAGAATGGCGTGCTATCCAGCTATATCAGTATATTAGATTGGAACATTAAAAGTTCCATATGGCTGAAAATATATACAATAATTTATAATGTTCTAACACTTGCACTATTGCTGCACTATTTGATATATGGCGAATTTCTAGAACCGGGTAATGATGATTTAAATAAAGTGATCAAATTCGCAATGATGTCAAATAATATACTGTCAAGTATACTCGTAGCAATAGCTATATTATTTCGGTGGCATCGTGAGCCATCTTTAAGAAGAACATCACAGGCATTAAGGCATATGGATCGAAAACTTAACAAAAATATTATATCAAAAAATCACACTTTGGATGTATTGATGTATGTTAAAGTGTTCATACTGATCTCACATAATGTGGTACAGATTGTATACATCTGGGAAATTATGGAATACGATAATTTAATTGCTATTTACAAAATGATTGCTTTTACTATTGTAAATGGCTTGCAATATCATTACGTAGCTGCATTGTGGCATTTTTCTAAGTGTTTTGATGCTAATAATAAGCGTTTATTACAAGTTTTAGAGAAAGCACAAGAAGGACACAATTTGCCTTTTGGATTTTTATCAAAACACTTGGACAAGGAGGCAATCATTTATGCTAAACTTACAGTGCTATTGTCAAAATTGAATGATACCTATAAATATTATTGCGTTCTTATGATGTTGTACCACTTCATAAAAGTTGCTGAGATTGGTTCTTATTTCTTCTTGTTGAGCTTAGGTAAATTTTGGGATAGACATTTCCTAGTTTGCGCTGTAACCTGTACAGATTTCCTGTTGACATCGATCGATATGATTGTCTTCAATACAACATGTGAGCAAGTTACAAAATCTTGTGAACAGACTTCATTTACATTGAAGCAGTTTAATAATATATCTAAATTGGGTAGAAAGTTTGAACAAAGCGTAACTATGATTTGCTGATTTGTGTAATCAAACTTTCGATATTGACATTTGTTTCATTCCAGTTTGAAGCTCTATGTCTACATTTGGCCTCCAATAAAGTGCGCATAACTTTATTTGGCATGTTTGATATCAATCGCCAACAAACTTTTGGATTAGTTTCCAGCATGGTTTTATATACAATTATTTTAGTTCAGATTGATTACAGTTTTATTGAGGAATATGGTAATGAAGATGATTAATTAAAATTTTGCAATCTTTGGAAAACGAAACACATACTATTTTACCTTATTAATA
Organism: Tricholauxania praeusta; assembly: GCA_949775025.1. Classification (NCBI taxonomy): domain Eukaryota; kingdom Metazoa; phylum Arthropoda; class Insecta; order Diptera; family Lauxaniidae; genus Tricholauxania; species Tricholauxania praeusta. Next base: position 115,505,429 of record OX459031.1, on the reverse strand, counting down.
AACAAACTTATGAATCAATGTCCAGAAAATGGAATCATCAAAAAAAAAAAAAAAAAAAAAACGGTTACGAAACCAAATATTAGACTGGTTATGTATTTTTGCTTGGCATTGTGATGAATTGCGCATGTTTAGAGTACTTCAATACTCGCTTTTTTTTGTTTATCTTAAATTTTTGTTGTTATTAGCTAATGGAATAACATTTTTTTTTTTGTAAAAAAATCAGCAATAAGTGAAGTTAATAAAAGTAACATAAAATTACATTCAAAGTTATTGTTTCACTGAAATAATTTGATATTTCTTCTAGAGTAATTTCAGCTGCAAAACATTTGAGCGGCATTGTATATAAAATTGGTTACAGGGAAATGTTTTGTAACGCTTTGGCGCAAAATGTAGGAAGCCGATTTTAGTAATTAATTTTTTAAAACAACATATATGTACTATAATAGGTTATAGCATACTTAGTATTTTATTTTTAAAGTTAAGTATCCTTTTTTTTGGATTGCAAAGCCGCCGACAGTAATATTTTTTCGTAAATGCAAAGTTAACAATTTTTTTTTCAGTGTTGTGAGCAGGGCTACAAAGTTTCATCCAAAATAATTGCTTTTTTAATAAATTTGAAGCTCTCAGTAGTTACCTCATGCTAATAATTTAATATTGTAGATTTCATCAAATGTATATGTATATATGTATAATCTATAACATAATTTATTTTACGTCTCTTTAACATTATTCTGTTTCAAATAGTCAATTACATTTCAAAATTTTCGTAGCACATTTCGAGTCATTAAAGCCACAAAAATGTAAATAAAATACATAAAAACAGCAACAGAAATAATCTTGAATGTATGCTATAATTTTTACCTTTTTGCTGGAATGCTGATAGTATTTACGCGGATGCAACGCACACATGTACCTATCGACTGCCATGCACACCAAAATGACGGCGCTCTGCTGCGATAGAGCACCACGTAGCAATGCCTGTTGTGAAAAAAGAGAGAATAAAAAAGAAAACTGAAGTCAAATGACGATAATATATAATATAAAAAAAAATTGAAATAAGAAACTGCACGAAATGTAGGATATCTAAGATAGAGTGTATTTTTTTGAAAAATTGATTAAAGACCTTAAGTTGAAAAATTTTTTTAAAAAATGAAGCTAAATGTACGTCAAAGCAGTACACATTTGACCGAATTTTTGCAATAACTTGCAAAAATCTTTTTTTAAAAAGAAACTTTTTGATAATAACCCTACGAAAAGCAATCAACTTAAAAGAAGATCATTTTGACTACTGAAATTTATAAATTTTTCAACAACATTTTTGTCTAAAATCTCAAAAATTTTCTTTTCTTATAAAATTCAAAATAATATTCATATTCCACCCTAAAGTTACCATTGAAAAACATTTACACACAGCTCTGCTTACACACAAACAGCATAACAAAAACAATACCAACAACTGAATACCATTAGCATAATTCAATTTTAGGGTTATTAGCAATGTAACGACATACCAAGGGTTAAGGTTTGAAATTTTCAAAGTAGCTCAGTTAGTCTTCACGCTTGACAAAGCCAAAAAAGTCTTCTTCGGCATGTTGGTTTCGTTACCAAAAGATATTCACTTTGCAACGTTATGTCTGCTACTGCTAGCCATTATCATATTTTTATTTTTCGCCTAGCAACTGTTTAAAAGTTTTAATGGATATTTAAGGAAATTTTCAGAGGTTATTAAAGAAAGTTTTAAAGTATTCATTGAAGCACAGCAAAATGCCAAAGAAAGTGTCTTTTTTTATGTGGTATGTTTTTTTATTGAATGTCAAATATATAAATAGAAACTATCAATGACTTTATAGTACATAATGATTGCTGTCTAGGCTAAAGTATAAATATGCCTTTAGCTTAAACTTATTTGATTCAAATGCTGTTGATTTTTTTGATATTTTTTTTATCTGTTAACTCTAGCCTAAGATTTTATTTTCTTAAAACTTTATAGCTCCAACATTTCTCACATTTACAAATCATTAAACACAAAATAAAAAATGAAAACGATAAAATGATGACTTCATTTACTTGCAATTTTCTTACCTGAATTTGGCAAAAAATTTCACCGTAAGGCCAACAATGAAATAAAGCTGGCAACAGGCCAAACGGTGTGATTAGCAGTCCAATTGTGAGATCATTTAGGGCCAGCGACGTCAGTAAGTAGCGTGGCTGAAAGTAGTGATAAAATTTGCAAATCAGCACGAAAAAGCCAAAAACTTACGAACGAAAAAAAAAATCAGATTTCTCTTGGACACCACCTACCTGCTGATGTATATACGGCGAATAACGACGATTATTTATTACGAATATAACGAGTGCATTTGCGCCTATCACGCCTAGTGTCAGTATGAGTATCAGCAACGCTTCAATGGTTTCCGCAATGCCAATATGAATGATAAAATTGTGACTATTGTAGCGTGGATGCGAACAGCTGGAATTTTTAACGGTTGGCGGCACGAGCAGTGCACCAGATTTTAGATCCATGGCAAGTCTGTGTGGAGAAGAAAAACACAAAAAAAAAATTGTTAGTTATCTGAAAAATAATAAATTTGTTTTCATCAAAGCAATGCAAATCAATTGCATGTGAAATTCCACAAGTGCTGATTGTTTGGAATTTTTAAAATTTAATTTTCATTGTTTTTAACTGATTGAAAATATCAATTATTCAAAATGGCAATGGGGTATGAAATGATGCATAATTAAAATGACAACATGGGCAGTTTATAGAAATGCTGAAATCTGTTGAAGTAAATGATTTCGTCGCTATTTCACTTTATAAAAATAATAATAATGAAAAAAAAAAACCTACATTTTGTCGATTAAAAGCGAGCGCCTAAAATTGTGCAATGAAAACATTCAGCTTACAAATACGGTAAGCAGCAAAAACTGCAGTTGTTTTTAAAGCATGGTCTTAGACGATCAGGCGTTTGTAGGCAAAACAGAAAGGAAAAATATTTCAAAAAATTTATATTGTGAATCTTAAGAACCAACCGGAACATGTTGAATTACCACATAAGCTTATAATTTTTAAGTTATCAAGAAATATCTATACTATTTATATAAAATTGCTTACATGGAAATGGTTTGTAACGCTTTACCGCAAAATATTCTGAACCGATTCCAATAATTTTTTTTTTGAAACAACATATTTGTGCTAAAAAAGGTTATAGCATACTTTTTTTCTATTTTTTTAAGTTAAATATCCTGTTTTTTTAGGAATTGAAAATCTCACACAAAAAATGTCGTTTAATTTTTCGTTGCTTATGCTGCTTCTTGACTTTATGTTATGTTGTTGTTGTTTTCTTCTTCTTATCTGTTCCGTTTGTATTTGGCTTCGAAGCTTAAAACAAACTCTCTGTCGACTATTTTTTGTTGTTGTTACTTTTGAAGAGGGAATATAGAATGAGATGTTAAAAGAGTAATTTCATTATATGAAAAAGGGTCAAACGCGTGCGAAACCCTAGCACTAGTAGTACTGTTTAATAACTACCCAAAATGACAATTTTTAGGAACGTAGTGTGCACTGTGATATAAAGGTTTATCATCTATCATCACACTATTCATCTTTGTCTCAGTACTAAAAAACATGATATTTGTTCCTACTGGCATACAAAAAATCTTAAAAAAAGACAAAAGCGATTCAAGTACGCTGAAATTTAAGGTGTTGATTCTAAAATGGTTTAAATTCAAAAAGTTTTATTATATCATGACATGTTACAACTAGCCTTTGAGATATCGAAACATTTCCAAAACTTAAGAAAAAACTAGTGTCTGCAAGAACTCGCTGCTCAATGTGCGAACTAAATGATGTTTCGTGATGTTAGCATTCAAAATTTTGGTAAATTCGAAAAAAGTTGGAAAATACAAAAAATGTTGAATTTTTCAGAAATAGATCGAAAAATTAATTTTAAAAAAAATTGATATGCCTCTAAATGTTGCTATGTTCAAAAATTATTGAAAAAGTCGAAGAATTTTAAAGCTATCATACCGTCAGTGTTACTTGATTGACTCCAGTATAAGTTTTCTTTCATAGTCGTCAGTAACTGCTCTCAAATTCAATTTGACCCTGGAGACGAATTTTTCGAAATGTGTAGCGTGGCTTAACTTGGAAATGATCGGATTTTATTGATGCAAAACTACTCAAAGCACACAAAGATAAAGCTTTTCAGATATACTGCAAAGAAAAGTGAAGAAACACTTAAGGACTCATAGCGTTAAAACTTTTAAAATGAGTCATTCTTTTTTAAATAACTAAAAAGATTATTGCAGTAATGTTGAAGCTTCAAAAATTTAATTATAGGTAGCGCTGTATGCAAAGACGAAGCTTATGCCATAACCCTCGGGAATCAAATTTTGGATTTAATTAAATTTAATTTTGTATGAAACCGCAATTGTTTTACCCTACACCGAGGGTATATGCACTATATCATTCCGTTTGTAAAACATAGAAGGAGGCGTGGTAAATACTCAAATTGTAAACTTGATCAGCGTCACCACCTGAGTCGATCATGCCATGTCTGTCTGTGGAAAACACAATTACGAGAAAACTAAGCAAGATAATTGAATAAACGCTACAAAATATTGGCGATTTTTAATTAGTGGGTGTGGCAACCTCCATAGCAATAAAAGCTTTAAGACGCTATACTGTAAGGGTTATCAAAGGTAATGAAACGAAATGTCACACATCTACAACAGATAGTTTAGTTCAGAATCAAACAAAAAGTTGACAAATTTCGAAGAGGGCGTGGCAACTCCCATACAAGCATAAGCTTAAAAACGAATCGCAGAGACCTATTTAAGAAAATGTTGTCAAATCCAATGTGTTAACGTTTAGTCAAACCATTCACCATTCAGGTGGAAGAGACACCATTTTAATAAAAATTTAGTACTTCAGCGCACATTTTTTTTTTTTTTTTTTTTTGCGGGTGAGGCAGGTGAAATGCTTTTCGCACCATCAACCAGGTCGTCACCTGGTCGGTGTGTGGGACTTCCGTAGTGGTATACCCACTAAAACACTTCCCTCTTTGTCCGGGAATTGATTCCCCCACTGGGAGGCTCTCTTGAGCATTACTTCAGTGGGGTTCCCTTTATTTAGGCATCCAATGCCATTAGCTGCTTTCTGAGCCTCCGGCCAGGCCTCCGCCTCCATCTAGTCTTCTTTGAAAAACGTCAAGGTCCCTTCTCTTTATTCGTAGTACGCTTTCGACGTATCTCGTTATCAGCATCCAGTACTCCTCGCTTCTTAGCATCGTCGGGACGATGTTTTCGACTGTTAGTGGGCCAACTTGTCCTTCTAAAGTGCTCCTTCTTTCAGCCCAGTTCCTGCAGTTGAAGAACGTGTGTTTCGCATCATCAACGTCTGCGTCACCATATATGCAGTTTGGTGCCTCGGTTTTTCCCATCCTGTGCAGGTATTTTTGGAAATACCCGTGGCCAGACAGGAGCTGCGTGATGTAGTAGCCCACCTCTCCAAAACATCTATTCAGCCATATGTCTAGCTGAGGTATTAAATGTGCTGTCCAGCGCCCGTAGGTTTCATTTTGCCACCTTCCTTGCCACTTTTGTAATGTTTGGCTTCTAGCCTCTCGTTTTGTCAGTCGATTTTCGGCTTAGTTCCTCTGCTTCCATATCCTTTGCCGCTCCAAGACCAGTAGGTTAACTGGGATGGTTCCGCTTATTACAAGCACCGCAGCTAGTGAAACAGTGCGGTATGCTGAGGCTACCCTTAAAGCTGCCGTTCTTTGTACTGAACTCAGCACTTTCCGGTATTGCTCCTTTTTCACTGCGTCCGCCCATACCTCGCAACCATACAGCAAGGCCGCCTGAGTTGTTGCCATAAGGAGTTTGCGCACATTTACTGTCAACGCAGTGTAGGGTGTTGAATTTTTGACAAGGCCAAAAATAACACTCTTACATGTTTTTTTCTTCTTCTTTTCGATACCGCCATAGATATTTTTGGAATTTTTTGACTGATATTGACTTATTCGATAATATTCAAAATATATCGAAATATGTCAATTTTTCAAAATTATTTGATGCCATTTAAGCTTTTCGATTCTTTTCGAGCTTTAGCAACTTTATCGATATTTTACAAAATTATTATTATTCGATCTTCATTGACTTGCTCGACACTTTGCTATATTTGTGTTTTTCAATGCAATTTGTTCGATACTTTCAACGGCTTGTTCCATATTTTTCGTTTTTCGATATTATTCGATACATTTTTGGATATTAGTCGATTGTTTCGATGTTTTTCGATATCATTCGGAACTTTTTGACATTGATTTAGAGTGGCCAGTACACATTTTTCGAATTTTCATATTTAATTTAGTAATAAAACGTTGCCATATAAAAATCAAAGCTGATAGCAATTTTTCGATTCCGCTGTTGATTAAGAACTTTGTACAAATCACTATAAGATCATATTTAAGAAAACATACAAAAAATAATATATAATTTTTTCCACGTAAAAAATGTTGTCAACGAACAAGCTGCATTCCAACATCAAGTTGACCAACATTTTAAATGAAAAATTAAGCAGAATACATCAACACTTCATTATCAGGCAGTCGTAGCAAATGCAGTCATCATTTGTCATATGCTGTAAGTAATTTTTCACATTTTTCTCCTCGTCAAATTATAATTTTACAAATTATACGCGCACTCAACACTTTTACGTCAAAGTATTGCACAAAATCAACAGCAGTTGCTACGAGTGTAACCATTTTAAGTGGAGTTCCCGGAACAAAAACCAAGTGGAAAAAAGAAATAAAATAAATTCCAACCAGATTGATTGCATGCCTTGCAAATGTTGTCACATTCAACAGCAGCCAACATTTCCTGGATTTCGCTATAATTTTTTTTCCTTCTCCCTTCTCTCCCTTATGTAATTTTTTATTTTTTCTTTAAAGTGTTGAAAAATATTATGCTTACATTGCATAGCCATTTATACGTCTAGCATGGCTGGGTGTTATATTGTTAATATACACTGGCATTTCCCCATTTTCATGCAATTGCGTCAAACCGCTCGCCTTGCTTTACCCATCAGTTCATCTCTTGCAAATCTGTAGTTTGGATTCCCAATTGGTTTTGATTTATCACATTGCAAAAAAGCTGACAAAATCATCCAATTATCCTGGAAAGTTTCATTATGTCATTGCATCCTTTTTGTCGTAGTCGTCGTCGTCGTTGTCGACTTAATCGCCCGTTCTCATTTTCTCTAGTCTGTCATTTTGACTGTCTGATTTATTCTGGATGATGTTGAATTCGTAATGATATCAGATTGTTGTATTTTAGAAATATTTTGGTATAAATAGTTTGTATTTTTTTGCAAATAGTGATTGCTTAGGACAGTAGTGTCTTTTAATTTTCATTATCAAAAGCAACTTTTATTTTGTTGCTTTATCAAAATCTTTAAAGTTTCATTCTCTTTCTATCACACACAGGTCATTTGATCTTCTAAAGTTGTAAGGTTTCGAAAAGGCTCATAATTGCTTTTCTTCGGCTAACTGGTGTAGCTAACTTTCTTTAGAGAGTGAGCCCTGCAGACTTCAATATCAATAGTCCTATGCTACTCGGAAACTTTCCAATGTTATCCACTTATGCTTTTCATATATTGATCGGCAAATCGGCGCTTAATTTCTTTACATGAGAAGAGAATTTCAAATCTTTGTTGGGGCTTAAAAGAAATGGACTCTAGTAAGCCATTCAAGCCATTGTTGAAACGCTGTCATTTGTAGAGTATTTCAATGCTCGAGCATGGCTCAGATCAGATTTTGCATAATCTGTCATCACATCTTTACTGATGGGGCAAGAACAGCTGAAGTATCGAAGCTTGGAGTTGTCATTGCGACTGACCTATCTATGTTTCTTTTCGTCCTTGTTGAACATGCTTCGATATTTTGGACGACATCACTACTTTGTAGTGATAGTTGTTATTTGAATGAAACCGTTGAAAGTTTGGCGTATATGGAATCATCTGACCTTTTTCTCGTCTCAGATCTTATGATAGGAGTATGTCGCTCGTCTCTTAATGAGATGGCTCACGTTCTCTGGGTGCCTGGGCATAGAAAAATTGATGGCGATTCCAAAGCTAATGATCTTGCTAGTCAGGGGACTACTGCACAAAATCCTCAAGACAAGGATGGTGTTGGCATGTCACTTGCTACCTGTAAGTTACTGCTTAAAGAAGACATGATAAAAAAGTCTAACATAAGATGGACTCAAGTTGACCCAAGTTGACTCAAGTTGCAATATAACAAGGCAAATCTGGCCGGAATGGAACTCTTAGAGATCTCTAGAACTGATATCCCGTACTAGACATAGTGTCCCGTCAGTTGTTGCAGTCATAACTGGCTACTGCCTTATCGGCAGACATGCGGAGAGATTAGTTATTCGGTCTTATGGCTTCTGTGGAAGAGGAAGAAAACATTAAACCTTTTCTTTGGTCCTGTCCTGTAATTGTTAGAAAACGCCACAAAACAATTGGTTCGTTTTTGTTTGATGACCCGAATGACCTCAGACATGTTAGTATAGGTCATCTTTTTGGTTTTCCTACGAAATCTGGTTGTTTCAATGAAAGAGTATAGTCAAATACCCTGTGGCATCACAATGAACCAGCATTTGGTCTAAATGAGTTGGTTCGCAACTGACTGCCACTCCTACATAATCTAAACTATGATAGGAGTACTTATTGCCTGCTACATTGTCATAGATGGTAATTCTTGGATGACTGCAGAGTGACGAAACATAAATTTCTAGTTATCCTAAATCACAGTTCTATTTTTTTCCAGCCGTAAGGTAGATAAGATTAAGCATAATCATATATGAATCATGTATGATAAGCATATCATACAGTACATCCTGAACTACTTTAGAAAGGAATACTTTAAATCGGTGGAACACTTTTTATGCGTATGATTCTCTTTCTTTCGAATCAATTATAGGATATTTTTTACCAATGTGTGAAGGAGTAAAAAGCTGACACCATGGAATATACTAAAGTTTTCTCACAAGATTAGAAGGAACAAAGATAGCAGTGACAGTAAAATGTATCTAGACGCTTGAGCGCTATAACACGGTGCCTGTTTGTGCGCTAGAAGGACTAGTCAAAATAGTGTGATCAAAAAATAAAATGTTTGGAACTGTAGCTCATTGCTGTAACTTTAATTGAAAAGAACTCTTCTTTCTTGACTTCGCGTATATTGTTCGAGAAAACTAATCAAGTTTGCTTGGTTCTCTTTGTATATAGAAACATTTTGATGATTACGTTCCTATTATGATGGAATTGAAAGAAATCGAATCGAAAACTGTTTTGATGATTTTTTTTTGCAAAAATCCATAAGTGAAAATGACGTCCAAATGGCTTAAATTCAATCGAAACTTGAAAAAATCATTTAAATCCAAAAAAAAAACTTCTTTCTTCGTTAGTCTGGCATCATTGTCCTATGCAATAAGTTTTTTTTTTTTTCATTTTTCTTATTATTCTGTAAAATGTTTTGACTTGTCTCATCATGCTGCTGCTGGTAGTTTTTGGTATTTATTTATATAGTGTTTTATTAACTTTTGCTTTGATCTTTTATGTTTATTTGTGATTTTATTTTGTTATCACTGGGTTTTTAGTTGCAAATAGCTGTGTTGTCGTTATATAGCGTCTGCTGTTGCTGATGGTGGAATTGCTGCTTGCTGGAATTCAAGTGATGAATTGTTGCAGTTGTTGGCGACTGTGGTTTTAAGTTTTAATGGGTTGTGACGAATAAATGGTTGCGTTGTGGGTTCTTTGTTTGTTCTTTGCATTTTCTCTTGCTGTTTTAAAAGCAATAAACGAAATGTAAATTTATTTCCTTGTTGAAATTGTGTGCTCATTTTGGTGTTATTGAAATTTTGTTTCATTTTGAGGAGTGTGAGCATAGTGAGAGTTTCTTTTTTAGCTCAATTTGGTAGTAATTTTTTTTAAAATTTTGCAAGTGGTTAAAAAATTATATAAAATTTACTGATTTATTCACTGAAATTTTATTTTCAGACCAATGTAATTGGCATAATTTTATTAAAAATTTTGTCAAGAACCAAAGTGTTTTGCTACCATTAAATATAAGTCACAGTAGAAGCCTTTGCCTTAAGGACTTATCAGATAAATCATAATCATCATCAGATAAAAATAAAATTCCAGTCCTTATGGACTTTTTCTAACTATGGAAGCTGGACATCGTTTAGTAAGGCCCCTGAGCGCTCTCTTATCTTTTTTTAATGCTCGATAATTACGCCAATTTTCACTTAACAAGACCACCAGCCACTAAAAAAACAATTAGCAGCACACACTCCAGAAAACTCTGGATATTGTAAAAGTTAAATGAAAGAAACAAAGCTTAAAAAGAAAATAGCTTGGTGTATAACATCAGCCGAAGCTGATTTCTAGAAAAATTTCAGTAAATTCTCGTGTAATCCACAAATCTACGAATTTTTTTATTGGCAATGTGGATCTCCTCAAATAGCTCGTTCATTAGTTTGAAAGTTTATAATTTGACATATTATAGTTGTTTTCTCCGATTCGATTCTTCTGATACTCGATATATAACAACATTGAAGTATTTTTTTCTCGTATACATTCTAGTAGCTGATTTTTTACTTGTACGAATAAATGTTCTTCTGGGTAGTGATTCTATTCGCTAGGCTTTTTGCATCCTTCTTAATGTTTTCTTTTTCAGCACAGTTGGTTTACTGTTTATTTGTTTTGTGAACGTAAACTTACTGCTGAAAAACTGTTGGTTTGTTGTGAATTATCTTTTTTTTATTGGTAAATTTTGAAATGGTGAAATTTCTGATATCTATCCATTTTCGAGTATTTATTTTTTTTTTGCATTTTGTCTTATTTTAAGATGAAATTTGTTGAATTTGTAATCGTTTTTGTTAAAATTTTTCCTATTTCGACATAAATTTGCAAACGACTACGCCTACACCCTTTCAATTTTTCCAAATATGACTGTATTTTCCATATCTCGACCAACTTCAAAACAGCAGCAAGCAATAAAAATGTACAAAATATCAAAATTATAATTCTAAATTATTACACATTGGAAAATTTCTTATCAAAACAATAACGAAATCACATAAATTACAGAAATTTTAGTCTAGAAATTTTTGCGCCATAAATTATACCAAAAATTTTTGCGCTAATTGCCAACAGGAGAGAAAGAAATTTTAATTACCACTAAATGTAGAACAACATAAATAAACGAAACAAAATGATTGTAAATGTCGCTAGCTGCCTTGCAGGTTACACCTTTGTACGGCTACGGTGACATTAGAATAGTGCTTAAAAGTATGCAAAGATATTTTAGCACAATATATACATAGTAACGAAATCGAGCAAATTACAAAACAGAAACTTTTATCCGAAACTTGAGAGCACTTAAATTAATGCATTCATATACATTCACACACAAACCCAGCCAACATTTGGAAGATTGTTGAATGCTTCAGCTTCCATTAAAAACTCTTCTAAAAGAGTTAAACAAAACGCTATAAAAATATTCTAGCAAGTTACGATAAATAAAATGAAAGAATATTTGCAAGTCTGATGACAATAAAATCTATAGTCTCAGCGATTCAGATAAAACTCTCACAAATGTTTGCTGGGAAAACAAAAAATATCTAAAAGCTACGAGTTACTCAAACTAGGGGCAGTTAAGCAAAAGGAGCTTGTGACTGAACAAATGACAAAACGTGAGAGTGAGCCAAAAAGTTGTGCAAGTGGAAATTGGACAACTTTTTATTCGATTAAAGCATTATATATATAGAAAAAAGTTACATTCAGATACTCATTAAGTTTATTTTTCCCACGTGACCCATTGTGAGCATAAGCAACAAAATGTTGCTTAAAGAAAAATAAATTGTTTGGAGAAATGCTTATTGTTGGCAGTATCAATTTTTATATTAAACGTTATTGCTCTTAGCTTTTTGAAATCATTAATTTTAGAACTTTAATTTTTCAGACTCTTAAGAGTCCAATTTTATTTTAAACTAAGAAATTTTAATAAAACTTCACAGCCAAAGTTTTCTTTTTCAAAAATTCAAATACAGTAATATTTCCTTTTTTAAGAATTTCCTAATTTTAATAGTCCAAGTATTTTACTGGTCTGGTTTTAAACTCAACATAACATTTTGACTTTTCCATTCAAGCATTAAATATCATTGTTAAATATTCCACCGGAAATGCAAATGCTCAAAACAGAACAAAAGGATTAGAAACAAAATGTACAATTCTCACAAAACTGTAAATTCTTCTTCAGAACGGTTGCCTTTTCTGACAGCTTACCACCCTCCCCATACCCCCATAGTTTTCTCCACTTGAGATTAAGTTTGTTGCGGCTTTGTTTCGGAATTTGCTTTCATGATGAATGCCTTAGAATATGCAATAAGCAAGCGCTGAGCCGCATGCATTATCTCACTATTCCCATCGCCAACTAAGCAACCGGCTCCTCTCCAAAAAAACAGCTGAAATGTATGCAATGGATTTTATTTTATAACTTTGCAAACTTTATACGTGCACTGTATTGCACTCTTTTGGTCCACGCCCACTTTCACTAATGGCAGCCACACTGTCTTCGTAAATTCAAAAGCGGATTTTGTCGTTTAAGCTGCCATTTAAATTATTTATAATATTTTGTCGACAATTGTGATTTTATGCATGGTTGTTTGTGTCTGTCTGTCTGTCGGTGATTGTGCTGGTACACAGTGAACATTTATTTGTGCGGTTATGTTGGCGTATTTTTTGTAAATGATTTCAATTTTTTGGTTTGTTTTGCATAATAAAGTAAGAAATCGATGCAGTTGCTTGGTATTTAAATTAAATTGAGAGTACTTATAGTGCTGCATGTTTTATGCACTGAACTTTAAAAAATTTTGCAGGAAATAGAACTTTTATTTTGTTGGAGCCATTTATAGACAGATGAAAATTAATTAATTTCTGAAGTTTATTTGAATAGTGTGATAAAACTACCACTCATGAATTCTTTAATTATACATAAATTTTAATAAGCCAAACTTTTAAAAAGAATTTGGTGTCATTAAATTGAAGTAAAAAGTTAGTTTGGCTATTTTTCTTAAAAGAAACTACATGTTTCTTGTATAAGCACAAAATTTGCCTATTTTGCTCATCGCTGCTTTAAACGTATTAAAATATTTGGATAACAAAATTTTGCTTAACAGAAGCTTAAATTCAGCTTAAGTCCAATTTGAACTTTTTGCACAACCTTAACATATGCGTGGAAATCCATTGCTATTTTTCAGGGACCGTAACGATTATGAATCTTATGATAGAAATCACTGCGTAATCGTTATAAAGGGATTTATATTTTTTCGATTCGAAGTAATCGTTATTTTGGATTTCTATTTTTTTCGATCAAACATAATCGTTATATTGGATTTATATTTTTTTTCCATAAAATAAATCATTATTTTTGATTTCTATTTATTTTGATCAAAAATAGTCGTTATTTTGGATTTCTATTTTTTTTGATCAAAAATAATCGTTATTTTGGATTTCTTTTAATTCGATAAAAAATAGAAATCCATAATAACGATTATTTTTGACTGAAATAAATAGAAATCAAAAATAATTTTTGATCGAAAAAGATATAAATCCAATATAATAATTACTTTTGATCCAAAAAAATATAAATCCAAAGTTACGATTACTTTTGATCGGAAAGAATAGAAATCTAAAATTACTCATGTCATATCTACGCTTCTCGTCAAAAGAAACTCATCTGTTTACTCAAACTCGCACTTCGTGTTTTCCTTCATTGTGATTTTTTTGACTTTAATTTTAAAAAGCTTTTCAATAGGGAAGCTACAAAAGTAGACAAATAGGGACAGCAAACGACGCCATATTTTTTCCCGCTTTTTTGACATTTCTCTTCAGTAATGTTTGCTATTTTATCATGGAAAGATATACGATCCAACAACGAGTCGAAATTATTACCAAATTCGGAGTCAGTGACCTCAACTTTAAGAGCGCTACGTCCAATTTATGGTCGTCATAATCGTCCTGTCAGATCAACAATTGAACGTCTAGTCGAAAAATTTGAATCCACAGGCACAGTACAAATTGTTCCCGAGCCAGTGAGACAAAGAAGTGCCTGTAGTGTTGAGAATATTGCTGCCGCTAGCGCATCAATTGAGGAAGACCCAAATCAGTCTCTCACACGTCGATCTCAAGCGTTGGGCATCTCTGTGAAGTCGTGGCGAATTTTGCGAAAAGATCTTGGCCTACATCCTTACAAGATCAAACTGACGTAATAACTGAAGCCGCTTGACCACCAGAATCGTCGTATGTTCGTGAATTGGGCTGAGCAACAACTTGAAAATGATCCGGATTTTCATCGAAAAATCATCTTCAGCAATGAAGCTCATTTCTGGCTGAATGGCTTCGTCAATAAGCAAAATATGCGTTATTGGTGAGGCAGCAATCCACACGTACTCTATGAGTCAACATTGCATCCCGAAAAAATTACGGTTTGGTGCGGTTTATGGATCGGCGGCGTCATTGGGAAGTACTTCTTCCGTGATGATCAAGACCGGCACGTTACTGTGAATGGGAATCGTTACCGCTCAATGATAACCGAATATTTTTGGCCCAACTTGGATGATATGAACTTGGACAATATGTGGTTCCAACAGGACGGCGCCACAAGCCACACAGCGAATGTCACAATCGATTTATTGAAAACCAAGTTTGGTGAACGTGTTATCTCACGAAATGGCCCAGTCAATTGGCCGCCTCGGTCGTGCGATTTGACGCCGTTAGACTATTTCCTGTGGGGCTACGTCAAGTCTATGGTCTATGCCAACAAGCCAGCGACGATTGATGAACTTCGTACGAATATCGAACGTGAAATTGCAGCAGCATCGTGCCCGTGGTGAACATGCAAAAGAAATTGAGTTCCATACATAATGGCATCAAATGTTCTTTTACAAGAATAAAGAATTTCATTGATATCCCAAACCGTTTTTGTTTTATTTAAAAAAACTTTTGTAGCGCTTTTATTGAAAAACCCTTTAGTAAATAACGATTACTAACGATCCTTGATATTTTTTGTATATTTAACTTTGACAGCCATGTGCATCAATTGCTTATGATTAATAAGTCTAAATATTAATACCACTTAAAACTTATCAGTCTACTAGTGGCACCCGCGACTTCGCACGCGCACGTTCCATTGTTTTTTTTTTCATAATGAAATTACTCTCTTAACATTTCAATCTATATTCTCTCTACAAAAGAAACAAAAAATAAAAAAAAAACAATTGAAAGAGAGTTTGTTCCTTAAACTTCTTAGCCAAACAGTACCAATGAGAAAAAAAAACAACAATAACAAAACAGAACTCAAGAACCAGTATAAGCAACGAAAAATCAAAAGACAATATTTGTGTGAGGTTTTGTAAAGACTTAATCCCAAAAAAAGGATATTTACTTAAAAAATAAAAAAAATAAGTATACAATAACCTTTTTTAGCATAAATACTACCTTGATCAAAAAGTTTTAGGACTTTATTTTTAAAATGAAAAATACAAGTTTATTCATCAAAATCGATATTGTCTCCTTCAAAGTACTCCCCATCGACTGCAATGCACTTACGCCAACGCTTGACCCAGTCCTCAAAAGCCTTTTTATACTCGACCGTCGGTATGGCCATCAGGGCCATCTTCGATTTTTCGATGACCTCTTCTCGGCTGCTGTAACGCGATCCGCGGAGCGGTTTCTTCAGGTGGCCGAACAGGAAAAAGTCGCAGGGAGCCAAATCAGGCGAATTCGGTGGATGTTGGACGGTATTCATGGAGTTTTTGGCCAAAAACTCACGAATAATGATCGCATTGTGCGACGGCGCGTTGTCGTGATGCAAAATCCACGAGTTGTTTGCCCACAAATCCGGTCTTTTTTGGCGAACTGCTTCACGCAAACGTCTCAAAACGCCCAAATAATATTCTTTGTTGACGGTCTGACCTTCTGGGAGGAATTCATGATGCACAACACCTCTGTAGTCCATGAAAACCGTGAGCATCGCCTTCTTTTTCGATTGAAAACGACGTGGTTTTTTCGGTCGCGGCTCATTGGGTGAACGCCATTCACTCGCTTGATGTCTGGATTGCGTGTCGTACTCGTAAATCCACGTCTCGTCACCAGTAATGATTCGCACCGTTAAATCCGTTTTTAACACAAAATTTAATGCAAACTCGTTGCTGCAAAGTTGATGACATTTTTTTTTTTGTAAAAAATCGAAACCACACACAAAAGTAGATGCACACAATACGGCGTCACTTCAAGAAATGTCAAGCTGTCAAGCTGAAAATTTGACATAACGTCCATGACACTTCTACCAACACAACAAAAAAAAGAGAATTGAAATCGGACGAACGAGAGCGCCACACGGTGACGAGTCCTAAAACTTTTTGATCAAGCTGGTATGTAGTTTTGAGAAAGAAATTATTAAAATCCATTCAGTTTATTTTGCGCCAAAACGTTACAAACCATTTCCATATAAGCAATTTTATATAAATAGTGTAGATAGTACAAATTGGTACTAAAAACCAATTAGTTAGGTAACACCAACACTAATTTATATCATCCATGTGTACTAGCACACATTGGGTGCATTTTGCCAAAATTTCGAAGTCAGTGCGGTGAAAGTTCTCAACTCGATTCAAGCGTGACTTTCGCTCTTAGCAATTCATGCAAATAATTCATACAATAATGAAATGAAACTGAATCTAAATTTCGTTGGTTCTGACGAACGACGATGCAAATTGCATGCACAAAGTCTAAATGTCATTGACGAAAGCAAAGATTTTCTGCAAATGTTTTCATAGTTAAGTGAGAAATCGTGAGAAAGGATTTCTCTGGATATGTAAATAGTTAAGTTGGTTGGTGCAAAGCATAGTTCGGTAAGGTTGCCCTTAAGTGTGAAATACGATTATGCAAATAAATTTAACCAAACAAGATCCTTGATTGCATTGAATGAATATTTTTGTATACGTAAGTTTCTTAGTATTTATAAGCTCAATTGCTTAAGGATATAAACATTGCATAGTTTAGGAAAAAGTTTCCTCAGGCTAACTATGTTAATTAATTCAATAGCTCAGCTTTATTGACAAACCTAGCAAAGTTCAATCTTAAATTAATGTAACTTGGACACTTGAGTACAACATTATTTATTTGGCTATTATTATGCCAGCTATATTTAGAGTTGCGCGCGAAATTCGATATAACGTTACGTTAATAAAATGTTGGCAAGTTTTTCTGCCTAATTAGTACCAAAAACTGTTTTGCTATGCAGTGCACGCATAAAATAGATAAATTGTAGCCTACAGCAGAATTAAGTACTTTGTGCCTATCGAAGGCGTCAAATGAAAAAACCACCATGGAATTACGTTTTTAACAAAGTCACAAATAAATTGTATCTCTTAAATATTGAGAGGGACACTTGTAATTAAATAAAATTTCAGGTAATTGAAGTAGAAAAGTATTCAATTAAGTAATGTGTAGCAAGATTAGATTTATGTGCGTTTTTGAATCAGAATGGGCACAAAAGCATACGAGTGTATAAGCAACATCTAAGCCACCAATGGCAGGCTGGTTTAAATGTGCTACAACATGACCTCATTAAATTTAATTACGTATAACGAAATAATAAAATTACAAGCTTTTAATGTGCACACAAATTATACTATATAATACTTCAATTGGTAGAAAGTTCGAAACTCAATTATAACTTTGCTGAACTCAATGAATAGATAAAAGTGAAAATAGAATACAAAGTCAGTGTAAAATGCGGAACTTTGTGAAAATTATCAGATTTTTTATAATAGGATATAGGTTGTACGCGTATACTGCGGCAAAAGCTTGTAACATGTAAAATATAATAAATGAAGTGCGGCTTTGTATTACAAACTTATAAAGCAAACAGTTGGGTATGTCAGTGATAAGATATATTAGTGTATTCCCAAAGTTTTAAACTATTCATTTGTGATTTTAATTTATTAAAAAGAATTTTAAAATAATAAATAATAATCGCTCTCATAGTTCTTGCAATCAAGTCAAAGTCTTTTAGTCTGACAGTCGCAAAAAACAATTACAAGACAATGGAGAAAAACGATAAGACAATGAAAAGAACACGCAAAAACAACGACAGAGGAATAACAAGACAATGACAACACAGCAAATAGACAGCCGCAAAAGACAATTACAAGACAATGGAGAGGAAAGACAAGATAATGACAACACAGCAAATAGACAGTCGCAAAAGACAATTACAAGACAATGGAGAGAAACAACAAGACAATGACAACACAGCAAATAGACAGCCGCATAAGACATTTACAAGACAATGGAGAGAAATGACAAGATAATGACAACACAGCAAATAGACAGTCGCAAAAGACAATTACAAGACAGCGGAGAGAAACGACAAGACAATGAAAAGAACACGCAAAGACAACGACAGAGGAATGACAAGACAATGACAACACAGCAAATAAACAGTCGCAAAAGACAGTTACAAGACAATGGACAAACTAGATATAATAATAATATAGTTTAGCTACTACAGCTATTAGCCATCTTAGCTATTAAGTTTGAAGCTTTAAATCAAGTTATTTACTTATAAGCTTATTAAAAAAAAGATGATGGCAGACCAATGTCAATTTATCGAAAATATGATAAAAGAAAACGACGGAAATTAGAATAGAATGGAATATGATAAAAACAGAAGCATTTAATAAACAGCGACAAGATGACAATGCAGACAATAAAAAGACAATAACAAGACAAAATGACAATATAGTAACAAGGCAGCCAACGGAAAAACATAAACCTGATGAATATATCGTCGCTCACTAATACAACGGCCCTAATTGACATTTTTTAATTTTTTTCCAATTTCTGGGAGAAGGTGTATTTGAGGTTGGTCTTCAAGGATATGTAATAAACTGGATTTAAAAAAAAAATGTCATGATATGGCATGACAATGGCAATTCGGGGACAAAAAATTGATGTCAATTGATGATCGTAGTCAAATACAGCTCTAAAAATATTTTAACTTTTTTTTTTTGAATCACCTTAATCATCTACTTAAAAAGTTTCCTACAATTTTCTGTTAAATTATAGAAAATATTTACACATTTGCTAAAATATGTATGTCAGAAGTGTTAGAAAAGTATTACGATTCATGTTGTGTTAAAAATTAAAAATCAAGATGTACAAAATTGTATTAAAGGAAAATTAAATTGCTAACCTGCTCACAAACACAAAAAAGTTTCAATTTCAATGAAGCAATTTTAACAACATCCATTCGGTTTACCTAAAGACAACCGATATCTTACCCAGTAGAGAATATGTTAAGGTGACATAAGCCAGCGTTAATCCCAACATCTGCAAGTGGGTGCTTTGGGGGTAGTTTTTTAAAATTTTTTTTGTTGCTTTTATCCATGGAAAAAATTTGATAATTTTGATCTGTTTGCCTTTGAATTGATAGGAAATTTATGTTGAAGTTGACCAATCTTCTTTCGTATAATTATTTTTGTAAGAATTTTTTTGGAATCAATGGACTAAAAATAAAGCATAAAAGAAGTTATTGCTTAAAAAAGACCGAAAATTCATTTTTAGCATAGCTAGGCACGGCGGTCATATCATGTAGTCAGATTATCTTTATGCCTCAAGGCAATCTTCGGAGGATTAAGATAACATTATTGAACATTGCACTTAAATTTTTTATTTAACCGCCAGACCGGCATATCTCCTGTTCATAGTGTAAATAAGGTAGTTTTAAAACAAAAAACTTATTCATAAATTGATGGAAAAAATTTTAAGTTTTCGAGAAAAACTGAAATTTCATGAAAACCCTAGATGATTGGTAAATTTGTATTTCAAATTCTTGTTCAGCATTCCTCAAAGATATATGTTAATAAACTTCTACTATGATTCAAGGAACAGAATTTTTTTTGTGATCTTGTGTAATTAATTAATCGTTGGACATCTAAATATGAATATGCCATAGGTGGAAAGGAGCAAACAGTGAGACACTTTTTTACTACTGTGCATGCAATTGGGAACCTTTTGCTTTTTAGTGGAAAACCCTAAAAAAATGCGAATATAAGCAAAATAAATGAAACTGTCTCACTGTTCGCCTGCGGTAAAACAGTGCAATGGAAACAGTGGCAAAATATGTTTAATAGAAAATGTAATAAGTAATGAGGAAATTAAACCCTAAACCAATTACTTGAATGTCGTTATTATCAAAAATCTTCTCACAAAAAAAAGTTAAGAAAAACTTTCTCCGTCTAAAAGGCATTGTCTCACTGTTTGCACCTATTACCTTCATATAACACATGGAGTGCTTGAAATATTTTTCTTCTTTTATATAAAAACATGACACTTTAAAATTAATATTAATAATGATTTAATTTAAAATGTTCTCTTTTAATTTCAGCTTGAAGTTTCTGGTAAGTGATCAAAAAACTTTTACTCAACTTTTAATTACTGATTCTGACACATAAACTTTTGATTCAATTACAAATTTTTTGGTTCTGGTAAATGTAAATTTTAGCAAGTAATTTTTTTTAAGATTTTCCGCTTGGATCATATGATAAAACAGTAAGCAATTTGAATAGCTTCTGGCGCTCATTATCAACGACAAAAACATCTAAGGTAGTAGAAATAGCACACAACAGTGCTATACATGTGACATGTAAGCTATAGAAAATATTGCGATACATAAAGTAAAGGATGTGGAAAAGTTTAAGCTCATGTACGTGAAGGTGCGCGTTATGGTATGCGTTATGCTTGAATGTGTTGCTAGGTGTGTACTCACATATGTATGAAATTGATGTTTTTGTGTGAACGTTATACACCTCATCACTCTTACACCCATTTTACATTACTTAAGCAGCATGAGACGGCTGTGGGCGTTGACAAATTTAATTAAAATGCAATGAAATGAAAAGTGAAAAATTTATAATGACTGCTATATGTGAGTGAATGCGGTGTAAGTGAATACACTTGAAATAATATTGGCGAATATTAGTAAAAGCTTAAGTACTTTTAAAGAATGTATGTGAGGAAGAGCTCTAAGGATCTGAACGATTATAAAAGGGTTAAGAATAATCTTATTATTGTTTTTTCGGATAGCTTAGTGTCAATCAAAGCGTTATTAAAAATTTTACAAAACCGTCATTAGATTCAGATTTAGAATGAACATAAGTGCAAGATATATGACATTTAAAATAATTTGAAAAATATTGGCTTAACGCATTTGAAGATATCCATTGCTTAAAAAATTCATAAATGATTTAAAAATACTTATGAACTATTTTTCTGATGTTAACTCTCAAAGTGCAGACTTCACATCTGTCCAAAATTTCCAATGTCTCACTGTTAGCACCTTTTCACTATTTATGTGCAGTATGAGTATTATGTGCGCAGTTTTATATCAAGATGTATTTCAGCTATAAGAAAATTCACTATTTAATAATATTTAATCTGTATTTCGGTTCAAGCTTTATTCTTATCAAATCACAAAAGCTTAAAATTTTCTTTCGGTGCCCTTGAGGCAATTAATTATAACATCATTCTTCTAATCATGTCATCTTGATTAACTGTCGCCAACATTAACTCACGCGCACATTTGTTGCAAACAACATATATCTTTAGGCTTCGTCGCTTCTAATGTGTTAAGCAACCCACATTACTTGGGAAATCAACCACATGTGAGTTATGTTCATTGCCAGCACCACACAAAAATAGCTCTTGTTGCAAACGCGTTGTACAAGTGTAGTTAAATGAAAATTTATTAAATACAATTAATAAAAATTATGAACATATTAATTTTGGTCCTTAACAAAATCTTGGCCTCTGGGCAACACGCAAATCTTTGAAAAACCGTAAGCATTAGAATTCCTTGTCAAAATTTGTTGATGGAAACCATATTGCCCAGAGCTATAAATATGTGCATAGTTCACTTTTTGATTAATTTGTGCGGAATTTTAATAACTAAGTAATAATTTTATTACCCTAGAGAAAGTTTTTCTTTCAATAAAATTTTTATACCTTACTGTACAAGTAGCATATTCAAAAGTTTGATAACATTTTTATGTTTCAAGGAAAGTCGATTAAAAATTATATTATATTATTGTAGCTTAAAAGTGCTATAAAAATTACAAAAAACTTTTAGAATATTATAATTAATTTTGGTGTACACAACGTGTAAAATAAATGAATTAATAAATATGAAAACAGTGAGGGTAAAAGGCTGTGTAAAAAATTTATATATATTTTTTTAATGCACAAAGTAATAAAATATTTTTTTTTGAGAAACTTTTGCATTTCGTTGCTATCTTTATAACATTTTTCAAGCTATTTGAAATATTTGATGCTATAAATTATGCTAGCTACTCAGAGTAAATAAAAGATGAAAAAATTGGAGTCATTTTCGTATCTAATACGGCAAAGGTGCAAACAGTGAGACAGCGCAAGTGTGAGACAATGAAATTACATTTTTGACTAATTTTAATTGCATCTTGAGACATGCCAATGCTGACGTTGATCTTCTAGTCCCTATAACTTAAATCTTTTGCACTCAAATATCTATTAGTGATTCTTATACACTTTATAAATCTATATATTTTATGGAAATATTCCCTCAAACAAAACTATTTTTTTTTAAATGTATGGCTGTTAATGTACCAGAAACAAAGTTCCATTAAAATTGTACTTGATTCGCCTTATATGATTTATGTAGAGCAGTGTTAAATTACCTGGTTTACAAGCAGAATTAGACGATAGTGAAATAACACTTGAGGATTTTTAAAAAATTATTGAAGTTACGAAATCTTTAAAATTAGCTCTTACGCTCTGCGTGGGAATAGAGTGTTTGATAAATTTACAATATCAGATATTGAAAATACTGTTTAGTTTGAAAATGAAAGAATTGGGTGAGTTCTCTTACCATTCATTTCAAAAAAGCTTTCTTCACATTTACGAAAAAATTTTTTGTCTTCAAGTGCAGCTTGAACCGTCTATTTATTGACTATCTATAGCTAATCTACCCGGGCTGAATTTAATTTGTGTTATATTTTGTAATATTTTAAGACTAGTCATTTATTTAATAAAGAAGATTTATTTTATTTCACGACTGTCTCACTGTTCGCCTTGCACTGTTTCAATGACTTTACTTTATGTATACAGTTAATTTTTCAACAATTAAAACTATAGTCTCGTTGTTTTAAGTACATTCACTGAATTTTCTTCCATAATAATTAGGTATTATATACGCTTAAATTAAACTAAACTATTTAAGTTTGCTAAAAAACCTTCAAAGATATGCACTCCTTAAGAAAGGATCTCACAATTTGTGCGCCTCTTCTTCTATCATTCGTTGTAATAAGTACCACACAACTTTAATATAAATTTAAGAAATCTCCTTCATAACCTTCCAAAAAAGCAAACCACATAATTAAATGCCTCTTTTCAGAATTTTGTAAAAATAATATATATAATAAAATTAGCAATTTAATTAGCTCAACATCAAAATTTTCTGCTCATTCATTCATTCTCTTAAGAACATGTTGAATATTTTTGTTTAGGTTCAAATTATTTTTTCATTTTGCCACGGTTACGATCTGCTGTTTGCACATAGCACCCCCAAAATCGAGACCGCATGTTTTTTCTCTACTTTACAACAACTTCAATTGCATGAATATTCATTTGTGCAAAAATGTAATTTTCCATTTAAAAATATAAAAAAGCGAGCAATGCCCTGAGGAAATTTTTTTCAGTCTGCACCGTTGCTCGAAGTCCTGACTTTACCATCAGCCACCGCCCACCATTGGTAAAATTTTCTCATTTCACGCTTTGAATAGCAAAAACTGTAATATGAGCAAAAAAAAAAAAGAAAAAACCCCAGCCGCATAAAAATAAAGCTATAAAAAAAAGCGTAGCAACATTAAAACCGTTAAGACTTAATTTCGCCAATTAAATGAAATGAAATGAATTTGCTGAAATTTTGCTTCGTCTGAAAACTTAAGCAGATAATAAGTTGTTGTACGTGTAATTATGCGTGTTGACGCGTAAGTGCTAAAGACGATGGCGCTACGACAATGATAATCATTGTGTAGAGTTGGTCGCTATGGGCTAAATTATGGTTTGAATCTGAGGCGGGTCGAAAACAGTCTGGCGGCGCACAAAGTTATAACGATCATGATGGTAGTGTGCATTTATTGCATTAAATTAATATAATAATTGAATTTTTAATTATCAGCATATTAAAAGTAATGCTGATATGATGAGATAAAAATGTGGCAAGTGGGAATGTTAAACTTGGGCTTAATGAAATATATATGTATATAAGGAAATGCTAAAATATTCTTACAAAGACTGAGTTAATTTGAGGCAATGCTATTTCAATATTTGTTGCTTTCATTGAAAGCCGAAATTTAATGATAAAAAGCTTTATTATTCGTAGATATTAACTTGTGCCAGGCTTACATTTTTTGCCAAAATTCCAATAATTAAGAATTTATTTTGCCTTAAAGGATATCAGATGGCACTTGGTGCAATTGTGGCCGCATAATCAGTGTTACTTGAAATTTTTGAAGAAAAAAACTAAATAACCAAATCTAAACTTGCTTTTAAAAAGACTAGTCAACAATAGAGTTGAGGAATTCTTAAAATAGAAAATTGCTAAAAAGGAGTGATAGGCTGCCATTTTTGCTAAACATTTTAACACTGTAAAGCAAACCATATGTGAGGACCTCTCATATATTTTTACTTCCACAATTTATCTATTTTAAAATGTGAGTGCATATGAGTAAGCCAAGATAAAATTGTATAAAAACATAATTTGTTTCCTTATTTTACAATTTATTGTCTTTATTTTTGACTAAAATCTTCAAGCAAATAGCTACGAATGCTAAGAGCTGTAGTAGCTGAACTTTATAATGAAACAAAAATTATAATAAAATTATAATATGACGAAACGCAATAAAGAAAATTATTAAATTTAATAGAACCAATTGTGGTAAGATCACCTTAAGAATCCAACGATGAAAATTGTGATAAAAAAAATCCATTTTCGACCTGTTTCCATAAAAAATAGCAGATTTTAGAAGATGGACTGAAATCGGATACTCTTGGAATCCGGGATCGCTTTTGGTGACAGACAATGTCCATTTTCGACCTCTTTCCATTAATTGGCGAAAAACAAATTTTCGAAGATGAACCGAAATTGAGCACTTTTGGGATCCAGTTCCATTTCTTGTGCTATTTTTGACTTTTCTGTACCGACTGGTCCAAAAATCAAAATTATTGAAAGTGGATCGAAATCGGTAATTTTTGAGACACAGGCCCACTTCTGGTGATGGAAAAAATCCGCTTTCGACCTCTTTCCAGCAAGTAGTGAAAAACAAATTTTCGAAGCTGCACCAAAATCGGACACTTTTGGAACCCGAGCCCACCCTTAGTGATGACCAAAATTAATTTTTGATCTCTTCATATCGATAGATAAAACAGAAAGGTTTTCGAAAATGGCCCGAATTCGGGTACTTGATGTTATATTTTTTAATAAAGGATTTATAATTTGTAACGTGATACCCAATCGATCGACCTTCATATGAACTTCTTGTAGTTTTGTGGCTCTGTTACGATAAAGTTTTTTTTTATTTTCAATAAAAATTCAAAATTGGAAAACCTTGATTTAAAATTGTAAATTTTGAATTAAATACTTTCCATTTAAAAAAAAAAATCTTCAGTGAAGAATTTGAGTTTGTTGCGGAAAATATTGATTTTCATTTGATTTTTGGAATTATATGGCTTAAAACCCTTAAAAGGCCATTGGCTATGACTGCATTTTTTGGCTAAATGCAATGAAAAACAAAAAAAAAAATTCCCTGAAAATTTGCTTAAAATGACAACGCTGCTCATAACTGAGACCCGTCTGCTGGGCAGTTGAAAGGAAATAATCTTAGTTATCCTTGATATTCGATGCTGAAAACCACACAGCTGTAGATTTTGGAACATGTGCTTACAAGAATTGCTCAGTTGGTCTGGTCTTTTTCGTTCTCTTCTAGGTTGTTGCAATATAGTAAATTCTGTTCTGCTCAGTCCTGCTCTGTTCTATTCTCTTCTTCTCTGTTTTGGAATGTTCTTTTCTACTTTGACCTCTTCTGCTCTGTTCTGGTTTATTCTTGGATATTATTGTCTACTTTTTAAATATTTTTTTGTCTCTTTTTCTGATCTAATCTAACTGTATTTGTTCAAAAAAATATTTCTACTTTGGTCACGCAAGTTGATGTTACAATATTCCTAAAATTGATGTCGTATTATGAACAAAAATTATTTCTAATAAATGTTGGAACTTTTTCGTTACGATTCAATGTTTCTTTTGAAATATAAAAATTTAAGAACAGCATTGAATTCCAAAAATGTTCATACAATTTTCAAGTCTTTCGGTAACTCTTAAGGACTTAGTCGTTTTAAATATCCTTTGTCATCTTCTCAATAGTTTTGGGGCTTGTAATCTTTACTCAGTGGTAACTATTTAAGCTGAGCAGCAATATTCTACAACAAATACTTATTTTTCTATTAAAGACACATCTTTAGATGCTTACTCCGTTCTTTAAAGTTTCATTTATTCATTCAACCCTTCATTAATTCTGTTTTTCAGGCTGCGAATTCATTGACCAGAACGTTCCTTTTTTTTAGTTTTGTATTTCTTGCAAAAGGCATTTAAAAATACGTGCAATGAGTCTGATTGTGAATATTTTGTTAAGCATCCTTTGCATGGACGTCACTTATGTATGTATATATGTATGTGTATTGAATTTTTTATATACGAGTCTGTGTGTGATTGATGTGCATTGACCTGATTTCGAGAGTTTAAGTTTAACAATGCAATTTGGTCATTTTTGTCGAGAGGGAGTGATGAAAAAAACAAAAAAAAAATTTTTTTTTGTAAATGATGGTACATGGCAAAAGTAAAGGACTAATTTTGTAAGCTTTAAAATTGATTTATTTTTTACGCCAATTGTAAAGTGAGGAATCATGATTCTTTTTTAACATGCAATTATACAAGCATGATTCATTACACTGTGAAAAACATTTTTTTATAAAATTTAAATTTTGTATTTGTGACTTATTTTAATCTTTAATTGAGTGTATTTAAAATGTAAATTGTTATTTATAACTTGAATACAATTTTGCCCATCTCATCTGAAGCAAAAATTAAGCCTTTCATTGATTTTAAACGCTTTTAATGAATATTGCGTAAAGCCGACTGACTGATTGACTGACTTCATAAAATCAATGCTTTAATTAAAGTAAATCGAATATTAAAATATATCACAAACACTATAAAATATCGAATTTCAATTTATTTATTGGCTGTATGCGAAACGTGCTGAAAAATACTGAATTGAAATTGTAAACATCATATGCTTAATAAGTGTTGTTTTTTCATTTAAAAAACGCCGCTAATTTATATTAAAATGTTCAATGTTTAAAATATGAACTAAATAAAAAATGAGTGCATAATTAAGCTGCGCCATTTTCAGAAAGTCGGCTTTAAAGCTACTTACTGCTTCATTTGCGCTGTTTTATTCAAATTGTTTATGAAAAGAGGCTTATTATGATATTAAAAAAATAAAAAAATAGACTTGCATGGGGTTTTAAAATAAAAATAATCAGTATACAATTGGATATATTGTTTCGGTGAATATTAAAA
The DNA here is from genome assembly GCA_949775025.1 of Tricholauxania praeusta. NCBI lineage: Eukaryota > Metazoa > Arthropoda > Insecta > Diptera > Lauxaniidae > Tricholauxania > Tricholauxania praeusta. The sequence goes on along the minus strand of OX459031.1, from coordinate 115,477,623 downwards.
ATAACTAACAAGGCTTTTGCGCAGGGAATTAAGAATGGCTTGTTTTTAATTTATTTAATTTTTTTCGGACCACGTGCACAAAAATTGTTGCAATTGTGTCAGGACTACTTAAGGTTTACGTACTTTTGTGAAACTTATCAAGCAGCTTTAAAAAAAAAAGACAGTAATATTAATTATTGAAATATGTTTTATTTAAAGATTAACGTAAAACGAAATTATAAAAAATGTTTGCCTGACTGAAAATGTTCATTGTAACAATGTTAAATTAATACCCATTCATTTATATTCATATATTTTTTGGTTTAAAAATACGATACTAAAAAAAGAAATGAAAAACGAACCGTTTTTGATGCCAGTGTGAAAGCCTTAAAATTCCTATATGGTTTCACAGGTAAATCGTTTTTCGTAAATATTTTTTTTTTGTTTTTTTTTTCATTAAGGGAATATAACAAAGTAATTAAGTGTAAGCTTCGTTTCCATTTAAATTAATTTTGCGTTTCTCAGGCAGTTGTCAAACATGTTGCTTCTCAATAAGTTTGTAAATAACATTTAAGCGTTAAAAATTGTAAGCGAAAATCGAATGCTGAAATTTTGAGAAATTAAGAAATAAAGATTGGTTGGTGATGGTGATAAATCATTTATAAATTAAAAATATTCTGTAAAAAAAGCATATCATATTCAAAGCTGTAGAGGAATAACATTTTTTTATCAGGTGTACAAAAAGTTTTAAAGGATTTTTTTTTTCAAATTTGACGCTTTATTGTGTAAAATATGTTACAAATTTATTTTTCAAAATATCAAAACATTGCTAGCTACTACCCTTTCCCATATTTCTGGTAAGTTTTGGATTCCATTTCGAAAAAACGATGCGTATTTTGATCCAATCCACGAATCGATCCAATTTTGGAGTTCTTCAAACGAACGAAAGTGCTGATCCTCAAGGGCATGCGTCATCGACGAAAACAAATTGTAGTCGGAAGGAGCAATATCTGGGCTACACGGTGGATGAGTAGGACTTCTCATTTCAGCATTTCATAGTATATTTTTGACTGGCTGCGCAACATGAGGCCGAATAAAAAGGTGATGCTGAAGAATTACCTTGTCGTTCCCTTGTTCGGTAGAGTTGCCCTGTGATGGATTCACCCCGTTGTAGCAGCTCATAGTACACTACGCCCAATTTGCTCCATCAAATACAGAACATGATCTTGCCACTGTGAATAATCGGCTTTGGCGTCGATTTTGGCGTATGGCCGGGCGGTTCGCATGATTTTCAGCGCTTGGGGCTATCGTAATGAACACATTTTTCATCACCAGTTGGAGCAAAAAAGAACGACACATACTGAAAAAGAAAGCCTAATGATGAGGCTTCAAAATGAAGTTAGTTGCAACATTGTCCGATTCGATTTAATACCAGTGACGTCATCTACAAAAAATCCTTTAAAACTTGGTACACTTGTTACATATATGGTTGAGTAACTTTTAAAAGGTTGAACAAGTTTAAATGTTAAAATAGGTTGAATGATATGAGTTGTAGAAGTTTAGAAAAGTTGAAAAAGTTTGAATAAATCGAAATATTATGAGAATGATCGATAAAACAAAAATGGGCTTAATAAGTTGAACAGAGTTGAATAGAATAGAAAGGGTTGAATAAGTCGAATTGCTTTAAATGCGTTAAGCTTCCGTCAATTTACTTAAGTAAAGATTTTCTTTCATAACCATCAGTAAGGATGTTAATACAATAAAAATTAAAAGTACTTAATTAATATTACTTGATGAAGAATCATAAAAAATTTATTAAAAATTTAAATTAAAAACTTTGTAATTGGTTTTCTTGCTCAAAAATACAATTTCGATCAACAGAATACAAAAACACAAAGTTAAATCATGTGCACTTAATATCATTTTTGTTGAAAGATTTAATGAGCTTATAAATTGCAGCAAATTAGTAACAAAAAAAACCCAAGCGAACTTTTGTTAAAGACAAGTAAACGAAAAGACAATACAAAATGCGGACCTGTAATGAGCTAAATTAATTACACGTATTTGTATCTATGTTAGCAAGCTGTAGAAAACAGACAAAAGAAGAGCAAAAATACAAAAGAAAAATGAACTAAGAAAACAAGAATAATGTTGAATGTAACTAAAAACACAGAGATGAAAGTATTGCTGTAATGGAAGCGTTTAGTAAGGGATAAAATGGCAGTTTGACTGCAGTCTTTACAAATACAATTACGTTGCAACGTTTCAGTTTGACAGCTGTCAATAAAAGCGTATAGCTTTAAATTGAAACAAGGGGAAAAAACCGGTACGAAAGAGAAGAAGAGCAGTAGAGAAGAGAAAAACGACAGGTGGTTTAATAAAAAAAGAGATATATTAAATTGATTGTCTTTTGTATTACGCTGATGTCCACATAATTACCCGAGAATTACTAAGTTACCATGTAAGGAATAAAAAACTACTAAGGACGTTGGTTGTTAACTTGCCAAAAATTTTATAGTACCATTAATAGTAAAACTGCACTTGAAAGGTTTTTTTGAAAAGGAAAATTTTGTGTTTTTTTGTAAGAGGGGCATTGCTTTTTTTATAATTTAAGTTGATACTAAATGGTTCTATTTTTGATAATAATAGAGTTAAGCTATTACAGCTATTAGCCTTCTAAGCTATTTACTAATTTAATTCTTAATTGGAAGGTAAAAAAATTTTGGTTTTTTTGTGGTGTATCGAAACGAAAAATATTCTATAATTATTTAACTGAGTTCACTGTTCAGTACAGTGAATGTCAGCATAAAATAAAAAATTATACGAAACAAAGATTATCTTATCAAAAAAATTCATAATACGAGGGTCGTTTGATAATTCCGTGAAAAATGAAACAAGGAATGATTTTACAGCAAAAAAACGTTTTATTTCTCAATACAGTCTCCTTTTAGGTTGATACACTTCGTTCAATGTTCCTCCAATTTTTTGGTCCCATCCGAAAAATACGTTTTTGTTAGGTCCTCAAAATAGGCCTCTGTTTCGGTGGTGCATCTCTTTCCGCCGAGCAATTTCTTCAGGTTTGGAAACAGCAAATAGTCGCTGGGGCCAAATCTGAGGAAGCAATTTGTTCTTCAATTCATGGAATTTTTCCACGCCTTCACACGATCGCGTTTATGGTCGAGAGTGAGCAAACGCGGCACCCATCTTGCTGATAATTTTTTCATATCCAAATGATTTCGTAAAATGTTCGACACCCATTCATCTAAGATGCCAACGGCCTCAACAATCTTGCGCACTTTAACTCTGTGATTGGACAACACGATATCGTGAATTTTAGTAACCATTTCTGGTGTGGTGACCTCATTTGGGCGTCCAGAACGTTCGGCAAACACTTGTGAATCATTCCAATCGATGGTGCGTAGTCCCCATAATATTTATCAAACTTTTCCTTGGTTTGGCTGATGGTTTTTCTTTACGCAAATAATAATGCTTGATGCTCATCAAAATCACCTTTTTCCATTTTCGTAATAATTCTCAAGATCGTCTGCTGTTAATGGCTGCCAAACACAAACTAAGCGTTGCAATGGGCTGAAATTTTGACAGTAGCCTATTAACAGATGGCAGTTGACAGAATCAGTATTAATTTAAAGTTAATACGCGGGAAATTAAAAAATTCAGTAACATCTCAAATTGCCATTGTAGTTTCATCCATTAGCAAATGGAATCGTCAGTGACCTTTAAGCCAATTTGCAAGAATTTCAAAATCTTACTGTTTTTCAATTTTTGTTCGAGTTCTTAACAAATCTATGCAAAAAAGAAAACGTATCGGGCTTGAAAACTCGTACTTATTGACTTAAAGGTCACTGATGATTCCAGTTAGCAATGGATGAAACTGCCATTACTAGCTATTTAGCTCCTGTTTTGGATATTTTTTTTTTTGTAAAGTTATCGCAGTATAGTAATTATAAAACAAATTTTTGTCATGTAGAAATGATTTAATTTTGAAACATTTTTTTTTCCACAATTATCTCAATGAAACAGCCAAGAGTAAGGGACCTGATTTATTGATTAATTTCTAAAATTTTTTTCCGCTGCAAAATACATTAATGAATTGAACTCGCGGTAAATGTTCAAAGTTTTGAATTTCAATATATGTCTGTTTAGGTTGTTTTTTTTTTTGAAATTCTGTAAGCGGACGAAATTGCTTCGTTTAATTTGTGTTATAATTGCTATTCAAGATGTATGCAAGAAGAAATCAAATCAAATAGACTTAAAGAAATTGTATCAAAAATTCTAATTTCGGCTTGCGATAATTTAGTTGTTTCACTTTACTTAATTTGCATTCTATCCAAACCGCACAATATTATGCTTTCGACTATGTATAGGTTATGACCTAAGCAACTATTGCTTAGTGGCATTCAATTGTGACCAATATTTTATAAATGCTGTGGTCTGTTTGATATTTGCAATTTATAGTATTGTGGCTTATATTCTTTTAACGAATTTGAAACTATGTGGAATAATAGTGCAAATATTGGCACTTTATGACAAAATTTTTATTAAATTTGAAATATTTATTTAAAAATTTAAATGAGTAATATAAGTATGCTTAAAATGTAACCAGTAAATTGCATTAAAATAATAGAATGAAAACTTCTGTAGCTATTCCTCTCAATTTCATTTCTTTGATATTTATCATTTGATTTTTCATATTTGATAAGATATGAGTTGAAATTTAAAAGAAACAGTCTGAATCTCTCCTTTCAATGTCAACATTTTGAGCAAATGTGTAAACATTTACATTTTAAAATGAAGAAAAAAATCAATAAGAAAAATATCAAAAATAAATGGAAATATAAAATTTATAAATGAAACCAATACCCAATTAAAAATCAGAATTTTAAATAATCAATTTTGGTGAAAAGGTAGACAGTTTTTGCAAATAAAAATATATTGTATGTAGCATACACTCCCATGAGGTAAATTGAAATCAACATGGGATTGCCGGTTGAAGCTGCGTGTTTTTTAAGGTCCTTAAGTATTGCATAAAGTAAGTCAAATGTGACAAGAGCTGGACGTTCTAAAATTGAGCGTAATAGGAAGTGAATTATTTTTCCTCAAGTATGACGATGGGAACGTTTTCTATCTATCATTTTGATTGATCAAATAATCAACAATTAATCTGTTATTAGTGGTAATAAGCACAGTAAGCTTTCTAGGGTTAATTAATTATTTTTTGCTTCTTCAGTTGAGCTCTTTATGTATTCTTAGTTAAAAAATTTGACAAAATGGATGTTATGCTCTACTTAAATTTTTTTGCTATTGCGTACCCTTTGCTAACATACCCTACATATACATTTGTACATACACATCATTTACACAAATACAAATAGAAGAAACACAGCAGTAGCGCAACAGCAGCAGTATGTTCTGAAAGAGTTGTAAATTAATTCAATTTTCGAAAGAGCGCAGAAAAAAAACCAGCAAAGAATTGCAATCATCAGCAATTTGCACAATCTTGTGAGTGTTGCCACAGACATGCAGCAGCAGTATTGGCAGTGCAAAAAAAAAAAAAAAAAAAGTGTGACATACTTTCAGGATAAAAGCAACGGACGCACAACATAAATTCTGTTCAATGAGCGAATGAAAATGCAGCAGCGCTGCACAACATAATAAAAATGACATCGCGTGAAATTATTTGTAGCACAAAAGTGACCCCATCGTGGGTGTGGGTGGCGATGGAAGCTAACGCAAAAATGGTGGAAAAAACAACAATTGCAAAGAACAAAAACGGAAACGGAAATGAATTCAATGCAGCGCGCAACATAGTGTGCATTGATTAAGTTGGAAGTCAATGTCGCGTTCATCGTTTTTGCAACGGTCACACTGAGTGAATTGCCAACGACAATAAAATAATGCGCGCAGCATGCAGTGTAGTGGTTACGTTTACTGTGCAAAAGAGTGCGAGCGATGCTTTGGAGTTGCCACTAGTGGAGAGCATCAAAATGGCTAAATGTTTTTGTTGCACTTTAGCTTTTTGCATTTTGTATTGGCTTATTTACGTGCTTGGTGCTTAATTTATATGCACGCTGCACATAAAATAAAGACACTACAATGGCAGCACTTGCGCGTGTTTTGGTCTGAGCTTAGTCTTTGTTTATGTGGTAGCACAACAAATGCAGTGACTTCACTTCAGTCTTTCTATTCCTTCGTCACTGTTGTTTATTATAAAATGTAGTCTTTTTTTCTACATTTTGAGCTTTACTATTAAAACAGCAGATTAATTATTAATTTGGCACTAATTTAACAGAATTTATTAATTTTACATTTCATGTCAAAAAAAGTTAATCATTAATTAACAAATTTTTCATAACCAAGCCTTAAAGTCCCTCATGGCCTAAGGCCAAAAAATCAAGAAAAAGATGACTTAATGCCCTGAAATTTCATCTTTGCATAATTTTTGAAGCAAAAGGATCAATCGTCATTATAATTCCCAACATAATAAATGCCATAAAAACAGAAAATTTCTCGAATGAAAAACCTTTTGTGGGACTTAAAGTATTACTCGTAGGTACTTGAGTACTTAATAATTCTGGAAGCCTACTTATAAAAACTCTTTCGATTGTTACGTTAAAAAAAATTCTGAACTTTGCGCTGAATATTATCAACTAAGGATATTTTTTACATATCCTGTAAAATTTGGAGATGTCCACTTTTCAAAATAACACATTAGTTTTTATGTCGCTCATACGTCCTGTTGACCCACATTGTACTAACAAAGAAATAAAGTTGATATGAAAAGTAACAAAAGAAAAATGTTCAAATGCTTAAAACACTATAGGGGTGAAGATCCTTTTTATGCCACACGATACACGTTTTTTAGCATTTTGTTAAAACAAATCAATGCACCTTGGATTGAATTCGGCGGTCAGTGGAAATAATAAGGACGATAGATTTTAGAGCAACTATTTTATTGCCACATTGAAAGATCGCAGTTCCGATATGACTAAGGTGAAAGGTGTTGTAATATTTTTGATAAGTTTGAGAAAAAGTATTTAGGTCTGTTAAGAAATACAGTACTTTTTTAAATAGTTCTTATGTAATAATTTATAATGTTCTTCCAACTAATATGATGAATTTGTATACATACTTTTAGAAGTTTGGGATTTTCTTCTGTGCCATTTGTAATATAGATATCGTTTCAGCTAATCAAGTAGAAAGTCTTTCATTATGCTCCTTTTTAAACTTTGACAATTTTTCCTGAAAGTGTAATCGAAATAAAGAAATTATGAACTCTGTTTAGTATTTTTTTTTTTTTATAAATAATTGAACGGATATATTGTGATTGTTCCTATACACTTGCTAAAAACTTAACTTAATGAAAAAGTTATTAGAAGGGGATAAGGAGATTACATGATTCGCTGAATTCGAGCTCAAGGACAACATTTCTCTGATAGTTACGATTTTCAAGATATTCTAACCTAAAAGTGCGAAAATCACTGTAATTCGAATTTTTTTATAAAACCTTTGATTGACTGGTGTAATAAACGTATTATTAGCTTTAAAGGACTAATAGCATCAGTTTTATTTTGGTGAAGAAAACTACTGCTTTTGAACTGCCAAGGTAATATATATTGCAACCTTATAAAAATTAGGAACATTTTTGAATGAAATCGGAGGTAAAGCACTTGAACTTTTCACTTAGTACGAAAATATCAAAAAATATTAGAAACTTATATTAATTTCTTTGTTGATTTTCATTAAAAAATCTTTAAAAAAACTTTTCTAGAGCCCTTTTTTTGGATAAAAAAATTCAATTCTAATGAATAGAAAAAAAAAATGAACAGGATATGCTGAAACTGAAAGTAAATTATCTGTATGTCACTAAAAAGACCTTAAATTATTTTCATTTGGAAATATCGTCAATCGTTACAAATGGTTTTATTTCTTCTGAGTTTTGAAAAAAAAACCATTTTCGATCTACAAAAAGTACATTCGGACTCCATATTCAGTGCGTTCGCTAAAAGTAGACTTGATTAAAAGTCACTCATACGACATGTTCTACAAAATGAACTGTGTAAGGTGCTGATGTTACATTAGATAAGAATACGTACGAATTGTAAGAATTCATCTGAAGGAAACAAATACATATGCGTATATGTATGCGGTTACAGTGACTACGCATATTTTGTACGTATTCTCACGAAATCTTACGATTGTTTTGATGCAAAAAAAGCGTTTTGTGTCGGTCAGGATTCGTTCGAACAAATTTTCATACGTATGGGATGAGTTTTCAACAGTTTTGTTAAAACTTGAATAACTCCGGAACTAATGGACCGACTTAAGTGGAAAAAAAACTTTTTATTGTTAATGAGTTAAGGAAGAGAATGAAAGATTTAAAAAAAACCTGAAATCTTCCACTAGATGGCGACTTAAGCAGTTTTAATAGTTTTAGCTGCGCTGAAGCTGCTCGGAAAAACTGATGCCATTTGAACATCAATTGAGTGCCGGAAGAAGTTTTATTTTAATCTTACGCAGAATACATCTGCGCACTTATAATATTAACCTCACGTCAAAAAGACGTTGCAGACCTTAGAAAAATCGAATATGCTTAGAACAAAGTGACTCATTGCTTCAAAAAAAAAATTTTTCACAGTGTAAGATTTTTTTTTTTTAAATTCATAATGTTTTTAACCATTATTGTAGCATACAAAATTGTGGAAAAATTTTTTTTTGCGAGATATTATTTTCCAAAAAAAAGTTCATCTAAAATTTAAATTGCTTACAACAATCATAATAATTGTTATTTATAAAAACTTTTGTGGGACTTATTTATTTATTTTCTGTAGAATTAAAATATCACTTTGCTTTGAAAATTCCAAGTAGTTTGTTCACAGGTGTTCCTTTTCACTTGTTTTAAGCCATAGCGAAAAATGTACGCTCAAACTTCAAAAAGTACATGTCAACTTTAAATTCAGTACATTCATGAAAACTTTAATTGCTATCACTGGCACCACATACGAAGTCAAACTTAATTAAATATCACTCATACGTCATGTTATGCAAATGAAATAAATGCAAGTTAATTCTTTTGTATGCAATCTGACTGAAAGACAACTAATTAACAATTTTTTCTACACTTCCAGAGCGTCCTACAAAAGTTTTCCGCAAACGACTTTTTTTTTAAAAATTATCACATTAAAAATATGCTTCATCCTTTTGATGAATTTATTGTCGAATGAATAAAATTAACTTTTCAATAAACTATCTATAAAACTCTATTTCAAATCAAAAATACAGAAAAATGTATTTCCATTTCATTACATTTCTGCTTAAGTCAATGTGGTAAATAATTTTCACATAAATTTCTACGAAAAAAGTTCAACAAAAATAAAATTCTCGCTCACACATAAGAAAATATTTAGTAATACATAAAAAAACTGCTCACACACGCTGTCGGAATTATTTTTATTTCTTATTTATGCACACACACTTAATCAAATACTCAACTCATGGCTCAATTTATGCGACTTATTGAAATCCGATTGCTTGCTTATTCGTTTTAGTATTTGTATTCGTATTCAAATAATCAACATAAAATAACAAAATCAACAACTACAAAAACAAGACACACACACGCTCACACATACACTTGTAAACCATGCTAAGCATAGTAACAATAAAAGAAAAGAAAAAAATTGTGTAAGGAAATGATTTATATAGCATACAAATAAACCACAAAATAAATCTTTGCTTTCTTTGGTCCTGCTTAAAAAATCCCCTTTGAGAGCTTTTAAGTGCAATGAAGAGAATAGCAACACAGTAGGGTGTTGTTGTGTGCTATCACTTGCATAGTGTGATCTTATGGGGCAAACAATTGATGAAAGACTTTTTAAGTCTTTTCATTAAATTATGTGTAATACTGGGGAATCTTTAGTTCCATTGGTATGCAATTGCAGTGAGATACATACATGCACTTTGGTATGAAAAGGATACTTTGGTACTGATTTAAGTTTGTTTTGTAAATATGACTTTATAGGACCTGTATCAACTGGTTCGGAGTTGAATACAATATTTATTATTCTTTTACCTAAAATATACATCAAAATGGACATCAGTAACGCAATTAAAATAAATGTCTGCACAAATTTAAGCTACACAAGATTTAAAGACGTTTTTAAGAAACTTTAAGCCAAACTTAGTGTTATCCAAAAAACATGCCGGACACGTTTGTAGGCAAGTTTGTTAGAAAACTTCAGCTCTATTGAACTGCAATTGCTAAACTATATATATTCCCATATGCCACATTATGAATAAGAAAGCGCTAACGAAAGTAATTTTTTACTGAACATAACTTTACTGAACAAAGTTGATAAGATATGTCTGGAGCTTCTAATCAAACTCAGCGGTGACTTTGGTCTCCTTGATAAATTTTTTGCATTCTCTTCAGAACACCAGATTTTTTTCTCAGCTAGAGTTTGAGATTGTACTTAGGAGTATTATAAAGGGACTGTAAGTAAATCTGCGCTTTTTTTGCCACTGGATTATTAGTTATTTTGTTGCTATAAATATTTGCATGCCCTCGCACCTTGATGATAAGAATATTAATTTTACTGGCACGATTTATAAAAATTTGAAGACACTTTTGAACCAATTTTGAGACATATCAACTGAGTGGAGGAAGTGCTTCTCTGCTCTAGAGAGAATGAAAATGTTTCTGTTATTTCATATAATATTCTTTTCTACAAATTGAAAGCGAAACCTATACCCAAATGTAGCTTATCTGGAATGATTGGGCCTAAAATTTCATTTGAAAATACATTGATTTGAATAAGTGAACATTGACATCGCAAGTAGCATTTTTGGCAGAAGAAACTTTTAATGCTCATTTACAGCACTTAAACAGCTGTTTTAGGTGTATATAGCTGTAAAAGCACTGTAATTGCGCATTAAAAGCTTCCTCTGCAAAAAATGCTACATGAAACTTTTAATGCGCATTTACAGCACTTATACAGCTGCTTTAGGTGTATACAGCTCTAAAAGCGCTGCAATTGCGCATTAAAAGCTTCCTCTGCAAAAAATGCTACTTGGGTTGTTATCCCTCACTATCTCTTCTCAGATTGAGTTCTGGTACCTCACCATCATATCTGATAAGAAAATATTTCAGGAAGATGCAAAGGTTATTGTACGATGTCCCTATTTCAATTGTAAGTGAAAATGGTAATGTTTGCCTCTTTGAGACTTACATTTAATCTTTTCTCCATTCACCATCTATGGTCTATCTACGCCTTGTTATGTATACTTATATTGCCTCGTTCAAATTTCAGAAGGTTATTCTGCTTATAGAAATCTGCATAGATAATACCGTGCCTTGATGTACGGTTAAGATATTTAGAAGCCTAATGACATTATCATGTTCGTTTTAGAGTTTACTTAGTCAAGTAAGAATATCTTCACTGGTATTGAAGAAATCGGCAGATATTGATGTTGAAGAACTATGTGTGTTATTTGAAATAGCTTATCTAAACTAATGTTTTTTAAGTTGCTTCCTTTACTATATACAAATTTAAAATTTGTTAACTATGATCGGATATAAGCTCACATAAGCAAATACCCACACAACAAAAAAGACTTGCTGAGTGTGCTGCATATGTGTGAATGATGCCAAATACCAAATGCTGCCAAATATGATTGGTTTTGTGTACAAAACAAACACAAAAAACAGACATAACTACAATACCAATCCAAAGGGAATTTCAGTGCCTTCAATTTCACGAAGAAAAAGAAAACGGAAGAAAAAACTTTTAAGAGTTTGGTAACTGAAAAAAAAAAGTGAAAAAAGAAACGAAATCAAAGTAATAAAAATCATAGGAAAGCAATAAAAAATTAAGTGTGTGTGTTATGAGTCTGTGTGTATTTGTGCTTGCACAGGATATGCAATAGTTTTCTTTTTATTGGTATAAGTTTCACCCAAAAAGTATGCAATGAAAAAGTTTTGTTGCGGTTTGCACCAGTGGCGAAATGATTGTAAGCCCATGCACTAAAGCGATTGAAAGCTTTGAAATGAAATGATTTGAGTGGTTTTAGTTAAAAAAAAATTGAAAGTTTTACTAACCAATCTTTCGTAGCTTAAACCTTGAATTACCAAAATACTGTTAAGATTAAGTTATTGATAGAAGAAACTTTGTTGAAGTTTATGACCCTTTTTAAAAGTTTTTTTTTTTTTTTAATTTAAAAGTTGCTCAGCTATAAATTGGTTTCATAAAAACACTTAGCTGTTTTTTTTTTCTTCAACAAGCGTTTAAAAAGTTTTAAGTTCACTTATATTGATAAAAAATAAAATTTTGACAAAACAACTATATTTTGAATCAAACAAAAATACAACCACTGCATAAAATGACTTGATGACTCCTAATTTTTCATGTATAATTTTTTTAAATTTGACTTCATATGTTATATTTACTACAAGAATTGGAAAAATAAAAAAATTGAATTAAAATTTGTTCATTTTTTTTATTGAAAGACGCCGCATGTTCTCAACGAAAAATAGTTTCTCTGAAAACTTATGCCAAACTTTTACGTTTCTCTAACTTTATACGACAAAAGTTTTCTTAGCCGAAAAGGTGCTAATATCGGCAGATTATTTGGGAATGTAGCTCTTTTTACTGGCTTTGTAGTCTGTGTAAGATGGATTTTGCTTTTACACATATACTTTTGGCTGTAGAGCCTAAAACATTGCAATGATCTCTATTATGCTGAGAAAATTAATGATTTGGTTGTAGGTAACAAACTAGTGTTTCAAATAAATAAATGCTTATTTGTGTCAAACATATTTTAGTTGAAGAAAAAAATTAATGTTTAATTGATGCAAATATTAGAAATTCTAATTGAAATATAATTTTTAGACACAACTAAATATTTGTCAGTGCATGTTGCATACAATCAAATCCTCCCTTGGTACCTACTTCTTTAAGAGGCTTTTTACTGAGACGAGCCACAAGAATAACGCACTAAAATTTCTGCTCAAAAATAATTTCCAAGTACTATGCGATGAAAAATTGGTTGCCTAAAATTATCATTTTTTTCTCTAATATTTGCTGTCGATTTTTTGTTTGTTTACGCTTCATAAAAAGATTTTTTGTGTAGCAAAATTTAAGTTCAAATTATTTTAATAAGTTAACTGTATTAAATTGGTTTTTGAAATAAAATTCAGCGAACAAATCGATTTAGTTTTTTTCCTGCCGTACGTTCTGTTGTGGCTCATATCATTTTGAAGCATATCTGTGTAGATTGTTATTGAATGTTTGTATATAAAGTAGCTTAAAATATTGTTTTCTATGAAATTCATTGATAAACAAGTCCATTAGATTTTCAAAAGAAGCGTCTTAAAAAATAATTTAGTAAATGATGTTTACTGATAGGTTAAATTGAAGTAGGAATTTTAAAAGTCTAGCACTTAAAAATACTTTCAACATAAAGATTTGAAAGCCTTTAAAATTAAGGACCTTAAATACGAGTATGTTATTACTATACGTGAACTACTTTTGGAGAGATAAAATATTATATTTCGTCATTTGAGGCCGAAAGGAAAGCCAGTCTGGCACGTTTTTTTCAATATCCATGGCATATTGACTCTGGTTATTAAATAAACAATATTTAAGACAATTTTTTAAGGTAGCAAAGAAGAAAAAAATGTTGTCGGAAATTTCAAAACATTATAGCTCCATTATTTTTTATATTGGATCCCAGAGCTTACTTTGAAGGTATTTTATGCAAAAACAAAATTGCTCTAAAGTTTCTGACGGCTTGTGATACAGTTTGTTACCACGTATTTAAATTTTAAATTATTTAATTATGTTTTCCATTTCAATATATTTTTAATGATATATTACACTTCTTGTACACAAATGCCACGTTTGAGTTATAGCAACCAATCCTTTTGATTTCAAGCACAAAATTAAACTCAGTTTAGTTTAATTAAACAGAAAATGCCCCACAATTCTAAAACGGTTAGAGATAATGGCTTATAATCTTTAATAATATTGTTAATCTTGGTAAGATCTATCATCGATATACAGAGGTAGAGTACCTTTGAAGTAAATTTTAACCTCTGGAGCCTTTTCAATTTTAAAAGTTAAAAGTTACTTCGAATGCCCTTAACTTGTGTGTACTTATGACGGATCTCGCCAAAACTAACAGCATTGCTGAATGCAGTTAGCAATTATTTCTAATATCTTTAATTTGTTTTAGTCGACTGAATATTATTAATTAATTGAATTTTAATCGAATTTTAGAGTCAATTGTAGTAACCGATATTACAATTCGGTTAATGCTTTTTAAACAAACATGCCGTCCACATATAATTCATGGAATGGTCGGGGGTTCGAATCGCATTACAAATTAACCAAAAACTGTTCTGATGAGGCTATATATATTTGAATATTTATTTATTTCGATTAAAATTCAATTAATTAATAATATTCAATCGACTAAAAACGATTTCAAAGATATAAATTTTTCTTGGAATTTACAGTCAATTGCAGTAACCGATATTCATGTGAAATTTCACAAATCGGCTTATGCTTTATTAACAAACCTGACAAAGATAACAAATGGAACAATTTAATCTGCTAATTGGTGACATATGTTTCGGCTATAAAGCATAAGTCGATTTGTGAAATTTCACATGAATATCGGTTACTGCAATTGACTGTAAATTCGTTTAAAATTCAACTAATTAATAATATTCAGTCGACTAAAAACAAATCCAAAGATATAAATTTTTCTCTGATTTTCCAGTTGGAATTTCTCAAAATTTCGACTAGCATCTCAAAATTTCCACTAGCAAAAAAAGTTCAACGTACAGTTTTCGATTCAGTATTAGAAAATCAATGAGAAATTGAAAAATTTATTAAGACCATCGACGAGTTTTAAATTTACTAAAAATGGACAACAATGTCGCTTATGGCACCTAAGCCATATCGTACCTTTGATTCGTTAACGAATCACGAAAATTTCTCATGTTTGGACATTTTTTTCATTATAAAATAACGAAAAATTCGAAGGTTTATATTTTTTATATGAAAGTTTAATCTATTGGTTTTTTTTTTAAATTTTTTTTCTCTTGCCACGCCCACTTTTTAGAATTAAGTTGGAGTTTAAAAAAACAATTGTTTTGGATATTTTTTTGAAAATTAATCAAAAATATTGAAATTAATGAAATGTAGGCAAAACCTACACAGAATAGATTCAAAAGGACTAAGGTCTAATGTTATTTTCTACAATAAAAATTATATCAATCAATTATGGTGATATACGAATCAATGGCCACTTCCCAGGGTAACTATTTTTCAATTTTTATTTTTGAGGATTTCAAATTTTTTAAGTAGACCAACCGCCAAAAAATTCAAAATCTTGAAGAAATAACTTTTTTCGATTAGGTCAAGCGCTGAATAAATTTAAAAAAAATGTTGGTAAAAAATTTTTTCGATCGACCTCAAACTTATTTTCCGCCATTTTTTCCACTCAATTTACCACCTCATTACAACTTTTTTTTAAAAAAAAGTATGCTGAATATTCTGGTATGGGTTAAGGGTCAAATAACAAATAATGCTCACGGTTTAATATCAGTAATGTGCAAAGAGTAAATATTGTACTTAAAACTCACATGAACTTATCTACAAAATGAAAACATTTTGCTTGCAATTTGTAAAGTATATTACTTCCAATACAAAAGTGAGGGCTCTGTTATGAATCTTGCTCATATAGGTTTACTTTTCAAAGTACATTGCCAATCATTGCAGTGTTTACACTACTTCAAAAAAAGGAAACAAAAATCATTTGCTTTTATTTTCTCTCTTATTATCCTTATTATGATTTTTTCTTAATAATGCAGGAATTAGTTTTTTTTTACACAAAATAATGAAAAGAAAACAAGCCATTATAAAAAAAAATATTTAATATCAAATACCAAGAGACACAATGAAAAGCAACAACAACAACACAGCAGCGTTTAAGACATATATTCATTTACTCACTCACAAACTGAAAACACTTATCCTGATTTCGTGCAAAGCACAAAAGCAGGAAATTCTGTAACAACAACAGCAACAACAACAAAAAACATGATAAGTCTTTAAAGCGCGCGCATATTTCATAGCACTACCGCAATTTCCGTTTCCGCGCTGTATTTTCCACTTAATTGTGTAACTACGCTGTGCTGCTGTGCATATCTGCGTGTGTATGTGTGTGTGTGCTTACATGTGTTTATTTAAGTATATTTGTTTCGCCGTGTATGTTGCGTGCAAACTCAAGCATAAAATAAACTCAAACTGAAATCTACCTTATATGAGCGCGTTGCCAACTTATTAACTTAACTGATTTTAATCTCGTTTTTTGGTTTCGTTTTTTTATGTGCGTGCCTTTGCGTACACTCAAGGTAATTTTGTTAGGAAACATTTATATTTTAAAAATTTCGAATTATGAGAAAATATTTTTTCATATTTTTAGACCAGATTTACAATGCAAAATTTTATAGAAAAAGACAATAAAAAAATGGTCAAAAAAAGCTCTAAAAAAGAAAATTTTTCCACTACAAAAACTCAGAAAATATTTGTGAATTAATAAGTTTTTGAAGCAAGCAGCCCATAAAAGTCTGCAAAACTTTTGAAAAATTAATTTTTGTCATTTGCCTGATTTTAGTCCATTTTTTTATGTTTTCTTCCTAACTTTTTTTTTCATAAACATTGACATGCTGCTTATACGCATATTTGTACATGTCACTTGTATACATAAAGTATATTACTTTTTTGTAATTGTGCAACAGCTTACGAGTGTATGTAATTTTTTATCATTTGCTGTCAACTTGGTTTTGTAGGAAACATACGTGCGCATATGTAGCTTTAATTTGATTTATAGTAGACCAAAAAAAAAAAAAAAAGGTGCAAATATTGGCAACTTAAGCTAGGTACTATGAGAGTAAGGATGGTAGCTGTCAGCTGCATAAAATATTTGTTTTTTGTGCTGATTTAAATTTTTATTTAAAACAACATTTCTCTTCGTTTAAAGATATAAGTTTTCTGCCATTGAAAACATGAGCTTATGAGTTAAGCTAATTTATACGCTATCTTTTTGAATATTTTTTAGGTTAGGCTTAATTTACAACTTGATTTTCTAAATTAATTTAAAATTTTGTGTAAATTTTGCACAAAATACATTTTTTCTACTATTTTATTATGACCAAGATCAAATTTTGCAATCCAAAACCAATTCCACTATGCAAAATGTAACAACACAAGCAATGCTGATGTCTAATTATAAATGTCAACCATTAAATTTGGTAAATCCTATTAAAAAAATTACGAAAATTTGTACAGCGGCACCATAATAAAAGCTCATTAGAAACAACCAATTGGAAAATAATGGTAATAGCATTAACAAGTCTTATAGCAGCGGCAGCAGCAATAAACCATGGTCATTGAAAAAGTGGGCACATAAGGGCTCGAAGCCTCATGAAATAATGGAAAAAGGAAAAACTTTGTGAAAGTATTTCTATGTCACAATTAAAGTAAAGTAATTTGAAATAATAAGATAAATGTTTTTTTTTCTCAATTTAATATTTTATTTATTGAGACTTTGTTACAAAATTAATTGTTAAATTTAATTGAATTTTATCAGTGTTTCCTTAAAAAATGCAATTAAAATATTCATTATCCATGGTCATTTTACCTATTTATAGACTTTACTTGCTATGCATATAGTTTTCGAAAGTTATCTTTTAACGTTCCACGTAACGTTACCTACTCTCGACAGAATTTCAGCTACGCCCATGCTTCATTTCGTTTCTCAATTTCCGCAATATACGTACATTTATTTGTCCAAATTTGTTATGTTTCATTTTAATTTTAGAATTATTGTTTGAGGTTGCGGTATAGCGCAATAAGTGTTTGTTTCATTATATAGTAAATGGAGGTTTCCATGAAAACAGCTTTGAATAATGGTAGTTAAATTACATGAAAACTTAAGTTATTTGATTTTCTATTAAAATTAAATTTCCATCATTAATAAGAATTGTTATTCCTGAAAAATTGTTCAGTCTTTTAAGCATGATAGCTGAGAATCTACTTAATCTGTTTTAAATCTAGCTTTAAACTCCCCCCAGGACTGCTTTAAGTCATAATTTTTAAAATTTTAGGAACCTTCTGATTTAGATGCTGAGGAAAAATTTGATAACTTGGTTAATAATCGAAAAAAAAATTAAAAAATCTTTGACCCGAAAAATAGTGAAAATAATATGTACTATCCATCAAAAATGGTGAATAAGAAATTCCAAATATTTTTTTGAAGTCTTTAAGTCAGAAATACTTTTGAGCTTATTAAACAAAAAAATATTATAATTATTTTTCACTAGTTTTTAGGCCCAAAAAAATTTTTTGTATGATTTTTTTCCATGAAAATAAAACATCAATAACATACAAATTACAATATTTTAAAACTGATAGTAAACTAAGTAAATAAACATATTCGCTATAAGTTAGAAGAGAGTAACACTAATGTTGAAATGAAAAATCGGTAGATTTGGCGATTGCACGAAAATTTTCAGAGGTTTTTGTAATATTTAGCAACAGCTGATATAAAAAGTGATGCGTTCAATACACAAGAACTGTTGAAGTTTAAATTCCATGGATTTGAAGTCGTAGAGTAACTTCGGGTACTGTGATATGGTCGTGTAATGTGATATGCCATCCTACTTCGGTAATGTGATATAGTCCAATTTGCTCCACCCAGTAAACCATAATACATAAAGAAGTAGAAGCTATACTATAAAAGTAACGTGTAATTTAAGATACAAAAATACCCATACCACAATACCCGAAGTTACTATACTTGCGTTGTTAAAATATAAGGTGTTTAATGTAACGTAAATTTTTTTCTATATACTTGAACTGTCTCTGAGTTATTTCATTGAACCTATAGTTTCTGTAAGTGAATGATTTTAAATAAATTTGATCGAAACAAAGTTCTGATGTAGTTTAAGTGAATTGAATAGTACAGTTCTGCAATTGAGAACAAACTTTGAATAAAATTTGCTCAAAAAGTGAATTTTTCTTTTCAAAAACTGAGCTGTTTATGCCCATTTTTATTACTTTATTTCATTAGATATGAACAAATGTAAGCTTAGTACCCTTTACATAACCTTATTGTCAACAAAAAATCCCTTCTTATGGACAGTGTCACATTTAAAATGTTTGCATGTGTGTACCCATTTAAATTCTAATAAATAAACAAAATCGCGCTTACTAAATAAAAAAAAATTGCACTTGGACACCCGTATAAAATCGTAACTAACCAATAAAATATGTAATGGTGGAATCAAATTATTGCCAATCCATATATGAGTATGTGTATGTTATGTGTTTGCATTTTAAATGCGCATTTATACTATTATGGTTGTATTTGTGATTTGTGTATTTGTTATAATATTTTTCAAATTTAGTGCCATGGCTATGAATAAATATATACCAAATTAAGCTAACGAAATTTTATTGTGATTTAATATCGTAATTGCAAATCCTTAACGATTATGCTGCATTAGAAATAATTGGGAGAAAAAATATATTTTTAATTCAGTATGAGAAATCTGGAGAATTACACAAGCGTTTACAGCAAATATGGCGTAGCCCAATTAAAACTTTCGTCCTTTAACTTTATTAAAATATTTTTGTAAGTATAATTTACTGGACCAATCACTAAACGTAGTTCAGAACATAAACGACCTTCCCATAACATATCAATGACATCATAATTTTCAGCCATGAAAAAATAATTTTTTGACCCCGTTATCTAAGAAACTTTTTGTAGCGATGCTATCATGATTTTATCATTATTATTTATTAATTAATTAACTTCTTAACATGGAGCACTAGCTGTCTGGGCTATCACGTCTTCTATCATGATATTTTTGATGAATGTGACCATTAATGTCCTTGACAAATTAGTAAATTAAGGAATGCTCCTTTGCCGTTAATATAAAAAAATATAATTTTTGTAGTAAAATTTATTCAGAATTGTCACAGGATTAAATCTAACAAAATTGGTGATGTTATTTGCTTACAATTGATAAAAGTTCATAACAAATATAAAAACTATGACTAAAGTAAGCAATTTTACAGCGGCAAGAGCGAGAGTAACATGTATGTATGTATTATTCTCTGTGAAATGAAAAATATTTCGTTCACTAAAGACATTCAATGAGTTGAGTATTGTTAGATGGAATAATCGGCTGATTTCAGGACTGAACTAGAATGTTATTGGGTTTTTATGTAAACAAGCATTGGTTTATATGAAATTAGATACGTGCAGCCAATTAAAGCTCTAATCTATGCAAATTTAAGATCTGTCTACATTGTGTTAAGCTAAAAATAATTAAAGTAAAAGTGTGAATTATTTAGTGTTCTTTAGGCTCTTATACATTAGAGTGGCCCAAATCATAGAAAATAAAATTTTCAGATTTTTTTTTAAACTGCAATCCTCTAGAATTCTTAAATAAAATTGATGAGAAATTGAAGAAAAGCACTAGGAAATAAATTGGAAGAGACAGGCGACGTAGAAAGATCATCCCTAGTATTCTTAGGGCTTAAAATTTTATCATTTCTGAACAGAATATTTTACATATCCTAATATTTTTCGAAGAGTGCTTGAAACTAAGTTTTATATTCAGCTTGAAATTTATTTAAATTTTTTTTGACCTTCCTTAAAGCAAAATCTTCTTATTTTCTAGATCTTCTAAATTTTCCCAATTATCAGCATTTCAAAAGTATCGATACCTTTCGCACTACAAATTTGCATTTATCCATAAATCTGCTTTTATGTAACTGCAAAAATTTTAATTTATGCTTGCAGTTGTTCATTTTCACATTGTCACTAAATACACCATGCCAATTTCATTGAATGGTGTTAATTGCGCTTTATCGCCTATTTAGAATTAAATGCGGTAAAATTTTCAGCTTAGTTTGCATTTTTGGTAGAAGATAAGTCCAATTAAAATACATAGCTTTAAATGTAAAATTTATTTGATTATAAAATAGCAGCACGTACAACATTTAATTGCTTTGCCAAGTACAAACGCTAAACCTATGTATGTAAATTAAAATTCCATTTGATATTTATGCTAAATAAGCATTTAATTTGATTTGTATCACTGATGCGTAAATACCAAATTTTTAATTGTAATCGTAGAGTTAGGCTTAATAAACAAAAATAAGTGACAATTATCTTAATAAATATTTAGTAAGTGTTGGAAAAAGATATATACATTTTTTTTAAAACTTTTACGGACTTTTTTCTTAGTGATATAAAAATATTGATAGAACATCACAGAAATTTATGTAAAGCTGTCTAAAAAGCACTAACTACTTAATTTTTATAAAAAAGTCAGTGAAAATAAGTAATGAGAAATAAGCAATGGCAGCCAGAAATCAAGTTCAGCAGAAAAAAGCCTTCTCAATAAAAATTTTTTATGTCCTAGGTATTTTCAGCGAGTTTGTTTAACATGGCGCTTTATGTGACAAAATATTTAATCCACATAAATAAAATGATAGCTGTTTTCGATTTTCGCATATCACGCAAAAACTGCTTGATCAATTTCAATCAAATTTATTTAGGGTTATTTCTTAGACGCTTGGTCTCAATCTCCAATTAAAATTGTCACGATATTCCTGTTAAATATCAAAATATTTAAGTTTTAAAATTGCTAAAAAAATTAATTTGACACAAAGAAACCATCATGTAAACATAACAAATCGTTGAATGGGATTTGAATGTGTTAGTTAGGTTTTTTTTTATCTAAAAACTCAAAGTAGCACTGCAAAAAATCATAAACTAAATTTTGAAAAAAGTCTTTACATAGATTTTATATTCAAAATATAGATCGTTTCATATGGTCGACATTTAGTTCAGTTCACTGCGAAGATTCCTTGAATTCAATGACATATGACTATTAAACTATTTGCATGTACGAAATTTGAGCTTTGACATATTTAATAAAACCCCAACCATCCACATAACATAGACAAAAACAAGACAGGAAACCTTCTAAACAAAAACTATTATCAACTTGGCTTGTAAGGCATTCGCATTACCAACACTTTACGCCCATTAAGCCAGTCGTGGCTCAATAAAGTATTTTCTAGTTTATTGCACATACACCAGAGAGATTCAAGTGCTTTGCAACTAATGCTGTCTCGTTCAAGCAAAACGCGATTTCCCCTCAACGCACTGTGGAACTTACAAGTAAAATTTGCAGTAAAAATTTAATGAATTTATTTCTTAACTACATTCTCAAAAGAATTATTGTAATATACTTGCTGCTTAGAGAACAAGATTTTGAGAGAATATTCAGGGGTTAGTTTCATTATGATATCCGTGGACAAGTAAAACGATCATCACTTTAATTAATCGCACGTCGTGAAACTCAATATTTTTTTGTTAATCGAAAAATTTTTTGTTTACCATTTATAGCCCGTCAATGCAGCTCCTCTAAGATTCAAAATATTGAGCAGAAAATATTCCAGATTACTCTAACACCATTTATTATTTATACTTTTCAGTAAATTTCCACTGTAAACTATGAACATTGAGGGTGACTCCTATCATTCCCCGCGTATTAGTGAATTGTTATCCATTTTAGCATCTTTAAAATTCTTGCACTTCAACCTACTCGCACTCTCATTCTATTGTTCCCAGTTGAGTGCACATCTTTGCAAATAAGTCACGAGTACTTCAGTGCCATTCACTTGGATCAGTTGTCGTTGATTTTGTCGTTGTTGTCCTTGTTCAGTTTCTCCTTCTATTCCTTCTTCAGCGTTATATTGTTGTTTTCGCATTACATAATAGCTGCCTTGTGCACGGACGTAGGAAACGCGTTTTAAGGATTACTTATGCTGCAATTTAAGGTATTTAAAAGCCATTATTTGAAGGTTGTTAAGCTATTTAATGTTGAAAGCTGTGGTATATGTATGTGAGTGATTATAGGAGATCAATTTTATCATATGGCATGGCAAAAAGTTACTTAGTGAAACTTTGTTTAAGAGGAGAAAGGGAAATGTTTGAGTTAGGAAGAAGCATGGCGCAAGATAAAAATGAAAGTTATCTAACGTATGCGCTAGTAAACACTTCATAACGATAGTAATTGTTTTTTATGGTAATTTTAAGATTAAGCATAATAGTGCTGATGCAGCTTATCACCGCCGCCTTAAGTCATTAAGAAAACATTTCACAAATGCTTTGAAATGTTCTTGCTATCTGATTGAGGGAGCCACTTTGTTGTAATCATGCTGTAGAAAACTTTAAAGAGTAGTGGGGAGTATAAAACAAAACTTTGAAAATACTAAAGTGCTCGCTTTTCCACAATGAAAAGTGATTGATAGGAAGTTTCCTTTTAAGAGTATGGAATCACTTTCTTTATGCTCATCCAATTAGTTCGTGATAGCGCTTGTTTTAAAGGTTTTGTTCTAATTCGATTTCTCCAAGAACAGAGATTCATGGCAAATATATATCAAAGTTATAATTTAAACATGAAAAGTGCTCCTATTGTGCTCCTTCGCGGAGTGCATAAAACTCTGAACTGGTTGACGTCACCACATGAAAAGTGCTTCTATTGTGCTCCTTTGCAGAGTGCATACAACTCTGAACTGGTTAATGTCACCTTTAAGTCTGAGATTGAAGCATTCATACTGTATCCTGAGTTCAGCAACTGCTGGTGGGATATATTTTTGTACTGCCCTTATATTCCTCACTCTGGAATGTAAAATTTGTAAAAAAATCGGCCACCGATATAAGGGGACGTCCATAAATTACGTGAGTCAAAAGGGGGGGGAGGGGGTCCGAAAAAAGGAAGGGGGAACTCACCAAATCTCATCAAGAGGAGTGAGGGGGTGGAAGTCCCTAATGCTATTGTGATGCTTCCTTATTCAGGTGAAATTCTACCCTTTAATGTGAAGGTTTTATACATAACGTTCAAAAACCTCCAAAAAATAAAAATCATGTTGCCTTATCCCTACTCCTATCCCTATCCCATCCACCTATCCCAAAATACATATTTTCGTAATCAGGGCGTGTCACCGTCCATTCAAAAACAAATACTTACGAGAAAATATGTTTTCACTGCAGAACCTATGGACCGATTTTAGTGAAATTCGGTACAGTGATAGTTTCAGCTCTGATGATTTTACAAAAATCGGTTAATTGATTCAGTAGTGAAAATATATTTATATATCAGGAGTGTGGCACTGCCCACTAAAAAACAAATATCTTTACTCAGCATTCAACATACTAAACTTCATTAAATTCGGTGCTGCTGTGGTAGCGTTTTTTCATAAGGGGCTGGGTCACGCCCACTAAAAGAATACAGTGTTTTTAATACCTTTTTTGGGACTCAATCTATTTCTAAACCAAATTTTGTCAAAATGGTTTCATTAGCTTAGCCGCTGAAAAGTATTTTCCTGTTACAGGCGTTGCACCGCCCACTATTGGATAAAAATATATGTTATGCACTGTTCCTCTTCACAACCTTTGCAACAAAAAAAAATCGAGAGATTATGCTGTCTTGTGGCATTTAAAAAGAGATGGAATCGTTTTGCCTTCGCCTATTTATAAGTACAGTCTATTTATTGACAGTCTGAAGTTCGATTCTTAGAGTTTCGTATAGTTTACGAGCTAGCTATTACAAGGTGATTAGGGCTTAGATGTGGTTCAGGAAGCCACCTCAACAATAGATAAGACGCTCCCTGGGTTCACTGAAATTTACATAATTTTTTTTTCTTTCAGCACTTTCTATAAGAGCGTAAGACCCTGCGTAACCTTATACCGGCATATGCTTGATAGGGATTGAACTCAAACTTTCGAGATAACCACAGAAACAATATATCATTAAGATTTTTAAATTTAAAGTGCAAATTCATAAGAATATTTATTTCATTTAACATTTCTACAAAAAAACCGAAACCACAAAAAGGATCAACAAAACATTCGTTAACATAACTCCTGGTTAAAAAAACGTTTAACTTTTTCCCCCCAGTATAAGCCAAAGTTTTTGTATTTAAAAAAAAAAATGCAAAAGCAATAAACTAATTTCATTCTTTAACTTCATTTATTGCATTTTATTTAAACTTTTTTTTTCATTAAAATCATTTTCCCACTCAACACATTAGCAAAATAAAATAATGCCAATGTTGGTTTTTGCAAAAAGTTTTTTTACATATCCTGAGGCAAATTTTCATAAAACTTTTGCAATTATTGCAACAACAGGTCGCATAAAATAAACAGAATAACAAAAATAAAATATGATAAGAAAATGAAAACATTTAATGCATGTGCATAGGTCCCGAAGTGAAGCCTGCCACGCCTAGAGGTGAATTGTAAAACATTAATTTTATTGTGCGAAAGAGATATAATAAAACAACACGATGGCAGAATACAATGAGAAAATTCCAAGCGTAATCTGTGTGATAACTTGCTGCCAGTGTATTTGTGCAGTAAAAGGGGGAATTTATAAATTGAAATTACACTTTTTGTTGTTGTTTATTTTTGCAATGCTGAGCTCTTCTTTTTTTTGTTTGTGGTGAAGAAAGTTTGATTTGTTTATAAATAAATTGTTTACACATGAAAAATATTCGTTTATTTTGAAATTATAATTATTTTTATAGTTAAAATTTTGTTTACACAAAAGAAACAGCAATTGATTTGCTTTCGGCTAAAGAACTTATTCGGTTGCTGTTGCTGTGGCAATAATGAGGAAAAAGGATGCATGAAGTGGAAATTTAATGGAAAACAAAAAGATTATGTTGCTGCTTTGATAAAGCAGCATATTAAAATAGTTTATCTATTTCATGATTCATGCAGCTCTGCCATTTGACAGCTGTCAAACATAAAATTTTTATTTATTTATTCAATTTGTTTAGCTTAAGTTCAACTCTTTGACATTAAGGACCTTTTAGGTACTGAAAAATGCGCAAGGGTTTTCTACAATAATAGTGATCGGCCAAGTTCAAGTTTCGCGCTTTCAGAGAAGCTTTTGGTCTATACAATTTCTAACGCAGATCGAAAATTCCGTATTGCTTTGAAAATGATAAAGTTGCCTTCATTACCGTCAGTTCTGAGCTATATGGCCATATGATAGGCGAAGTTTTTATGCCCTACATCGAGGGTATATTCACTTTGTCTCTCCGTTTGTAACACATAGAAGGGGGCGTGGCAGATATGGAAAAGTATATATATTCTTGATCAGCGTCACCACCTGAGTCGATTTAACTATGTCCGTCTGTCTGTGTGTTGAAATCAAGCTTACGAGAAGACCAAGAAAGCTAATTGAATGAAACTAGCACACTCCGGTCACACCCTCTTGCAGGCATCTTGCTAAAGAAAATTGGCGAAATCGGTTTACGGACACGCCCACCGCCCATACTCTAAGTACCCAGGCCAAATTTGAAAAAAAGTTGCAGCGATTTTGATGAAACTTGGTGGTTTGATGCAAATGTGAACAAGATTAGGATTAGGCTCGGTTTCAAGTTTTCAAAGCTTCCTACAGGGGCGTGGCATAGCCCTTAATTTTAACCTTTATACTACCATATCTCATATGCCGTACAAGATTTTGTGATGAAATTTGGTAAACGGATACATTTCAAATATATCTTCAATAGTGAAAAAAGTGGGCGGAATCGTAAAAGTGGGCGTGGTACTTTTCAATAATTTTAAAAATTTTGATTCCGTATATCTCAAAATTGGCACAAACCATTTTCATAAAAATTTTGGAGATGATGCCGCTGAAAGCTCAGCCACTTCACTGAAAAACCTCGTTGAAGGGCGTGGCACAGTTCATAATATTTATAAACGTTATATTAAGAGAAATAACAACGTAATCGCTATGAAATTTAATATGGCAGATATATGTACCTGCTAGAAGGTATATTTTTGCAAAAATTTGAGACAATAGAGCAAGTGGGCGTGGCACCACCCATACAAGCAGAAAACGTTTAATGTTATAGATAGTGTGCTATGAGAGTAATCTTCATAAAATTTGGCTTAGAGGTGGCGGCTGCTATGGGCGTTGTAATTAAATGAAAATTGATGGGATTGCAGTAGTAGGCGTGGCACCTCCTATATAACCATAAAATTGTAATTGCTATATTAATTGAACTATTGCAACAATTGGAATGAAATTTAATTTAGATGGTTTACTTGCTATAAGGTATACCTGAATCAAAAGTTGGCAAAAAAGCAAGTGGGCGTGGCATTGGTCATACATGTAAAATACCTTAATATCTATCGCAATATCTGAACAATCATACTAAAATTTGGTGAAAGAGTGTTGCTTATGGAAGGCTATTTCTGGATAAAAATTGGACCGTAGTACACCAGTGGGTGTGTTACCGCTCTAGATTTTAAGACTAATTATGGCATATGTCGCAAACTATACAACCTATTGGGCTAAGATTTGGTATGCGGATGTTAATGATGAATATAATTAGGTAAACCAAAAGTAGGCGGAATTGGAGAAGTGGGCGTAGCACATTTAAATTTTTTAGTTTTTATTCGATTTGTTTCATCATTTTCCATGTTCTTTTGACCTTATCAACCTTTTAACTTTTTTCAATATATTCCATATGTATTTGCTTGACTTTTTCCACCTCTTTCATTTTTCTTTATTTTTAAGACTTTTTCAGCGATCTTAAATTGTTTCATCAGCTCTCAACCTCTTTCAATTTTTTTGAGTATTTCAACCGCTTTCATTTTTTTTCAACATTTTCATAATTTTTCGACATTTTGAATTTCTTTCAACTTTTTTCAATGGTTTCCATAATTTTTCGACTTTTTCAGTCTTTTACAACTGTTTCAACTTTCACAAAATATTTCAACCTTTTTTACATGTCACATTTTTTCGAATTATTCAATCTCTTCAACGGCTTTTAACATTTATTTAAAAGCGACTTTCAGTGCAGTATAGGGTATGTGAGTTTCGGCCTGGCCGAAGATAACACCTTAGCTTGTTTGACTTGCAACTTAAAACTTTACGTAGGTGATATAACAACAATATGGTTTACTGATCATATCTAGGCATAACAATACTTTGAAACTAAAGAATATAATCATATAATATTACATGTAATAACGATGACAGTTCCATCCGTCAGCGATATTTCAGACATTCCGCTTGAGCTAATGAAAAGTTATTGCAAAAACAAGTCGCTTTGAAAAAGCATTCCCTTAAATTCCAAAATTTCTTCATTGTATGCGCTTATGTATTTATTTATGCACCCATCCAGTTAGTCAGCACATAAGACAGACAGTCAGTCGTTCATTTACTCATTGACTCACAATCAGTTGAATTTTAAATTCAGCGCAAATACCTGCGCGACCACCACAATTCAATGCAGCAGCAGCTGAAAATGCTACAAAAGTAGCAGCAGCTTCCACAAAAGTATCAGCAACAGCAGCACCATTCCGTAGCAGCAACATATGTTGATTGCATTGTGAATTCAAAATCGTGTGATTTTTTTTTTTTCAACTTTTCTTTGGTTTAAGTTATGTTGTAACTGCAATCAGTGTTGTGTGTTCGGAAAAAAAAAGCAAAACGTGCAATGACTTCTGATGATGTTTCAATCTGCATAACACCAGTGAGTAAGTTTCTCTCTGTGTGCTGGTCTCCAGTTGAATTTTGCCCTTGCAATGTTAAGCATTTTATTACGAAACACTGCTTGCTATTGCCACTTGTCGTCTGACTTCTACGCTGCCTTGACTTCTGTTTTTGTCTTGCAATGATTTCTGCGTTTTACCCAATTTTGCCACGATTGCGATGATGATGACGATTGGTCCTGAAGCTCTCATTTTTCGTGTGATTTTGTATGTTTGCGTTTATGTTTTTGATTTAAACCATTTTGTACAACTTTGAGATATTAGCAGGAGCTTGACTGAGTGAACTCACAAAATGTTGGGTCATATTTTAGATGAAACAATAAAGGCTTGAAAAATTTAAGTTTCAATGAATCTTTGTCATTTTGTAGCACAAGCTTCGTAGATGCATATTTTATATTTAATGCGCTTATTTACAAAATTGTCTTAAACTTTGCAAAATTATTTCACTTGACGGCAACAGTGGCGCAATATTGGTTAAACTCTATCATTTGTCTTGCCAACTTGAAAGCAACAGTAGCAATATCCTTTCTCAGCATTCGTGTTGCTATCACTAACGGAATATGGAAATTCAAATGGGAAATTTAGTTCTGGTTAAGCGCATACAAGCATGGTAATGGCAATGTTTGATTCAAATGTTGAGGGTGACGATGATTGCGACGATGATGATGTTGCTATTGCTACTGCTGCTGATTACAATTCTATTGTGGTGATGTTTGCACTGATGATGATATTATTATTGTTGCTTTGTTCATGGTGATTTTTTTGACTTTCTTATTGTTAGTGCTGTTCTGATAATTTCGTTTATAGTCCTTTTGAATAAAATTAAGATTTAAAGAAAATCAAATGAGAATTGTTTTTCCTTGCAAGTGAAAATTGGGAGTAAAGTTGTTTTAAAATGTTTAATAAAAATGTTGCTGAATAATTTCCAAGAAACTTAATTTTTTTTTTACTAAATTTTTCATTTTGTAAAGAATTTCCTTAAGATAAAAATATTCGAAGATCATTTAGTTTTACATCTCTGATTTTTTTGAAAATATTTTTTTTATGTTTTACTGGTTGAGTTTTCATAATATTTTGAAATTTTTTTTTTCAAGCTGTTAAAAAGATATAAATTTTTGAAAATGACTTTACATTTTTATGTAATGCTAATAACTCTGTGAATAATAAACTAAATTGCATTTAGTTTTTGTTCGAACATTTTATTTTTTAAATATTATTTTCATAAAAAATATCGAAAAGAGTGTTAAAACAATTCGTATTCGCATTTTTGATTACAGACATTGGACTACATTTGTCATTAGTTAATTTTCCCTTTTCAGAGAGTCTTAACTGGAGTTTTAACATTTCATTATTTAATTTTTCGAAGCACCCTATTACTACACACTTATACTCTATTAGGTACAAATAAAACTTTATGTATATGACGTTAAATTTATGTGTAAATTATGCCACATTACAACAAAATACAATGCTACAAATGAATAAATTGTTTTGAAAAACCAAAATATTTTTATTTGTTCATATGTATGCGCTTACACGTACATTTACATAAATGTACGGCTGCATGTGAGCACACGTGATTTTTAGCGGTTTACCCCAGTAAGCATTTGGAAGATTTTCAAAAACTTCCACATTTATGGCGTTAAGCTTATAACGTAAATGTAAAAGAGTCCTTCGATTCAATAATGCCAATAAAAATATTTTACTTTTTAACATTTCATGGAAAAACTCTTTTATTTTGAGAATTGCTTCTTTTCAACTTGGCAACCTCTCTTCGATAACATAATAAAGATGTTAAATTCGAATTTCCACAATATTCGCTTAAAACTCTTTCCTATAAATTATAATTTAATAATTATTAAAGGATCACTGTGACGAGTGACTTACTCCAAACAGTTTCTCCCGACACACAATTGCCACTTATCATAAGAATATATGTTACCGGCAAAACTAGTTTTTAGGCCAAACTAGTTTGGTTAAGCCTAAAGATATGCAATGACATTTTAATGCAAAAGCACTGTGGTTAGTGAAGACTACGACATTAGCAAAGTAAGAAAACAAAATTTGTCAATTTAATTTTATACTTGGCAAGTTGTAAGTGAGGGTAATTGGGCGGTTTTCGGCAGCAGCTAAGGAATTACACCCTCTAATATGTCCAATTCTGGCTTCGTGGCGGCCTTCGACCTATGTTCAGTCTACCAAATGTGCATCACTGGCTTCGCTATTCAGTTTTTTTGCATTAAAATTAAATTGCATACTTTTAGGCCTTCAAATTAACTAGTTTGGCCTAGGATAAACTAGTTTAGCATAGGATAAACTAGTTTAGCCTAGAATAAACTAGTTTAGCCTAGGATAAAAACTAGTTTGGCCGGCTCATTGATTGCAATATGACTCTTCTGCGTATAGAAAATATGTGCTGGGATATCATAGCACATATACGATTTTTTTTTGTGTTTACTTTTGATGTTTTTTTTTGCTGTTGCTTTACGTTGCATATTTGAATTTTATTTGTTCTGTTGCCATTGAAACTTTATCAACAGCAAAAAAAAGTTCCATTGAAATTTTTGGCATATTTAACAAAATAAATTAAATGAATTAAATTAATAAAATTTATGAATTTAAAATTAAATTTAGCACATTTGTGTCAAAAGTGAATTCATTGCATTATTTGGCTTTTCCATTGAAATATTCAATGGAATTTTTCCATTTTTCATTGAAATAATTTTTTTAAGTTGATTAAAGCTTTTTGATAACCGATGTCAATTGTTGTTTTGATTTTTTAATTCTTTAAAATATCATAAAAAATAAATTTTAAATTTGAATAACACTTTTTTATTTTTTATTTACTTACAATGTATTTTGTAAAATATATTAGTGTTGATATTAAGACTGTTCTAAAATGCACTTATTGGAGGAAAAATAATTCTTGCTTTCAGTTGTAATCATTGCTGTTTCATCTACATAAACCAGAGACTTTACATAGTCTCAAAGAAATAATTCAACAAGTCTCATGATCACGAAAGCTGCACCATTACTGGAGGTAATGCTCTCGCCAAAATATTGCTCTAGCAAATTTTTGGGCTAAGTAGTAATTGTCACTTCAACCACACATTTTAATGCTAAGGACTCCCAAAATTTGGGAATAAAATTACAGATCATTATTCGCCTTGTAACGTACTGTAATGGTGATAGCATGCTATCTAGCCTGATTGTGAATGAACTAGGAACGAATGATCATGTTGCGTACATATCACAACATTTAGTGCTTTTTTCAGCATGCATTGGTCTTTAAAGAGGTTTTGTGGATGCAACGATTTTTTTTTTATTGAAAAATTCATTTAGCCGTTCATAGCTGAGCGTACGTTTGCCTTAAAAAAAAGTGCTTAATATCCATTGGTTTTCAGAGCAGTATCCGAAGTTTTGGCTAAGACGTTGACCATAAGGCTTTAACTTTTAGAATATGAATATGGCAGGAATGCAGACCTAGATTTCTGTGCAAAATTTTCCACGCTATGGACAAACAAGGCTTCAATTGCTTTGAGTGAGTTTGATGTTATCAAGACTAGTAATTGGTAGTTGAGTAGCTGTTAAAACAAGAATCCTAGATGGCCCAGTTATGAAAAATATTCGCCTATGCCGTAAAATAAAGCATACAGTAGGATGCTTATACTAAGATAAAGGTGGCTTGCATAAAAGTGCATCTGCTCACCAAAGATTGTACCACCTACTGGATTCATCCCTAAGATAACTACATATTGTATAATAGAAGATTGAGACCAAGCGTCTAAGGAATATAACTATATAAAATTGATCAAATTCGATTCAATAGTTTTTGTGTGATGCGCGAACATCGATGGACATAGCTATCATTTTGTTTATACATGCAAAAACTTCCGATCAATATCAGCGAGATGTTTCAATTGAAGTATGTAGCACTTAAAAAAAAGAGCAAACAAAATATATTTTACAAAAATTTCTGAAGGCTTATAATTAAAATTTTTATATATAATAAATTGGGTATAGACGAAATTCTCTAAAAATTCTCTTTAAGAATTAAAAACTACCCAATGATAGGTAGTTTTGATTGAAATGTATGGGAAAATACACCGAATATTAAGAAACAATTCCAGAAATATATATATGAAACTTTGGGCGTTAACTGAAGTGAAATTTTTCGCGAGTTATGCATCTTTTGCAGCCACAATTTATTGTGCTATTAATAATAATTAAAAAGAAAAAAAAATATTCTTAGTGATTTAGTTTCTTTTTTAAATTTAGTAGCTTAACTGAATTATTTAAAAAAAAATAGTCATAAATTGTTTGCAATTTTTATGGTAAACTAAATTCAAGACTGATATTTTTTTGAACGATTTTTTTTTTGTATTTTATTACCATAATACTTTGGGCGATTTTCTATTTTTTTTTAAAACTATGGACGTCTTTGTTTTGCTTCCGATAAAAAATAATTTGTATTCTAAGAAATGACATCAGAAATTTGTGTAGTAAGCACATAACTCATGAAAGCATTTCACGACATTTTCGCTTTGTGTCTTGAACTTTTTTACAACTGCAGAGCAGCACAAAAAACTTAAGCCTTGAAAACTTTTTGCAAAATTCTATTGCAAAGAGTTGCACACAATTAAAGAACTTTATTTATTGTTGCTTTGCTTTTTTGTGCTTAACAAGCCAACAAGTTGTGACATGCAAACTTTGTGGTTTGTGGCTATTTGATACACAGAGGGAATTACTCAGTACAACTTTTAATGTTTTACAGCATTTGACATTAATTAAATTATGCCTTACAGCTTAGCTGTAGTCTGCAAAATATTTGTTTTTTTTTTTAAAATTTATGACTAAAATCTCTTAATATTTATCTCAGTGTATAATTTGTTTTCACTTCCGTATTTGTTTGCAAAGAAAAATCCTTTTCGAAGTTTACAAAGCTTTTTCACCCTAATTGCTCGCCTTCAATTTTGATTGCTGCTCTATAAGCGCAACAAATTGCTTTCTTTGCATGTCCTTCAGTTGTTTACTTAACGACTTTGATTCGGTTTATGCTGCTTTGCGCTCTCTGTACTATTTTCTTTTTCTTTGGCTTACACACATAAATAAATAAACTTAGTTTTGCTTAATTTTCTAATATTGACTTGCCAAGAAAAACATTGTGGAACGGAACAAAACATAAGCCCAGGAAAAGGAGAAAATAAAAGCAAATTTTATCTAAATACACGCAATATCCTGTGCGTATCCTTTGCATATCCTGTTTTCGTGCTACATTGAATTTGTTTACACTGATGTTTGTTTATTTGTGGCAGGCGACAGCAGCAATTGTTTGTTTTCTGCGAAAAAGTTGAAAATTAATGAACTTTGCGAAAAGTTTAAGAATTTTATATCCATTGTGTTGAAAAGTTCAACAAGTGATAAAGTTTAAGGAAATTAATTGCAATTTTTTTTTAAGTAAAAATTTCATATGATAAGTAACTAACCTAAGGAAGGGAAGGCATCATCAATATTCGAATGGCAATTGTTGGTTTGGTTTTATGCCTCAGTTTCGTCAGGCATTGGAAACGAATCATATTTTTGTGTTTGCAAGAAAATAAAATATTATGCCTCGAACAATGATAGATAAGGCTAGACGGGCTGTCCTATTAACTATACACACTCACACATGAGTGATTCGGAGGCCGATTTGCAGCTGTTCCGGCATAATCTGAAAGAGTTTTTGCGTCGATCAACCGGGCAAGAGTCGTTCGAAGCGCCCAAAAACACGAACGTCGGCTGGGAAGGTGATGGTCAGCATATTTTGGTATACACATGGCATAATTCTTGTCAACTATCTTGAAAAAGGCAGAATCATCACGGGTGACTGTTACGTAGCGTTATTGGACCGTTGAACAATGAAATGAAGTCAAAAAGTCTACTTGGCCCCCGGCGACAATTAGCTGTTTCCAAACTTGAAAAGATGGCTCCAGGGAAAGAGATTTTCTTCAAATGAGGAGGAAGTCGTGGTCGAAACTGATGTCTATTTTGAGATCCTTGACATTGACTATTATAAAAAAAGATATCAAAATGTTGGAGGATCGTTGGATGAAATATATCTCCCTCGAAGTGAACTATGTTGAAGAATAAAATCGATTTTTATCAAAATCCTTGTGTTTTCATCATTTTTTCTGGGACATTTTGAAGCATGTAGTAAGATAATGGAGGTAAATACAGTCCTACACTTCAGCCCCTATTTTTGAACTATTGTTATAAATATAAAGGACGTCCTCCATTAAAAGCAGACATTGATCTCATTCCTGAAGATCCTGATGGAAGAAGTGAAATTTTTTATGAAGACCCAAATTGAACATACAGTAGCCAATTTTAAAGGAATTGAACCCTTTCTTCTTTAGCATCAATGCCGTAAATATCGTCTATTAACCGGTGCAGTAATACATTCGAGGCCATAGTGATACTATTCTGTTAAAATTTGCCAACCTTTAAAAATTGATCAGCTCCTTTTGGACAATTTTCTTCCCCACAACTGTATGCTAAGACGCATAGGATGACAAGAAAATTTCGAGTTGAAGCCTACAACTTTTGCCAAGGCGTTCTTGCAAGAGCAAAGAATTACTAAAGCTTGGCTTGATCTCTCATTGTTGCTTAGTCCCCAACTTAACTTTCTGTCAATAATGATACTAAGGAATATAATATCACACAGTGATAATATTCTTATTCTTGGAAAAAGTGAATTTAACTCGTTATTTGAGTGTGGAATGCTCCATTTTGTTGTTGTGGAAGTAGCTGGTTAGAGATATTTTTCAAAAATGAAACATCATTGGAAAATGTTAATAAAACCAGCTTAAGTCATAATATGTTGAAGAAGAAATTTTAATTTTTTTCAGTCGATATTAGGTGCCTATTTTTCGCACAATATAGCCAAGAGAGGCCGAAATTTTCTAGAAAATGCTAAGTAATAAAGAATCACATGGGCTCTCTGATACTTGTAATGTTGTAAAAAAAATGTTTAAGAAGCCGGCGCACTAAATTCAACAACATTATGTGTGGCTATGCTTGGTTCGCGGTCATTAAAACATCGAAAAAAGTAAAAGGACTGTAGAACTGACAATAAATGGCTCAGAAATTGATTACATTTCACAGATCACAAACTTTTTTGACCGCTCGGGTTTTTAAAAATGAAAATAAATATTGTGACTGAGAAAATAGCAAATTATATTATCCAAAAAAACAGAAACTGTTCGCTTGCTGACGAAAGTTTTTACGGGGGGCACTGTTTCATAAGCGTAACTATAAGATTGGAGACAGCAAACATCCTTGTAGAACACTTGAATCGAACTCAAACGGGTCAGAAAGTTTCTCGTTGTGTAATGCTCTACATTTGAAACTTTCGTAATAAGCCTTGGATGAGATTAATGATCTTGGCTTAATGCATCTTAGAAACAATTGTGGTCGATGCTTTCAAAAGCGCTACCTATTGTATTCGATGAAAGTTAGATATAACGAATCCTTTCATTCATTCATTCATTTGCTCCACAATGATGCAAATGGTATTAATTTGATCAATACACGATCGGAACCTCCCTGTCGTTTTCGAATAAGTTGTTTTATATTTTTTTAGATTCTGGTGAGCAGGAT
The DNA here is from genome assembly GCA_949775025.1 of Tricholauxania praeusta. Lineage (NCBI taxonomy): Eukaryota > Metazoa > Arthropoda > Insecta > Diptera > Lauxaniidae > Tricholauxania > Tricholauxania praeusta. Next base: position 115,441,317 of record OX459031.1, on the reverse strand, counting down.
TTTCGTCGAGGCCTAAGAATTAAAATCATCATGATTTCCCTATAGTGCTGGCATAGCAATAAGTCCCATTTTTTTCAGATTTTACTAAAGTGATAAGCCAGTCTTCCGGTATTCGGTAGTTTTCCCGAATTTTGATAAAAACAGGGTATATTTAGTCAAACGCTTTACAAAAAAAAAACTTTTGAAATCACTGAGAATTTGAGACTTCAAGCTTTTAGTCCCTTGGTTTTGGTAAAGAGTACTATAAGATTATCAGTTTACTTATTCTGTATTGGAATTAAGTAGGGTAAGGGTGGACTATAACATTATGTTTTGTGGGAAACGGAAAAACGGAAAATGAGAAAAATTTTTCCTAGGTCTATGTACTACACCACAAAAGTCTACTAGGGCCCCCACCCCTATTTCAATGATTTTATGATTATATTATTTATGATATGATTGACCTTCGAGCCTTTTGTTTCTGGTTAGCAAGAGTTTTTTAAAATTTTTATGTGAAGAAAAAGCCCCAGTTTTTAACCCCAATTCTTGCAAACTGCTTAACCTGGCGCTGACTATAATGCTGCAATTTAAGCATCTTAACATCACTCACTGGTTCTCCACTCAACAACAACAACACCATTTATATCAAGCATCCTTTACAATTTACTATCAACATGTTTCACAACATAAGCTTTTGCTGCTTGTTCGCTTAGCCTACAGCATTTTTCTTAACTAGCGAAGTTTCCTCGCTATTCATGGTTACCACTACGTATACATAAATAAAGATGCCAACAACAGCAATAGCTTCTGTTTGTGTTAGTGATTTTCTTATACCATTAACTAAATTTCCTGGAGGGTTTAAAGCGCGTCTGTTTTTGCAATGCAATTCAATTTTAGTTGCACTCAAATTTGCCATTAAGTAGATTCGCTCGTTGCAGCAACTTTAACCGTCGCGCCACGCGAAAACGTTACCATGGTATGTTGGTGTATAAAAATTTTTCATTTAGGTTGCTGACAGGATCTTCAGTGTTGCAAGAACAGTAAAAAAAACGAAAAACATAGCAGTGCTTAGCGACGGTATTGCTTTTACTGTTGCCGCTTCAATTATTGCTACTTAAATACATACAATTGCTCTTTGCTTAAGCTATCGACTTGAAAAGACCAGGCACAATATTGTAAATACATTTTTGGATTAAATGGAATCTCAAAACGTTGTAAATACAAACTTTTTTTAGTTGCAGCTTTTGTCAGTCGAAGAGGAGTTAGCGAATGTAAGCCAAAGGCCAATGTCAGCAAAAATCTGGCTCTATCTGAAATAATGAAGATATTTCAAACACAAAGCTAATTTCAGCGAAAACGCGATAATGCCAGTGTGAAAGTCGTTTTTAAAATCGCGATACAAAATGGAGATAAATGAAAATCAGCCTTATTTTGAAGCCACTGCAATAATTAATTAAATCAAATTTGATTTCATATAATTAACACTGAGAAATCAAAATGAATTAAGATAAATACCATAATATATACCCAACTAAACAGAATATTTCCATTAACACGTCAAAGCTACATAGAATATAATGAATAGAGTTGCCACCGTAGTTGGCTTGCTTGCGGTCATAACAATATAAATAAATGGCAACAACAGCACAACAGCGCAACAACATCAAACTGTTCAAGCAAATGCAATGGAATTTCCGTTGCAAAATTGTTTCTTATGATCAAAATTTTACTTTGCAAATACGACCAAATGCCAGCGGTGTTCGGTCGTGCGGTTAAAGGAATGTAAAATCTTTTTGCAAAAGGATCAACCATAAAAAAACTGTGCATAGAAATGAAAAACGTGATAGGTAATGTTTATGCAAAAAAAATATTGAAGTTCAGAAAGAAAAAATATCTATGAGTAAATTTCAAAAGGATATAAAAAACTGCAGCGGGCTAAACAATAAAAAGCAATCAAAAAAGCAATACCGCTGAGTAAAATGTTAGGCAGTATAAGCCACCGTTTACCCAGCAGGGTAATTTTAAATAAATTTCAGCCACAGAGAGACCATTTGAAGATAGCAATAAACTTTTGTATAAAAATGCTATGAAAGATCACATTTTAGGTCAGAAATGAGTCGAAAAACCAAACAAATGTGATTTAAAATGGCTAAATAGCATTGAAATACTATTGTGCAGTAATTGCTAGGAGTTAGCTGTAAAAACACTTTTAATGCAATTGACAAGTCATTTATTAGCTTGTTTTATAAGTTTTACTTAAAAGAAAATTTTTATTCTTTGAAAACGCTTTTACAGCTTATGTCTAGCTTAATATTAGCATTGATGTTGAGAACTAGTAAAACTTCGTTGTTATTTTCTTTAACTCTGAACTATACTTTAACGAAAAGATAATAACTAAACAAAAGCAACTATATTTTTTGTTTTGATTTGGCATTTATAGCTAAAAGAAATCACGGAGCATAGTATAGATTCATTGCTCTTAATAAAGCGCATTTAAAACTTATTTACAGTAAAAGCAATAGCTATTTTACAGCTCTTATTTTTCATGCATACTTTAAATTATTTCTAAAAAAATCCACAATCCACACATTTCTTTTCTCTATACTGATGCGCACTACCAAGAGCGCTAGTTCGTTATGCTAGTTTTTGGCTATAATTCAGCTTTTATAATCAAAAACTTCGCTGAAAAATACCAATGTAGTAAAACTTATTTTTCTGCAATTTATTAGCTATTTTTTGAACTCCACAAAAAAAAGCTGCAGCGCTCTCGCTGTTAAATTCATATGTTTTGGTTAAGTTTTAGCTTTTGATGCTTCCATGCAATTCACTTATCGAACACTGAGTATTATGCAAAAATTATTCGAATAAGGAAATTTTAGTTTTTCCTGCTGTAAAAATGTGTGAAATGCTAAATTCTGATTCCCAAAAGAGCTTTATAAGCTATATGACAGTGCATTCCTGATCAATTCCTAGTAGCAAGAAAAGCAATGCAGCAATGAGTTTTGCTAGAAATGCGCTGTCTTAGCCAAAAACATGCTACGTGTGCTACTTGAGTATATATTAAAAATCTATAAAAAGACAAAATGAGCACCTTTTTCGACTTTGACTTCAAGTAAAATGTTGAGTAATTTTCCAATCTATAATTTTTTTTTCAAAAACAGAATAATAACTGATGAAATATCCATAAAATTTAAGCCTCCTTTCCCAATCGCTCCACTGGGTCACCAAGCTTGAATTGACTGTATGTGCGTATAACTAAAGGACATTCCTTTTTGCTCAAATAGCAATTTAATGGAAAATTCTCCGCTTTAATATGATTTTGAAAAGATGAGAAATGAAAACAAAAAGAAAATCACTAGCAGCAAGCAAGGATTAGCAAATAAAAGAAGAAGGTGAACACTGAAGGTCAAACAAAGGCATTTGATTTTTTTTTTTTTCACTACAAAACTTATAGTTGATGGTCCTTCTACTTAATAAAAGGGAATTATTCAGACAAAGTTCAATTCAGCTTACGTTTGCTATGCTATATCCTCCTTTTTGTTTTGCCATATCTGCTTTTTGTTTTGCTTTAACGAGAGCTATTTTTCAAACCAAAATAATTCAAATAGTTTCTGGCGTTACCCTAGGCGTTAACTATTGTGTTGGTCATCTTGCAGTTTGCACACGTTTTGTTGTTTTCTCTTTAAACTTCATACCTTATGTTTTGGTTTATCAATACCACAGCTATGTACTTGTATTACCTAGCTGGTGTTGGCTTTCAGCGTACGTTGTTTTAGCCAAACAGTTAGTTGTTCAACATAGCATACATTCGTTCATTCAGTTAGATTTCTATGCCAACAAATAAACAAAAAAGGACTCAATAGTCCACAATATGCTTTAACTGCATAATTTTTACAGTGCTTCACCTATTGCTGTTTTATTTCCGTTTTAAGTTAAAGGTACGAGCACAATACCTTTAAGCGATTGGAGGTTTTGTAATGCAAATTTATGTACATCACTGTTTTGTGTGCTACCGAATAGATTGCAATTATGAAATATTTTGAGAACAAAAGCAACACAGTTGCAAGTTATTAACTACTAGACGACAAAGAAAAATCGCATGTCATACATTCATCATTTTATCAAATGATATCACATGATGTCTTTCAAGGACCATAAATCGTAATAAGTGCGGAGATTGCGGAGATTGTAAATGAATTTACTGAATTCGAAAATGCCAACCGTATAATGGAACTGAATCTGATTTGACATATTTAACCATAAAGTAATCAAAATGCCATTTTATTCTTAAATTAAAAACTTTGAGCTCATTGAACTTTTTCAACTATCATGCTAAATGTTTAGTCAGTCGGTACTGAACTGTGAGGCACTAATTTTTGTAAACTTCATAGTTGCAGCTTTTAACTTGAATTTTCAACAAGAATTATTAGTAAACAATTTCTAAATTTGTGTTTTGTTTACGCTTTGACAGATGTATATTTTATTGCCTGTAATGAAGTGTACCAGCAAGAAATCATTAGTATGCCTTATAGGACAGACTCTTAAGAAAAACAAAAGACGAATCACTAGGCAACGAATTTTCTAATTCTAAAAAAATGCCTCAACTTATGTCTGAACAACTGAACAAATTCTTTTCGTTCCTTTTGAAAATTTTCCTTTCATTTTGCATTCGACACTAGAAATGAATTTATTTCTCAATTATTTCACTCCTTTTTGTTGCGCAATTTCGGAAAAAATTGCGTGCACTTTATTTTTATTTTCTCTATTTGAACGAAACTTCAACTTTGTAAATAATATCAATACATACATTTGTGAAAAATACATAGATATGTTTATTAGGGTGTATCCTTATTCGACCCCATACCTGAGTCCGGCTTATGTCAATATTTTGTTATAACTTTGTTATAAATATGATCGCCAAATAGAAAACAAAACATTTTTGGAAAGCACTCTCAAAAAGCACTACATTCTGTTCTCCGATTCATTGATCTGCAATATCGCCAGCGAATATTAAGTTTTATATTCCGATTTAGTATCGGGTCATTCCATGCTATTTGTGTTAATTCAGTAAAAATTAAATTTGCAATAATAATATACGTCCATAGTCTGATTGGTTTTATCGTCACCCCAGTTACTTAAAAACGAACTAAGGGCTTGTAAAAATAAAAATTTTTCTTTATATCCATACTATTTATATAAAATTGCTTTTATGAAAATAGTTTGTAACGCTTTGGCGTAAAATATACTGAACCGATTTTGATAATTTCTTTTTTAAAAGAACATATTTGCTCTCGAGAAGATTATTGCATACTCTGATTCTTATTTCTTAAAGTTAAATATCCATTTTTTTAGGATTATATTTAGCAAAACCACACACAGAAATGTTTGTTGCTTCCTCAATTCTGTGTTGTTATCGTTGTTTTTTTTTTCTCTTTTTATTTGAACCATTTATATTTGCCTTCGAGGTTCAAAGAACAAACTCTGTTTCAAGTGTGTTTTTTTTGCTACTTTTATATAGAGAACTTAGCATGAGATGTTAAGAGAGTAATTTTATTTATAAAAACAAACGGGGCGTGCGCGTGCGACGCCGTGGGTGCCACTTTTTTATTATATATTTGCTATAATTTTTATTTTTGTGCAGCACTGCTTCTTCTTCTGTACATTTTTTTTCTCGATTTTTTCAAAACAAACCCAAATTTTTAGAAAAAAACTTAAAGGTAAAGTTACTCTCTCTATTCAATTCTATTTATTTTATAAAGTTTCGTTCTGAAAATTTAAACTGTTTATTATATTTGCATGCTTGTTTCTATTTGCATGCTTGTTTCTATTTGCGTGCTTGTTTCTATTTGCGCAATTAATTTTTTTTTTGAGCAATTTTAAGACTTGAATAATTTTTTTTTGCCTTTGGGCTTGATACCCCTTAAATTATATGCAAAACATTTACTTTGTCTTTATAGCACAAAACAGCACTATTTTGCTATGAACATATATACACTCATAAAGTGTATATACAAGTACATATGTGCCATATCAGCAAGTGAAATGTTGCCTCATAAAATATTCAATGTGATATTATTTTTCTTTTGCATTCCCTTTTATAATGTTTTTTCCTAACTATGTACCTTTTTTTCCAATATTGTAGTTTTTAAGCACTATAACACTATTACTTTTTTGCTCCTTTTTCATATTTTATCTGTTAGTATGGCTATACGTTGCATATGCCAGTACTTACCTGCACATTTTTCAAAAAAAAAATATCATTGTATTTGTACGTAAATTGTGGATATCTGAGAATTAAGTTTCTGAATGTAACTTTTATTTAAGCAAACACAAAGTTTGTGTCCATTTTATATATCACAAAAAAGTTTCCGGCAGGTGTTTAAAAATAAACACTTTTATTTTATTTAAACAACAAGTAAAATAACAACAAAAATATTCAATAATTTCATTATGCTTAAATGCACTTGTTTCGTATACTTTTGAGAAATATAGTGTTTCTTGTTTCTATGAAGTGAGTCAACACTTTGTGCTCAGAAGCATGTCCTTTGTACAGAATGTACAAAATATTAAAGTTCAAACCACAACGAATATATTGAAAAGGAAAATATCCTTTTATTTTTTTTATCACAAAAGCATCACATTTTTTGTATAAAACCCAACTTAACCCTTGCTACCTAATTGTCTCCTTTTGCTTCATATTTGCACAAACTTGTTTGCGTGCTTGTCGCACTATTCAGTTTACCCTCGACTCTATTTAAGCAACACTTTTACAACATTTTGAACACGCAACAAAATATTTACTACTCTGCTGTTGCATATTAAACCACGCGCTTTTACCCCAAAATAACGACGCTAACGCTTCAGAAATTAGCGTGGTGCTTGTACATCATTTTGTTCAACGCGAGTTCATTTCATATATCGTTTGTCTCTATAAAATGGTTTTCACTGTCGTTGTTATTCGCTGCTGCTGTTGTTAAGTTTTTGGGGCAACATTTTGTCAAATGTTTTCTTTGTTTTTATGCTAGCGCATCTATACATACATATGTACAATATGTGGGCTTAAAGAGTAAACTTTTTGTACTGCTATAGTTGTATTAGGGTGGAACAGCTTACATTTTTTAATTGTAGACAAAGGAGGTTGTGGAGAAGTACAGAAAGTAGTGGCTTAAAACCAAAATTAACAATAAATGCTCAAGTTTTTAGGTATGCTGAATATGATATACTCAATAGCGTTAGATCTTCTTCGGAGAAGTAGGTCTGAAAATCAACAAGAAGAATGTCCGTTCGCAAATTCAGTAAAGCAGAAAGTTCCTGCAAAGGATGTCACAATAAAGTAAAGAAAATATTATGTTTTGTTTTTTGAACAATTTTTTTTTGAATGTAGAAATAAAAGTACACTGATCAAACGAAACGAGAGAAACTGTCTTCAATTTGCACGTTGTTGTTTCCTTGCTTCGGTTTTTTTTTTTGTTTTTTTTTTTTATTGAATGATGCAACAATAACAATACAAATCCCGTGCTTGACACATAAAAAAATCACAATGCTAAAAATGTGCGTAGCAGTGTTTGTTGTTTTGGTTATTTTTCTTAAGAAAACGACGTATTTGTTGTATAGAGCTAAAATTAGCTCCTTTTTCTTATTTTGCCCATCGCTGATTTCAGCGTATGCATTCAAAGCACAAAAAATATTTTTTTGATTTTCTTAGGTATATCTTTTTAAATATTTTAACTATAATTTTACATGACCTTTTCTTTTGTAGACACCAAATTTAGCCACCATTTCACTCTAACAAATTAAAAAATATTTTTAAATTGTTTATTTTAAGTTCCACCCTACAAAAGTTTGTATATCATACTGTTGTTCTGTTGTTGTTTTTGGGTTTGTTAATTTGCTGTCTATGGTAAAATTTTTGGTACGCTAAATTGATGTTGTTGCTGTTATGTTCTTTATGGAACAACATGTTTTAATTAAATGCATTTTAAAGGCTGTTTATTTTAACACAAAACCTATTTGCTTGCGGGGTCCTTGTGAAAAATAGTTCACGCGTATAAAGTGCGCTGCTGATTAAATCCATACATACATACGTAAATACTCCATTGAATATAGGTGTAAATTAATTGGTTACTTAGGTAATTTGTGGACACTTAATTAAAGCAACGCAAGTACCTATAAAAGAGAAATGGTAGTAAGCCAATGTTCATTGCAGATTGCGATAAAGGTAAAAGTAGCAAAGTTTTATGTTCTAATGAGGGAGTTAAATTGGCTTGTAAGGTTTAATGTTACACTACATAGTTTAATGCCGTTGCACTTATTTTCTTGGGACTTTTTAAAGTCTAAGAGGTATGTCAACCCCCTTCTCGAAGATGGAGATTAAGCGCTCTATCAATGAAATTTAGTCACGCCAATACTGTAAGCCCATAGCTTTTTTTAAATAGAATTATATGTCTTAAGCACAGTTTCATTGTCCTACTTAAATCCCTCATAATTAACTTAGCATAAATTTCAAAAAATTCTTAAACAAAGTCTATTTAATAATTTGTTATTTTTCTTTCGAAAAAAATAAGCGCTTAAATCAAAAAACAACAAACCACTTAATTAAACAAATAGCTTTTTCTGTTGTCATTAATCTAATTGAGCTGGCCATGAAATAGAACATGCTTGACAAAACAAAAAAAAGGTCATGCGAAAATCCTTTGTCAACAACTACGCTCCCAAGTTGAAAAATCAAATTAAACTTTAAGAAGCCACTTTAACACCTTGAGCCTTAGGCAACGCTAATTTTTGTCATGTATAATGAAGTCCAGCGTAAAAAAAATAGAAGAAAATCTCTTCTTATAAGTTGTTCAAATAGCCTTTTATGTTAATTACAATTTCCAGCAAAAGGATTTTTAAGAGTTTTTAAACTAATTTTCTTTGGGTCAAACAAGAAGTGTAGCGAAAAGAAATCAACAAAAAGAAAAATGAGAAAAACTTGTCATCAACAATTTTTAATCACTTTCTTGTTGTATCATATCAAAACTTAAAAAAAAGGACGAGGTTCTTTGCTTTCTTTTCTGACAACTTGTTTCGGCTAAGGGTGAAAAATCCTTTGATTTTTTTAACGTTCCTGAATTCCGAAAAATGGCAAGTTTTTGCAATATTGTATGCTATTGAGTGCAAATGCAAGCTTAGGTCAAACAAAGTAGTGGAGTCAAAAAATCTCTAGATGCCAGGCATAACAGACAAAAATATTAAAAAAAAAAAAAAATTAAGAATTTGAAAGCAAATTTGTGCTAGAAAATATTAACCAAAAACAAAAATTTCACACAAAATAAAATTTAAAGGATTGCTTAAGTATTTTGAAAGAAAATTTCTCCAAAAATGTTCTTAAATTTCAAGGTCTTGTGTCGCTTTTGCTTTGCAAAAAAAAAAGTAAAAAATTTTTTTAAAAACATTTATAAATGCTCCAAGCATTAGGGGACGTTCATAAATTACGTGAGTCTAAATTGGGAAGGGGGGAAGAGCGTCCAAAAAATCCATTTTTAACTTTGAACTTACGTTGCTTTTCCCGAAAAAAGTTAGGCTTAATTTAAATAGAAAAACTTGCAATAAAAAATGTTTGTCAGAAGATTTAGTTGTAGGCATAATAATAAAGAAATGAAAAATCGCAGAAAAGATTTCGAACTTTTTATATAGAAGAGCATGTTTTACAGCAGCGGCGGACAAAATAGAAAAAATGAGCCAGTTTTAGCTCTTTACAACAAACGCGTCGATTTTCTTAAGAAAAATAAAAAACTCTTTCACCACTTCTACGCTTATTTTAATCGGTGTGGTTTTTTTCTCTTACGCACTATGCACGCGATTGGTATTATTTTTATTGTTGCATCAACAAACAACAATGCGCACATTGAGGACAGCTTCTCTCATTTTGTTTGATCAGTGTATTTTTATTTCTACACTCATGTTGTTCTTGCTTGATTCTTGGAAATGGCTTTTGGTTTATAGAAGAATTTTTTTTTGCTATCAGTACCGAATTTATATCGTGGTTTTTTGTTGTTGTTGTAATTGTTGTTATTGTTGCTTTTGTTTTAAGTAACTCCTGCTACCAAAACTTTGCCCATCTATGCTTAAGAGATCTTGAACTCAAAAAATTATGCAGGTTATTTTCTTTTTTTATAATTTTTCCTTAGTTTTCTCTCACTTTCTCAACATATTTACATATTTGATCATGTGAAAGTACACAAATAGATATATAAAAATATTTATATGTGTATGTATATAAAATCGTATGGTTTTCAAAATTTTTCACATAACTTGACTTTTAAGGATTATTTTTACACAAAATTTTCTATAAAATAACAGCTGTTTGAGTCTTTTCAAATAATATTTGGTTTTTGCAAACCAATAAGCTTTAAAAATTGTGCAATTAACATTTTTTTCTGTATATTTTCTGTGCAGTGTTTTTGAAGCCATAAATATTGCGACATGCTGAAGTTGTTGCTCGTCTCGCTTTTTTTCTTTGGATGACATCATTTAAAACGCAAAAAATGTATCCTAAAAGTCAGGGTCAGTACAATAACAAATTGGACTTTCAGTAGAATTTTACTTTAACAAAAAAAGCTTTTAAAAATGGCAACCATATCATCAGGCTATTTTTATTTTCACTTTGTTGTACCGTTTTTTGCACTCAAAAACGTTTCACTTAAGCTTTGACTTCATTTAACACAAATTAAGTTCACTATTTAGCCTTTTTTTTGTTTTGCTTACGCTGCTGTGCTTGCAGTTGTTGTACCAGCTAGTACTAATTTTGAGTTGAGTTGCTTAAAATTTAATTTTCCTTTGGGTGTAGTTACAAATTTCCATAACAATACCATGCATGCGATGGCAAACGGCAGTGGTAGTGCAAGCAGGAAACGGAAGTGGCGGCAAAGTGACAGCGAGAAATGCGCGCTCCAAAAAAAAAAAAAAAATATCAGAAAACAAAACGGCAGCTGCGAAAATTGCAAATAGCGTAGAAAAGAATAAGTGAAAACCAAAGAGAGAGAGTAGAACTATGAAGGAAACAACGCACATACTTTCTATACACATCCGCTTAAGTGCATGCCATGGGGGACTCATTAATAGTGAGTGCGAAAAATTTACATACACATGATCTTTAAATAAAAATTAAACAAATTTGTGTAACGAAAAATTATAAAATGGTGCATTAAAATGATGCATTAAATTTTAATAAAAATTCACTTGACTTTTTGAAAAAAAAAAAATCGTTCTTAAGGTAAACGTTTAGTCGTTTCACATTTAACATTTAAAAACTCACAAATACCTTATAGGTAAATAATTTTTATTAAATACTTTTTTTTGAGCTGAATATTTTTAATGCTGCCTGTTCGCTCCACTAAAGTGTGTGCTGCACATTTAAAATGGCAACAGCTAAATAATGAAGTTGACTAGAAGCAACACAGCAAACTAAGCACAGAAAGGAAGGAAATAACAAAAAAATCACAAAACAACAACTGGCTAATAACAAGTGCCACTAAAAAGTGAACATTAAATGAAAAATATAGTATGGCGCATAAATTAAAAATAAAAGCCAGACAATAACAAGAAATGAAGCTGCAAATAAATTTGTTTCTTGTGTTTGTTTACTCGCATTTAAAACATTAACAAAGTACGATAACTAAATAAGTTGACTGCATTGGCCTAGTTACTACGTATTTTAGCTACAATTTAAAGTTAAAGGATTTTCCTAAAAAACCTAATTTACCACATATGTACGCTCTAAACTTTTTTGCATTAAATCCACACCAAAAAAACTGACTTCTTAATAGAAAACAGCCAACACTTATAAACAGTGGCATGCAGTAGCGGAGATAGAGTTTAAATGGCGTCTGGCAGCATCACGCACGAAATAGGGGTATTCAGCTCAAGTATGTTCTTAGCATTATTATCTCTGACTGTACATTAATTAAGATTTTGATATGATATGCCAAGTTGCCAACTCTTTGTAGCCAAATTTCAATATATTCATGGCCAAAGTTTGCAAAAACTAGTTAAGTTAGTAGGGTATAACATATAGGGTATAAGGACATTTACATTCCATTTGTGATGCATATTAGAAGGCATAATAAGTAAAGAAAAGTATACAGCCTAAGCTATGTCTATCTGTCTGTGGAAATCACGATTACAGGAAAATCAAGCAAGATAATTGAATAATGTTTTATGTGCAACTTTAACCCTTAGCGGCACCATTTCAATTTTATAGCAATCCGGCACATTAGGATCTTTCACAACCCCACGTTGAAAAAAAAGGTGTAGAAAAGCAAATTTTCAATTCCAGCTGTGAACAAGTGTTGAAATGACTCTACTTTATGAAATTCAATGACTATCAGGAATATTTTACAAAAAATGTCTGTGCTAAATAAGGCCGAACTTAAGTATTTATTAGTTCGAAAAATGATTTCAACATTTTCGTGGGGTCGTTCTTGACCACATGGTGCCGCTAAGGGTTAAAAAAGCTTTTGTGATTGAAAATGGGCGAAATCGGCTAAAAATATGCCTAGCGCCTATAAAGATCAAATATTTTAAATATTATATTTAGAGAGTTATTGGATGTAGTCTAACCCAATTTCTCAAAAATACGGAAAAACGTGACAAATTTTAACAATAGGGCGTAGCACCTCCCATACAAGCAAAAACGCAATACTAAGAAAAATATTAAAAGTAATAAAACTAAATTTCGCACAAATAATTCCACCTAGCACCAGCATCAAAACGCGAATTTTGCGACAAGAGGGCGTGGCACTTTTAATATAAGCGAAAACTTCAAAAATGTTATACTAAGGAAGTTATATAAGGCACCGCAATCAAATTTCACACAAATACTAGAAATGGTACGGACAAGCTCTGAAAATCTGAGCGAAGAGCGAAGAGGGTGTGTCACCTCCCATAGGAAAAAACTTCAAAGCGCTATAATATAAGATATCATGGTAAAACCAGTTAAAGAAAATATCTTTTTAACAGAAGTTTAAGACTCAAGCGCGATTTTAGCACTCAAGCGGTGTAAGGGGCCGTCCATTAATTACGTGTGGTGTTTTTTTTTTTTGGAAATTCGGAGCCCCCTCCCCATGGTGAGATTTGGTGAGTTCTGACTGGACCACCCCTCCCTTCAGTGAGACTTGCCTTCTAATTTTTAAATATAATCTGCTATAATAGTCTCTGCATTGAAAAAATTGACGTAAGATTTTTATTGACCCCCGCTCCTCCTTGGTGAGATTTGATGTAATTTTTCCAGACCCCCTCCCCCTTATTTAGACTCATGTAATTTATGGACGTCCCCTAAGAACAATAATAAAAAGGTTCAACGCATTATCAAATTCCTTAAAATTATTGATCTTGAAACCCAGACGTTGTGGAGGGTATGTTACACTGAGAAAACGATTTGTTTCAATATATGGAACAAACGCATATTTGATGTAGAGCAATCAAATATTTATTTGAGTCAACCATGGTGTTTTTGAATCAAATATTGGTAAGTGTTGGTTGTAGCATTTTACATTTGATACAGCCTAATATTAAATTGCTCTGTGTCATACACAATTTGTTATATTTTAAGAAATCGTTTTTTCATGTTTTTATGTTTTTCTCATTAGTCCCTAGTCCCATTTTTTAAACATACACACACTATTTTTAAAAGTTGTATTGATTGCACTGCCTGTATTGCAAGTAAGAATGAAACTTAAATTTCAAAAAAATTCAACCAAAACTAATTTTAAAATATAAATACCCATAGTGACAAGATATATGTAAATGTATGCTTCACATCCACATACCAGTAAGTGCTGCCGCTGTCATAGTGACGACACTGTAAAATGTAATAAAATTAATCTTAGCTCGTTCGTTAAACTTGTGGCACTTTCCCTTTTTTTTCAACGGAAAAATGTAAAAACAAATGCCATCATCACCGTCACTGCGTGTGTTAGCGCTGGTGTTAAAGTAAAAAAAAAAATATCCGGTCACAACGTTACGCAGACGAAAAGCACACAAACCACATACAAGAAAGGAAGTGTTAAAAATTATTTTATATTATCTTTGTAAGCCGGAAATACCAACCGTAAAAAGCGGGAAAACTATGCGTTTAGGCAAAAAAAACTGCGTGGTATGTGACAGTGTCAAAACTTGCTGCATATTTTTGAGGATATGTTGCAAGATATAATTTTTCACAAATTTTTTTTCTTGCAGTGGATAGAATTTTTAAAACCAGCAACATTTTATTTCACAAATAAATCTTTTTGAGTTATATACTGGGCGATTTTGACACTTGACATTTAATATTTAATACTTGAAACATTTTGCCGAATGTTATTTTACGCTAACTTTAATTTAAGGGAAAGAAAACTTTAAAAAGTATGTGAAATTGTAAAAGAATTATTTAGGTAGCTATTGCATTTATTTTCAAAAAATCACTACAGTAGCCAATTCTTTTAAGACAAAACATTTGATTTAATATTTGTACACACATTCGTGAGGATTCTCTACTATAGTTATTATCATATTTGCTTATGAAATCAAGCATATTTACACAAACTATTTAAATACGATACATTTTCCTTGAAATTCTTGAGAACTTTCATGAGTTTCGTTAAATTGAAGTTTAACCTAAATTTTGTTTTCAAGTTGTTGCATTAAAAACTTGAGAAAATGTTAGCAAATTACGTCATTCTGAATTATGCAAAACTTTAAAGCTCTTGCACACAAAAAAACGCATGTTAGTAAAACTTTTCCCCAACTTAAGTATATCAGTTAATATGAGCATGCACATGATAAACATAATGATGATTTTAACAACTCTTTGTGGTTATAAAAGCAAGAGTTTGGAAAATTTACTATTTGCTATCTTGCATTATGACATGAAGAAAACAACTCGCTGAAAAATTTGAAAGTGGCATTAGATAGAAACAATGGAATTGAACTTGAAAGCATGTGGAGTTGAAAAGTTCCTTTAAAAATAAAGTTGATATTTCACCTTTTTAAAACAAATCTCAGTATAGCAACGGGAAAAACTTTAGTGATTTCCATAACATTATTTTCGTTTGTGCTATATACAAAATACGGAAATCAAAATTGCTTGAGACAATGTTTAAAACGACTTAAAATTGCTTAAAAGTTCAAAAAAACTTCTAAAACTTTTTCTCAAAAATTTTGGAAAAATTCCCAGAAAAATTATCAAAGGAAAATTTTCCAAAAAAAATTATGTGTCTTAATCGTTTTAGAAATGTTTAAAAAGTCGAAAAAACTAAGATTTTTTTAACACTGAAGTTGCATGGAAATATATCAAATGTGGCGAGAGTCGGCTGCACAACACTTATAGGGAATGTACTTGTTTTGTATACACAAATTTGTAGTCAAAAACTTACTGAGTTAAAAAATAAAATTTTTGAAAGAAAAAAAATTTTTATGTTTTAAACGACAAATAAGAAAGCATAGAAAAAGTATTACCATGACCAAAACAGAAGTCAAACCATTGGATTATAAGCGCAGTACACTATAAGTAGCAACCTTTTCAAATAAGCGGAATATTTTAAGCGAATCAAAGTCTTTGAAGCTTTAACTCCGCGCTGAAAAATAACCTTACCTAATTGGTAAAAAAAGCATTACATTTTTGGCTACAAGCATACAGTATTTATGGTGTTAATCTTTTTGCCCTAAAGAAATTCACTAAACCTCTACAAAAATGATTTATTTTATTTAGTCATGAAAGCTCTAAAATCAACAAAAAGAGAACATGGAAAAAATCACAATCTTAAATAAATTGAAAACAAAAAAGAAATGATTAAAATACCATAAAAAAGCACTCAAAGTGACTTTAGTAAGCCAAAGCTGAAGCAACAAGGACTACGCATCATGAAACTCGTTTGTTTACTTCAGTAGTTTTCAAGTTACACAAAGTAAAAATAGGATAAAGTGAAACAAAAAGAACAACAATCGAAAAGAATATACAAAAAAAAAACCTGCAGCCAAAGAAAAAAGTATACAAAAGTGCTGAAGTTTATCCCTTAAGAAGCTCCACAGTGTAACTGTGCCGTTCAAGTATGAAAAAACTAAGCAAAATCCATTGAGTCAAACTTAAACAAAACTATTTGCTCTTGGTAAAGGAAATACTTGACAGAAAACAAAAAAAAAAAAAAACGCAAAGTCAAACAAGCGCAAAAATGCGTAGCCAGAAAAAAAAAGATCAGAGAAGTTTCTATTTAAAAAGAAATAAATTTATTTCTTTGGGGATTTTCCATTTTAAGTGAAGACTCATTTTTAGTTATTAGTCCTTTTAATTTATTTGAACAATTATGCTTATTGTTCGAACTATTTCACTCAGAAAGTCTAAGTTAGAATATAAAAGAGTTTTTCCAATGTTCCACTTGAAATAAATTTTAATTGCGTTGAATCAAACAAATGATTATTACTTTTAAGCTTGCTTGTTTTCAAAAGTCTAAAGGCATAACAAGATTTTCACAAGCAAACTTAAACTCTTACACAGACAATGATGCAGACACTTACATTTGCATACAAAGAACACACACCATAATACTAATTTCCTGCACATAATGCAGATTAAATCAGTGTTTATGTAGACGTGTATAAATGTTGAGACACGTTTGTGTTTATGTATGTATGTGAAAAGCAGACTGATGTTGCTGCGATTGTAAAGACAATAACGAACTTTTTTAAATCTTTGTTGGTTCGTTTTATAAAAATTGTGAAAAAAAATTAAAAATTTTTAAACAATTGAGTCTACATTGACAGAAGTTTTTATATATGGGCTTTAGTTCATGTTCTAATGTCACAAAAAAACATAGAAAAACAACATTTGTTCTCATTTCGTGATTGATAACAGCAGCAAGTGTGTCAAAATTTTTTTTTCGAAGTGAGTTTCTTGTAAATAATATAAAATAAAGAACCAGTGCAAAAAAAATAAAATTTTATATTTTTGGAGCTGTTTGAAGTTTGTCACGTTCGCAAACATAAGTGTAATTAATAGGCAGTTGCAAAACGGTTAAACCACTTATTAATTGCCATAACACAACATAATCGCATAATTTTTTTTTTTGGGTAAGGTTGGTAAAAGAAGAAGTGCACAACATAATTTTCTTTTTAATAGTGGGCGGTGCTACGCCCCTAATAGGAAAATACCTTTCCAGGGCTAATCTAATAAACCGATTTTAATGAAATTTGGTTAAGAGATAGATTGTATCATAAAAAAGGTTAGTAGAGAGTCTAAGTACTTTAAATGGGCGTGACATCGCCCCCTAATGGAAAGAAATGCTGCCACGACTGAGTCGCTACACCAATTTTGATCATATTTGGTATGAGGACAAACTGATTCCGGAGAAGAAAAATTTGTTTTAAGTGGGGCGATGTCACGCTCCTTAGAGCAAAAAACGTTTTAAAATCAAAAAGAAAAGTTTCATATTCTTTTAACAAAAATATCTACTGTTTATTATTTTCTTTGTTTAAATTGATCTCACCAATTAATTCGATAAAGATATATATAAAATTTGTTTTTTATTACTATGTATATAGATCTTAAATATTATTATTTATATAAATATTAAAATCTTTATGAAAAATTGCACAAGTGAACCATAATGAAAATAAAACGTCCCGTTCGAATGGATATTTTTCAATCAAACGAAATCTAATAAAAAGTGATATCATTCCATTACATTTCAAAATTAATCGCATTAAAAAATGTTGCCAGGTTTCGCTGACTTTTGCTTTTCTATAGATGGCCATGACAAACACTTCCGTTTTTCGTCCCGTTCGAATGGCATTTTTGTTGCCTCTGTCTTGGAACTAGTATTACGTCTGGCATCAACTTTACCACTAAATATAGTGCTACCAAAGGGATATTCCTTGAAGTAACAAATGAAAATAAAAATGTTTACTTTGGCTTTATTTCACTTTAAGAGTGTACTTCCGTCCCGTTGGACATGAGAGAAATGCCCATGTATGGGATTACTTCGCTTAATCGGACACCACTTTGTACTTGCAATTCTGATTTCTTAAAATTTTTAAATTCTTTTGTACTTAGGAGATCATCGAAATCTTCTTCAGAGGGACGTTGATAAAACAAAAAGTATATCCATATACCCAAACATTGACACCAATAGTCTTACCAATTTATCAGATTAAAGAAATCAAAAAAAAGAAATTTTATATCCTATCTCCCTCCCAAAACTAGTTTATGAACAAAATTCAACAAAAATAACACATAATGAGTTAGTCTGAGCCATTGACATCAAACAGGCGATTTCGCTTAAAAATTTCATTAATTGATTTTTCGGTATATAAGTTTCTTTGCGAGTTATTAAATATCAAAATTATCGTTTTCATTAGGCATTTATTTTTTTCAAATAAAGGACCATACATTTCGAGTGAATTTTTAGATTTTCTTGGATCAGTTTTTTATTTTCATTTTTAGGGAAATTTTCTGCAGAGACCATTTTTGTATAGCTCGTAATCTGTAGTAAAATTTGATAGTCTTGGCAAAGTTAAGAAAATGGAAACTCCTTCAAAATATTTTCTTCATAAACGGCTTAAGAGCACTTGAGCAAACTTTACACATCTCTCCTAGCATATATAAATGATTATGTGTGTGTCTCTCTCTCTCGTTATATGAGTGTGTCTCTCAAAAAACAAAAGCTTAATCACATAACAAAAATTTGAATAAACTCATTTAACAAATGCCAAAACGTGTGCATGCGACCAAACAATGAAATGACTAGCAGTCAGACATACACATAGACAGCGCGCTCACTTAACTGCTTTAGACAATGACTGTAAGCGCTTGTATATGTGGGTATTGTAAATTTACATGTGTGTGTGTGATCTACGCTTATGACTGTGTCATTCACGTTGTAATGTGTGTCTATTGCAGATATAAAATGTCATGAAATTTACGCCACAAATTCGATTTTAATACTAACACAACCAGACAGATAGCACATGTACGTACATACCTGACACTAACACAATGTTAAAATCAAATCCTATTATTGTATATGTGTCATGTTACAAAAAGACAGCGCACAATATTTTGGCACTGAACTATAAATGTTGATGTACGCGAGAACACGAATACTTTAGTAGAAATATTTTCCCAAAGTTTTTGGGGAGGACTATAAAATTTTTATTTATTTTTTTTTTTGTGGTTTGTGAATACGTAAATCAAAAAATAAAAAGCAGCGTATGCAATTCAGTTTTGGGGAGGAAAAAATGAGAAAAACCTGATGCTTCAGAAATAACTAAATGAAAAAGATAAAACTTTTTTATAAAGTGTGATTCGAGCAAAATTGTCACGTATCACACATCGAAATTTTAAAAATGATCAAGTGATTGATAACTCAGTCCAAATTTCGATTCAGCGTTTTCTTTATAATTCAGCATCAAAAGGTCTCTAAAGGTCCAAATACGTTAAACAATATCCTCACTTCAAGCGGCAAATTGAAAATCCTAAAATTTGTAAAAATACTTAAAAAACAAATTTTCAGAGAAATACTTATATATATTTAAATTTACGAAAGTTGATTTTTGCGACTGATTATTTTTTATTATAATTAAACATTATGAACTTACAGTCATTTTAGCAAAGACCAATATTGTAAATTTTACTTATTGATCAATGGTATTTTTTATTCAATAAACATGACAAAGATAACAAATGGAACAATTTAACCTGGTAATTGGTGACATATGTTTCGGCTATTACCACATAGCCTCATCAGACCAGTTTTTGGTTAATGTTGTACATGGAGTCGATCCCCTGACCGTACATGCATTTCAATTGCATATCTGTTGACGGCCGCTCTAACAACTGAGCTACTGAGGAACTGACCTTGAACTGTACAAATTGCGGATATCCATTTATTATCTCTTGTCACTTTCTCGCTTGTTGTCATAGCTGCTAAGCCATTGGCTTAGAGACTTGCTATGATTTTATTTTTCGAAAATTGTGGTGTTGCCAGCCACATATTGATGCATTGATCAATAAGTAAAAATTTACAATATTGGTCTTCGCTAAAATGACTGTAAGTTCATAATGTTTAATTATAATAAAAAATAATCGGTCGCAAAAATCAACTTTCTTAAACCATATGGAGAACACGCCAATTTCAAAAAATATGTGGCTGGCAACACCACAATTTTCAAAAAATAAAATCATAGCAAGTCTCTAAGCCAATGGCTTAGCAGCTATGACAACAAGCGAGAAAGTGACAAGAGATAATAGATGGATATCCGCAATTTGTACAGTTCAAGGTCAGTTCCTCAGTAGCTCAGTTGTTAGAGCGGCCGTCGACAGATATGCAATTGAAATGCATGTACGGTCAGGGGATCGACTCCATGTACAACATTAACCAAAAACTGGTCTGATGAGGCTATGTGGTAATAGCCGAAACATATGTCACCAATTACCAGGTTAAATTGTTCCATTTGTTATCTTTGTCATGTTTGTTGAATAAAAAATAGCATTGATCAATAAGTAAAAATTTACAATATTGGTCTTTGCTAAAATGACTTATAGTTCTTAAAATTATTTTTATTAAATATTTCATTTTCCAAAATTAAATATTTTTCAAACAATAATCTGGATACTTATATCAAAAACTTTATATCAAATAGCAAATAGGAAGCCAGAGTCGAATTCAGTACTTCAAAATCTTTAAGAAACTCATGCTGTTTTAAGACTTATACATATATTCAATTTTATACTTTTTCCAATTCCATTAACTAACTACATTGCCAAAATAATTTGGTTCCATATAATAAAAGTATATTTGATATTGAACAAACACATATATATTTGAGCCAAACATACATATGTTACTTGGATCAAAATGTGAAAAATCGTGGTTAAAACATTATATGTTTGACTCAAATAAATATTTAATTGTACTAAACCATTGATAATTTGTTATATATCTCTAGAGCCTAGAGCTTTTCTTATGTTTTTGTAAGATAAACTTAAAATTCGACCTGCTTGAAAGATAAAAAATTCGACGTGATGAAATTAATATTATTTGGAAAAGCTAAAAAGCTCAAAACTTTTTAGAAATTATTCTTCAGTGTTAACTAGACTTTTTCATCCGTCATCATCCATAATCGTATGGTGCTTATAGTACTAAGCTCATTTGCCTGGGTAATCTTTGGCAACTGATTTTTTGCACATTTAACAATTCAACAACTCCAAGAAACGAAGGCAGTACAAAATGTAGGTGCCACGCCCCCTTGTTAAAACATGCCCACTTTTTGCCTGATGCTACAGCGAACTAATTTTGATGCATATGGCTTAAAAACTTTTAAGTATAACTTTTTGAATCGTTTGCTTGTGTGGGAGCTGCCACGCCCCAGATAAATTTTGATAAGACAGAATCTTATCAAAATTTATCCAATTTTCGTTCAGAGCTTGTCCGAATTATTCCAAGTATTTGGTTGTGCTGCCTTCAATAACTCTTTCATTATAACATTTTAAAGTTGATACTTATGTGGTAGGTACCACGCCCTCTTTATAAGATATGTCCACTTTTTTCCGGTGCTAGGTCTAAGCATTTCTTGTATTTGCGTAAAATTTGGTTTTATTGCCTTAAATAGTTTTTTCAGTACAGCGTTTTAAAATTTTATGACTTTCGGGGATGCCACGCCTACTTGAATAAGTTGCCTCATTCTTGTCCAGAACTTTTCCGAATCATTCCTTTTGCTTGTGTGGAATTTATTTTATTTCCTTAAATAATTTTCCAGTATAGCAATTTGAAGCTTATGCTTGTGCCACGCCTTTTTGGCGCAATAATTTGTTTTAAAGACTTAAAAGCGATGAAAATTGGCCAGACTTTATTAAACAGAGTCAAATACTTACTAACATTTTTTCTAATAAATTTGTCTTCGGTAATGAATTTTGCACTATTTTAATCCCAAAATATTGACAGCGCTATATAATTTATTGTACGACAACTGTCTATGCGGTGATAAGCAAATTGGGAATTAACATAAGAGATAACGCGCTCTTAGCTATGTTAAATGTGCAAAGTTTTGCTGAAACAGTACGGAAATTTCGGTCAAAATAACTTTTTTATTTAAATTTTTAAATTGTGCTTTGAATTATGAAAGGCTTATAAAAATGAGTTTAGTTTAAGAAAAATAAAATGATAACAGCAAAAGGTAACCACTCTTAAATGTATGTGTCTAAATGTCACTAGAGAGTTTAACGCAGTCATGTCAACAAAGAATGTGTGACAAACGAAACAAAAATAAGTGATGCCAAACCATGGCACGTCTAGGCCAAACTTAAGCCGCTAAACTGATTTCCAATGGTGCTGGTTTAACGAAATCAAATTTTATTTCAACGTTCAATTTCTTTTTTGCGGTGATGCTGGGGATTTTCTTGCCATTTTTATTTATTTGTTCTTGCACTCACCGCACAATTGTCAGCTGGTCTTTGCTAACTCTGGTTGGGTGAATGTAAACATGGTTAGACAAACGAAAATTATTAGTTCTATCACAGTCGGAAAAGGTACCGGAAAAAAACATTTATATATTTATTAAATAATAAAACTATTTATTAATTTTAATAAATTTAATTTAAAATAATTTATCGTACATTTCCTAAAACAATTTTCAATAATAATATTTAGTAAAAATTTCAATTGAATTAAATTATCTGAAGCAAAGAAATATTTGCTTTTATATACAAAATATTTGTTTTTAAGTTGAATTAATTTTGCATGATTTTTTTGTTTCAAACGTTTGCAGCTTTATGTCACTATCATTTAGACATGGGTATCATTTTTCCTCCATATCTAGTTTTCCGGTTTTGTCGTTCCCCAAATTCTTTTTCCACTAATAGAACTTTTGTCGTTGTTTTTCTCTTTCTTTTTCTACACTATTTTTCTTTTGGGGTTACGAGTACTTTTCACCACTTGTTTTTTTTTATGACTACAGTCGCTTAGCGTGTGTGCGTGCGTGCCACAAGAGCACACGAAAAGAAGTTAGTGTTATTGTGTATATAAGTTTGAGTGTTTGCTTTTCGCTCGCATGTATATGTGAATGTAAATAAAGTGCTAGATTGTTGACAATTTCTTTTTTCCATAACGATGCCATCCTGGGGAATTAAATGCAAAATGGATTAAACTCAATCAACGTTATATCCACTAGGCTTTAACGAAAGGAATGAGTATGTGTCAAGTTGTTTGTGTGTGTTACTGTATTTATTATCGAATGGTGTGTGTGTGTGTTAAGTACCAATTTATCTATTTGCATGTGTGTGGCATAAAGTCAATTTGCCTTTGGCATTATTGCTTAACAAATAAAAAATTAAAAACATTTTTCTTGTGCCTGAAGTACGGTTTATTTATATGTAATTTTTGGAATTTTAATTAGACAACGAAGGACGTTTATTTATGTGGGTTGGTGTTAGAATACAATAATTGTATTTTTACATTATAGATTCTAAATTATTTTCATTGTATTTTGGTTATTCTTTATTAATAAGTTATTAAAATATTTGAAAAAATATTACATATCACTCATACGTCATGTTAACCTTAAATACAAAATTAAATAAAACCAATAGTATTAAATGGTTTCCCAATAATAGTGAAAAGAATTTTTGTTGTTTTGGTTTTAATAAAAGAAATTCGAAATTTTCTGGCGCAACAATTTTTGGTTTTTACAAATTGGCTTAAGAGTCGCTGACGTAACTAGTATGACTAGCTTTTGCCAATTTTACTGTATGATTTATCTTGCTTAAGGGTATTTTTGTTTTGATGTTGATACACATTATATTGAATAGTAAATCGATGTAATTATGTTCTTAAAATAATATCATTCAAATTTGAAAGCATCAGTGGTTTTATGGGCATAGGCAAATGATTTTAAATAACTCCACAAGAAGCCATTTAACATCGGCATATCTTAAGAAAAAGATGACTTTCTTCAGAAAAAAATTATCACTTTCAAGTTGTTTTAGGATAAAATTAACAGATTCACAACATTTCCGGTGTTCTAAATGCTTTAATTCTTCAGCGCCAACAAATTTTTAAGGATGTAATCCCAAGCTCTGTCGTAAAGTGCGCCACGTTCATGCATAACTGTTCATAATGCCTTGGAGTTGAGAACTTTGGGTGCACAGCTGTAAAGTTTTTGATGCATTGAGCGGATCCTTGTCATACCAACACGCGAATATACCGCGATGGCTCTTAGCCATAGATGGGCAAATTATATAAATTTTGATATCAGAAGTAACGTAGTGGAATGCTGTCAAAGGATAAAGCAGCAGATAATTTGCAGTGCAGTTGCAAAGCTTATATAGTTTTCTGCAACTGGAGTTAACAATTGAAGATAGGACTCTCAAAACGAAACATTTCCACCGAATAGATTTGTATACGAAAAGTTTTGAATTTTTTTACTGCAAGTTTTGCCCACATTCTATTGAAATTCTTACAGCAACACATAAAAACTGTTCAATGGGTAGGGTGATTCAATTAGAGGTGATTTTTTCAGTATTAATTTTATGATAGATCACATGTGAGTTGTATCAAATTGTTAAAGTATTATTCAGTATTGATTCACATTTCTTCATGCAAAAATTTACACCGCAACACTGTTTGAAAATTGTAAAAATTTACGAAATTCACAAAAATTTCATCTTCAAATTCATATAAAATTCAATATATCACACGTCTAAAACTTTTTTTTGAGGCTATGTAAATTCTAAAATCTACATGGGTAAACCAGCTACTATTGAAGGACAAGAAGCCAAAAATACTCGCATCATTCGCCAAATACCACTCCAAGTGTTCGAACGCTTACTGAGGATTGAAACTACAGAATGTAAATATTATATTAGCTGCAGTTACGGCCAAGAATTAAAAGAAATTATATATAAAAAATAAATATAGATGATGCTTCTGTTGGATGATATTTAAGACTATACGATAAAATTTAATTTTTTTATTTTTAAAAGTACCTTTTAATGAATTACAATCTAAATTCATCGAAAATTTCCAGTTTTTGGGCAAAATATGTAATACGTAGTTGACGTTAGGAATCGAACAAAAACTAAAAAGTTGAATTGTTTCGTTTTGATGAGCTACTACTCAATTTTTATCCTGTGCTATACAATTTTAAAAACAGAAATATTGAACCAAATATCAGCTTTTGGAGTATCCTGACATCCGAGAATCCGAAGCAATTTGTCAATCAATCACCATTCCTTTTACTTTTAAAAATTAATCACCCGATATGTTTACCCACAGTTTGTGCCAATATCCTTGAAATTTGAACTTTGTGCGCTAAGTTGTATGCTGTTGTATTTTAATTTTTAAAAATTAATATCAAATTACTTTCCAAAATAAAATTGTAGATACTAATACCAAGCATCAATTACTTACTAATTGCAGCGATTGTTTTGTATTAAAAGCAACTTTATCAAATCAACAAGCAATTAGGGAAATGAAAAAAAGAAAAATTTAAATCAATTAAATTTTGTAAATAATTCGTTAAACGTTAATTAATTGCATATACCACAAAAAATGAACATTAAATGTTATTATTCAAACAATAAAACGTTTAATGCACGCATTTAATGCTATCGAGAATTCGCCAAAAATTTAAGCTTTAATATTTTTTAATAAACAAACACACACCTAACTATTTAACTAAAAAATTTATTTAATGCAATTACCCATAACAGCAGCTGTCAGTAAATTAAATTAATTTATTTTCAATGAAAGCTTTTTGCTGTTTGATTTGATTTAAAATTAAATTCAGCAAAATCTAATTACATTATATTTGCTGCAGTCAATTTTTACTTTTTTTGTTGATGCATTGCATGTAGAGCATATAAAGCTCAAAAAAATTCCATTTCATTTCTATTTGCTATTTAACGGTCAACGTGTCGTATGAGTAACATATTTTTGTCACTAAACTGTCGTTCACATACTACACAATGCACTTTGCGTGGTTTTTTGAGCACTCATTCTGCTTTTGTCACAAAGTGCTAAACTCTAGCCACTTTCGAACTAACGTCACATGCTTTTTCTTCCTTTTTCAATACTTAAGAGAAGTAAATAAAAACTTTTTTGACTTATTAAAATTTTTGAAAAAGCAAATTCACATACATAAGTGATATTCACAAGTATCAGACTGAGACTGAGGTTACTATTAATAGTAGAATTATATTCTTCAACGCAGTGCTTTTAAAGAAAAAATTTCCATTTATGGAAAGTTATTCTATTTTGGGAAGACCGGCAATTCCTTGTTTTAAACTTGTCTCGAAAGTCGAATTGCTGTCCAAAATCGACATTTTCCTTCACAAAAAAAATTTTTTTTCTTGTTTTAAAATGTAGTTCCGATGCACCTTAGGTTCAATTTGTTGTCGTCATATTATTTTGTTTAGTATAAATTAATATTAATCAAATTTTAGCACATGGCCGTTAGCATAAAGTGATAATTCAGCACTTTCTTTCGCGATCTACACGACGTATGAGTAACATTTTAACGTTTTTTTTATTTATTCTTATTTTAATTGCTTATATTTATGTTAACGTTTAGTAATATTTCTTATAATAATTTAAGTCAACTTAATAAATCCTTTTGATTAAAACTGCAAAATACCACAAACTATTCACTTTGACAATTTAAAAAATTAAAGGAGATAAATACTGCTAACAAAAAAATGCAAAAGATTTTTTCTCATAAAATCGTTGCTGTTTTTACATTTTTCCTAACTATCTCTTTTTGTAATTACATTCCCTTTTGATATAGTAATACTTTTTGCTCTGCTGCTTCTTTTTCAGTCATATAAAATTGGCAACACGATAGCCAACTGCGTTTTATTTTCAATGAAAAGTACGAGCCTGAAAGTTGGCAAAAATACAAAATTAAAAGAAAACAACTTTTGTAATTAAAAATCTAAATAATTTTGATAACATAGTCACAGTGTCTGTATTGCAACGCAATTTTAAAAAGGAAAATATAAAGTTTCAAAAAATAAATACTTTTTTTTATCCTTTACTTTAGCTTAAATTTATTTAAATTTTATTAAAAGTTTATTACATTTTTCCTCTATAGTTTTGCACGCTATGCATTTGCAAGAGCAAATTCGTTGATAATACTCAGCATTCATTTTTTTTAGTATTTTCCATCAACTACTAACTGGGCCTTTATATTTCTATGCATTTTAATGTGCGCTTTTTATGCTTTTCCCTACTTGAAAGTTTTTTGCTGCATTTTACGCATCAACATAGTTATCCACAGTTTTTCACGGTATAACTGACTGGCGTGCTCGTGCTTTCTTGAGCGTCCGTTGACATTATGATTTAATTTTTGAGTTATCTGACTGTCGACTAAAAATGCTTTATTATGATAATTTGTAAATCTGCATGCAACGTTAAAAAGCTTTTTTTTCTTTCGTTAACAGCTGGCATAAGAAAGAAAGTATAAATTGGAGTGGCATAAGATAACGTTGCAAAAGTTATGCTTAGTTTAATTTGAACCTTTTTTCTTAATTTAACTATCATCTGTCTGTTGAAAGTCATTGTTCAAGAAAAGCACAGCTTTCGAGTTGGACTGAAGGTGTTTTTAAGAGGCTGTTAACACTAAACCACTACTTTGCAACGTTTGCTTTAATGTGAAGTCCTTTTTGAAAATGATTTTGTTCCAAGGTTTTACTAGAACAAAACTTGTTTTAAAATTAATCAAGAAAAAAAATTTAGTCTTTGTGTAAAATCACGCAAAATCAAAAATTTAACAGAAAATTTAATAGAAAATTACCCAAAAATAGATGTTGTCTCTTGTAAACAGATGTTGGCCATTATTTCTTAAGAAAAATATTTTACTTTAACGTAGATTAATTTAGAGTGTTTTGAGTGTTAAAACAGATTTGTAGAGCTTCTATGCACCCCACTTTTATGTGTTGATTACATTCCAGGAAAAAGTCTTATGAACTTATGTGATATTGTATGGTAGCCTTAAAGTTTGAATGACTTTTTATAATATCTTGAAAATGTTACTCCAATCAAAAACATTGAACTTAATGTTCCTTCCAAGATCTGCATGAGAGTGGGTATTATTCTCGTAAATATTTACTTTCTGATAACCCAATAAAAAGAAGACTGAAAGTATTAAGCTCGAAAAAAGGTGCCCAATCATGTGATTTTTTTTTTCAGATTTATTAGGCTGGAAACATTTCTGGGAAAAAAGTCATCATATCACTGTTTACATGGATAATGTAGCGCTTTTTGTTAAACCACATATGGCCACAACATAGTTGACTTAGTTATGGAGCCAAAAAGTTTTCATGAATTTGCTTTATATTCGTTCCATTTACCATTACTGAGTCCCTGTTTGCGTCTTTCTAGAAATAGGGGGCTTTGAGCACACCACATCGCGACTCAAAGTGAATGAATCTGTCATTTCTGAATTTTAGGAAAGTTCTTTGTAGCAAAAAATGAAAATTTGGTATATTAACGATGCTATTAGATTGAAAATGAGCTCTGTCTGCCAAAACAAATTTCTCAAAAAAATTGAGATTTTGATTTTGTTTGGTTATGGGAAGCAGTTCCTCAGTTTAATTTTATTTATCACTAGTGATACCCGTGACTTTACTTCACACATGCATAAGCATAAATGAAAAAACAAACGACAATTTTTGTGTGAGGTTTTCCAAAAACTTTTTCATAAGAAAAGAATATTTGAGTTTAAAAAAAACTAAAAAATAAGTATGCAATGATCTTTCTTAGCACAAATATGTTGTTTTAAAAAATAAATTATTTAAGTCGCTTCAGTATATTTTGCGCTAAAGCGTTACAAACAATTTTCATACAAGTAATTTCATATAAATAGTATAGATATACTGTGTTTCCCATCAAAATATTTTCTGCAAGGCCATCAGTGAATGTTTAGGTGGGACGATCTTCTTTTGTCAACTTGTTTGACTTTTTTATCGGGATGGAAAAAATCAACAGATACAAATAAAAATGCCTCGAATAGTATTATACAAGTGCTATAGATAAAAATTTGTGAAATTGATCCAAGCGAGTTGATATTATTGTTTAACATATATACAAATACTAATGGGGAACCTCTTAATCGATTAATAAAATATGTGTTGTATGTATATGAAAAATAATAAAATATATATGGTACTGCAAAAGGCTAAAATTATTCTCATATTTTTCATCATGATTTCTCAGTAAAATCACAAGTTGATACATAATTTGTTTTGTAAAAACGAAATCCTCAAAATTTTTCAATATTGTTGATCCTCAAAAACCACGAAAAGGATAAGTATTATTAGTATTTTGAAATCATATCAACAAATTTCACTTTTTTGGAAAATAACAACACATGTTTGCTATTTCCGCCACTTTCGATGACTATATCTCCGAAATTAGGTACCTTCTTCAACTTACAATATGTTTTATGTGGACATTATTAAGCACAAATTTAAGTAGTATTTTCATGAAGCCATTTGGTACTAACATACGTCTCCTTCTTATATACATAAATATATTCTTTTTTTTTAATTAGAAATTTATAAAATAGTCTTATAAAATTTAAAGAATTTTAATTAAACAACAATTACATATTTACTAAATGTATGCAATTCTGCTACACTTTCTGTGCTGTGCCACCCATTGCTTTAATTTTTAATGCAAATGAGCTGTAAAAAAGAATTCATGCGTTAAAGGGCAAAAATAAATATAAATAAAATTCCTTATTTTCCTAAAATTTTGTCATTAAATTTGCATATCCTGTTGTTTTTCATTCAAAATAATACGTTTACATTTTCACTTCAATTGACTTTTAAACTTTGTGTTTGCAATGCCCTTCCCGGGCAATGTAGCAAATACTTTAGACACACAAAACAAAGCTTTTTCAAAAATTCGTTAAGGCCATCATCATATGCATGTATTCAAGCAACTATTTTTCCACTTAAAAATTTTCAAAGCGAAAGTCCTTGGGCGCCACAATTATAATCATCATATGATGAGCCGCGAGTAGGAAAATTGTATTGCAGTTGGTGATTTGGTATCGATACTTTAGAAAAGTATTATTTAAGTATCGTGTGGAATAGCGTCAAAAATCTTTAACTAAAAAATTAATGTGCTTACAGTTCAAAGTACTCATTGATTTTTTAAATTTTTTATTGATCTTAAATTATTTTTTAACTTACTTTAAAGCACAGACGTATAAACAACATGATCTGCAAAAGGTAGTGGCTTTAAATTGAAGCAAACTACAGCTTAAGCGTTTGGGAACTACTTAGAAAGCAAAAATCACTGCGATTTTAAGAAAAACCTCACTATTAACGTTGATCAATTTGATATTGATAAGCTATCGAACTCTGAACATAAAAGTGGGCGTGGTTCTGCACATTTTTCACATTATAAAGTTGTAATGATTTTTGGCTTGAAAGTTTCCACGCCCTCTAGCGAAATTTAGTCCACAATGCTTATTTCATGTATCATTTAATTCATCGGTGAATCCATTCATGAAAAAGTAATTACTGAAATTCTACATTACTTGGTAATGCAGCTGGTAAGCAATCATGCTTAGTTAGTAAAAAATTGGCCTCATGAAATATTTCCAGTATCAAATTAATAAACAACCCTATCATAAGCGGAAGTAAATGCCATAGTAACGATAATGGCTGCGGCAAAATCAACAGCAGCAGCAATGGCGGCGGCATTAACAACAGCAGCGTCTAATAAATGCGGAAGTGTGTTGGCGTTTGGTGCTCATTTACAAACTAACGAACATGCGAAGCGGCTCACATACACACACATTTGCATTGGAATGTGCATACTATATATGTACGTACACTTAAAGCTGTGTGTATGGCGACTTTGCTTGCTCCAAGTCGTTGTTGTTGTTTTTTCTTTCCTCATGGCTGTTTTTGTTATTTCAAATTAAAAAAAAAAAACAAAAATTCCATAATGAAAAAGGATGAACAAAATTCAATGAATGAAAGGCAACAGCATGGACTAAAGAATGACTGAGAGGATATGCGTTATATCATTGGACGCAGGAAGGATGTCCAAAGCCAGAGCATTCAAAATGATGACAAATGAATAAAACGACAACCGACTTTTGGCTACACTGGTGGCAATGAATAAAGGCCAAGAAATTATATGCTTTGCTAATGAAATGTTCCTCTTGAACTTAACCACAGCAGCTGGTGTTGCAACTATGGCCAATATTTATTTTGAAAATAACTATCCAAAATTTATTTCTAGTGAATACTAAAAATATTTTATTTTTTATCTTGCTTTTTTTTTTTGTCAGTGCATGTCAACGCATGCCATTGCTGCTGATGATCCTGATGTTGATGTCGTTGACGCGGAATCTGGGCACTTGGTGTGCAACCATTTACATGCACATCATCATGTGTCTTTCAGTATGAGTTGACGTTACATTATGGGCATTGGTTCATATGCTGTTGGTATTTTGTGGTCATATATGCTTAAACATATTTGTTTGTATATGCTTATGAGCGTTGACATATGATCTATTAAATAAAAAATCACATAAACTCTTGTATGAGCTATGATTTTTACTCTAAAGCAGTAGAGTTTCACAATTAAAAATCTCTTTCAACATTTAAATTGCAATTTAAATTTTACGACAGTTAATAAAATATTATTGGACTTGCAACTATTATGTTTTTGCAACATGTTACAAAGCACTCAATGTTCATGTTAATATTGTTAGCCATTTATTTACATTTGGAGACTATAGTTTGCTTGGGCTAAAAATATATGGTGTAACATGTTATGAGCACAGTGCTTCTCGAAAATACTTCATTGAACATTAAGGCATAGTTTTTTGTTATTTTTATCATCAGGCTTAAGTTCTAATACTTTAATAAAAAACTTACTTATTAGAACTGTTTATTCCATACAATATGATCAGATAAATTTTGTGCTTGTACTCAAAACTGGCAAAAGCACCTACATGATTCCAAACGGCTTAATCCGTCGTCATTGAAGTGGAGTGTGACAAACCCCACATGATTATAAACAGAGACAACTTTCTTCTCAGACGAAAATCTACCCCCACTATCTCAGTAGCTGAAGATAAAACCTCCGAGCACATCAAGCACACTTAGTCAAGCGTAACACTTGACAGAGAAACACAGAGACACTGATGGGGTATGTCACACCCCACCTCATTGGAACCAGAAAACTTCGCAAAAGAATAGGTAGAAGCTCTGAAGAAACGTTTGAGGAACTACAAAATAAGGCATTCGAAAGAGGATGTTTTGAGTGTGCCCGGGACAAAAGTACAAAAGTAAGATACTTTGATCGTTTATCGGATTTAAATGTTATATAAATGTTGCTTTTACTCAAGGTGTATTTTCATTCCGTTTCTAACGCATAAAAGGGGTCGTGGTGGTTACTACCTGTTTGTCTGACAGTGAAAAAGACGATTACTGGCAAATACCTACGATGCGTCGAGCAGCGCCCCTTTAATCAGCAAAGAGCTCCCGAAGGCACAATTTCCAAGCTATGCAAATGAGCATGACTTAACTCCTGGTCGGAGTCGAGGTCTATCTAAAACCTCTCCTATACTTTGGGAAATGGCACCCACTTGCGATGCAACTCCACACTGAGGGAATAAAATTCCCCTACCCGTGATTTTGGCTGTAAACCGCATTCACCACAGAGGTCTACCCATTGCCAAACTAAAACCGAAGTCTTATGGGTTCCTGACAACCCGTGGTACCAGAAAACCTCATGATCACAAAGAACTCTATGTCACCGATGTCCACATAAAGAGGGCAATCACACAACACGTGCAATGTGCCTTCAAGCACCACCCCTCTACAATCGCAACCCTGGACTTCTCTGTGAGCTGTCTCATGCAAAAATGCATTAAGAGAACCATGTCCCGTCAGCAGGAAGCCCAGAAAAAGGTTAAAACCAAAATATGGATGATTTCCCACAAACGTGACATCCTCAACGTCGTCCTGCTTTTCCCACTGTTTACCCATCTAGCCTGCCACGGAGATATGACGCAATCATTCAAGAAACTTTTACGTTCTAGGAAAGTAAGATTCACAGGTTATACCTTCAAACAAAACTCGTTCAATCCCACGAGCTATGTACAAAATTATTCCAGGAATACGTTTACCGCCCATTTAAAATTTTATGCTGAGAGAGTTATTTGATGTATCATTTGATACCATACTAGGAATAATTTGGACACGCTTGAACAAAAATTTGATCAATTTCGACAAAAGCGCATGGCATCCCCAACAAAAACAAAAACTTAAAAATACTACACTGAGAGAACTATTTATGGTAATGAAACTAAATCAGTACATCGTCATATGAATTCGGAAGGTCCTTCTAATGCAGCATTTTTACTTCTTTTTGATTATTCTTGCTAAATTTCTGGAGCAATCGCTCATTTTTTGATTCGGCACATCTAGATTTTCTTTTCTAGGAAATTACTTCTAAGGCCAACTGTCAATAAATTATGCAAAATTAATATTAATTATATATTATTATGGTACCTAAAAGTATGCAACACTAAATATCATAAGCAATAGCACATTCTATTTTGTGCTGCATAGTTTTCGCCAATATTATTGATTGTGGTATTTTCGTGTTTGCTGACCATTTAATTTTTATTCAAACCTTCAGTCTCTAAATATTTTACTAACGCACGGATATTAAAAAGAAAATGCACAAATTATATGCCAATTACTCGAATAAGTGATGTGAGTCAACACAAAAAAAGTGTTGACACAAAATGCAAAAGTATAACTTTTGATTCACATAAAAAACAAAAAATCCTAGCTTGGCCAAAAAATCGAGGTTTTCAACGTACACAGAAAAAAATAAGTTTAAATTAAAAAAATAAAACTGTCAAAAAATGCATTTAAAAATAAAAACAAAACCACAATTCACAGTGAACTTTGGTCAAAGCAAAACTCAATTACATACAGTAAATAACAGTATGATAGCAGCAAAAGTGCAGGGGGGGGGGGGGGCAGAAATTATTGGTGTTGTGACTGAGCCAACAAAATAATTTAAATAAATACATTTATGTATGCGTGCGAACATGCTGTATCAGAATTAAGAATATTTGAATTTGTAAATATTTTTTTTTTCATATTATTTTTTGGCTCGAAAAATATAAAAAAATCAGAAATTTTATGCTTGCAAGCAGCAAAGAAAAAAAAACAACAACACAAAGTGCACAGTGGCGAATCAAATGTGGGCCAATTGTAGTCGGATGACAGTCTGACATTTTTTGAATGCTGTAGCTGGCAGTTTTAACACACAATCTTATCAACAGTATTTCATGCATTTTTACTTATGTAATTGATTTTTATATACAAAGCTCAATATTTTACGCAACTTCATGCGGTGCAATTAAATTCATTTATGTATTATATTACATGCGTTGTAAGTATATCGAATTATTTGTTAAGTTGTAAATATCAATGCAATTCAATTTTCATTTAGATATAAAAACAATGATATATATTTTGAATTTTTATCTTACAAAAATTGTTTGTTAAAATTTTTGCTTGAATTTTAGTAAACTTGCCATTAGTAACATCGGGGAACAGCCATTTCAAATATTTCCTTTAATAAGTCAGTTATTTCGTCAGCTGTAGCCCATTTTTTTGAAAATTTAATGAAAAAGTGAAATTTAATGCAACGTTTTTCCTTCTGTGTAATGCCATCTAAATATTTGCTTTTTTTTCTTCAAGCCTACTCTACTGCAGCTCATATTCTTTACTGTAAAAACAGCTGCTACAAAAATTACAACATACACTGCGTAGATAACTAGGCGTATGAGTAACCTCAATGCATTTCAAGTTTCGCAATAAAAACTCATTACAGCTAAGTCAAGCCTTAAGGTCTTAAAACGAACATTTCCAAATTTTTTTTCAAATTCTACCATTTACATAAAAATCCCCAAAAAAGTACCACATTCGACTAACTGGCTTAACTTGAAGTTAAGCCAAAGCTGAGAGAAAACAAAAGACACTTAGATACTACCTTTATACCATGTTATGAAATTCTATTTATCAAATGAATGCCAAGTAAAGTTCTTTATACCAGCAGTAGTAGTAGCAGTAGCTTTCATAACAAGCAACCCATTGTATGCCATACAAGAAATATGGTTTATGTCAAAAAAGAATAAAAGAAAAAGCAAAAAATTATGGGAAAAATTCCAACTAACTTACCTGAACATAAATTTTAATTTTACAAATACATGCATGTACCATACAGAAAGGATAAGTCATAAAAAGTATACACGCACACACACACACACAGGTATAAAATAAAAAATCGCAACATTTTAGAGTTGACAACCATGAAATCCGTGTGCTTAGCATAAAAGAGAGAGAGGATGAAATTTATTTGGTGTAAAGCCAAAAACTGTAACTTAAGGCGTGTGCGTGTGCAAGTGTCTCATATGTGTGTGTGAGTGTGCTAACAAGAGCATTAATTATTTCACTTACTCGCTACTAACTAGCAAAAGGATGAGCCTTCAGAATGTGAATGAGGTTGAAAATGCAAATGTGTAGTCATTCAAGTACATAAATGCAGATGCATATACGGACAATTTTATGTGTGACGTATGGCAGTTTTGATGAAATATTAGAAATAGCAATGTATACGAGTACTTAATGAACTATAAAATATTTAAAAATTCTAAATCACATGCTAGTTAATATATTATAAAAAAATAATCCCAAATTGACAAAAAATATAATTTTATAATCTCGCAAGAAATTATACGAAATTCTTTGCTTAAACTCAAAGAGCTTCTGAAACGTTCTTAATTTTTGAATATGCGCAACATAACCTTACAAGGAAAATTTTGTTTTTGTAGTTAGAATTGAATTAAGCATTTTTGCTGACAACTCCTTTGCATGAAATCACCTTTATATGATACGATATTAACTTAATAACAAATAATTTATTTATGTTCCAATACGCTCTAATATGCGACATTTTCCCATCGATTCGTGCTGTAACAATTTTTTCGAAAAATTGGTCCGAAAAACTATATGAGGAGGGTCGAGGACCTATTCTGTCACTGTAAAAATCTATTTTCAGCCTTTTCCCATCGATTCGTGCATTAAAATTTTTTTCGAAAAATGGGTCCAAAAAACCATTTTAGGAGGGTCGGGGACCTCACTTGTCACCTTCAAAATGCATCTTTGGTTTTTTCCCATCGATTCGTGCAGTAAAATTTTTTTCGAAAAATGAGTCCGATACACCTCTTTAGGAGAATCGGGGATCTCCCCTGTCACTCCCAAAATCCATTTTCGGCTTTTTCCCATTGATGCGTGCAATACATTCTTTTTAAAAATATAAGTGCACAATTATCATAAATTTTTTTTTTTCAGAAACAAGTATTTTCCTTTGGATTTTATTACCAATAATCCTAAGTGTTCTCCTTTGAAATTTTTTGCTAAGTGATTCAAGATATTATTTTAGGATTTTCCTCGTTTTATCATACAAAAAAAAAACTTTTATTTTCGCCTTTTGAAAAATAAAAGTCAAAAAAAAAAACTCTTTGCATGTGACCGTTAAAAATATCAGTTAAAAAAAAACCTTTATTAATAAAAGTCAAAAAAACTTTTAAAAAAAACTTTTATTAATAAAAGTTTTTTAAAAGTTTTTCAGATAAACTCTTATGAAAAAGTTTTTCAAAAAAGTTTTTTGAAAAAACTTTTGTGTAAAAATTTTTTGTGACAATCGGTGAAAAGGTAGGTATGATCTGGATATTTAAGTTAAAGTGACATCACCGACTTTCATATAGCGGGTGATTTTTTTGCTATTTGTTTTTTCAGTGTACATTTTTTGAAACTTTACGCGTGATTCGTAACATGTGTCAACGTCAAATATGCTCAATAAGGCTTGCCATTTTACCACGAATAGACTAACAAACGCACAATGCTTGCCAACTATTGAATTTTATTATTATTCGTGCTCTATGAGAAATGTATTACTGTGTGTTTTTATCGAAAGATTTTCTTCAGCTACGAAGCTCATTTATGGCTTAATGGGTACGCCAATAAACAGAATTGCCGAATTTGGTTTGAAGAGTAGCCAGTAGTAGTGAGTAGTAGGCACTATTTGGTGCGGCTTGTTGGCCGGCGACATCATTGGACCGTGAAAATCGCAACGTTAGAGTCAACGAAGCAAGATACCGTGCGTTGATTACCGACTTTTTTTTGCCCAAAATGGAAGAATTGGACTTGGTTGACATGTGGTTTCAACAAGACGGTGCCACATGGCACACGATACCATGGACCTACTGAGAGGCGAGTTTGGTGAGCAATTAATCTCACGTTTTGGTCGCCAAAAGATCATGTGATTTGACCTCACTAGAATATTTTTTGTGGAGCTACGTGAAATTTATTGTGTGCAAGAACAACCCAGCCACAATTACAGCCCTAGAAGACGACATTACAGCTGCCATTGACGAGGTACCGGCCGAAATGCTGGAAAAAGTATGTCAAAAATGGACCACCTCAAGCGTAGCCGCGAACAGCATTTACTTAAAATAGTCTTAAAAAAATAAATGGCAGAAACTGATGTATCGCTCTAAATAAATATTTTATTCACTTTTGCAAATTTTCTGTACTTGTTTTAGTTTTTAAAAAACAAATGCTTAAAAAATCACCCTTTATTTACACGGCAAATACGAAAGTGCTTTAATAAAAAAAGTAGATTTTTAAGCCTGTTGACAAATGTAGCAATTTTTTTTCAGTATCAGTCAAATTTACATAACCATACTGCATAAATGTAAGGTCGCTCAAAAGTAGGCAGTGATTTTTTTTTCACAACATAATGACAACATCAACGGCAAAGCAACAACTTGTAATATAGTTGACCTTCGTTGCTCCACGGTGACAGCAACCCAAACAGACACAATATAAACAGCAGCAATTTGAATAGCGTTGAAGTGTTTTGGTGTTAGTGTTAATGGTTGTTGTGATGGGTTTTTGGCCAGAGAGCAACAAATGTACTAGTGCCATTAAATGTTTTTATTGTTGCTGTTGATGTTGGTATTATCATTATTGCTTGCTGCTTTTGTTGCGGCAACATGTTACTTTGTTTGAAAGCAACACCCTTATAATTATGTGGCTTTCATTATAATGTTATTGTTTCTGCTGTTATGGGTATTAACCCTCAAAGCAACGACTTGTGCTTTAGAAATATTAACACTTTTTTTTTTGTAAATTTATAAAAAATGCTGTTGTGTGTAAGGTTTTTGGTTTTTTTTAATCTTAGAAAACTTAAAAATTGAATTTATTTATAGAAGTTTGTGCTCAATCCAACACAGTTTTATTTTTGAGTGTTAACTATTGTTAGCATTTCCATTGAAACACACATAGCACGCTGACTTATCAGACAATGAAATTGTTTTATGTGCCACTGCCACTGCCACTGCCGCAGCAGCAGACAAACAATTTCATGTTAAATGTGTTGAAATATGTTTTCATATAAATTTAACAATTTTGGCAGAATTATGTACATTTAAGTGTTGCCGTTAATCTTTTACAGCCTGTTGGGGTCACTGCTGCAGTGGCGGCAAAATGAAGTAATAAATTATTTTATTGTCATTGCTTTTGTTTTTGTTTTGCTTTTTTTCGTTTTGTTCTATTAAGTTTACTTGAAACATTGAATTAAAATGTTTCATTGCTATAATATAATTAATATATGGCTTATTTTATTATCAGCAACAGCAAGAAATATGTTGATCCAGATTTTAAGTAGCTTAAGGTCAGTTAATTTATGTTGCTAGGCTTCTGTAAATATTTAATTAAGTGCACGTTTTTATGCTCGTAATAGAAGAAAATGAGTTATTAAATTACTGAATATGAAACATGAGATTACTTCATTTACAGTGACTGAAAATTGCCAATTAAGGAAATGTGCTATGTGCTGTGGTGTGCTGTTTTTCGCCATGAAATATTTCAATTCAAGTTTACAACCGATACGGAAAGTTTTTAGCGGCCCTTAACATAAGTGTTGGGTGGCAATAGGGAAACACTTGTTCGAAGATAAGATGACATTCTTAAATGTAAAAAAATGAGTCAAATAACTTAATTTTCGTTACAATATTGATTTGGGAGATCGATAAAGCTTAAAACAAAATCGAAAAAAGTGTTAAGTTCTTGCGACTAAAAGAACATATAGTTCATGTTTGCGTTCCGATGCGATTCAAAGTTCAGGCCTTAAAATGTGGTATTATATCCCGAACTGATGCATAAACACTAGAAATGGTTTGGGCAAAAAATATATTACCAAAAACTGCACTACTAAGCAAAAGAAATTTGCTTTTGCAAAAAAATAATATGGGTTTTCATCTAAGCGCGCAAAGCCCTCGTAAGCTGTACATTTTTACGCTCTCGCAAACAAACTGTCAAAAATCGTATGAAAAGTTTTTTGAACAAACTAGAAAAGCTTACGCGATAAATTTGGTAGCGCAAACTTGCGCTGCTAATTGTGGAATTGTTTTCACTCTCTTTTTCCATACGATTCTCTCAGCAAAAATTAATTTTTGAACTCTCTTTATCTATACGATTCTCATACAAAAAATGACATGCCGATCAACTGCCACAAATTGCACAAAATATTCGAAGGGGCGTTCGTGAAACACATCGCGCAAAATTGCCTATTTGCACAAATGGGAAACTTACGCGCTTAGATGAATACCACTAATATGTTAACATGCCACTGGTGTCTTAAAAGAAAGTAATTTGATCAGATGAAAGCAAATTTGAATTAATTGACAAAGAGATAGTGAGTGTGGACAAAGACGTTTTCAGCTCTAGGGGGGAGTGATTTCTGCAGCACACGATTAACCTTTGAACCACGATTTATATGAGAAAGAATGCCTTATTTGATAGTTATGGCTATATTTTGTGAAAAAAAAATCTTACATAAACGGAACCAAGCCCAGCGAAAAGTGCATATATTTTGTTAAAAAAAAAAAAAAACAATATAAAAATAAAAAAAAAATTGATTTTTTCTAAATCATCGAAATATTAATGAACTCTAAATGAAAAGCAATAAGCTGACAAAATAGCATCCTAAATAAATGATAAAACACTTTATAAAGAAAATTTCATGTTCTTTCCACTGAGTACAGTTCCATTTTCGCGAGATTTTTCTTTCATGAGATATAGACGAAACTGACTAATAAAGCATCAGAAATAAAAATTTTCTGCTTTGAAAATTTATTTGAAATTAATTTAAACATAATCAAAATGTTTAAGAAGTGTTGATCTTAAGACAACACAAAGTAATAATAACAATTACAGTAAGTGCAATAAAATTGTAATCTTATTGCAATAAAATAAATCGACGTATAAATTTAATCGAAGAGCAATCATCAAAAAGTTTCAGCAAAAAAAAAAAAAAAATTAACAAACAAAACTTTGAAAGAAAACTTGCAGCAGCACTGTTTTTGCTTGCAATGAAAATAATGGTATTTATTTTTGAAACAAAAATTATTTCATTTCTCTTGTTTTCTTCACCAACAATTTTATTTACCATTCACATTGAAGCGCCGCTCGTTAAACAACAACAGCAAAAGTTCAGTTGAGTTGTGTTCAGACTGCTCGCCAAGATTGACTTGGTCAAGTTATGGTCTGAATTGGTATAACGAACGAGTGTGGATGTAGCTTGTGTTTGTCTCAAAGGAGCTGCTTGTTTATCTGAATGTACAAGGAAATAGCAATTTTCCAATTACTCACAACAACAAAATAACATTACACAATATGTTTTCATTTCACAAGAACATTTTTCTTTTTTCTTTACTTTAGAGAAAAGTTGAACCAACAACTTTTCCAACACCGCGTTGAAGAAACAACAAACAAAAAAGTAAAAAACACACGCGCATTGTGCACAAAATTTATTGTTGCATTGCTAAATCAACTTGAGGCTGTCGGAACTTTTCGCAAATGAAATAAAGAAAACAAAAATTTTAATTTTTTGTTTATTTTTAAAAATTTTTTTAACACCCTAACTTGCACTCAGCCTCAATTGAGTGTCTGTGAAAATTAACTATCACTTGCAAACGCTTAAGCAAACAATTCGATTTAGCTACCGCGTCA
This sequence comes from Tricholauxania praeusta, assembly GCA_949775025.1. NCBI lineage: Eukaryota > Metazoa > Arthropoda > Insecta > Diptera > Lauxaniidae > Tricholauxania > Tricholauxania praeusta. The sequence goes on along the minus strand of OX459031.1, from coordinate 115,400,204 downwards.
ACAAACTACACCGACGAAAGCTCAACCGTCAACTGATTGATGCTGCATGCAGCACAAATCCTTTGAGCAAAACTTGTAACAAATTTTTATGAATGAACCTGATAAAATAAACAAAAACTTTGCTGAGCATCGTATAACAGTTGAAACGTTATGGTAATGAAACACATTGCGCAAGTGCGGCCCGAAAACACGTGCATCAAATTAAACAGCCAGCAGTGATAAGCATAAAACTCTACTTTATCCTTTGCAACTCAACTGATAAGAAAGGTCAGGGACACAAGGAACAATTGGAAAAATGTTAAGGGTTGTTAGGAAATGTGGCAAATGAGTTTGTGAAAACGGAAATGCGAAAAAGAAAATGAAAAAAAAAAAATCGTGACATTCGTAGAAATTAAATTGTTGAAAAATGGCGAAAGTGATTAGGCGAAGGGAAACAAGGACATTAAATTAGATAGTGGAAACAATTTAATGTATGGCAATCGATTTGTGAACAAGGACAAAATGGGTAAAATAAAAATAACGAATTTATGGTATGCAGCAGATATCAACGAAAGAAATTTAAATGCTTTTGTGATGCAGGAAAATAATTAGATAGGATTTTAACAGATTTCAATCCAAAGAAAGTATAACACGGTTCATTCTTTTAATATTTAAACTTTTTTATATAGCAAGGATTTTTTTCGGAACTGACTGAATATGAATAAGCGCCCAGGCCAAACTATTTACTCCCGAAACTTAAGATCTAAAACAGCGAATGGCATGCCTTTTGTGACACATTATTTTATTTATTTATTGTGGCTTCGAACGCGCACGTCCCGTTTTTTTTTTTTTTTTTTTTTCATAATGAAATTACTTCTTTAACATCTCATTCTCATTCAGAAAAATAAGTCTGCCATAACTTATTTTAGCCCAAATACGTTGTTTTAAAACAGAAATTATTTAAATTGGTCTAGTATATTTTGCGCCAAAGCGTTACAAACCATTTTCTCTTAAGCAGTTATATATAATTAGTATAGGTATCAAGTTTTTAATTTAATAATAAAACTATGTCAATTAATAAATATTAAATATCTTTTGTTAGAGCTAAGTAGAAACATAAAGTATTGAACTTAACCTTGATCAAAATCATTCTTAAATTGGCAGCATTATATTTAAGAATAAGAGCTGACAATAAAATACAACATATTTGATATTTTCTTATCATATTCCATTCCATAAAAGATGGTCATGCAATTCATGTGCATAAAGAGTATTGTCGTTGCAAATTATTTACATACAAAATGCTATGATCAACATTTTTGAAACAGCCAAAGTGAAATGAAAAATAACAACTAAGAACAGTAACGGCCACATTAATGCAGCTGTGGTCAACAGTGAAAACACGCTACAAACAAGAAAATCCAAACTCCAAACATGATGCTTAGCAGACGCTGAACAGCTTGTAAGTATAAGCCAACTAAAACAATTGGCCAACATACTCGTACATGGTATAAACGAAGAGAAACATTGTGCAGCATTGAACATAGTCGGTGCATGTCAACTAGGGTGGAACGTTCGATTTAAATTTATCGAATTTATCTTTAATGTAAACTGTTTTTTTTTAGCTTGTGATTGGTATTCGACCACTGTCTTTGGTATATATTTATTTTATTTTATTTTATTTTATTTTATTTTATTTTATTTTATTTTATTTTATTTTATTTTATTTTATTTTATTTTATTTTATTTTATTTTATTTTATTTTATTTTATTTTATTTTATTTTATTTTATTTTATTTTATTTTATTTTATTTTATTTTATTTTATTTTATTTTATTTAATTTAATTTTATTTTATTTTATTTTATTTTATTTTATTTTATTTTATTTTATTTTATTCTATTTTATTACATGTTATATCATTTTAAAGAAACTTTTGTTAATTTAAGTAAAAAGTTTAGTTTTTTTTAGCATTTAATAAGTGTACCATAAGGTCCACTCTAATCCATATCACATACATTAACATGTCATTGCTATCACCACACATAGCCAAGTCCTAACAACATTTTCCACACACACAAGCTGCTGGTCTCTGACCAGTGAACATTTAGCACACAGTTTCGATGCCACAGATGCAGAGATGCGACTGGCATGCATGCTTTTTGATGTTGGTCAAAATAATCCTTAAATTTTTCTTTTCTTTTTTTTATGTTATAGCTTTATTTCTTGCGCTGACATTAAAGGAGATTTTTTTTTTCAATTTTTTAAAACTTAATTTTCTTACTTTTTATAAAACTCTGAAATTCGTAAATTTTTCAGTGCAACCCATTTTATTGCTAGGATCATAATAATGTGCAGCGTAGAGCAAATTGTGTGTTCATTATGGACCAGTATGGTCCCATGGAAACATTTACGAAAATTTGCTGTACACTGTACACGGTTCTTTTCATTTTAATGACATATGTAACGGAAAAGAAGCATAAAAAACATTTGATACCGAAAATAAAGTTACTGCAAACAGCAGCCCAGTTAAAATGCCAGTAAATTACACTTTTTAAATGGCACAAAAGAACACAAATATGACTGCAGCATATGTATATAAAATCTTCTAAAAGCTTTAGTACAAATTAGTACATTTTTCGGTAGGCGTTGAAAGCAAACATATTATTAAAAAACATATGAAATTGTACAAAATGTCACGCCTCCTATGAAAAATAATCTAAAACAAATAAATGAAAGTAAACCGACAAAGCCTATATGCTGTCCACAAACAGGGAGACGCGGCGCATTGTATCCTACGTTACTGTGAACAGCTATACTTTCGAAGTTGTCAAGCAATTCACCTATCTTGGCATCGCCGTGAACACTCAAAATGATATCAGCCTGGAGATAAAGCGAATACTCACTCTTGCTAATAGGTGTTACTATGGTCTCAGTAAGCAATTGAGTAGTAGAGACCTCTCTCGCCCGACAAAACTGACACTCTACAAGACGTTCATCTTACCCGTGCTACTTTACGGCGCAGAAGCATGGGTTGTGTCGCAGACTGATGCATCCACGCTTGGGGTGTTTGAGAGAAAAATTCTTCGCAAAATCTTTGGTCCTGTTTGCGTCGTCGAAAAAGGTGTTTGATGAGGAAGCCGCTGTGCGAAGACGAAGAGAAAGACCATGCCTCCGATGGAGAGACTAGGCTGAGGAAACCCTATCCACGCATGATGTGACTGATTAGAGAAAGAGCGCGCGAAGCAAAGGCGCCTGGAGAAAGCTTTTGGGGTCAACCGTAATCCGGTAACGGGTTGTTATGGCCACCCAAGTAAGTAAGTAAGCAACCGACGAAACCAAAAGTACGCTCGCTCAACTTCGTAATGTCGAGCAGTCTTCGCTTTTGTCAACGATAACGAAGCTCAGAATCTTTGCGTCAAACGTGAAGCCAGTCTGTGAAACTTGGCTTACCAATAGCGTACTACTACAGAATTTTGCAAGTTTTCACCAACATAATGTCTTCTTCGAATTTTGGAAGTTTTGAAGAGCAAGAAACGATTTCCATTCAAGTCGAATTGCGAAAGCATAAAAAAGGATTAACCATACTTTACGGAAATCATAGACCTTAGTCTATTGGCAAGCTAGATCGCTGGAACAGCAAAAGTATGTATGTGAATCGGGAAATTTTTAGAGAATTTAAGACACTCACTACTAATCATGGAAGTTGGAAGAGTTTCCTAGAGGCGATATACTCAGTAAGCAGATAAAGAACACAAGAGGATATCAATGAAGATAAATTTGCCAAAAAACGTAACCTAAATAAAAACAAAAAAGTAACCTGAAACAAAAAAAACATGTTAAATTAATGAAAAATTAACCAAAATTTAATCTATACTGTATAAATTGACGAAGGAAAAAAGGCGGTGCTACGCCCCTTGCAGTATAATACTTTTCTAGGGCTAAACTTATGACTTTGATGAACTTTGGTACGGAGAAAGATTGAACCCTGAGGAAGGGTACTTAAACGCGGTGTTATTTAAGTGGCTCCTAATGAGACAAAACGCTGTCACGTCTGAGCCGATTTTTATGTAATTCGGTATTATGTTGAATTGATTCCAAAGTAAAGATATATGTTTTAATTGGGTGGTGCCACGCCCCTAACAAGAAAATACGTTTGCACAGCCAAGCTGACGGACTGATTTTGATAAAATTTGGAACAGTGATAGAATGAGCACTGAGGAAAATAAAATTTTTTTGCGGATATTATAAGAGGGCATTTTGCATATGAGATTTGTGTCATAAGTTTCTTTTGAGGACGAATTTATCCCCACCCTATCAAATTTAAAGCTATTTTCTTTGAAAATTAAGCCAATTATGTGTCAGATATTTACTTTATTGAGAATTTCACATCATTTTCTATTTAAGCCTAGTTTTGGCTAAAATTTGATAGCTCAAGATGCTAAAATGAATGCAGCGTGAATAGTTTTTGTAACGAGCATATTGATTTTGTTGGTATTAGGAGTTTTTCCACTTCACTTTTAGCTTCACATTCAAAGATCAGGTTGGGGAAAATGAAACCATAGCTCAAAGACTTAGATAAAAATTTAGCATTTCATATTGCGTAATCAGTGATCATTGCATGTATTTTTTTTCGTTCGATCGATATTTCTTAACTCTGATTTTTATGTCATTTTTATCAGGAATATTTGTATTCGCATATCCTCCATTCTACAATGTCCAATAAATGAAAACGTAAAATAAATTCACATGTCAGCGTGGTGAATGTTGTAATAAGGAATTACATCCATTTCAATAAACATGCGATGAACTGATGAACTTACTCGCCTTATTCGTAAATGCACCATCAGAAGTATAAACAAAAATAAAATGGAAGCCAAAAAAAACCACAGAAACATCAAAATACGTTGTCGCCGTTGTTCATCTTGTTCACGATATTTTAAGTAAGCGAAATTTTTTATGACATTTCAATTTTTTGTTATGGCGGTTTAACGTGTTTCTTGCACGGAAATAAAGTACAGCAAATTGCAATGAGTGTTAACCCATTTTTAAGCTATTTCAGAGGTATATTTCTTCAAAGTTTTATCGCAAAAAAAAAAAAAATACAATTATAAATAATTTATAAAAATTTATGCAGATTTGTGCTAAATTTTGGAGGAAAAATCAATTAAAATTTTTTATTCATTTTTGACTTGAAAATCAAATCTTTTTACTAATTGGTGCCAAATTTTTGATATTGTAAGATAAAGACAACAGTATTGACAGTGGTTTATCTATAATTTATAAATTTAAATTTCCATAAATTCAAAAAACAACACATAATCTCTAAATTGAAATTCCTGTGCATCATACAAAACGGGTTAAACGTCGTTTGGCAAACAAAAGTTGACCAAAAGCATAACGTGAAAAACAAGTAAAGTTTCCGCAAAAGCCAACGTAGGACTACATACATCTCCAATAATAGCCACTACAACAATAAACATAACAGAAATACCTACGGCAAAAATAATAAAAACAACAGAACTGCAAACAGACAATGGTCATACTTTGATACCAAGCATATGTGACATGCACTAAAACAAAATATTGTGCTCTCTTCCTCTGTGTTGTTGTGCTGGTGCTGAAAATAAAGGAACAAAATAAAGGAAAGCACAACATGCACAACATACAGGATCAGGTTATCACTTTGGAATCCTTTTTACTGCCTGCAAAATAGAGTTTTATTGTTGAATGTGTTGTTGTTGTTGATTGTATTATTGTTTGACTGAGTGTCGTTAATTTTAGTGCAAAAAATTGTTTGCCTTTAGGGTGCACTATAATGAAGAAAAGTCACACTTCATGAAAATATGATAACAGTAAATAAGCGTAAAGTAATGCCTTGAAAACGTAGCAAAAAATGATTAACATTTAATTACGATTAACACTGCACTTGGGCTTTAAGTTATGATCCAGAATATAATTGCATTAACTGTGTAAAAACAATAACATCTACTGGCTTTCATTATAGATATTAACATAAGTGACGTTTTGTCGTTCTTTTCCCCCAAGACGTGCACTAGTACTCAAACGCAAGAATTTAGCTATCTAATTTTGTGACTTTGTGACATTGAACATTTTTTTCCTATGCATTATAATGGTGTTCTTAAGAGGGCAGGGGCAGTCAAAGGCGTGAGAGATGAAACATTTTCAATAATTTTTTTTTTGGTATTGACTTAATTTATTTAATAAAAGTGATAATGTGGCATCATTACATTATGTTTCAACTTGACTTGACGAAAGTTTAAAAAAAAACTTAAAAATAAACAAAGTTATGACTGGTTGTGTTGGACCCTGTCCCATACAGAGTGCCTTGCCGTGACCATATCACAAGTCCTTAGAAAATCATCTAAAATCAATCGGATAGAAAAAATTAGTTATTTAGTTAAACAATCTAGTGCCTGATCGGTGTTTTTTTTTTTTTAAATCAACAAAATGGCGGCCTCTGGAAATTTACTTATTTATTTAATTGCTCATAAAAAATCTATATTAAAAAAAAAAATCCTTTGATCAGTCACTAGCTTTTTATGTTGTTCAATTTTCGAGTTACAGTGGTCATCAGTTCCGAAAACATAGTTTTGAGAAAAAACTCATTTAAAGTTTTACACTCGATTCGATTAAGCTCCGGAGCATACAATAGCCTTTTGGTTATTGCCAAATAACTTTTAAAGTAATTGTCGGATTGACTTCAAATTTTCAGGATATATTCTTAGGATATTATACTTTAAGAAAATCAAAAAAAAAAATCCCTCTCCTTTAAATACGCCTTCTTGAACTTGTACAAAACACAAAACGTGCTCTTACTCGGCATCTTGTGTCCTCAAGGGTCTCAAGGTTATTTCTCGACATACTAAAAAAAAAAAAAATTTTTTTCGAAAGACCAATTCCTTTTAAAATTCAATGTTGTACTAACTTTTTCCGTAGAGTTTATATTTACAGAGATAAAAAATTTTGAACATTAATCAATTCATCTTACTTGCAAGCCCCGATATTCATGTAAATTCGGCTATTACCACATACATATATACATTGCCACGTCAGAGCAGTTTTGGTTGATTTATACTACATGTGATTTAAGTCTTTACCAAACCATGCATTACATTGAACAGCCACTCTAACACATCAGCTATCGCGCTCGTATTCTTCAGCTATACACACAAAGTACGCATTTTTCATCACGCTCTGTCATCTCTTTGTCATTTTTCGATTATTGCAATTGCTGTCAATTGAAATTGATAGTAGTCAGTCGATAAACAATTAAAACTATTTATATATATTATTAAAAAAATCGTGTGTTAATAAAAAATTAATTCCTCTTATTGTGCTAAGTTCTGAAAAAATGTTACCGCAACAATTCACAGTGGGTAGTCACAATCTATGTAGCCCAAATTTAAAAAAAAATTTAATTTTTTTATTGTCTTAAATTAAATACTAACAAATAAAAAATGTTTTGACTCACAAATGGCTAGAGAACGCAAACTTTGACGGAATTGAACAATTTTTTTTAACCCTGGAATATTATACTTATTTTACATTCGTTAAAGTTATACTTCGTCGAATCGACTAACTTTTTTCTTCAAAAAATTATTACGGGTAAACTTTTCAAATTAAAAATGCACAAAAATCATTTTCACTTAACTCATTTATTCAGAAACAAACAAACAATAAACTTTTTTTAGCTTTAAATCAATAGTATATTTACTAATATTTTTAGTTATTTTTTTAAGGGAACTTTTTCATAGTACGATAAATAAAAAAACAATTTTAGTGCACATGGTTCATATTTTTTGGTATGATTCTTAACTGATCAACGCAAGAAATAGAACATAGTATGCTTGCAGACTACTAAACTTCGGCTATCAAAGCTTACTTATGATATGACGTAGCGGTCATTGAAACTAGGATAAGCAGCTCATTGCCCATTTTAAAAACAAATTTGACTTAGTACAGTTAAAGTTTTCAATTATTTAATATTAAAAATATAAAAAAAAAAAATCCATAACTAAGCTTATTTTGAGCAGGACATACAGAACTCTGCGTCTCGTTCTGAAGACGCTATACCGCTGAATTTCACAATTTGATGTCTGTTTACGCGACGAACGTCCATTTGCGACAAGCCCTCGACATAGATTAACATTGTTAAGAAAATTAAAGCATACTATGCGGTATATACAAAGTGAATGAACAAAGAGTGAGAGCGCGTCATCGATTCGTCGAAGTATAACGTTCCAGGGTTAAATGAAAGCTTAGAAAATTTCCAACAAATCTTTGGAATCCAAATTTAAAAAAAAACGTTTTCGATTTGATTTAAAAATCAGATCAGTTTGCAAGGTTGCGGTTTCCACAAAAATGCCTAAAGGCAAGCTACTCACATTGATTCAAAATCCACCAAAACTTTGGGAACTTTGCTTTTCGTAAAGCAAGGAATTCATCATATACTTATATGAGTGCTCACCGATTAAACAATTTTCCAAAAATGGTAGGGGTAAAATAACCCAAAGTAATTGGGCCTTAAAATTTAAAAAAATTCTATAACTTAACTACAAATGAAACTTTAATTAAATTAAATGAAAAAGTTCACTTGTTCAAGAACAAAATCTTTATTTGCTTAAGAAAAATTATCTCAAAGCCATAAATCTGCATTTATTTCTTTAGTTCTGCTGTAATACTCGTAATAATATAGCTAATTCTTTTTCAAATAGACATACGTACATATAATTGAATTAAAAATTTTAAAACTTGATATTTTCTTTTTATTGGATTTCGGTTTAATGCCTTCTTATATTGTTGCATTTTGTATTTTACAAACATTTATTACCAACAATAGAAGTACTAAAGTATACGGCAAGTGCACGTATGCCTTTAAATGAATGCTTGTTGCTTTTCTTGTTGACATTTCACTTCAAGTTAACTAGCAGCATTTGCTATTTGCACACTTACAATGCCACAACAAAAATGTTGATGACACTTTTTAATTGAGTTTATTTTCTTGACATAATTAATTACGGCAATATACCTGTCCAGCGCCAATTTGCAGAAAACTTCCGTGACAAACAAGTAATAAAAAAAAAATTTTAAAAAATACGAAAAATTTCTCATTTAGACCACGACCACTGAGGTAATTGCTAACCATTTGACTGTTAATGACATTTATGACATTAGTAGCACAGAAATAGCTTATAATGTCAGCTAAGGTTACATGTGCGAAATTAATTGCAATGTGGTTAGTTGTTTCAATTTCATATATATATACATTTTATTTTGAACCAATTAAATAATAACAGATAATTTACTTAAAAAGCAAAACAGCTTATGTTCAAATGTCATTCAATCAATCGTTCAACTTGTTGTCTTTGATGTAATCACTTGACTTCAAGCACTTACATATATAAACATATAAATGTCATATTGACAGCAGCTTAATGCCAAATTTACATGGAAATTTATTTATATCCTTGATTGATTTTTGTATTCTCAGTAACATAATAACATCCAATTAAGGAAACGTCAGAAAAAAAATCATCTTAGTTAGCGCTCTAAACTCTAATGCAGCACAACGCAGATAAAAGCAAAAACCGCTTAAACCCATATTACTAAACTATTACTAATGAGCTTTTCCAATAATGGTTTCCACTTGATCTTGCTTTTAACTTTTTTTGCCATCGCTTTGTGCATATGTCAAGGAAAGTGTGCTGAATCCTTTTTCATCTTACATGGTACACAATATGCACAATAAATCAACGTATTATCTTTTTTTCGCATTTAATCACCCACAGACAGCTGTCAGACTTTTATTTATCGAAAAAGTAAGAAAGGAGTAAAAAGTATGGTAGTAGCAGTAGTAGTAGTAGTAAAAAAATCGCTAGATTACGCATAGAATGTTCGTTCGCATGAATATCAAACAAATATTTGTTCACGTCAAGTGACAGCGACAAGTGGCGTATTTTCCTCTTTGTCATCATGTGTAATACTAAGTGAACTTTATCAGCGTTTTGCTTTTACAGTGGTATAGAAACCAAAAGTATTTGATAATTTTAAGCAGCACTCAGAGCTGGCCTAAATATATACTATGCGAAAAAAGTGCTCATCTAGCTTCTTATTTTATAAATTATATCGCCGAAAAGTTCGCAAAAATCTGAAATGACGTCAAAAGAGAAGTATAGCCTTTTCTTCAGATTCATTAAAATGACTTAAAATTCCAGAATTTATAAATGAAATGTAGACTTAGTCGCATTTTAATAAAATTATTCAAAGCAAGGCATTAATACTTTCAAAATATGGTTTATAGAAAACGATGCTAAAGTATTTGCATCAGAAGCACAGGCGTGAACAGTTCGTTTAGTATTGAAAATGCTGCGTTGGGGAGTAGAATTGCTTGTCATGTAGATGTAAGAGGCATTTTTCAATTAGCTTGTATTATTAACTTAAGTATACTAAAGTCAGTTGTTATTTAAAATCAACGAAATTTCTATAGAAGTCGAATTGTACCGAAAAATATCAAAAAAAATTGATAAAAGCCGAATACAATCGATAGACGAACTCCATAGAAGTTCAAAAATATCGAATAGTAACGAAAAATTTAATAAAAAAGCAAAAAATCAGTGAAAATCAGAATGTATCAGAAAGCATCAACAAAGGCAATAAATATCAAAAATATTTAAAAATTTAAAAAAAAATCAAATATACAGCCGTGGACAACTAATTAGAAACAGTTTGGCGTCTTGGCTTTCATTCAACGGTTGTTGTTGTTTTTATACATATGTGTCCTTTTGCGATTTAATTTGTTTGTAGTTGGTTTTATTGAAGAAGTGACCTTTGGCTGAGTGAAAATTGAGAGAAATGCATAATTTGGATGGCCATCTAATTAGAAACAATGAGTTGTATTCAAGTCAGTAGCAAATTTTTGGACTTTGAATTGATTTTACTGACAAGTTATTAATCAGACAGAAACCTCTGTTGTCGAGAAGCTCATATACTGGATTTCAGATACTCTTGAAATGGGAAAACCACGAAGTTGTGACCCAGCAACCCGAACACCTCAAAATGTCATACCGAGCAATTGTCAACCATTTTGGTTTTCTCAGTTAAGAAATTCTATGGTGCTATTAAATACTTCAACACTTTTAAAACGATAAAAAACGTTCCAAGAAAAAAACGGCCCCGTTAAACAACGGCAAGAACGGATGCAAAAATTTTTCGATTGGCTAAATTAGACCCCAAAATAACCTCTAGGAAGATTCAACGCTAAATTTGTGTCAAACTGATACTTTGGTGGAATCTGAACTTCACGAAAGAGTTTCACGCAAGAAGCCTCTAGTTTTCAAAAAATTCCGAGACATTTTCAACAGTGTTTTGCGTGTGCGGAACTGTTTTGAGCACTTGCAAACTATTCTCGAATGATTGTTTCTTAAAGTTTTGAAGACAGCGATATTTTTAGAATGGTCTGTATCAATACGCTCACGCATAATACTGTAGAAAATGTTTTTGCACTTTTTTTGACAATCACTAACGAGTAAGCATATCTTATTCTCTATAGCAGTAATGGGCAAAATACGAAAAATTTGTGGCTCATTACAACAACAAAAATGTGCATAGTGCGTATAAAAAAAAAACTACAATGATAAAAATGTGCGTAGCAGTGTTGAGTGCATGTGCTTATTGTTTTGGTTATATTCCTTTAGTAAAACGACATGCTAAATTTGGCTCATTTTTCTCATTTTGCCCATCGCTGCTTTATAGTTCACATTCCATTATTTTGGCTTCATATTTCCTGGGACAAGTTTCATGCTCATTTATAATACTTAATGTCTCAGACTTTGTGTCGCATACCAAATAAAATCTTGCACCATTTTAAGAAATTCCGACGCCACTGTGCATTTTTTGCACAATATCGTCAACATTTCATTCTTAATGATTTGATCGATTTCACCGTTGACTTCAATGCATGTACTTGCACTTTCCCTCCGCTGATGTGCTAACGCTAGAACGCGCATACCCATTACCGCAATAAAATGAGAAATCAAACATCAAAACCAAGTGAACAAGGATGCATCAGGGATATGAAGCAGCAGCAGCAGCATGAGTAAAAAATAATAAAAATAATACATTCTAAGGTTCAATTTACAATACAAATGCCTGACATCAAATGTCAATGCGTATCATAATATGTTGATGCTCCGCTCACTCCGCTGCTTTACCTCTTCTTTCTTTATGTACTGTAGGACATGTCTAACGCCTGTGTGTGAACATTATTGTTTTTCTTATGTAGTGAGTATACCGTTACACAGCATTTACGTACGTGAAAGTATTAAGTTTTGAGCTACAAACTTAGAGCAAATGAATCATTGTTTCCCAGCAGGCAAATTAGCAAGGCCTTGCTCGGAGAAGGCCTGCTAGCACTGCTGCGATTATATAAGGACCTCTCAAAACTAGATTTTCATGCAAATAAAAATACAATCACAGAAGGCATAATATGCCTTGCCACAACAGACGTGCTATCAGGCCTGATATTAGAAGGCAAAGAAGAAGGACTCCATTTACTTTAGCGCTTTTCTGTTTCTTTTTTATTTCATGTATTGCAATGTTTTATGATTCGGCATAACTTTTTTGTCATATGCATTGTACATATACGACATGAAAAGTATACACATGGTTAGAAATTAAGAGAGGTGTGCAGGCTAGTCTTCTGTTGTTTCATGTTATGTTACGGAGGTAGAGTTTTGTGTATTCTTTGTCAAATTGTAAAGTCATTAAAAAAATATCAACGCAAGTGAGATGGCGCGGATAAAAAAAAACAATTAATATTTAGAGTCTTAAAATTTATTAAAATTAAATTTTTGTCAAGTACTTCTGAGAGTCCTTCTACGGTAAGCGGTCTTAGAAAGCCTGCTTAGGAATGCCTGTTTTCTGCGGCCATTTCATATAAAAAAGAAAGTACGTTTGAAAGAAGGGTGGAAGGCCTTATACTTACCAAGGAAGGCCTTCTAGAAGCACTGTTAGCTCCTGCCCTTGCCTACTGGGTTATTGCACTTTCCGAACTGTATTTGTGTCTGTGTTTTCCATACACACACATTTATGTTTCGTTGCGTATAAGCTTGTCTGACATACAGTCTACACTCAAGTACATTTCCAATAACTGTTGTTGTGTGTAGGTCTTAGTAAATATTATAAGAACTCCATTTTCTCTGTCATCTACGCACACACTGCTTATAATGTGCTTAGTGCTGTCAATTCTTGTAAGCTGATTTCTGTTAGTTATGAATTTTAGTCTAATGGGCAAATTATTTGGGTTTAATTGATACTTAACATTCTGTGTGTTAATTGAATTCATTAATAATTCGACAAATTTGATTCATTTAAGCCTTCAACTGCAATGGACTTTAGAGTAGAAAATCAAGAATTTTCTCCTGGTTTTCCTTTAACAATTTCATATTGAATTTTTGGATTTAAGACAAGCAATTCCTTTGGCTTTAAGCATTAGCAACTTCTTCACATCAGATCATTTGGATTACTTCGCTATGTAAACTATTTATGCTCCTTTTTGAGGACTTGCCGTGATAAGGTTACGAGCATTAACTAAAACCATTTTGAAGTTTTTCTCTGTTGGCTCTTTAGCTTTGTAGATTACCAAAGTAGCCTGCGTAGATTTCAGAAATCCCCTTTTCTTTTCAGCGTAGCCCCTTTTCTGCAAAAGTTGATATTGGCTATTCAAGTGCTTGAGCTGTACGAGGGTCTTAGTTACGACAATATTCCAGCCGAAGTATTAGAAATTAATCCCAAATTTTTCTTACTCTTTTCGAAGCCATTTGGAAATAAGACAAACATTTTGACGAATAACTTGAGGGGCTGTCTTATTAAAATTCCTCAAAAACGGTATAGTAGTTGCAGCGAAATTGTGAACCAAAGTTTATCCTTTGAAGTGCTAACAAAAGTTATTCTCAATTGTATTTAAAGCAAGCTCGCTTATGTACTGACCAAATAGTCACTTTTTTTATTGAACTATAGCAATTATGCGAATAGCAAACGAACTTTCATGTACGCTTTGCTGACTTTTTTACTATCTTGGTTAGCATATATGGAGAGTCAATCTGAAAAGCACTGAAAACAAGTATATTCCTATTAATGTGCATTTCGAAATTTTTCAATGCTACATTGTCTACAAAAAAACCCTTTCATCGCCAATCAAGCTAAGAGCAGTGCTCAAACAATGTTGCCTGATGTCTCCTCTATTATTCCTAATTATATTAGACCATGTGCTTAGCTAAAACTTTTACTGCAAAACATGATATTCAATGGGACTTTTCATCTAGAATCCAACTTTGCTACGTGCTCACTACTAAGAGCGTTACCAAACAATAACAAAACGCACACTTATGAACACATTGCTTGCATGCTTGTTTATATTTGCGCAAATAAAGAGTTTAAGCAATTTCTTAACTTTAATAACTTTATATTTTATGAAATAAAATGATCATTTATTTTTTTACAAGCTAATCCCCGTGACTTTGTACGAGTAGCCTGTTTTTAATTAAGTTATAATCGAAGTTATTTCAGTCACTTATGAACATAAAATAGCTCTAAGTTCGTTCTTATTTTTGAGCACAACTTTAATAATTTTTCAAATATTTTCTTCTTAAAAAAAAAACAGCTTTTACTTTCAGACATTTCAAAATTTTATTCAAAATTTTTAGCAAACAATTTATTTATTTTTTAATTGCCATGGGAACAACAAAAAACTCCTTCAATCCCTATTCAACGATTTTTATGTTTACATGCTTGATTTCATGTGTAAAATTAATGTTTTTTAGCAATTTTAAAACTTAAATATTTTGATATTTAGCAGGAATATTGTGAAAATTTTAATTGGAGATTGAGACCAAGCATCTAAGAAATAACCCTAAATAAATTTGATTGAAATTGATCAATCGGTTTTTGCGTGATATGCGAACATTGAAAACAGCTATCATTTTGCTTATATAGATTGGAGAATAAGACCAATAGCCTAAGGAATAAAACTAACCAAACCGATATTGATCTAGTAATTTTTGCACGATACGCGAACATCGAAAACAGCTATATTTTTATTTGTATAAATTTCAGAATCATAGTAATAGGTGCTAAGAATACTTTTATTAAAATAGTCATACTTGTTTCCTTGAATAAAAAATTTTTAAAACTTTAAGTTTATATTTCTCGTTTCATACTCAAAAGAAAATTTTAAAAATGTTGTATTTTATCGCCTTTTATTTTAGTTCAAATAAATTTGTAAACAATACCTGCCATTATCTTTTGCTTTCCAACTCATTTACTTAAATTTTCAACGTATTGATATTAATTATCTACATTTTGATTTTGCAAGCAGCTCCAAAACAAAGTTTGGGAGTCTTCTCTTCCCTACACAAACTCTTTCTCATACTGCGTCATGTTGTTGTCGCAATTGCACCTTAAGTCCTTTTTCAAAGTACTGTTTCAGTTCCTCCCATTACTTTTGATTGCACACAAACTTGTGTTACCAACTTTGGCTTCTATGCTGTATTTACACGAATTGCTACTAACCTTTGGTAAGAGACCATGCTATAAATACATTCGCCTTGAAGTCACGTGACTTTCATTTTGATGAAATACAATTTAGCACATAAATTAAGTTATTGCACAGCGTTAAATTATGGCATGTTGTTGCAAGAAGACAAAATTGAGTCATCCCTTAGACTTGATTGTATTTAAAAATGAATACAGTTAAAATTATTTTTGTTGCTAAATGTAAGGAGCAGCAAGGAACATGATACTCAGGCTATTGATTGGCAAAAATTCAATCAGACTGGTGGAAGAGTTTTCCTTTATAAATTTAACAGTTTTCCGAAGAATTTCTTTTTGAATATCTGAAATTAATTGAAGTAATTAAGTGTGCAATTTTCAATAATTCAGCAATAATATTAATATTATTATTAAATATGAAAAAGCATTAAGCTTAAATATGGTGTATTACACTTGAACTGAGAGAAATTTAACTCTGCAATTTAATTTAAGTACCAGTAAGAAGATTCCAAAGATAATTAAAATTTAATGACCAATGAAGAAAAATCGTATGTTTGTAATAAAAAATTTAATATGCCATATTATTTTCAGTTTCAGCATTAATTTTGCTGTGTATCAATAAATTCTTTTATTGTATGGGTTTAAATGTATCGGTAAATATTAAAAATTACTTATTTACGAAAGTACTCGCTTTATGTTCATTGCGCACTTTTTTGATGCACTTTTAATTTCAATCGGCATATTTGATATTAATTATCAACATTTAGATTTTGTAAGCAGCTCCAAAACAAAGTTTGGGAGTCTTCTCTTTCCTTTTTTCTAGTGACAAAAAAAGAATCGAAAATGTTTTTAATTTAAAATAATTTTTTGATTGAACTTACCTATACTATTTGAACTCAATTAAGATTTTAGTAAAAATGTATGGACTTAAGCGTTTTTGAAAAAACCCTTACATAAACTAAAGTAATGAAAAAAGTCCACCTGGTCGTGGGGTCTTCATTTTGGTTTAGCACTAATTGAATTCTAGTCTTCTGGTCATCACTAAAGATCGTATCCAGAGACCCTGTTTTTGCAATTTCAGAACGTTTATAAACTGTTCCAAGTTCAAGAATTGCCTTCAGCATTCAGCTGTACTTATGCCAAATTTTATTAACTTATACAACTTTGATTTTATTTGAGAAACTCCATCAAAATGCGAAAGAATTGTAAACATATGGCTTCTAAGATTCCACCTAAAGTATGTCTAGTATAAGAACATAATCAAATTACAGGATATCCTTTGTTAATCTTTTGATATTCACACCAACTTTTGGTTTTCTTTCAAAAGTTGGCCATATTAATCCTTTTCATCAATCCTTTTCATATTCCTTTTCCTATGTTTCAACAGTTCAAAGTCATACCTATCATTGAACACACATGCTATGAAACCACAGCAAATTAAGTTTGCTTTAAGTTGCTAATGTGCATAAAATTCCATGTGTGCATGCAACTTAATAGCATAACTTAATATGCAATAATGATGTGAATGAGTTTATTAATTGCAACATATTGCAATTAAGTGTGCAACACAAGTCCAAAAGCACAACAACAACAATATGAGGCAGGAATAACAATAACATTGAGGCAGTAGTAGGCATGCACGTTATAGAAGCTTTTGTCTCCCAGTAGAAACATAAAAGATATTGACTTATGAGATTGCAATTCAATAGTTAAGTACTGAACCAATTCGACTAAGTGTATGTTTTTCAAAGGGGTATTCAACCCGAAGTAATGTATTATTTTGAAGCTCTAGAACAATTTTTTTTTTTCGCTATATAAGTGTGCGTGAAAAAATTGATTTGTAAGCTGCTTACCAGCTAGATCACATATAATTTCCAAAGTGCTTACAATCCAGATTACTTAGTAAGGTAGTTTGTAAGCAATTTAATAAATAATGAAAATATTATGGGAATCTTTCTCTTTACATCTCTCTTTAGAAATATTATGTAAAAGTTAAAATCGTAAAAAGACAACAACAAATCACTTACCAGTAAGGTATGCATTTCATTTACAAGCATAAGAATGCTCAATAGTCAAGCATAAGAACATCAAATTTTTGCTACCTTCTCACCAATAAATCTCAGACGAATGAGCTAAACAAAATTCGTATATGTGCATTTCCACAGAAATTGTCATTTTAGCCGACAACGTTTTCGATTTTTTTTTAGAGACACTCTTAAACATGGTTTATTTTTAAGTTGAGACTAAGAGCTGTATCTGCTATTATAACAGAATTCATCAACGGATACCTTCATTGATTAAAAAGTTAATTTATTCTCTTATTTATTGGAATAAATTTGATCAATCATCAATCAA
This sequence comes from Tricholauxania praeusta, assembly GCA_949775025.1. Lineage (NCBI taxonomy): Eukaryota > Metazoa > Arthropoda > Insecta > Diptera > Lauxaniidae > Tricholauxania > Tricholauxania praeusta. The sequence goes on along the minus strand of OX459031.1, from coordinate 115,382,301 downwards.
TGTATTCTCATATTTATTGGAATAAATTTAACTTTTTTCTCTCAATCCTTTCGGCATATTCCGAATTTAATTGAGTGTCGAAAAATTCAATTAAATTGTGAAAAAAATATCAGGCTAGTAATTGTGCAATTAAATTGTCTGAGGATCAATGTACTAACGGAAAAAATACTTACTATTCCATCAAATAACGTTTTTATTGTTTCTCATCGATATCACTGAATCATCGATATGATGAATTACTAATGATAATATTATTGTATGCCAGAGTTCGATTTTGAGTATTTAAATCCATGTCCCTTCAGAAAATTTATAGTTACAAAAGAAAAAATTTTGACAAATCACTGTCATCTCTTATCCAAATAGTAAAAACAAAATTTTTTTCCCATTCATCCACAAAATCCTGAAAATTTTAGTCATTTTCGTTGATTTTTTTTCTATAACAAAATCAAAAGAAATTTTGATAAGTAATTTCTTTTTTATTTCTTAAAAACTTTGTCATTTGCTGCTTAAATTTCAACTGGGTGATTTAACAAATGCGAGCATTTAACAGCCTGCAGCCAAACAAAAGTGTTGAAATCATTATGAAGCAGCTGAAACAACCGAGACAACCGCAAAAGGGCCAAAACCACACATGAACCAACAAAAACGACAATTATAAAATAGACAGCAACTGATCAGCAACAGATAATGTGGTACTTGAAGCACATCCTTAAAGGTGAGCTAAAGCTACGCTAAGTGCACTTTTGATTGATACCACAATTGTGGGTACTTATGCTTAAGTATCTTCAAGTAAAGCAATAAATATTCTTAAAGACTTCCTTAGAAGTATTAATAAATTTGTATATTCAATTGGGAAATAACATGGAATATGACTCATATCAAAGGTAAAATTATTAAAAGAGATTTTGAAATAAAAATAATTTTTTTCTTAATAAATTTTATGACCCCAAAAATAATATTGTTGCGCGTAAAAAAAAAGTAGGGGAAGGTGGGGCTTAACCGGACACTTTTGTCTTTTTACAAAAATAATGTAAAAAAATTATTCGAAACCTAGGGTGTTATATATCATTCGAAAGCTACATCCTTTAGCTACAAATCGCATATCGTTTGATGGTTTTATATGTATTCCGTTTGGCGTGAGCTCACTCAGACTATACCAACTTCGAAATCGAAAAAGCCAAAAATGGTGGGGCTTAACCGGAAATGGGGTGGGGATAATCCGGACAGTCGTGCCAAAACCAAAATGAACAACAAACAAGAAGGCACATTAGGTTTAAATGTTATTTTAAATCTTTATTGATGTATTTCGATTTGTTTCGTACAAGAAAAGAATGTATTTGATTGAAAAAATGTTGATTTTAAGTGCTAAACGCAAAATGATGATGAAAAAATTTTGAATAAAAATTGTATATTGCAATCCTGATGCATCTCGAATCGAAGTTTTATCACGAATCACCGAAATAATAGCTAATTTCATCTTTTCCTTATCGACTGCAGGCGTTTTACGTTTGTAATTACGCACCATTTTGCTGTGAATAACTTAAAATAATTAATTTCAATGTTTATTGTGATTTAGTTATGTCGTAGAAACATTCGATGTGCTTCAGAAGTGTTTATGGATAACAAACACGAGTTTAAAATGACAAATAAGGTGTCCGGTTTAGCCCCACCAAAAAGTGTCCGGTTTAGCCCCATCGTGACATTTTCTTAACTCGATCGAGAAACATTGATGAAAAATATTTTATCATAAGAACCAGTAACACCATTCGAGTCAGCACATCTTAATTAACTAAAAACACACACCGAATATTCTGCGCACTTGTATATTAACTTCACAACCCAAAAATTTTGAAAAAAAAAAAAATTTTACTTTAAGCGAAAAAATACATGTGTCTGCACTCTTCGACGGCTGACGCTAAACTGAATGATGAAATATCATCGACCCTTGTGAAGTTAGTAGCTTATGACAGGGTGCGCTCATCGCGCATATGGCCGTTCTGATAATCAAAGTAGTTTTTGATTAATCGCGACTGTCCGGTTTAGCCCCACCCTCCCCTACGCAAAGTTGTTGAATAAAATTAAAGAAAATATCCATTCATCAAAACTTATTTTGTTACCACTTACAATATAATTAACGCTAGTGCTTCATCCAACCCTCCTTACATATTTGTTGGCTGATTGAGGAATTGTCTTCAACTCTTTCAGCAAATTCGCTTTAGTGACTTTAAATAAAAACTTCTTTAAAATTACTTTATTAACATTTTGTCACAAGTCAAATAACAATTTAAGTACTAAAGTCTGCACCAAATCCAATTCAATTGTCATCAAAATAACGAAATTTTATGTTGTATTTTTAATGACACTCACAATGTTGTCTTTCACAAAAGCAATAAAGAATGAAACAAGAGAGATTTGTGAGAAATTTTTTTTAATTTGGATTTTATTACAAATGTTAAATTGAAAAGATTCATTTCTTAAAAGGATATAAAAATCGTCCACAAGCTAACGCTTCGTTTCATTTCTTACGACAAATCCAATTATTAGTAGTAAAATCTTAAGTGTTATTACACAAAAAAAAAATAAAAAGAAAGAGCACAAAATTTTTCTTACAACAGTCAGTTTCTTTAAAAAGAAAACTTACAAATTCAAATATAATTCATAAAAATTATACTTCTTTCTAGTGTAATCCTGCAGCATTTAAAACCAACACCAACTAATCATTCATTACATAGCCCTACCTTGTTTTACTTACTTTCAGCGCTTTTTTGCTTGTTCAACCTTTTTTCCCTCTTCTAACGCTCCACAATTATTTCACCAATGTCATGTCATCAATTCAACAGCATGCTGCTTGCTCTGCTTTTGGTACCTACTTACCTCATTGTACAATCACAATATCATCTTGTATATTCTTCAACACTTGGCTCTATCTTTATTCCGCAGAGACCCAATGCTCAACATTTAGTAGTTGGTGCTCCCTTGCCGTTTCGCTGTAATTATGCTGACATTGCCATGGTTTCTGATTATTCCTTTCCGCCGTTAGGCAAATTCCCGAATGACCGTCTGCTATTTCTTTGCAGTACCCGTGTCATGGTGCTGCGTCCATGTCAAGGCAACTTCCCAGTTACCAGCGACACTTTTTTCACCATTCTTCTATTTAGTTAGTTGGAAATCTTCGCTCTTGTGCAGCAGTGCTTCAAATCGGATGTTCAATTTCCCTTTTTCGCTTTTCATCCGCTCTTTTTAATATATCTTTTTGAAGGTTATTTTAACCCATTATCAGCCATGTAGGTTTAGTGTAGTGTGCTCTATAGTTCATATTGCAAGACACCTATTTTTGATATAAAAAATACAACAACACATTTTATGCTTCCAGCAGGGTCGATGTTATGCGGATTTTATCGAATTTTTGAAAATTTTCGACCTTTTTTCTATACTTTTCGGACATTTTTCGGCTTCTACCAACTTTTTCGATACAATTCGATATTTTTCGATGCAGCTTCAAAACTATCGACTATAATCGACTTATCGATACTATATTTACATTTTAAGATTTTGCTTTTCGAATTTTATAATACTATTTAATGTGTTTAATATCGAAAGAGCCGTAAATAGTCGGTAAAAGTCTGTAAACATCAAAATGTAGCTAGTAATATCGAAATAATTGATGAAAGTTGAAAGGTATCAAACAAATCAATAAAGAGTTAAAAGTATCGAAAAATATTTAAATAGTATAAAGCTATCGGAAATTATAAGAAGTCAACAGAAATCTAAAATTTTTTAGTGCTAAAAGAAAGTATTCAAAAATTAGATAAGAGTGATAGCTACCATCAAAGAGTATCAGAAAAACTTTGAAAAAAGTTTATAAAAGTCAAAAAGTTTATCGAATAGTACGAGACATAATCGAAATAGGTATCCAATCAATCCAAACTTCATTAAATTTTCTACAGATAAATCAGGAAATTTTAGCAAAACAAAATATGAACAACTTTTTGAAACTTAATGTATTGGTGCAAAGAAAACAATGATACTTTTGTTACAAAACTCAATTTAGAACATTGGAAGCTATTAATGTCATAATAAAACATATATTAAATAAATTATTTGTGCACAAGTGTAAGTGTATTTTCTATTTACTACTATGTATGTATTCCCTTTTCAATGTAAAGAAGTTTTGCTTCAACAAGGTAATTCAGTTTTCACTATAATAGTGTTTCCTCAAGCTACAGTGAATTTCGTCAGTCCCTTTTCAAGCCTGTCAGTCCCTTGCAGCGTTATTTTATCATACTTTCTGAGCCACTTAATAAGGTGGCTGTCACCTTTAACTGATTTTAACACAGCTTTCAAAAAAATGTTTAATATTATAATTTCTGCCTACAATGAGTTAATCTGCATAGAATATTTTTTTTCGCTTATCTTATGTAACCACAACGACAGTATTGTATTGTACAATATTGAAAAGTATTTCACTTTTATTACATTTTTCTTATTCTTTTTCTTTCTTCTTTGACATCGCTTATAAGGATATTCTTGAAAAAAGGCGTAAAGCAAAAGAAAGAAAAAAATATTAAAATGAAAATTCACACCGAAGAAAGAAACTGCAAACTTTTCACACTTAACAAGCGAAATGTGTCAAGGATTTTTTTTGTTTTTTTCTTATAAGAAATCTTCAAACAAAATTTAATTATCAACTTGAACAAAACTGTAAAGAGTTCGAAAAAAATCCATAAAGTTTCTTTTAAGTAGTTTTTATAGCTTATTTAGCATTATGCTCTTGAATATATTTTTTTCAGCTTACTGTTGAGCATTAAAAAAAACTGTATTTTACAGTTGAGTTGCTTTATGGTTTTTGACAAAAAAAAAAGTTTTTTTACGTTTTACCTCAGCTGCCGAAGATTGTTGCATTGTTAGCTACAATGTAACAAATTGAAGCTTCAATGCATAGCCAAACCAAACTAAAACTTAAAGTTTTCTTAATATTTTTCAAGACGCAAATTTATACGCACAAAAACTTGTAGTTGTCTTAAAAATAGAATGCCTCCCTTACTAGAAATTCAAAGCTCTATCTAACTTTGGTCACCATATGACTGGCATACCTAGAACAAGAATATTTATAAATCGCTGAAAAGGAATTGAAATGTGATATTCAAATACAAAATTCATATATGCAAAATGGTAACTAGCACTGTACCACAATCCACTGAAAATTAAACTCTGCTTCTTATAATAATAATAATAAAGTTAAGCTACTACAGCTACTAGCCAACTTAGCTATTAAAGTTGAAGCTTTAAAGTCCGAAAAATTTAAGAAAAAGTTATAGCTTTACACTCTCATCATTTATTTGATTTAAAGCTACAAACTTAATAGCTAAATAGACTCTTAGCTGTAATAGCTAAAATTTTGTTCAACAGGCACAATATGTTTCCTTTTAAGGAAGCGAAACTTAAAGTTTTCTTGTTTTTATAATTTATTTTTAACTAAAGTTTTTTTGATCGAAAAACTAAAGAAGATTCCATAAATAATACCTTGAATACAGTAGCTAAAAAAATTAGTAAAAAATATTTTTAACTGTTCATAATAAAATCCAAGGAATAATACTTCACAATTTTTCAAAGTGAAAAAGCTCAATAGATTTATTTTTAGCATGCGATTTTCGAATAAGACTTTATTACACCGGTCTATATGAAAATGTTGAAAATGAATTTTGTGGTATCATCATGCCACAGGACCCGCTTTGGAAGCATTTTTGCAAAAATAATTATACCGTTTGATGTTGAAAACTCAAAAATAACTTTGGAAAATCACCAAGAGCACCGTCAAACCGTAATGTATTGAAAAAATGTTTCACGAGTTCATTTAGAAAGTTCGAAAAAAATTTTGGATACCGCTCAACAGTCATCAAGACGTCTCCAGAGGCCATACCAAACACTAGAACGAGAAAAAATTTTGAAGAATCTGAGATCAACTACTGGCGGCCTCGAATTTCAGAAAGCCACAAATTGTGGCAATTTTTGTATAAGAAAACTATGTTCGAAAAATCTTTAAAATCGATATTGAACATGACTGGGGGTGACCACAGAAATTTCCTATTTTGGGTCCCTAAATTTAAAAACCATCTTGTCCGAGCAATCGATCTTAAAGTACAAAAATGGATCTTGGCTATCAACAGATTCGAAAAATGTCTCTTGTAAAATGTGCAAAAAAAAGATTTATTTCAAGACCTAAAATCTTTTCAAGGCTCTGACCGCCTATCATTATGCTCAAAATCTGTTTTGAAAAATTTTTTTCATGTTAATTTCAATATCAATTTTTGGTCGATGAGTGGAAAGATTTTCCAAAAAGGGGTCTTCGTATGTCTGCCTAACTTCAATCTTTTAACATCAATTAAAGCAAAAAAACCATTTTTATAAAAATGGAAACCTTTCTAGGAGTCGAAATCATCAATGGTAGTTTTTGAAATCCACTTTCTGGCTTTTGCAATCAAATGCTGAACATTTGTGGTTTCACAAAATTGAAGTCTGCCATTTCGAGTGAAATCCAAAATCCAAATTTAAACTTTATTTGTATTGGCAACTTCTCCATTGAACTTACAAAATTCTTGTTGGTTAAATTTATCGTTGACAAACCATAAAAAAATTTATTTACGCATCAAATTAAACTTTAAAAGTCAACATTTTAAAATAATAAAAATACTGGAACAGTTTGTGTAAATTCTCCATAAAAGCAACTGCAAAAAAAACACAAATTTATCTAAGCTGAAACATCATGATTAGAAGAAATTATGCATGTCCTTGGAATATACTCACAATGTGTGCGACATTTGGTAAGGATTTTCATTTTGTCATTAGCAGGACGGAGATTACAAAACGCCAACAAAAAAAAAAAAAACAGACAACACATAAAAGTAAGAAGAAAGTCGGTAATAAAAGGATAAGAAATAGAAATTGAACATACCTACAAGCAGAATATATCAAATAGGCATCAGTGCGACAACACACTTAGCATTTAAATCTGAATTGTGCTCAACATCTAAGATTCGCCGCTACAGCAGCATCAGCAGGTGGCAACTGTTGTCTCTAGGGATGCAATATAAAATCAGCAAAGATGAAATGCTAATGAATAGCTGTGGAAAATTTTGCAGTGTTGCCAGATTTTTGAATATTAGGAAAAAAATAAAATTATTATGATTTGGAAAGTCAAATGAAAAAATATTCTGAAATGGATGCAGTATTATTTTTGAAAGGAAATCAAAAAAGCTGTTTCCAACTTTACCCTTACATGTGAGATCTAAAAAGATTTACTCCAAGTTATGCTTAAACCGAAGCGAAGCACTGTTGTCTATCAAAACTTTTCTCCACAACTTAGCATCTGATAATGTCATGTAATCCCATTACATAGTGGCAACACTTTATCAAAATAATCATTTTAAATGAAACTCCTAGCAAATTAACTACGAGTACATTAAAAAGCGCACATTTCTTGCAACACCACCACCAACAACAACAACAACAACAACAACTGAAAAAGCTAATCTCCGTTATCATGGTTACAACTTATGAGCATCCTGAGCTATTCAACTAATCGCCATGGGAGTGACCAAAGCAGCATCAGTAAAATTTTAAGTCAAAGTACTGTCGTTTGAAGTTTAAGAAGAAATGAGTTTTTAATTAAATTCACTAGAGAGACAGTTTAAGATGCAGAGAACTTTTATAGACTTTTTTTTTTAGTTTTTTTTTTCTGCAATAAGGAAGTTCATTTTCGGACAGGATTTTGCTATTACTATTCATTTAATATTTGTAAATTATTTTTTAACAGTTTCCATAAATTAGTTAACTTTGAGAAAGAGTCAGACTTGAAAGGAAGAAGTTACTTAATTGACAACTAAATGAGTTATTCAGGTTAAAACAAAAAGAAATTTTTGTATAGTGCGTACTCTTTAGAGGTAGGCATGTGGACAAGTAAAAAGTGGACGGTAGCGTATTTTGGATTTATTATCATTGGTTGCGTGCTTTAAGGATATATATGTTTTTGAAGCGAACTCTTTCAGTGCGTTCCCAATCAGAGCCAGAATTAACTGGAGCGTCGAAGAGTAAATAACTTTACTTTCCTGATGATAATACCAATAAGGATATGCTAGCATGCAAAAAAGCAAAATATACTTTCGGTCATCTTTGACCAACAATGATCTTCACCGAATTCATAACATTTTGTGGACGAGGATCATCTCAGATGTCGAAGTACTAACCAGATGCTTTCATTACCCGATTTCCATTCAAATCAAACCTAGAAAATGGACATGGATTGGGCACATGTTGCAAAAATCATTATCAGAAATCTACCGGCAAACATTAGGATGGAACCCTCAAGGTATCAAAAAAAATTCCTAAATCATACTGCAAACGATCGCTAGAACAGGAAACATGCTAATCGGGGAAATGTTTTGGAGAATTGAAAATACTCTCCACAAATCGTTTGCGTTGGTAGAGGTTTTGTGTAGACACTAGGACATAAGAGAAATCATGTTTTCTGGGTGGCCAATTGATCCCATAAGTGCAAAAAATCATGTGAATTTTGAGTGAATTGAAATTTAAGTGAATTTTCTCAATTCACAGTTCAATTAAATTAGCGCCAAAAAAAAAATTCAAAATCACAAAATTCAAAAAAATACCCTACCTAGTAGCATTTTTGGCAGAGGTTGCTTTTAATGCGCATTTACAGCGCTTCTACAGCTGTATACAGCTTCCACAGCCGTTTAGATGTATACAGCTGTGGAAGCGCTGTAAATGCGCATTAAAAGCTTTCTCAGCAGAAAATGCTACTTGGCTATTCACGAACATTTCATTTGAGAAATCAAAACACCAAATTGTTGTTTTTTAACCAGTAAAGATAGGCAAAAATTTGCATTTTTCCCTCAATTAAGAGTTCTATGTTGTGGTACATCAAAGACATTCAAATTACAAAGGCATCGACAGCAATTACAGCAACAATAACAATTATAGCGTAATAACAGCAGCAGGAAAACCATTTACAATAACTACTACAAAGCAACAATTTGCTACGGATAAGCATGAAAAATTGTAGACAAAAAATTTATTACTTCTTTTGAGAAGAATCAAGATAAAATAATGGAGCACCGGGATATTTCTTATGCAAATTACATGGAGCAAATAACAGCAACTAGCGCTATAGCAACATCCGCTAAGTTTATAACACCCACAAAGTGGTAAAAGCAACATGAGACGTTGAGAGTATAACCAGCATGCGGTAAAATGAGGACGATAGTGATGAAACCTTAAGTTGTATAAAATTATTCTGCTTGCATTTAGTTTTATTTTAGTGCATCTGAATTGAAAGAAAAATTTAAGTTCAATAATATCGTAATATATGGGTAAATGTGGCAAGAACTTACACTTTGAAGCTTTGAATTTTCAAAACTACCAACTCCTTTGTTATGGCTCTCTCGACTTATTTTACGAATATTTAAGTTTTTAGAAAGATTAAAAAATCGAAAAAATTTGAAAAAGTCGAAAAAAAATTTGAAATGGTTGAAGGATTCATGTAAAATTGAAAATGTGATGAAAATTGATTAATATTGAAAAAGTAAAAAAAAAAAATTAATAAAAAAAGTAAGAGTCGAAAAAAATTTAAAAGGTAGAAAAAAATTTGAGATTGGTTGATAAAAGAAGAAAAATTTGATGTCGGTTAAATAAGTCGGAATAAGTTGATAGAGGCAAAAAATGTTTAAAATTTGAAAAAGGTATTGAAATTGAAAAACTAAAACAACATTGAATAAGCTTGAATAAATTTGAAAAGTCAAAAAAGAGTTGAAAAGATCGATAGAAGTTGAAAGAGGGTGAAATATATATATATATTTAGAAAGCAAAAAACCTGAGAGGTCAAATCAGTTTTCAAAAACCTGAAGAATTTGAAAAGTACTTCAAATGTTTGAAAAATTCGAGAAAAGTTCAAAAGTAAACAAAATTGATGATTGAAAAATAGGAACAAAAAAACTGAAAAAAATTTAAAAGTCGAAAACATCGAAAAAGGTTAAGAAATTCGAAAAAGTCGAAATAAGTCAAAAAAAAAAAAAACACTGATCAGGTCGAAAAAAGAAAAAATGAAATGTGGAAAAAACTTGAAAAATCTTTTAAAAAAGTTTAAAGAACTTAAATTATTCGAGAAATTTGAGAGATAAGTCGAAAATTCTTCAATAAGACAAAAAAACTTAAAGAAAGTTGAAAAAGTCGATGAATTTTGAAAAATTTGAACAAAAGTGTAATTGTTAAATGAGTCAAAAAAAGCTCAAAAATGTGAAACTGTTGAACATGTCGAAAAACGTGCACATTAAACTAAGGTCATCAAGTGTTCAATATGAAATTAAACATTTTACCACGAAAACAATACTACATGTAAATACCCCTGATAACTCAAAAGTAGGTACTAAAACAAAATGTGCAAGCGATTTTTTTTCACGTTATTTTACTTATGTCTTTAAGATGAAATATTTCAATATACTGAAGCGCTAGAAGAAATTATTTGACCAGATTTGACTTGAGTGTTAAAAAATCTCTTGGAAGTATTATGTTTCATATAGTTTATCAAAGTGGTCAATATTTATTGCTGAGAGGAAAAAAATCTATATCTCAAAATGCCTAACATAAACGCGTAAAGAATAATTTTCTTAAAATCCAAGCAAATTTATGTATATGCAAAGTATGGAGGACGTACTAGCAGTTGGCAAACAAAAAACCTTTTATGTCTAGCCAAAATTTAATTCACCAAAACTTAGTATGTACTTGATTATATAAACTAAATTTCTTCATTCTACATATAACTAAATTATCCATTGGCATTTAGCAAATAAACATTTTTCAAATTATGCTAAACATAAGTTAAATATCTGTTTTCAAAAAATCTAATTCATCGCATGCATTGGCCATTAATTAAAATAAAAATAAAAATGTGCACATAAAAAACCGAAAAGGGAATATATTGCCATATAGTGCAGTTTGATTGCATGAAATATTGCAACAATGGCCATAAAGATAAAAGCAATAAAATTTCATATTTGGTGAAATATTTTATGTAACCATGGAACATTCATTTTGTGCATAGCAAGGCTATTATGTTTCGTTATTACCAAAGCGTATGCATTTTCCAAATATTGACTTTGATTTTTATTCTTAAATGGTATTCAGTTTATAGGCTATTTTTTTTGTGTAGCTTTAATGTTTTTTTTTAGAATGTTTCACCAATGGTTTGCTTTAAGTTTTTTAGTAAAAATAAAAACTTTATTTTAAATTGATATACCTGAGAAATTTATGTTTTTGTAACGATTTTAAAATATCCGCGGGCTATTGTTTTGAAAATTTCTAGTCAGATTTGTGGGCTCTATATGCCCTCCTACTCAAAGGTTATCAAGTTTGAGATAATTTTCCTAATTTTTTTTTTTGACTGTGCATTGTGACAAAGCAACACAGCTTTGTGTCACATGCAGTAAAATTATAGCAAGCAATTATAACGCACTGGAGGTGTTGCTTGAAATGCTCAAGACGTTTAAGCTTAGAGGCTTAAGTTTTGAATGCAAATTTTGGAGTTTCGAAATTCAAACTATTGATTGTTGACAACGATGTAGCCAAGACTGGGCGAAAATATTTTTCTTATTTAAAAATAACGTTTTTTTTTTTTTTGGGTTTGATATTATCATTTTTATCAAATCTAAAAATTCAAATGAAATTACTAAGATCACTTTTATAATCAGCGGCATAAAATGTCTAAGTCGAAGTGATACAGAACTGAACAAAAGAGAAAACTCCTTAAGAAATGATTTTCTTTTTGATATATTAGAAATAAGGAAGATAAAGGAAAGATTTTTTAGAAATTTTCTATTGACAAAAAAATCTCATGACGTGATGCTTATGGCATTTGGTGACTCCTTAAAATTAGACTTCAGTTAACAACGACCACATAAATAATGAAATAAACCACTTACATAGAAGTTAGTCTTATCTTCAAACACGTGTGTTTCAGATTTCATTTTGTTTCATCAAAGAGATTTTCTATTGTAAAAGAGAACAATGTAAAACTGTTATACGAAATGCTAACTCAGCAATTTATGCGCCGAATCCAAATTTTTGTAACTGTTTTGTGCTCAATTCAACTCTCGTATTGTTTTATTTTGCTCTTTATTTCAATACAAGATTTATAGTAAATTTTTATAATTTATTGCATGACAAAAGAGGTCAAAAACAATGCAAAATTAACCCAAAATTGATGTTTTTTTGAAAATGAAATGTAAATCGATTTTATGTTGGATATGTTAAAAAATAAATTATTTTTATTTATCAAAACAAATATATTCATTAAAACAGAGAACATTTTTTAACAAAATCGAAACACAAACTTCTTAATTTGCTTTAAATCTTGAATGGCTTGGCAGGAATTATATAAATCCATTACTGTTTTCTTATGAGCCTTAGTTCTAGGCATAAGGAGACTCAATACTGAAATTTCGGCAAACTACTACTGAATTTTTGTTTTGAAAAGTGATTATCAGAAAAAACATATCTTTATCATGACTTTGCAATAATAAAAATTTATTTATTTAAATTCTGAACAAAATTCGTTAGCATTTGCCTTAAACACATTAATATCAGATCGTTATTTACATCTTTGTGCTCTACTTCTGCTTCTAGGAATTGCATATTAAAGAAAAAATAATCGGTATATTCTGCTGCTTCTGTTTATTGCTCAGGACATTAAAAATTCTTCTTGTGCTATTTTACAATTTCTTTATCGATTTATGTAAAGAAATAAATTCTTTACTTTTACTTTAAACAGCTGCTTGCAATATCACAATGACAGAAAATATTCTTAGAATAATCCTTTAGACACATTCAGATGTACTTACATGATTGATAAGAACAATATATTTATAAGTGCAATATGTAAAACTATTTTACTAAAGTAATATTGTTGTTTCAATAAGTTATTTTGATAAGGATTTAATCAAGTAAAATATAGCTTGTTATTGATTGTTATTTGTATAGTGTTCATAATTATGTTTTAGGGTTTTAGAGATGACAAGAGATCAGAAACTAAAATCTGCACATTTCAGGCAAAGTTTCAGTATATTATCTCTCACACAGCGAAAGTTCAACGCAGGTGCGCAACTTCTTTGAATATTTTTAAAAGGTCTTTGATAAAATTTTTTAAAATATTAACACTTACTGAAAAGTATGGACGATGGCAAACACTTTTGTAAAATTGGCTTTTAAAATGATTTATTCAAATTTTTTAAACTTTTTTTGGACTAATTCAACAAGTTTCAACATACCTCAAATTTTTTCGTCTCTTTCATTTTTTTCAGCTTTTCTAACTTTTTTCATCGTTTACAGCCTTATTAATTTTTTTTGCGAATTGCTCAACCTTTTCGAAATTCTCTAATCTATAATAAATTGTTCAACTAATCGGCATTTTCATTCTTTTTCTAACCTTTTTAGACTTTTGAAACTTTTTTTCAACATTTTTCGAACTGTTATCAACCTTTTTATATATCTCTAGCCTCTATCAGCTCCTTTGACTTTTCAACAATTTTCAACTTTTCCAATTATTTTCGTCTATGAAACTTTGGTTTAAAATTTTCAGCTTATTTAATCTTTTCCATAATTTCGATTTCTTCAACGTTTTTCAGTCTCTTTCAACTTCTTGGACTTGTTCAGTATGATTGAACCTTTCTCGACTGGCTCAACTTTATTCCACTTTTTCTAATATATGTAAACTTGTTCATTCTTGTTCGCCTTTTACAACCTTTTAAAGAGTTTCTCGAACTTTCTTCAACATTTTTGGAACTTTAATAATAAAATTTCAAATTGCTTTCCACTCTTTTACTTTTCGACTGTTTCAACCTTATTCAACTTTTTTTGACTAGTTCAAGTTTTTTCAACATTTTTCGATTTATATTAAATTGTTCAACTAATCGGTCTTACAAACTTTTTCAACTTTTTTCGGCTTATTCAACATATTTCAATATTTTGTGACTTCCTTAAACATTTTTCAGTTGAAAGGGACTTTTGTTTAAGTTTTTGTACAATTCAACATTATTTTCAATCTTTTTTTGACGCTTCCAAAATGTTTGCACTTTTTTTGACTTTATTATCTTCATCAACATACGTATACATTTAGTTTTTGAATTTTTTCTGTAACTTTTTTCAACCTTTTTCGAAGTTTTTTCGAGTTTTTGATTTTTTTTCCAACTTTTCCATATTTTTTTTTTTGACATTTTCAACATTTTTCGGATAGCATAACGTCGCGAGTGCTTGCACGCACCTGATATCTTTTATTAAAAAAAGGTCTAACAGGTTTTGAGCAACTTTTTTTTATTAGGTTACGTTATAGTGGTTGATTGGAAGCTGCACATACACATTTTGATCCATAGTTGTGCCTCAAATCTTAGGATTTAATCAGTTAGTATTAATTGTAAGGTATATGAAAGAAAGGCTCACCTGCCTGACGAAGTCGTAAGTTTTGTGGAAATAAAATTTTGCAACATCGTGTAATGAATAGAGGAAGCATGTCCAAGTGGTATATAATTTGTCTGAGTAAGGCACTCACTGATCAAGTGCTCCAGCGTTCCCCTTTCATTTGGTTCCATGATCTCTGCATGAAGTAGGTTCATTTTAAGTGCATGATGATCTGTAAGGTGCCAGTACCTTCATTAAATAACGCAAAAATCATCAAACTGACGAAGCAAAAAAATAAAAATGAATGTTCAAAAGATCGTTTTTCTTAAAAAAAATAACCCTTAATTGATATTAAATTTTATTGGGTGATTCTTAAATGATTTTGAGACATTCTAAGATTTTGTGTCAGGTAAAGTCTTAAAAACTTCAATCCTTTTGAGAAAAACACCATATGTTTTTTTAACATATGCAAATCAAGCTAGAATGCACCACATTTAATCAATTAACTATTCCACAGCCAAAGAAAAATGTTCGTACATTTTTTATTCGCAAGACACAACATGTGAAATGAAAGAAAATATGTTAATTGCATTGCAATAGGCAATTAAATAAAAATTATATCAAAGCACCGTACAAATTTGCTGTTAAATTTTTTGTGTATGCATAACTAAAGCTCCCTTTGCGCTGGGTGTTGCATTTAATAGCCAACTTAAAAATAAAAGTTTTTCGGCAAATTTTTTTTCTGTAAACTTGAAAAAATTTCTTCAAAAAAAAACTTGAATTATTTGTGTGTAGTATGCGTGTGCAATTTAAAAAATTTTTTTTTACTGCATTTTTATTTAGGGAGGACTTTTTTGTCGTTGCTGGCTTGCTATTTTTGGCGTAACCAACCAACACCATAAATTATAAAATTTTCTAACAAACTTTCAGTTATGAAGATTGTCTGCTGTTGTTGTTGTTGTTGTTAGAGCATCGTGCAATTTGTTGTTGTTGTTGTTGTTGCTGTCGTTGTCAGTGAGTGTAATGGTAACGGTAATGGTAATGGCAAAGTTGATGTTATGCTGCTACTACGGCTACTACTACCACTACTACAAACCATAGTGTTGCCAGACTTTGTCAAAAGTGAACGTGACTATCTGTGGCCAAGCATCTTCACATAATTGCATTTAAGAAAATTTTATTTTATTTTGTTTTTATTCATTTTGGTCTTTTTACACTTTTACTTTACTTTTAACTAAAGTTTTTTCGGACGCCATTAGTTCTGGTTTGTGTGTGTGTGTGGGCATACTGTTATTTGTTATTGCTATTGCTGGCAAATGTTTTAATGAATTTAGTGCAAACTGAAAGGAATATTTTGTAATTGAGTCGACATTTTTCGGCATTTATTATCCTTTGAAATTTCTCAGGTAATTTGGTTTCTATTGATCATAGAAGTAATTTGCAGTAAATATGGCCCAAGTATTTGCTTGGAACATTTTTGTGAGTACATAAAATCTTGAGTATTTTTTAAAGTAATCACTTTTGGGGCTGCGTTGATGTGGTTAAATTTTAAACTTTATATATATAGCAATGGTTAACCACAAA
This sequence comes from Tricholauxania praeusta, assembly GCA_949775025.1. Classification (NCBI taxonomy): domain Eukaryota; kingdom Metazoa; phylum Arthropoda; class Insecta; order Diptera; family Lauxaniidae; genus Tricholauxania; species Tricholauxania praeusta. Next base: position 115,366,257 of record OX459031.1, on the reverse strand, counting down.
AAAAAAATGATTTCTTTGGAACTTTGTATACAAGTAGCTTATATTGAGACAATTTCATTCCCAAAACTTTATATGAAATTTGGATAAAAATTACGTGAAATTACGTGAAAATGATGAATGTTCACCTTCAGCGCCCTCCAGTGACTACACCGATTTTTGTCCCATTATGGGACAAGAAACATTAAAAAATATAAGGCTTAAGCTTTCAAAAAAGGGTAACATAATCAAAAAAGTCGTGCTTTTTAAATTTTGATTTTAATACTTAGAACCTCTAAAAAGGGTTAAAACCTAACCCAACAAATTTTAGAATATATTGTTATAGTATTCTGCAGAAAAACTTACAATTGATTTACTATTTATTCGAATTTTAATCATTACCATCCGTTTTCCTATAAAATTTACAAGTTTGAGGTCAAAGCAAAGCCAAAACGTGAAACCAGTGTAATGTAACTTGGGCTCTAAAATGTTATTGATCGAATTGCCTCAACATGAGCTTCCTAAAAGTCTTAGACAAATCAATTTTTTTTTTCATTTGATTCAATATTTTTAGAAAACAGCGACATCAATTTTTATAACAAAATTTAAAGGTGATACCCTCAAAAACAATCAGCAATATAAGCTTTATGTCTCTACTGGTGAAACTCGTTGAAAGGCGTGGTAGGGCCCAAGCAATTTAATAAGTAATAATAAACGAATTAGCGAACCACTCGCTATAAGATTTTAATAAGTGATCTACTATATGACATATATTTCCATATCAATAACATAGAAAACTGTGTCAGAGAGCGTGGCACCTCCCTTACAAGCAAAAAGCCTTATATGTATATTGTATTATCATTACTATAATCTCAATAAAATTTTATGTCAGGATATCATTTGTTCAAAGCTTTTAAGACAAATTGACTTACCGTGTTTGCATTAGTGGGCGTGGTACAGCCTTAATACAGAAGAAAAACTTAAAACATTTCTTTTTAGTGATTAACTGCAACAAGTAATACGAAATTCAATATGGAAAATCATAACATATGCGACAATGTATCTCTGAACCCAAAACTAGTCGAAATATCATAAGTGGGTGTGGCACCACCTACATATATATTATTTTTTAGCATTAAGAGTTTGCGTTAATGGGCGTGGTACTTTTATAGACAAGAAAAAGTCGCTGTGAAATTAAGCTTTAGAGAAGTCGTTGTTATAACGTTGCGAAACTAAGCGTGACACCACCCACAAAAGTTAAAACCATAAATAAAATATTCTCTCAGCAATGTATGCATGCAATAATGTTTTTGACAATTTTTTCTATATATTATAAGGCAAATGAAGCAAGATACATTTTTTTTTTTTTGTAAAAAATATCAGTTTTAAGATTTTATCCTTATAATATTGGATATATTGTCCGGAAATTTTCTAAATAATTTAAGTTTTAAAAACTTTCCTCGAGTCAAATTATTTAAGATATTTGGTTAAAAATTTTATTTTCAATATTTTAGTCAGAAACTTTGCTTTGGTTTATTTTTCATTTGGATTTCAGAAATTAAACTAATAACTCCAAAAAAACATAATTAAATTATTTTCTTGCGGTAATCATCAATGTTATGCACCGTATTTGCAAGGTATTTGAAAGCAATGTGATGCTTACCAAGTTAAGATAAAAATTTCCGAATTTAAAATTAAAGTATTCAATTTATCACAAATGCAAGAACCATTAAATTAATGATTTTCTTTATCAAAAATCTACTTCAAAGTCATTAGATAAATGCAAACATACAACATTTTATAACTTATTTAGTTATAATATTTCTCTTTTGAGTTGTTTTATTTTATGTCAACTTCAGCTTAAGGCAACAAATTGCATTTAAATTTATCAAGACATACCACAAAACCGCAGCTGTAAGCCACAAATACCCTCAATGGAATAAGCAGCATAAGGACAGCAATAATAAAATTTTCAACTTAACCAACAGCTACAATTATTATGATAGAACAACGTCAACAATATACATACATATAATATAAAATTGCAAAATATTCATAATAATATTTTTATGAATTAAATAGAAATTTCATAAAAGTCACGTTTATTTAGTATGTGGTTACAACAATAATAACAAAGCACTGCAATAGTGAGGTTAAACAAAAAAAAAAAAAAAAATGTGCATGTGGAGAGATGGTATGGCCACCACTATGCCTACTAAGGCAAAATGTTGTAATTAACTACATTTAAGTTTCAAAACAAAGAAAAGAAAATACATAAGCAAAAACACTTCAAAGTGTACACACGTGGCGACGGACAATGGGAAAAATCTATAAATAATTTGGTGGAAAAATTGTTGGCTGTTCTTCACTTCAAGTACAAACCTCGTGAAACTTATTGCAACTCAAAAAAACTAAAAATTATTTCAAAACGTATGTCTTCAATTGCATTTTTTAATTAATTTCATGCCTTTATTCATTGTTATCTCATTTGTTCACCATGACGTATGATCAACATTGCATATTCATTTTGCTCAAATGCATATGTAATTAAGCGTTCATCATACGCCGCGTAAACCTTTTCCCACTTACATTCATATACATACATTAAGATATTGAATTTTTTTTGATTTCGCCTACTGTGCTATGTTAAAGTATGCTCTCACGCTAATACACGCACACAAAATTTACATGCACATGCATGTGTTTGTAAAAATTACCCAGTATGTGCGTGTCAGTCATGTTTTAATCATGTTTAAAAACTTTTAATCTGAAAAGTTTTTCACTTAAGTTTTACTTGTCTCCTCCACAGCGTTTCTCTTCGTCTTGCTATATCCTGCCACTATAGCCTATGCATCCTGCCTACACTATTAAAAGGATTTCCTTGAGTGAAAGTGTAGTAAATTTGTTTTTGTTTGTAACTTGATAGTTTTTCTTATTCTTTATTGTTGTTATTGCTGCTTTTACTATACTCGTATGGTTTTTGCCTATAAGGCTCACTTGACCATATCAGTTTTGTAACAATTACAATATCTACTTGCAGTTAAGATCTTGATTACAAAGTTCACACATATTTGCTTATATTCTTGACATAAATTCTTAAATAAACTTTTAAGAAATTAGGTCATAGTATTAGATCTTAGCCAATACGTTAAAATGTTGTAAAATTTTAATTTAAAAACTAAAGAAAACTTCGTTTATTGTGATACGTTTACGTCACGTTAAGTTTTGTGGTGAATAATTGAAGCAGATAAGACCACAGTTTGTGATATTTAAAATTTTTTATTCAACAAATATTGAGAAAGTTAAATAAAGTTAGCAAATATTCTTAATAAACTTTCTTATTATCCTCTCAAGGCTCCAAAATTAACAGTCTTTTTATATTTAATGAACTCTTAATTAAAATATTGAAATATCTATACCAAATTTTTTTCATTTTATGTAAAATTGTTCAACTGATTTAACTGGTAGTAACGAAAATAAGTGCATTTGTTAGATGAAAAATACATATATCTTTTCACGAAATTTATTCACTTAACAAACTGACAGCTTGTCATACAACAGCTCTTCTTACCCGTTAGAGGAGTTTTTATTTAAGAGATAGTAAACTTGATAGATTAAAAACCTGTGGTGAAAGAAAATCTCAAATTTTGTGTGCATTTTGCATGTTGGAAAAATGGACACAATGCTCCACGTTTTCACATAAATATTTTCACACACAATGCTCTGATACGTTGCATGAAAATATAAAAAGAGCTTTGCATGGTTTACCATTATTTATTTATTATATGGAGAATTTAATGCCATATCCTAAAATGCAAGGAAACTATAATAGTGAATAGCACAACTAAACGACTTACAAGTCATTTATTTTTTAAGTAACAATTTATTGTTATTTTAACAATAGCATTGCTGTATATGGTGTTCAAATCAAGTACTGAAATGAAAAAAAAGTAATAAACTATATCTTAGAAAATGCTATAGATAACACTCAGCAAGAAGAATATCAGTTAAATCCAAAATGCTGTCATTAGTAGTATTTTAAACAAAGATTAAGCTTATTTTACTCAAAAATACAAATTTGCTTATAAAGTTAATCTACAAAATTTTATTTTTAAACATTTTATATTTTCAATGTAATTTTTGATGCTGTATTTCTTTGCTGTATTCAACTTTTTATTGGGTCTAGTTTCTAAGACAAGTGTGAACAAATGTATCAAATGCACGAAATTTTCTTTCAGTTTTGTAAATGAATTTTAAAACAAGTTCGCTTTTTAACTAAGTATTACTCTTTGAAATGGTCCATAGCAAGTAGCGTTCGAAAATCATCATAATGATCAATTACGTGTAAAATGATAAAAAAAACTCCGGCACCTAACGGGTGACGCTCATTTAAGCGCTCATAACATCAAAACGAATTGAAATTTTGATTTGAACTTTGGGAACATATTTTGTGGAGTAAAAACAAATGATTTTATAAACCTATTTCCACCCTTAATAATTAACACATCGAAAATAGCATACCTCAGATTTGATGTTATTTTGATGGCCTCACATGGCATCCTTAACTCTCCGATTAATAGTTACACATAATATAATAGACCACATAATATATTTTGCGGATGTGACCTATCAAATCGCAGTATTGTCTATTCTAAGTGTGACATTATGTGTGGAAACGGTGTATGGTATATTTCCAGTATGTGTTCATATGAATGTGTAGATTCTTAACTTTATTGAATTGAAAGGTAAAGCCAGAGAACTGAAAAACGGGGTTTTTTAAAACTGGAAGAATTTACCTTTTCTATTTCATTATTTTATAAATTAAATAGAAACATCTAGCATGCTGAAGAAGGAATCAAATGGCCAGCGATTACGAGCGCGCTTGCACGAGTAAAAATAAGATCAAATCAATAAATTCATAGCACTCAGCTTTCTTCAATGATACAAATTCCCTAGTAGTATTCGGGTGATCTACGTTACATTTTTTGGTGACCAATATGGCTTTACGAATTGTTTCACGCACAATAATATCCACAATTTTCTGGAATTATAAATTGTTTGCAAATTGAGATTAGGTATTGTTTGGCCTTGTCTAACAATTGCCGTAGGATTGTGTGCTCTCGCGCGATCAGTTAAAACCGGAGGAGTGGGAGCCAAACTTTAGCATATTTGGAATAAGAATATTCGCCAACTGTAGCATCGGTCATAGCTTAACCATGCAATGGTTCCATTTCTGCAACGATTGCATCACGGCCTCATCAACTTACTACTCATTGTCGCTTTGTTCTTCCAAACAACTTCAAGCTCAGCTGTTCTTCTGTATCTCAATCATCACCATTAAATGGCACAAAATCAAAGTCTGTCTACCGCTCTCCCATTCCGAATGGTTTCTCCTCATAATTTTTGGTATTTTCGACACCAAACATAGCTGTTTCCCTGTTTGATTAGCAGAAATATTACGAAAAGGAGTGTTTCTGTGACCCTCTTTCAACAATATATCCATTGCACTTGAAACCTATAATTGGAAATTCTATACCCGAGTATGGAGATATTTATACATCAAGATCATAGGTGGGCACAAGTTCTTCTGCAAGTTCTAACGAGAGCGTAATTGAGAGTAACGGGAGAGGATTTGTGTATACGTATACAAATGTGAGCGCACAACAACGATTCAATTCTACTTCAGCGGAGTAGAACTTCATATGGTTGTTGTACCACTACATGGAAACAAAATGTGCATGCATGTTAGTGCCCACCATTGATCAAGATTACACGCGAAACTGCTAGTAGTATTGTTATAAGAACCAACTGCGTCTCCCAATTCAAACAGAAATCGTTTTGCCTGTTGTGGTCTGACAGAGTTCCTACCTGGGGCGTCGCAACCGGGGGGAAGAGGGAGCAGCTGCCCCCCAGAAATTTTGGCAGAGAGGCTGTGAATTCATTTTGCCTCCTACTCGGAAATACATAAGTTATACTATATCATAATTTGATCAACATTTTTAGGATTCAGCAAATCTTTTTATTAATGTGATTATCTTACATCTTGAGTCTATCTAAATGTGACAAAATAAACATTTAAGACAGAGTATATAAACTAAGCTTCAAGCAAACTTTCCATTAGTTTGTGAGAGTTATTTATAGTCACATCAATAGTATCGACCACATCAATAGTAAATTGAAAAACATTCCTGACAACAAACCAACGTGCTGTCCTGAAATCGCTGACCAACTTTGGAAATCATCTCACACAACGAAACACCTTCTAGATCAAGTTTATAGATTGGTCAATTTAATAATGACAATGCCAGGTTCAGCAGGTTCTTCTGAAAGGTCATTTAGCGCTTTGCGAGGGCTAAAAACTTATTTTCGTTTAGAAAGAATTCATCTCGCGAAGAAATCGAAAAGCAACTTTTGGAAACATTTGGTTAAAACTTACTTTATCTTTAAGTAATGAAAATCGCAACGAATAACAAAACATCTTCATACGAAATTCTCTTTATGTCCCGTTCTAAAGTATAGAATAAATACTTTTTTTTTTCAGAAAAATTTATCGACCGTTTTTATTTGAGTTTGACCCCCTCCCCCCATGAAAAATTTTGTTGCGATGCCCCTGTGACCTACCATTTCAAAATACATCGCAGTTGATTCATTGTACCGAGTTTGAAAAGCCATGGCACCATATAGTTACAGAAATATTTTCAGAAAATAAAATTACTACAAAAAAAGTTTCAAAATGGTCTGATAGACCACAATGATAATCGGAGGGTTAAGTTCATATGAAATGAAATTTACTTAATTTTACTATTGTACACTTTCTAAAATATAAAATGTTAGCTTGAAGTTTTAAAGCAATTTCACCTTACTTCAATAGCTACGTTTAAATACATATAAATAAAGACAGTTTAGCACAAGTTTTCTGTATACGCTACGGAGCATAACTCGGGCAACTTTTTCTGTGTCTAGCCATGCTTTGTTTGTCCCTTCCGTGTGTATATTTATTGCATTTTTATTTCATAGAGCCTTAAAATTAAGTGTAAGGTTTTGATACGCTACTTGGTATCATAATGAAATAAAATTATTTGATAGTTTGATAGAGTTGCTTGTTTTCATTAAAAGGTTTTTCTTAAAGTTAAAATATTATGTAATCTAAATCTGTTGAAATATTTCGAATCTGTCTGGCTAGCCTTTCCCAGATGTTCAAATTCTTCGAATAAATTGAATAAAGCTGTGCGATGCGAACTTTACGAAACGTCTCCGCGATATTTTCATTGACTTTGTTGTGAACTTTCACTATTTCAGCACACTAATATAAGTACCATTCACAATAACTGAGTAATCTTGGCTTAGAACATATAAGCAGAAATGTGAAAATTTTGATTTGATATTAAGCTTTTTATGTGTGTCGCAAGTAAATCAAAAAAAGTAACATGACATGACACATACTCGCATTCATAAGTAAGTAATAATGTTAAATATAGATATCGATTCCCTTTTTCAAAATATCGGAAATCCTTTTTTAACACAATTACAAAATTCTATTGTAAATGTATTGTTAAAGTGAATCATTGTTATCACGTGTGTTTTACAGCAGGATAGTTGAAATTTTTCTTGTTAACACTCTCATGCAAGGCACTCCTCCAGCAGGAAAAACTTAACCAATGAAATGTACTCTTACTTTAAAAGCAGCAGCTGTATGATTTGCAAAACTTTTTGTGTAACATTTCTATTATTGAACTTACCATGTGCACTTATTTTGTTTTAAGACTTAAGCATTCCACTTGCCCTTATTAGATTTCTAGGGGCGTAAGGAGGTCTGTCCATTCCTAGCAGCGCCCAAAAGGTATGTCGACGCAAATGAAGCAGATTAAGTTTGTGAACTTACTTCTTTGTTGTATTTTTTGATTTGTTGTTATTTATCGTTACGGTTACTTGCTAACAGTATTGTTATTTTGGCACTTCTGTTGTTTGTTGTAGTTGCATTTTCAAGTGCATCCTTAAAGATTTTATACAACATCCTCGAGCAGCATTAAAAATGTTTATTGCATTTAGCCTGCAGTAAATTGGAAATGTGCTTTTGTTGAAAATTAATTTTGCTTATTTAACTTTCAGATATTTTTATATTCGAAACATTGAAGTCGATAAATTGCGTTTTAATACACGATGTAGTTGAATGTATTCACTTGAGAAATTTTTTAATTCCAACGATATAAAAATTGTTATATTAAAAAGTAAGTTAAGTAAAAGCATAGCATCTGTAGGGATATTTAAAAATAGCAGCAACTGTTGCAAAGGGTGAATTTTTGGCGTTTCAACTCTTTCTATTTTTAGATATCTGATGAGAATCAGTCATCAAAAATTATAGTTTGCTCATTTCGATTTGATTCTCATGCCGTTTTAATAAAAATTTCCCGTATTCCCTGATCCTTAGAAAAGTGTGAACTTTTTCTAAGGAAACTTTTTTAATAATTTTTCTGAATTAGCTTATCACACTTGATTATGACCCTACTTATTCCTTTGGAAAATGCCTTGAAAATTGCTTATTAGTTATTTAAATAAATAATCTAGTGCCTTATCCA